>CM037590.1:119931346-121157596 GCA_021018995.1 Chloranthus sessilifolius | reverse complement strand
AATGGCTTGGCTAATTTCTACATCGCTTCATCAAAAGCTTTAGCACCATCATGGCCCCAATCACTAATTGCACGAAAAAGGGGGACTTCAAATGGGGCAAGGCCGTGGCGAAAGCCTTTGTCGAGATCAAACAAAGGGTGAGTAGTGCACTCATCATGCGCTTGCCGAACTTTTTCAAAGTCTTCGGAGTCGCATGCGACACATCGGGTGTGGGTATAGGAGGAGTGCTTAGCCATGAGGGTCACCTGATGGCTTATTTTAGTAAAAAGCTTAATGAGGTAAAGCAAAAATACTCCACCTGTGATAAGGAGTTCTATGCGGTCATTCATTCCTTATGGTATTGGAAACACTACCTTAGGTCATAAGAATTTGTGCTGTTCTCTGACCATGAAGCTTTACGCTTCTTAGCCTCTCAGAAGAACCTGAATCCGAGGCACGCAAAATAGGTTGAATACCTCAAGGGGTTCACCTTCGTGTTGAAGGATAAGGCCGGTGTTGAAAACAGGGCTGCTGATGCGCTTAGTCGTCGGGTGGAGACTTTGCACTCCATGAGCACCGAGGTTGTCGGGTTCGAACGATTAAAGCATTAGTACCCTGAGTGCCCAGATTTTGAGGTAGAGTACACTGCTCTCCTTAGTGACCCGACCAGCACACACTCCGTGTACACCATCCAAGATGGGTACTTGTTCAAAGGCAATCGTCTTTGCATCCCTCGCACTTCATTACGCGACTTCCTCATTTGTGAGTTACATGTCGGAGGGTTAGCCGGACATTTCGGGCGTAATAAGACCGTTGCGCTCGTAGAGGATAGGTTCTTTTGGCCTAGCCTGATAAGAGATGTCGTCTGGGTTGTCAAACATTGTCGTACTTGCCAAATGTCGAAATAGAGTAAACAAAATACTGGCTTGTACACCCCGTTACCCGTGCCACACACACCGTGGCAAGACCTCTCCATGGAATTCGTGCTCGGACTTCCCAAAACTCCAAGGAAGCACGATTCCATCTTTGTTGTAGTGGACTGATTTTCCAAAATGGCCCACTTCATACCTTGTTCGAGGACCTCCGATGCTTCTCACATTGCTAAATTGTTTTTTGCGGAGGTCGTGTGTCTTCATGGGTTGCCCAAAACCATCGTGTCTGATAGGGATGTCAAGTTTACTAGCTATTTTTGGAAGACCCTTTGGCACATGATGGGCACCATGCTCCAATTTTCGTCGGCCTGTCACCCTCAAACGGATGGCCAAACCAAGAGTACCAATAGGAGTTTAGGGAATCTCCTTCGCAGTCTTATCAGTGATCATGTTAGGACCTGGGATACCGTTTTTCCCATAGCTGAGTTTGCCTATAATAATTCTGTCAATAGGTCTATAGGCCTGAGTCCCTTTGAGGTTGTACATGATCATAAGCCTAGGACACCTTTAGATTTGATCCCCATATCAGCGTCGCATAGAGTATCTGAGTCAGCCGATGCATTTACAAACACATTCCTAGTTTGCATATTGAAATTAAACAGAAGATTAATTCAAGCAACAATCAATACAAATTATCTGCTGATACTCACAGGCGATTCAAGGAATATCAGGTGGGTGATCAAGTGATGGTCCGAATTAGGCTTGAGTGGTTCCCATCGGGATCTGCAAAGAAGGTCCAATCCTGAGGCACTGGACCTTTTAGAATTTTGGCAAGGAGTGGTCCTAATGCATACGTGCTTGAGCTTCCTCCAGGTACGGGGGTTAGTTCAACATTCAATGTGGAGGACCTAGTTCCCTACCTGGGTTCAACCCCACCTCCTGAAAACCCTTTCCAGTCCTCTCATAGCCCAAGCCCCACTCAAACCTTGCCACCGGTACCTCTCCCTTCTCCAAGCAAAAAGAGACGAAATGTGATTGAGGATATATTAAATGATCATGTCGTATCCACACGTGACGGAAGATTTCAGAAGTACTTAGTCAAATGGATCGAAAAACCGGAGTACGAAAACGCATGGATCCATGAGAATGAAGTTCGCCGATTGGACCCCGACTTGCTCGATAGCTACCACGAACGAGTTTTATCGGTGATGAAACCTATTTTGTCCAAGGGAATTGGCGGGGACGCCGAGTACGTGGACATCACTTTTGGACCACATCGTTTCTGCCGGCGTAGAAAGAAACGAAGAGGGAGCCCGAGTACTACAGCTTCAAGGGGGGAAAGGAGGCACAAGACATCAGCAGGCGACGTTCGTAGGTTTAATACGGACGTTCGGTATAAAACACCACATTGTTTTGGTGCACGGACATCCGTGACCATTCACGGACGTCCGTGACCATGGAGTCCCGAGGCGACGGACGTCCGTGATCCCAATACGGACGTCCGTGGAGATCTCCCCCCTTGCGATGGAAATTTTATTTTTTTGCGAAAATTTACTTTTTTTAGTCTTTTATTATTTTAGAACTCTTTTAATTCGAATTATTATTTGGTTGCCTATATAAGGAGGCTTGTAAATACTTTTTATTTAGTTTTATGAATATTGAATGAGCTTTTGCTTGAATGAAGAAAGAGTCTTCTTCCCCGTGATGGGATTGGTGTGAGGCCAAGGGAGTGATTCCCGTTTATCTTTCGTTATCTATTTTCTTATCTTTGTTATTCTCTATCTCTGTTTTGTTTTTCTAAACCCTAATCTAATTTTGTTCATCGATCCCGAAACCCTAATTCAACCTAAAACCCTAGTTTTCATCTGAGCCATCAAGCCTACCCAATTTCCACAACCCTAGTGAGAACTAGTATATCTACATCAGATCGATGACAAATGCCCAAACTTGGAAAATTTAGAGTTCTATCTCTAGGCTTGATCTCGCCTTAAAGGTAATGAGACTTGCGCATTGGACTAGACCCTAGCCGGATACCGCGTGATCTACCTATCTGAATTCTCATAAGGTATTGAGATAATTTTGAGATTAAGATTGAATTACTTTATTTAATTTCGTCAAAAATTCATAAAAGCATTATTCATGCATTTTAGGGTTACCGTCCCGAGTCATGAAGCCCCGTAAAGGAGTACCAGTTTCCTCTTTCTCTTTGTTTATTTATTCTAGTGCTCTTACAGCATAGTATAATAGCTGTATATGCTGTATTTTGGGGATCTATTGCTGTCTGAAACCACTGTGGTAAGGAGTTGCAGGTTTTGTTATGTGGTGGCTTGTTTTCTGCTATATTTTACATGGCCATATAACCGTTGTGTATATAGTTGTGCACTATAGTTTATTGGTATGCACTACGGTAGTATGGTGCATCATAGAAGTATTTATTTCTGTGTAGCCCGTTGTTTGCTTGCTGTTTAGCTTGTGTTTGATTGTATTTTCATGCAAGTACAAAGAAATGTAGTGGTTTGAATGCCATAGTGGAACAGCCTTGTGTGAATAGTGGCTGGCTTTACCTACCTAAAGGTGTTACTTTATAACAGGAAAACTAAAGAATATATGCAGTGTTGATGCCGAAAAACAAGGATTCAATGAAGAGTTATTGTTTCCTTCCCATTCCTATTTGGCAGAGTGATGCGGGACAAACGATAAAATCCTAATATGCGAGTTTGGGATTAACTTTAGATTAAATTGATCGGTGGAAATATTCAAATTTCCCAACCACATAAATAGTTTAATGAATTCAATTAAAAAACAACTAGAATAATTCCATTTTAGTGTTTGCATGCATGAAGATTTCCCTATCTAGAAAAACGGCTCCGATGAAGGAACTCGAGTTTCGATCTAGTTTAAGGGCACCAAGCGACAATTACGGTATCATCTCTTGGCTCGTCGAGGATTTAAAGAATGAAGGCTCGAAGGATTAATTCAATAAAAAAAGGGGAAGATAAAAAGATACCAATTAATAAGAGTTTGAGTTTTGATTTTATCAAAGGAAATAAGGGAAAATATTACTTGACAATAATTAAAGATTTGATAGAAGAGAAAGATAGGGTTTCAAGGCTTCACACCAAAGGTTCCGAGGCTTCACACCACAGCTGTATGCTGGCTTCGCACCAAGTCGCACGAGAAATGAAGATTCACTTCTCAGGCTTTGAAAGATTCACTCTTTCGGTTGAAAAATCTTCACGAGTCTTCTAGGGTTTACACAAAAACAAGCTCTCAATTTCATTCATTAAATCAATTATCGGTTATAATGCTTATAGGGACCTTATATAGTAGGTCTCAAAAGAAGAAAACCCTAAAACCCTAAAACACTAAAATGACACATTTTCCAAAAAAAACTAAAATTCCGTCTTTTGACAGACCTGATTTACGCGTAAATCGATCAATTAATTCTAGAATTGATCGATTGATTTATATATTTATAAATTGCTCGATGATCTCTGTCCACAACCAATCAATCGAATGTTTGGATTTGATCGATCGACTGAGAAGAATAAGTTCGCCAAAAGTTCAGAAGCCACTGCCCTCAATTGATCGATCGAGAATCTGGGAACAATCGATCGACTAAAACACACCCTAAATCTTCAATTTCTTCTCAGTTCTTCAATTCTGGCTCCCCTTCCATTTCTTCCGACGATGGAAAATCTTTTGCGGTTCAAATTCGACGCTCTCAATCTTGATGTCCCCATCAATTCTCCCCAAGTGGGAGAACTCATCCCCGATGAGTTGTAGAACTCACGTATGGTACACCTTGGGTGCTCAGCTCCCAGTTTGCCTTTCCATGTTGTGAGATACACATGACGCTTGCTCGCATTGGCAGTGAAGTTTGGAAACTCTATAACCTCATTCAACCTTTTCTCATGTTGGACAAGTAGGGTACGGGTTATGAACTGGATAAATGGGCTTGGTTTAATTGTTTGGGTAACAAGGAATGGATTAAAAGACATAGTTGCAGGACCTAGAATAGGTGTAAGATCTTCCATCGCAACTATCAGATGATTACCCTTGTCTAGAGGAAATTCTAGACCTCCATCATTAATTCTTTTCAAGATCGAAAAAGGCTTCATATACTCGGAGCTATCATGAATTAACACAAAATTGTCATTAATAAGCTCATTAAACAAATTCATTGTGCTAGTGATATTCTGTGTATTTTCATCATTCAATAAAATCTGATCGTTAATCCCATGCAAATTTGAATGTTGACATGTTCCTATCGACTCTAACAACTCATGCGGTATGGGCACACTACCATCACTTTCTTCGAGAACAGAAACCTTCCTAATATAGCTTACGATTTTCACAGGAATTTCATCCCCCTCGCCACTTGGCAATTCAATAGGTTCGTGCACTTCTTCTAACTCATTGCCCACTTTCTCGGCATACTCCTGAATAATCAAAGTTTGGGCTTTACTGGGACATTGCGATGTGAAGTGACCAAAACCTTGACACTTATAACACTATTGTGGTGCACGCCTAGAATTCTCGATCAGTTTTCCTTTACCCTTATCAATCTAAGGATTCAAGGGTTTTGAGGATTGACTATAAGTATCATTCACCCTTTTAGGAGGATTAGATCGAAATCGGGATTAGAGGATTTAGATCGATCACTGACTGGAGAGTTAAGATACCTCTCTAACTATTGCACTCTAGCATAACACTCTTCTAAATCTTCAACAACGTGAGGGATGAGTTCTTTTCGTGACTAAGGACGTAGGCTTGTGGGAAACCTAGATAAGGTTATATATGGACTCTCATAAATGTTAGCCCGAAGTAAGTACTCCTCAAACTTATTGATATAACTTCAATAGACATGCTTCCTTGTTTCAAACTATGTCATTGATCCATGAGTCGTTGGTTGTAGGACAGGGGAACATATTTATCATGAAGTTTCTCTTTCATGTTCGCCCATGTGGCGATGGGTTCATGTTCGAGAGTTTCTCGACATCATTCCACACATGTCCAATAAAGTTTGGTTTGTCCCACGAGTTTTATCTTGGCAAACTGCACTTTTCGCTCATCCGACACTTCATACCATTCGAAATATAGATTTTGGGGTCCATCTTACCTTTGAAAGTGGGAGCATCAACCTTAACCGACTTTGTGACTCTCTCATCTTGGTCGGGACGATTTTCACGCCTAGGAGGATCCCTCCTCTCATCAAATTAACCCTATGATGTTCACCATGAATCGATCTAGACAACTCTTGGAGTTGTGCCTCTAAATCAACCCGTTGGGCTTGTATGGCAGTCATCGTGTGTTAAAACTTTCCATGAAAGCGATTAATTGTTCCGAATTCATTGTGATACCCAAGATAAAAGAAAACACTAATACACCTATATGTAAAGGAAACCTAAAACTTAGTACGGGTATTAGCAATCTTAAACTAGACTGTTCTTTGATATTAAAACTGATGCAGGACAAACGCTAAAATCCTAATTATGTTAGTTGGGGATTAACTTTCGATTAAATTGAACGGCGGAAATATTCGAATCACCCAACCACATAAAATAGTTTAATGAATTCAATTAAAAAGTAACTAGAATAATTCCATTTTAACGTTTGCATGCATTAAGATTTTCCGATTTAGAAAAACGGCTCGGATGAAGGAACTCGAGTTTCAATCTAGTTTAGGGCACCAAGAGACAATTACGGTATCGTCTCTTAACTCTAGGATTTGAAGAATGAAGGCTCGAAGGATTAATTCAATCAAAAAAGGGGAAGATAAAAAAATATCAATTAATAATGCAACGTCAAGACCAGAGGTTACGGGCTTCAACCAAAGACAGTAGCTTCAGTGTGAAGACATATTATCGGATACTCACACGCGGCTGACTTATCAAATTTCAAGGAGCTAAGTTGTGGAAAATGGGTATCCCTCCTAAGGTTAGATTCTATGCTTGGACATTGCTTAAAGGGAATGTCCTAACCATCGATCAACTCATCCGTCGAGGAAAGGAGATTCCCAATCAATGTGTAATGTGCCACCAATAGGAAGAGTCAGTTGTGCACCTGTTTCTCTACTGTCAGATGGCCTACAAGGTCTGGGGAGCAATTCTTAGTTGTTTCGGCTTGAACTTCGGTCAGTTTTGAGGTTCAGCTTCAGGACTAATGGAAGGTAGCGTTCATCGCAGTCTGTTGGAGTTTATGGCTAGAAAGGAATGAAAGAACCTTCGAAAATAAAGCGCGTCTGGTGGGATGATCATCAAGTCCGTTAGGGACTGTATGTATCTGTGGGTTTCCAGTCGAAGTGATGCTGATGGGGAAGAGTCTGCTCCTTGGGATCTGGGTTAGGCTTTAGTAGTTTTCGTCCTTGTGGTTGCGCCATGCGTTTTTTGTTTGTTTTTTGTTGTTGCTTTTTTTTTGTTGGTGTTTGTTTTTCAGCGCCTTGCTGGTTATTAATTCAATACTTTTTACCGATAAAAAAAAAATAAGGATTTGGGTTTTGATTTTATTAAAGAAATAAGGGAAAATATTACCTGGCAATAATTAAAGAAATGACAGAAGAGAAAGATAGGGTTTCAGGCTTCACACCAAGGCTATACGTCGGCTTCGCACCAAGTCGCACGAGAAATGAAGATTCACTCAGGTTCTGAAACATTCACTCTTTCGGTTGAAACTCTTCACAAGTTTTCTAGGGTTTGCACAAAAGCAAGCTCTCAATTTAATTCATTAAATCAACTATCAGTTACAATGCTTATAAGGACCTTATATAGTAGGTCTCAAAAGAAGAAAACCCTAAAACAATAAAACACTAAAATTCTTTGCCCAAATCAATCACTTTCTTGCGTAAACCCTAGTAGCAGCTTCTCGATGGGGATATCATCCACAAGTTGCTGATCCTTTAAGTTTTGAATATCAGCAATACAAGATAGAAGATTGGAGCGCAAATATCCAGCAGAGGCCCTTCTTCCTCGTCTTCTTTTCCCAGCGGAAACCTAGCAACCGACTTCTTCATCTTCTTTTCCCAGCGGAAACCCTAGTAGTAGAAACCCTTCTTCTTCTTCGCCTTCTTTTTCAAGCGGAAACCCTAGCAGCAGAAGCCCTTCTTCGTTGCCCTCTTCTCTATTCGTCCAATTACTTAGACATCGGAGGAGTGTCTCGCAGATCATTTGATTCGCATCGCGGATCATCGAATTGGTGGATCTCAGGTTTGCGATCATGGAGACTGAAATTCCATGAAGGGTGTTCTTGTGCTCCGGGTAGGGGATTGGATTTGTTCCCGCTGCCGGAATGTCAACTTCAAACGAAGGACGGTGTGCCACTGAGTTGGGTGCCCGACATTGCGAACGCAAGGGACCATTGTAAAGGGTCCTGAGTTCCCTACTACGAATGTTATACCCAGGCAACAAGTTTCTCTCAGTAAGGCCCAGCTCCGGGATATTGACCAAGGATGGTCTATTGCGGGGGGCCGTGGGAAGTTGAGGACAGGACTGGGGAGCAAAACTAGAGGTCCTTCGATGTCGTCGACTGATCGGAGATAGGGGTTGTCCTTTGCAGATTTCGTTATTGGAGATCCCAAGCTTCTTCATGGGGGGGGGGGGGGGAGATTCCGGTACGGGGGAATGAAGATCCGCCCAGCTGCTTGTATCCTTCACCTATCACTGGTACGAACGATAATGGGATACTGAACATTCCATATCACTCTATTGAATCTGTAGCCAAAAATATAAGAGATTACTGGGTTATCATGTTCATTTACAAAGACAGCGTACAACCATTAAATATTTACTACTGGTTACAACACTGGAAATTGCATGACAGACCGAGTGTTGCGATGCTCATTGATACTAAGATTTTGCTACGATGTCCATCTACTACTGTCGCCAACGAAATCCTATCTAAAAAAGGTTTTTACATTAATGGCAAACCTGTTTCATGTGCAAAATGGGACCCCCTTGCAAATTCCATGCTTCCCCACCGATGGATGGGCGAAGTTTGGGTTAGGCTATTCGATTTGCCCTTGTATACGTGGACTTCCGAGATACTCAGGGAGATCGCAGAGGTGTGTGGGGGTTTCATTCTCATTGAAAAATGCACCGTCGACCTGTGGGAGACTCGATTCGCTAGAGTCTTGGTGAGAAACGACATCTGGGAGCACATCCCGCGCTCTTGTGAGCTCTGCCTTAACGGCTAAAAACTCATTGCCTTCGTAGAAGTGGAGCGTATGGAGGGGATGGTCTGCCCGTGTCAGCCAAATCACGAATCCGAGCGGTCCAGGGGTGGCGAGATACACATATTTCGTGGTACCACAGAAGAAGTCCTATCGTTGATTGAACCACTCAGGCACAGGGAACCACGGTCCATATTGAATCCGATGTGCCCTGCGAAGAGGGGCGCGACCTCGAATCCGTCGCTCCATCAGAGGTCAACCACGCTCACGGGCTCTCCATACCGAGGTAAAGAAGCCGGCAGGGATGATGAGGGGTCTGGAGTGTCGAGGTCGTCGATCACACCCTCTGCCGGTACTGCTACCTTCGCCAGACGCCATGGAAAGGAGATGGTGTTCGTCGAGATCGAGGATGGAAAGATAGAGAATACTTTTTTTGGGGCGAGGCCGCTAAAGACGCGAGTGGAGGCGTCGTCTGCTAGTGGGAATGGTTCTGATGCATTCGACCGACCGCCGGTTAGGTTGGAACACCTCGGGTTGCCGGAGTTGACCTCGGGAAATTCTGATTGTGACTATTCACTGGATCTCAACCTGTTGACGCTGCCGACGGCTCAGATTTCTTCATACCCTTACAACGTTGGACTGCAGGCGACATCTAAGGTGATAGGTGAACCGACAGAACAGGAAGGCTGCAGAGATCGATCCTCGGACCTGACGGGAATAGAGGCTTCTGCTTCCTTTTGCAGGGAGACAAACAGAGGAAGAAGGGTCAAGATTAGGGTTTATGTTCGAAGAAACAGAGGGTTATCGATAGGTCGTCAGCTGCGAGTTATTAGATGGCCGACACGCGGACAGCCTTGGGGCGCGAGATTGATAGGGATGCCGACACGTATGGCTACGGGACCTGCTGCTAACCATACCTTTTGCCTTTCGAGCATGGAGGCTTCTAGTGAAGGGGATGGCCTAAAGGATCTTTTATATCCTGACGTTGACTAGGTGGTGAGCTGGAGGACACGTGGCGGAGTTGCAACATTGGATTATGAAAGAAACCTGGCATCGACGAGTGAGTTAGAAGTAGTAGAGGGTGAGAGACGTGAGGTCCACGTGGGGGAGGCTTGTGAGAAGTGAAGCACGTGGAGGGTTAATAAAGCCCTTGGTTATAATGGGGGACAACTGGCGGATGATAGCTTTTGGGCCGCTACTGACCCGTGCGGCTTTGCTACCGAAATGGGGAGCCGATTGACGGGTAACAGCTATTGGGTCCCTATCTATTTATGGGTTATGGGTCCTTTGGGCCTTGTAGCAGGCTATCGTGGGTGACAGATTTGAGATCCCGGGCCTACGGGGCAAAGGTGGAACCACAAGGGCATGGGAGAGAGACGGGAGATACTGGGAGAAAGGGAAAGGGAGGACTACTACAGACTTTCAATTTCCCCTCGATACCATCAAACTAGAATGCAAGGGAAGAGAGCCCCAGTCACTGTGCCGGTCTCCTGGTTCCGGTTATGACGGCGACGATGCCGGGTGAGGTAACCGAAATGGAAGATGTAAACCTGTGACGACAATTCTGCAAGCTGCACTCCGCAAACCAACCGGCTGACTGCCCTGGGGAGAATGAGGCGGAGATGAGTACGACAAATGACATCGACCGACTCATTAGAGTTGGACGGGATCTCGGGATGTCTTTCAAGTGGTCCGACGAGGAGTTACGGAATGTGTTCCGGTCTATACTCAGCATTCACAAGGAGAGCAAGGTAAAGCGGAGAGGTCAGGCACGGGAGCTGGCTAGGTTGCAGTGGGGGATGTCGGATGGGAAGGAGGCAAGAGGAGGTACACATACAGTCACGGATATGGGCCGGTCTACTGCTGGTGATTAATGAAAATACTATCGTGGAATGTGAGAGGGATCTGCGATGGGGGCAAGCAGGCTGGGGTGAAACGGGTGATAGAAACGATTAAACCTGCCGTTATTACTCTACAGGAGACCAAGTGGGGCAGATGTGATAGGTGGAAAGCGACCTCGGTGATTGGGGGAAGGCACTGGGACTGGTTGGGAGTTGATTCGAATGGTGCATCGGGGGCATTCTGGTCGCATGGGACTCCAAGGTTTTTTACAAAATGGACGAAGAGTTTGGATTATACTCTGCTGCGGTGGTACTTTGGAATAAGGTATCTGGTAAAGTGTAGACGTTTGCTGGGATCTATGGGCCGACCAGTTATAGAAAACGGCCTGATTTTTTTATGGAGATTGCTACACTTGCGGCCAGATGGGATTACCCCTTCTGCCTGGGAGGGGATTTTAATGCAATAAGGTGGGGATTCGAGAAACAAGGGGGGCCACCGGATACTGAGGTGATGAGGGAATTCAATTCCTTCATATCGGATTGGGAGCCGATGGAGGTACCGTTATGTGGTGCGAGATTCACTTGGTCGAATCTTCAAGAGAATCTGACACTGAGTAAACTGGACAGATTTTTGTGCAAGGTGGATTGGCTAGATATTTTCGGCCGGTAGTCTGATGGCGGCGAAATCTGGGGGAGAGGGCCGACACCATTCAGGTTTGAAAATATGTTGCTATTGGATGAGGGGTATCAGGCCCTTGTTCCAGCGTGGTGGGGAGTAGGGACTCCACGGGGTACGGCGGCATATCGCTTCATTTCCAAACTGCAGCGGGTTAAAAGGAAGAGCAAACAGTGGAATAGGGAGGTGTACGGATTCATACATGTCAAGAAAGAGGAGATTTTAGGACAGTTGCAGGAGATAGACGATGCGGAAGAAAACAGATGTCTCACAGCGGATGAGCAGGAGGATAGATACCGAAAAAAATGGAGTTTAATAGTGTTTGCAGGGTCGAGGAGGTATGTTGGAAATAAAAATCCAAGGTCAGATGTCTAAAGGAAGGGGACACCAATACCAAGTATTTTCATGCGGTCGTCAACTCGCAAAACAAAGCGAACTACATTGACTGTCAATAGGGTGAATTATTCGGAGGAGAATCAGGTCAGGGAACACATTGTTGAGTTATATACCAAGATGTACAGGGATGATGGTATCAGTGGGCCCCAGTTGGATGGGCTATCATTTAAGGCGCTGACGGAGGAAGATCGGCTTAGTTTGGAAAATCTGATCACCGAAGAGGTGTGGAGAGTGATTAAGTGTGGGGCAAAAATAAGGCCCCTGGACCTGATGGATTCACAATGGAATTTTTCAGATCCTTTTGGGTGATTATCAAAGCTGATTTGATGGAGGTGATGTGTTAGTTTCATGCTTCCGGGTTCATTGGGCGGAGTCTAATCTCTAACTTCATAACCCTCATACCTAAGGAGGGGGCTGATGATATCTCTGATTTTAGGCCAATCTGTCTCACCCATTGCCTCTATAAGATTATAGCTAAGGTGTTGGCCAACAGACTCAAACCTATGATGAGTATGATAATTTCGGAGAATCAGGGTGCCTTTGTCAGGGGAAGATAGTTGGTAGACCTGGTGGCGGTGGCCCAAGAAACCATACACTCGGCGCATCACGATCGTTGACCGGCTGCCCTATGAAAAATCGATATGGAGAAAGCATATGATCGGATCAGTTGGGACTATTTAGATTATATGCTAAGCAGAATGGGGTTTGGGACTACATGGAGGAGTTGGATGAGGGGGTGCTACTCTTCGGTTTAGTTCTCTGTCTTGATCAATGGCACGCCGGCTGGATATTTTAAAAGTTCCAGAGGGCTGCGACAAGGGGATCCCTTATCTCCTTTCTTGTTCAATGTGGTTGGCGAAGCATTATCGGGTCTTATTGTGCAAGCAAGGCAGCGAAATTTCATCACGGGTATCAAGGTGGGTGCGGGTGCGCAAAGGAGATTCATCTCGCACCTCCAGTTTGCTGATGACACCATGATTTTCGGGAAGGCTGATGTGCATGAGTTCAGATTCCTTGTGGATGTGCTATCAGTTTATGAGGTGGTGTCGGGGCAGCGTGTTAATCTATCCGAGTCGGCAATCATGGGTATTGGGATTGATGAGAGGCTGATGGGTGAGCTGGCGAGGATGGTCGACTGTACGATAGAGAAATTCCCAATTAAGTACTTGGGGTTACCACTTGGGATTCAGCTTTCTGCTGCTAGGGACTGGGAACCGGTGGTGCAAAGATTTGAGCAACGTCTATCAACTTGGAAAGGGAGGCTGCCGAGTAGCGCTAGAAGGCTGCTTCTAGTCAAGGTGGTTCTATCTTCACTATCCATATTCTATATGTCTATGTTCAAATGTCCCATGGCGATCCTCGGTCGTTTTGAGCAAATATAATGTAACTTTCTATGGGAGGGAGCGGGCCTGGACAAGCGATACCACCTTGTCAACTGGGACACGTACCAACTTCCTCTTGAATGTGGGGGGTTAGGGATCCGAAGACTCAGATGGATGAACATCGCGTTGCTTGGGAAGTGGTTCTGGAGAGAGGGGAGGATGGAGGAAACGGACAATCTTTGACGTGTGGTGATGATGGAGAAGTATGGCCAACTAATGGGTAACTAGGGTGTAAGCGTCACGGTTCACAAAGGTACTTCGCCTTGGTGGAAAAGTATTTGTAGCACGTGGGGTCTGTTCGCTAGAGGGCTGAGATTCACTTGGGGCTGTGGTACTCGTATTAGATTCTGGGAGGATGTTTGGCTGGATGAAGGTGCTCTCAAGGAGTCATTCCCAGAGATATATGCCATTGGTGTCAACCCGGCAGGGAGGATTGTGGACTTTGTGTCTGAAACGGAGGGGGGAAGAATTTGGAATGTTGTCACAAGAAGATTGCTGAGGGAGGAGGTGATTCCGTTTGCTAACCTGATGCAAAGGCTTTATGAAGCACAATGCCATCAACATGGTCATGATCACATGAACTGGGCTCCGGGGCGAGATGGTGTTTTCAGTATCAAATCCTACTATAGGATGCTGACGCGCCGCCCTCTAATCAGATTCCAAGGGGCTGGATTATGGAAGGAAGCCATCCCTCCAAAAGTTAGATTTTTTGCGTGGACGCTATTCAAAAAGAAAATCCTTACTATTGACCAGCTTATCCGAAGGGGAAAGAAGGTCACGAATTGCTGCGTGATGTGTGGCGAGGAGGAGAACGCTTCTCATCTTCTTATCCATTGCAGAGTGGCACGGGAGTTGTGGAACGTCGTTATCAAATCCTTTTGGATGAGCTGGGTTATGCCTGCTACGTCATACGCTCTCTATCTGATGTGGGATGATAGTAAAGCGGATGGGTCAATTGGGGATTATTAGATGGCAACTTTCTATGCGGTGTTATGGAGCATATGGGGCGAAAGAAATCTACCGATTTTCGAGAGTAAAACACGCCTAGTTGGGTTGATCATGAGGGCCATCCGAGACCTAGTGTGGTTTTGGGTGGAGAGGGGTGGGATAGGTTCTCGTGAGGAAGCCTACTTGTGGGACCCAGGTTGAGGGATGTCATAACTGGTTTCACTGTGGTCTGCTTTTTGGATGTTGGTGTATCTGTCTTTATTTTCCTTTGGTCGCTTCCTTGTATTGGTTTTTCAGCGCCTTGCTGCTTCAATATAAGTTACTTTACTGATAAAATAAAATAAAAACACTAAAATGACGCTTTTTCCAAAAAAAAAAAAAACTAAAATTTTGTCTTTTGGCGGACCTAACTTACTCGTTAAATCGATCGACCGATTCTAGAATCGATCGACGATTTATAAATTTATAAATCGCTCGAACTCTCTATCCACAATCGATCGAT
Source organism: Chloranthus sessilifolius (assembly GCA_021018995.1). NCBI lineage: Eukaryota > Viridiplantae > Streptophyta > Magnoliopsida > Chloranthales > Chloranthaceae > Chloranthus > Chloranthus sessilifolius. The sequence goes on along the minus strand of CM037590.1, from coordinate 121,142,833 downwards.
CGAAAGTTTGGATTCGATCGATCTACTGAGAAGAATAAGTTCGCCAAAAGTTCAGAAGCCAGTATCCTCAATCAATCGATCGAGTATCTGGGATCGATCGATCGACTAAAACGCGCCCCAAATCTTCAATTTCTTCTCAGTTCTTCAATTATGGCTCCACTTTCGTTTCTTCCGATGCTATAAAATTTTTTGCAGCCCAAATCCAACGCTCTCAATCTTGATGTCCCCATCACTGAGACAGGTGTTATCAGATGTTTTCTTCGATATCATATTGCTGTCCATGGATCATCGATTCTTGAGCAATTGATCATTCTGGTATGTATTTTGTCTTCTTCTATCTATCTTTGTTGTCAGCACCTTGTAATGTTCGTTACCTGATGGGTCTCATGTTTAGTTGAGAGGAAGGAACTGCACATGTCGGTCATCTACCTGTAGAATCCACATGTTCCAAATATTTCAACTAACCTTATTTCAGTCTGTAGCATCACTCAACTTCCTAATTTTAGTGTGACATTTTTCCCTTATTATTTCTTCTAATACTTGTCGACGAGGAAGGTACTTAGTCGTGGTGGTGAGGAGAGGATTATATTTGTTCGAGGATCATCACATCCAGAGACCGATAGTTGTTGTTCGTGCTTATCCACTGAGGAAGTTCGGTTTGACCGTCTTCCCTATAACGCTTGCGTCTTTTGTTTCCTCAAAAATTTAGCTTGATTGATATTTTTCAAATTTCAGTGTGATGTGGTGTCAAATGGCCAAACCTTGTAATCATCTCATCCTATTAGGAGTCACGGGAGTAGCACTCCCTTTCACTTTGTGCATTCTAATGTTTGGGAGCATCTCCGGTTGCTGATTTACGTGGTTATCGTTATTTTGTCTCCTTCATTGATAATTCCACCCATTTTACTGTCCTATATTTATTAAAATCCAAATATGAAATTGTTTCAGTTTCTCCTGCCTTTCACAAGTTGGTCCAAATTCAATACCATGCCACTGTGAAGGTTTTGAGAAATTATAAAATTGTCCCACTGCCTTCAGCCCCATCTCGACATTGATGGAATTGAGTGGCAAACCATTGTCCTTACACCCAAAACAAAATGGGATAAATGCAAGGAAAAATCGTCATTTACTTGAAGTTTCTCGTCTATGGGATGATGTCGTTCTTACATCCAAGTTTCTTATTAGCTTTCTTATTAATAGGATTCCTATCATTGTGCCTGAAAGTAAGTCTCTTTACAAGTTGTTATGTCGTCAAAATCGTCTCTCCCTTGTTCCGCAGCGTAGTTGTGTCTCTTGGTTTTGCTCATATTCATTCCTTTCATCGTGATGAACCATCTCCAAAAGCTACTAAATGTATCTTAATTGGTTATCCTCCCACTCAAAAAGAATATAATGCTAAGATCCTACCTCTGGAAGAGTGTGTGTTACTATGGATGTTACCTTTTTCAAGTCCACTCCATTCTATTCTCCCCCACAATGCCCTCTTCAGGGGGAAGAGTTCTAAGGAAAAGAACACTATGCCTGTGTTACCCTATCTCTCAAATGATGTTACTGATGAAGTTGAAATTGAAGTGAAAAATCAAGAGATTTGGAGTGGGCAGCAAAGAGAGGTTACTACAGAAATAGTAGATACGTTTAACAAGTTTGGAAAAGCCAAAACATTCGCTCGTGGTGAAGCCTTTAAGAAGATGAAGAGCTCTCTTCATACTCCAGATCAAGTATCTTCTCATAAAAAAGTCCACCAAGTAGCGATCCGTCTCCATCAAATAATTGGACCTTCCTATTATGCTACATAAAGCTTCCAGTTCTTGTACTCTTCATCACATCCATAATTTTGTGTTATGCCAAGCTTTTTTAGTATCACACTTATCTTTCATTTCTTCGTTAGCCTCTGTTTTTGTTCCTACTAGTGTCTCTGATGCTCTATCTCAGCCATAGTGAAAGGAAGTCATGATGCAGGAATTGAAAGCTTTGAGAATAATATTATTTCAGATGTTGTAGAAACCCCTGAAAAAAAGAGTGTTGGCTTCAAATGGGTGATACTGTAAAGTATATACTCGATGGCTTTGTTGAAAGGTATAAATCCAGGCTGGTAGCCAAGGGGTTCACACAGACACATGACATTGACTATCAGGACACATTTGCACTTGTAGCTAAGTCAAATACGATCTGGATGCTTCTCTCCCCTGTTGCATATAGAGATTGGCCGTTATACTAGTTGGATGTACGAAATGCTTTCCAACATTGTGATTTGAAAGAACATATATACATGGCTCTTCCACCTAGATTTTATCTTCAGGGGAAAGAAAAATGAAGTGTGTAGATTGAAGAAAGCGATATACGGTTTGAAACAATTTCCTAGAGTTTGGTTCAAAAAATTAAGTGATATGATGAAGTTTGGATATCAAAGGAGCCATTATGACCACATATTATTTGTGAAGAAGGGGTTTCATCTTACTGCACCAGTTGTGTATGTTGATGACATTACTGTTACGAGGGATGATTGTGAGGAAATGATAAAGTAGAAGTGTTATTTGAGTCATTTCTTTTTCATTAAAGACTTGGCCACTCAAGTATTTTTGGGAAATTGAAGCGGTTAGATCAAGGAAAGGGATAGGCCTGTCTCAAAGAAAGCAGTGCTACCTAGGCACTTCTATTTTTGGGATTTTGTCGTGCCGGAACTTGGTGGAAGTTGGACACTCCTCAACACAACATGGCACATCTAGACACTTATAAAAAATGTCAAATAATACCATCAAAATGTTCCTCATTTTGGCACAGTGAAATGGATGATCTCGTTTATGAAAAGTTGTATAAAGTTGAGTAAATTATAAAATAAAATGCTTGGTTCCTTGAACATGATTTCTGTAATAAGGAATACTTTTAGTTAGGTTCATGACGTACATTATGAATACTTTTTATTAGATGTCGCAATTGGGTCTCTAAGATTGCCATTCAATTTTATTTTTATTTATACCGTCTAATTTTAGTTATTTTATTTTTTTCATAAGGCCGTGCCACCGTACTAAAATCCCTAGATATTGATGTGCCAAACATCAATGACACCTTGACAGTTGGCTCCCGTCCCATGTGTCTAGGTATCATTGAGCGAGAATATACTGTCGATATTTTGAAGCAGACTGGTATATTAGGGTGTAAGCCGGTCAAGACTCCCATGGAACAAAATTATCGAATTAAAGATGGGATAAACTCCTCAAGGATGATAGAATGTACCAACGACTTATGGGAAAACTTATTTACCTTACTATGGCACAGCCTGATATTGCTTATATGGTGAGCGTGGTGAGCCAACATATGCATATGCCGAGGACCGATCACTCAGAGGCCATATATGTAATCTTGAGATATTTGAAATGTAGTCTACGAAGAGGCTTACTCTACAGTAAGCATGGGCATTTTGATGTTGAGGTTTTTACCGATGCCGACTACGCTAGATCACTAGGTGACCTGTTCGAGCTACTGGACCTTCCGTGGTGGGAATTTAGTCACATGGAGAAGTAAGAAACAACGTGTTGTTTCAAACTCTACTACTGATGGAAAGTAGAAAGTCATGTCTCAGGGGGTGCTCATGAAGGAATGTGGCTTTGATGCATCTTGGCCGACCTCGGCGTCAAAATGAAGCATCCCATGACACTACTAGGGAGATAATGGCCGTTCTTCAACCATTGATGTAATTTTCTAATTGCTAATATTAAAGTGATAACGCCCACCTATTGGGTACTTTGTACCAGCTATTAGGTGTGATTATTTTGCTGTAACATATTCCATTGGTTACATGAATTAAATTTATATATTGTGTCAAATATTTTTCTACATATACATAAATTATATTTTATGTTTATTAAATAATTCAAGTCGGACCGAGTCGAGTCAAGACGAGTTTCCGAGTTAACTCTACTCAGCTGACTTCTGAGTCGAGTCAAGTTTTCGTGTTTTAAGACCATGCTTCTACCTTCACAACTTAAGGATAAAAATCATGCACAGAAGTTCATCACTCAACCACGTTGTGACATGCAATGATCCACAGCTCATCCAGTGCAAAACAACAAGATCTCATCCAATCCTTCATTTCAAATCAACCCCCATTCAGTAGCAGCAGATTGATTTTGAGAAACTGCTTACCAAGCGAGTTTGGATTGGCACCACCATACCAGTTCGTTGGTGTTTCGCAATCCAGCCACTATGTCAGATCCCATTATTCTGTATACGTTGCCGAAGACAGGGACTTGACTTTAGGTCATATAATTATTCTCAAAAAAGATTACAACAGAGAATTCAGGATGATTCCTTGGTAAATACCATAGGGACAAAAACATGATTTTTTCTAAAAAAATTTGAAAAATCGAAAAAAGGGGAAAATTTGCCTTTTACAAAAAATTCCCATTTTTTCGAGAAAAACGCTTCTTAAACCTCTTTTTTTCCAAAAAGATGTTTTTCCCGTTTAAAACTCGTGTTTGGTCAAACATATATTTTTAAATTTTTTGTAATTATTAATATTTTTAATTTCTGAAATATACCCCTTTTTTCCTAAAATTGCCGAAATTTACTGTTTTTCCGTTTATTTGCAGAGCCATTTTATTCCCGTACCTAGACTTGGTCACTGTGGTAATTACCAAATAATTTCTCAAGGAAGGCATGTAAAATCGATATTTTTAATTAGATTTCAAGAGGACAGAATCTAGTCTCTCACTCAGTTAGTCTTCTGTCAAGATTCACAATCCTCCTTGCGCTAAAGATATCGTGAAGCTGGTTTCTTTATGAAGGGAAACAGCACAAGGTGAGTCAATTATTACTGTGTTGAATTCCAATTCTTAGACTTAATTCCAACTCTATGACATCTCATGGTGTGGTTACCAACAAATTTGGTGAAACTTGTGATACTTTCTGTTTTGAATAATGATCAAATTTTGATAGTCTGAAACACAGTGAACTACAAAGATTTTCTTCGGCAAGTTAAAAATTTCTCATCTTCAACTGAGCAGGATTCTCCCCCACTGCCGATTTTGAAGGATTTAATTTTTGATGCGGTATCATCTCACGTTTATTTGTGGAGAAGTCGATTTTAGAAACAAAGTTTAATGTGGGTAACTTCCAGTAGAAACTTACCCTTCGATTCAATCAGAATGACATTTCTAGTGTAACTGATTGTAAGGTTCTGGTTACGGAGATCAGATCATTATCAATTATTGAAATCCTAAGTTGACTCGTGAAAAAAATTTCCCCTGTTGATGACAAGCATTGTTTAAAGTAAAATAATGTTTAATGATGAGCCAAGTTGATGTATCTTGTAATAGCAAAAGACGTGAGAAGGTGATCTTATATGATAACTTGCATATCTTATACTAGCAGGCTTTTTCTTTCCAAGGGATTCCTTGTGAGGCCATGTGGAAGGACTCAGATCCAAAATTATTCTTCCTTAACTGAAAGTAACCAAGTCGTTCCTTTGGCCTAGAGTAGGCAAAGTGGGCTAGGTTTGTGCCAAGATTATGGTGCCCGCCCTGCGAATGGGACTGGGATCATTGGGCTAGACTGTGTGTCACCCTCTTTCACTAATATTCGCATGACGATCAAGAAGACGACGACAACAATCAAACCCTAGATCAGAGTGCTATCATACCATATTCTATTAATTAGATTTCACGTGTTTTAAGGAGAAGATCGAGAAGTAGTGAAAGAAAAGAAATAAGACAGAAAAGGGGAGAGAAAAATCAGAGAGAGAAAAAGAAAGGGACATGAGAATTGACTTGTGAAATCCCAATTTCATCTCTTTTGTTTCATTTACTTAGACTTTATTACCTAAATGCCATTAATGAAACCTCTAATCTCAACACCCCCAATATAGTGAAAGGAGCAAAATATCTTTGATGAACCTTGCCATTCTCAACGCCAGTTTCAACTACTTTCCGTATATCGTGCCAATATGCAAGGATTTCCCTTATTTTCTATTTCAATTTCAAAAAAATTCTCAGTTAATATGTTGATTAAACTTACTTGACTTCTAAGCTAGTGCCACTATGTGATTTCCTAGAATTGCTTATCATTTTGTAATGTTTTCTTTGGGCCACAAGCTGGCACATGAACAATTAGAAATTTAGATGAATTTGATCATATTATTCCATAACTTGTTCATCTTCATGAGTAATAATTTGGCTTTTATATATTTTTCAGATGAGTAATGATCTGGCGTTCCACCCCACCCTAACAACAAGATGGTGCCGCTCTAGAATAACTGAGCAGGGTGGACCTGTCGTCCCAACAGCCCAATACGCGCCTGATACTTGGAAACCAACCGGTAAAGACTCATTTACCTGCCAGATCATGTGCTCCACGCCTGTGCATCACAAGACCACCAATTGAACGTGATTATTTAGCATTTAAGTATCCTATTGTATTTGATGAAATACTAATCATTTAAGGTTCCCTTGAAATCAGATGGTGATCATTTGAGATTTAAGTAGCTTGTAATATTGAGCAAGATATGAATAACACTTGAGGTGTAAATAAGCCTCAGTGACAATGTTCTATCTAAATATTGGATTGTATCATTATCAAAAAAATTAGTGATTTCTATGTTTCTATATGTTTATGCAGTTTTTTTTATTGAATATGGATATCTGCCATATCACTTTTAGTTTTTTTTTATAAGGACTGAAGATTTAAATCAGGTCATTAAAGCAGGGTTTTATGATCATCAGATAGAACACAAGAATATGGTTAGTATATTTTATTTTTGTACCATTTTTCCTGTTTATCAGCTTTGCATTTGGCAATGCCAGTCTCTCTTAGGTTGGGTTTGAAAATCCCGATGCATACTCAGAACTTGACTCAGACTACGACTAGGCTAAGAACCTTTCCTAATTAGAGTCAAGCTCGGCCATGACTCGGCCGTCGGGAACGATGACATAGGCTTAATAAAATAGTCTTATAAATGTTTGAGTAAGATGAAAAAATTAAGTAAAGAAAATTGAAAAATAAGGAAAAGGCAAAATATAATTTGTGAAATTAAGTACATCACATAGTTGTCCAAGGTTATACTTGTTGTACATTAATAATAATGGGGTTTCACTCACCTAACCAGACATCATAAGATTTCTTCTTAGTTTTCTCATTAATAGCTTTTACCCATTAAATCTTGTCAAGAAGTTGACTAACAAGAATTTCTAGGGCCATGACATATGTAAATTGCAGCATTTGATGGGATTTATGGGTGTGAAATGGCTGTTCATAAGCTTCATAAGCATATCATGCCAATATATTATCACAAAGTGGTTCAAAGTCTGCTTATATATATATATATATATATATATGGGTAATGTTCACCTGACCCCGAGTCACACATGACTCGAGCGGGTGACCGTCAGTTCACGTCGCAGTCAATGTTTGACCGCAATCTGATAGTCACCCACTCAAGTCACGCATGACTCGAGTCAGGTGATCATTACCATATATATATATATGGAAAAGGTGAAGGTACTCCAGGTGGAGCACCCTCACCGTACTCCAACATCCACCTGGAGGTCCACGTGGCCACTGAAATACTGTTTTGGTGCCACATGGAGCTTTAGCAGCTTGTATAGATCAATTTAAAAAAAAAATAAAGATGAATTCAAAACGAGTTTTAAAAGTAAAAGTCAAAAAACTATGATTCAAGGATCTAGATTTTATGACCCTAAAGATACATGATAGAGATGTTGTTTTAGATTTTTCTTCTTTAAAAATGATCTAAACAATGCTACCTTGCTCAACGTGGCACCCAAAATATGCTTTGACTACCACGTGGACCTCCATGTAGATGTTGTAGTACGATGAGAGTACTCTACTTGGAGTACTTTTATATATATATATATAAAGGACAAAAAGTCTTAAACAGTGGATAAGCACCCTTTTTATATTTTTTGTTTTTACATGCTCCCTGATCGAGTTTGGGCAAGTTTCCGTGGCACCCGATCTTCGGGATGTGTGCCACATGGCACTCATATTGCTCATAGGTAGCACCAAAACACTACTCCATGGGTAGAGCCTCTGTATGGATCCCACCCGATTTGTAAGGACCCGACTCGATTTGTAAGGACTCACCCTGTAAGGACCCAACCCGATTGGTAAGGATCCGATTTGTAAGAACCCGACCCGACCCAACCTGATTCTGCATGATATCATTTGTTTCTATGTTTATTTAATGACCGGTATTAAACTACATTAAACAGGTGATTCACATCCACTAATAAGCATGATATTTTTACAGGGCACAAAAATGTGTTAAAAACTTTATTAGATCAGACCATGGAGATCAGTTTTGGGCATGTGTGCCACGTGACAGTACGACCCATTTGATAGGCTCTGTAATATGTGATTGGTAATCACAAACTAATCGTTTGATGGTAAGGATACGGTATTAGGATTTGATGTATGAAAAATTGGAATGAACTTGGATCACCATCACGTGACTAGAGGTAGTCACAATATTTTCGACATCTGTTCCCACCAGCAAATTGGTTGGCGCCTATAGGGGAACCAATCCATTGTCCCATGTAACGTGGGGAGTCGTTAACACAAGTTGTTAAGGCTACATACGAGAAGATAATATAATAATATAAGATACCCATCCCATATAATATAATAGTTTAGATATAATATAAGATACTTTCATATACGTATATGCTAGAATATAATATTCGACAACAATAGCGAAGAGATATATAAGAGAACTATGTGTTTTGTTGTGGAGGTTTCTGGAAGGGTCTTGTGCGGGCAATGTGTCAAAGACGTGAGGGACGTGGGAGGTGTCTTGGGATAGAAAAAAAAAAAAAGAAGAGAAAAAGAAAGAGAACGAAATACAAAGAGCCCGAGACAGAGAGAGAGTAAAGAAAACGAGCTAAAGAGAAAAAGAAAAAAAGAAAGAGAAAGAAAAAGAGAGAGAGTGGCAGGTCACGACGAAGACGAACCATATAGATGTTCGTTCCTTTTTAGGCAAGTACCTATTCTAATACGTCTTGTTTAAACCCCGATTCAGGTTGTCAATATATTTATATTTGATTCATCGGTTAGAAATCAACATTTGTTAGAAATACTTTGTTACGTCGTATGTATTTTGGATTGTACATCTATGTGCTACTGAGCAAATGGAAATCTGTGCCTGTAATACTTGTATAAGATGGCTTGTATTTTATTCGTGGACTATATATATGTTGCTAGCTTGGATTTGAGATTTTAATACATGTGGTAATAATGAAATTTGAAAACCAAAACCAATAATGCAGTTTATACATTCATTGACCTATTAAAGCTGGATTTATGTGTTGATGGTTGGATTGATGTGTTGGTGTTGACCCTCTGGGCATATGTAGGGATTTATGTGGCCTGATATGTTAGTGTTATGAACATTGTTAGTATTAGTAATATGAAGGGATTCATGTGATCTGATATGTTTGTTACCTGCCTCTTTGACACCTGTTATACTTGAATCGGTGACACCTAAAAGTGTAAATATTTGTCACTTGAGTCGGTGACACCTGAAAGTGTAAAGATTTGTTATATGAGTCTGTTACACCTGAAAGTGTATGTTATCCCTGAAATGGTAAATATTTGTTACCTGAGTCTGTTACACTTGAAAGTGTAAATATTTGTTATCTGAATCTATTGTACCTGAAAGTATCAATATTTGTTATAGAAATTTGTTAGACCTGATTATGTAGATATGTGTTATCTAAATCTGGTAGACCTGTTATACCGTAATGTGTAAACATTTGTGACCTGACTATTTCGGAGATCGAAGTATATGCAAATTATACCTTCCTGTTTACCGAAGACCAAAATATTTTTGGTAGTGTCTACCATTTCCAAGATCGAAGTACATGTGAACTATAAAGTCAGGAATTCTAATGTTTTCTTATATTTCTGTACTGAAATTTAATACCATAATATCTGAAAGGCAATGAGAAGGTGCCTATGAGTTCGAATGGGACAATTTTAAAGACTGGCCAGGTCATAAATCTGTTACCTGCTTTGTTATCTGATATTTGTTCTGACATCTGATCTCTATTCTAATATCTGATCTCAACTACTAGAAGCTTAGTTGAGGAAAGCACTTGGTATTCGTGCTATTAACTATAAAATAATCCCTAATAGAGATAAGTTTGTTGTAGTAGTTTAAGTGTAAGCTTCATTATTTATCTATCTAATTTCTGTTTCTAGTTTGTGAATATCTGTCTTAGTTGTGGTAAGGTAAGTGAGAAATTTATTTTGTATCTGTATGCTTTCATGTAGTAGTGTTAGTGAAAGATTCATTGTCTAATGCCTGTGATGTGAATATCTATTTGATTTGCAGTAGTGTTAGTGAAAGATTTCGTGTCTAATGTATGTGATGTGAATTTCTATTTGACTTATAGTAGTAGTGTCAGTGAAAGATTCATTGTCTGATGTCTGTGATGTGAATATCTATTTGATTTGTAGTAGTGTTAGTGAAAGATTTCGTGTCTGATGTCTGTGCCTGTGATGTGACCCTCTGTATGACTTGTGGTAGTTATGTGGTAGTTTAAATATAAGATTCAATACTAATATGTTATGGGAATTATCTATCTGATTTATGGTATGGACAATGACTTGTGAGGGAATAGTCACATAATATCAACCTGCTTTTAGTTAAAACGCTTGAGTGTGAAATTTTGATATTGTGGTTTAGTCAATCTTTATTAGAATGGGTTTCATGTGAAGCATGTGGATTAGCTCTTACGGTGGTTTTAACCACCCTGCAAATTAAAGAAAGGAATTGGAGAAAGATCAGTTGGCGGAGTTTCAACAATGTTATGTGCTGCAGATCTCTGTATCTGGAACGTAGTATTTAAGGAGGTATAGAATTTAATGGAATGAAATATTTTGACCTGTCATATGTACGAAAAGAAAAAATTTCTTCTATTTATCTGCAAACCGGTTGCTTGGTTATCTATTTTCGATCCCTGGTTTATTGTTTGCTTTTGATTTGTCTGGGTCACGACTTGAGATCCAGGTGTGTGGATTTTGGGTCGTAACAGCCTCGGCCCTATGTATATATATGAAAAAGGAAGACACTCCTTGGAGCACCTTCATCATGCTCCAAGCGCTCTATCAAAGGTGCCTTGTGGCACCTAAAATTATATTTTGGTTTCAAATGAATTAAAGAGACAATGTATAGATCAATTTCAAAAAAGTAAATAGCTAAATAAATCTAATCTTCACCTTGTGATTTATTTGAGACTCGGACCGTTGATTATACTCAAATGTTGTTGCTTTTACCGTGGGGAAATTCGTGTGAGGGGAAATTTGGGCTGTCACAGGATGAGTTTTCAATTATTTTTTATTTTTTTTGTAAGTAAATGATCTAGGGAATTCCTTCTTGCTCCTTGTGACACCCCCACCATGTCTGTTGGAAAATGTAGGATTAATCAAAATCTAGAGTTTGGAAAATTAGAAAATGCAGAAAAAGACATTTTTTGACAAAAAAAGAAATTCACATATCCAGGCTACAAATAGCATTTTCATTCATATTTCAAAAAAAATAATCACATCATAAAGTCTTCCAATAGCCCATCCACATAGAAACTACATTAAATCTTTCGTCAAAACATCAACATATAAATGTTCCATCACTGCCAGTTAAAATACCTGGAAGTAGTCCCATGCGAAAAAAAATTATTGTTCCATAGCAAAAGGAGCTATTATTCATCAAAACATCAACTACAGAAACTATTGTAAAAAAAACGAAAAACGTCTATTGTTTTCATAGTGAAATGACAATTGATTGTTTAACGATAAACCCACATATCAACCATCAAGTAAAGAACGCAAGAACTCCACACATTCATCTTCTTCAGTGCTCCAAAAGTCAGGATCTTTCATCTCAAGCTAAGATGTGGAATGCCATGGATATTTCTTCTCGATTAAATCCCTCCACTGACTTGATAACCTGCTTCAACACTTTTGCTGTTGTGAAATTACTGTCCATCTCCAGCGAGGTGCCCAATTTCTCGACTGCTACTGTCAATTAATTGCAAGCTTTTAAAAATTAACAAAATTAATTATAAGAAAGAATTAAAAAAGGTCGCCAGAACAAAAGTGTCAAAATCATCTTATGCCCCTTTTCACTCCAATTCTTGAATGAGATGAAAATACCTAGGACCTGTTTTCATTTCATTTGCATTAGATCAGTTTGGCACAATGCACATGCAGCCAAACACGGGTTTGTCTCATTTTTCAAATAACTGAGCAGTGGTTTCAATTTGTAAGGTTTAAAAATTCAAAACTAAACTCTGATTCAATGATCTCAAGTGTGAGACCTAAGGTTGGACAGAACACTCAAATCGGGTGAATCAAGCTTTTACTTTAAGTCAAACAAAAAAGAGAAAAGAAAAAATTCTCTAATTAGAAATTTGTACATTTACTAGTTGACAGGTTTACACATTAGACCAAAACCCACTTGATCAATTTACAAAAGTCTTCTACAGTACAAAAATTGTAAAATCAAGCATAAGAAAAGTATAAGATCCCAACTCACATCGCATATGAAATAATGATTTGGATCCTTTCTACTAGCAATAGATGACTGCACACCTTTGATGCAAACAGAAATTAAAAAGAAATTTAAACAAGTGATCAAATTTAACAAGAGAGAAGGAGAGGCAAAAGCACAAAACTTTGAGGGAAAATCTCAAAAGCTAGTATATTATCATATATCATTAAAGTAACCAAACTTAATAAAAGGACATGGCATATTTCTATTGTCTCGATGCATCATCTACTGAATTAAACAATAAGAATAATGTGCAACTGAATAACACCTGAAAATAAAACTCTAAAAAAGGGAAAAAAAAAAATCAATATTTTTCAACAAACAAGACAAAAATGTCATAGAATCAATCAGGCTTCCCTGATATATATCAATGCAAGAAGGAAACGAAGAGACAAGCAGAGAAAGAGAAAACGGTAAAAAAGAAATGCTTCACTTAGTTTGTGATCGAGAAGAAGAAAGGCTTCAGTTATTTTGGCTCCCATTTTTCACCATGTTGAATTTACTTTTTAACATCACCCGCGAATCAACGAGACAGAGATTTGGAAACTGTTTCTATCAATTTTTACCCTCATGCTTGCAAAACCAAAAAGGACAGTAAAAAAATAAATGTTTTAAGAGATTCCTCATCCTTATGACACAACATGCAAACTGAAGAAAACAGAATTTTATTTCTATTGAATGTCATAAGAACATGACCTCCACTGTGTAATACACCATATCACATGACTTATCAACCATATCATCTTATCACATCTCATATCATCATAATAGGGGTGCTTATAACTTAAACTAATCACTTATCTTATCTTCCTAAACTTATCATAAATCTTCGTATTTGTGATAGCCATAATGTGATAAGACCCTCAACTACACTCTATCGTAGGCCATGAAACGTCCCATTATAAGCTTCCAGCATGGCGTTCCATATACCACCATAACTTAAGAGTTAACGCGATGACCATGAAACATCTCATTATAAGCTTGCCCATCATATTTGTGATACCAAAAATGCCTTTTGGGCAAAAAAGATTATTATCTTATGTCTTTTAACACTATCTGATAAAACTAATACATATCAGCCTGGGACCGGTCCAGATGCAGATATGTATCAGTCTTTAAATCTCTGGTTAAGAGTGCCTTACTCAAAGTAAGGCCATGATGGTCTAGGCTTGAAGGCAGAGAGATGCCATTTGGCATCTCTCCTCATGCAAAACCTTGGGGTACTTAACGCCCCAAGCTGACGTCAAAGGGGTTCACCTCATTTTCGAATATATTTTTTTGGCTCGGTGTTGTGCACAAGCATGCTGAGAGAGGTAGTGTAGTGACTCGGTGGAGCTTGTAAAGAGAGGCTCTGGGAGAAGCTCTATAAGAAGACGAAGACAAGATTACATTTGTTTCAAGTCCATCAACAAGTAAGTTCCACATTTCTAATTCATGGTATAGGATCTAGATTGAAAGGTGATCATGCATCCTCTAGGTTGTAGACTCCTTATTAGGTGATGCATGTTTGTTTTAATTTGGACACATGATCATTGATATGTAAAGGCCATGCATAATCAAATTTGTTCTCACACCATATTATAAATTTGTAATAGCATGTAATAAGATAAAATTTGGGAGTAGCACTTTAAAATGAAAGAATTACAGAATGTCACTTTAGGTGGTTTTGACATGCTCATCGGAGGCACGAAGCAGATCCTGTACGAAGGATTGAGACGCTACAAGAACAAGGAATTAGGAGAAGAGGAAGACCAGCGAAGACCTGGAGGGAAGTTGTGAGAAGGGATATGAAGGATTGCGGAGTAATAGAGTGTTTAGCGCTGATCAGAAGCAAGTAGATGGCATAATGCTATGATGATGATAGCATGCAATAAACCCCATTTTAGAGGGCTTAGTATGAGAAATAGTAGATATGCATGAAATAGTAGTTATGCAATCCTAAATAATTCAATGTACAGGGCATGCACATGGTTTCTTTTCTACCCTTCTCAATAAATGTTGTAACAGACATGATGAAGCATCTTTTGAACCTGTAGTCAAATATATTAGGTCCATTTTTGGGAGTTCTTAGCTTAAGACTATGTGCATGTTTTAGTTTTCACATCTGCAAACGTCTAGACTTAAATGCGAATTTTAGAAACCACCAAAAACTGTTCGTATACTGAATTAACAAACAAAAAAATTTACCACTGGTAGTTGAGTCTATAAACAGGCTCTGGTAAAATTTTCAACACAATTCAGCAAGTGAGTTTGCTCTAAAAATTGTGGAATGTGACCCCCGTAGATCGGATTTGAATCATAGGCACAGACAGATACTTGTGTATTTGGGATTCCGTAACTTAGTTATTCCTCACTATTTTTTACTTGAAAAACTTAAATATAGATTTATTTACATTTCATCACCTGTCAAATGGCACCAATTTTATAAAAAATTAATGTGGTTAGTTTAACTTTTGGAACCCATCAAATTCAGCCACCTTTTCTACTTGCGAGTGCAAATAGAAAAGTTAAACTGTGTTTAGGGCTGTCAATGGGTCTGGTCGGTTGGATAGGGTTGGGCAACAGTTTTGACTGCCTGGTGGATGAAGGGCATATGCCCTACCTGACCCAATAATACACCCCCAACCGACCCAGAAAATTTACCCAACCTGATGCCCAAAATGAAAACCTGACCTGACCGGTTAAAAGCCCCTTGTTTCTCTTGAATTCAGATTAAATATCGGGTCGGATAGACCCGACCTGATCCACATTTTCGACCAACTCGACCGGATCTAAAGGTCGGGTCTGATGCTTCAAGCTTGACTCAACCCAGCTCGACAGGTCATGTTTAATGATGTCTGACCCAGTAAAAATACCGGGTTGAGCAGGTTAGGTATTGGGTCAACCTGACCTGTTGAAAGCCCTACCCCTGTTGCAGTCACCATAGCTGGATAATGTGAGCTGAAAATGGAGCTATGTCTGAACTGAAATGTCTCTAAGATTGAAAATTGGCATCTGGAGTATGCCTAAGCATTGCTTTTGTCATTTGATCGAGCCCCTCGTGGCTCAGTTAGTCACTAAAAAGGGTGATTCAAAATTTTACTCTATGACTTTGACCTAATATTTGTGACACCGAGGCCAGAGAGTGTTGTGGTGTTATGATTTGAGTGTGGTCTGGAACACCCAGATGCTAGAGTACCAAGTGGTGATTCGACTAGTGTTCAAACTTTGTGATGAACTTTGTTTAATAAGAGTTATTTCTATACCCGCCAAGGGATTGTCGGAGTGATTGATGACTTGGGTTTTCTCCCCAAGGTCGTGAATTCAAGTAGGGACTCCTCTTCTGCCATAACGGGATACCCTGTAAGATGCATAATCCAGGAAATACTCGTGCCATGGTGGAGCGAGGGCATCCCTTTGGGATTTCTCCAACCGTAAGCTTGGGATAGCCTAAGCTATAAAAAACAGATCTATTTCTATTAAGAAATTAGTATGAAAGTGAGAAGATCTGGTATCTACTATATTCACTCACTATTCACTATCTAAGGGATGTGGTATGTAACATATCGATGGACAGTGGGCGGGGTGAGCAACTTAACGGGTAACCTTTCGTACCTGGTAAGTCAGTTTTGGGCCACTATTGCCCTATGTCCTATTCAGCATAGGTGTGGATCGAGAGGATGGAACTTGTTTCCGGACCCAGCTTGGTGCAGTGGTACAAATTTGAAAGATATAATTCAATTAAACCATCTTTCAATCAAATAAATCACAACTTCAAAGTTCAAACCAATCCTTTCATATAAAAACACTACTCCGCCATGTTTGATTTTCTCTCCATTTGTCTGTATGATTGCATTGTAGCATATTCGTTTTCAATTGATTTAATTAACTTGTGACATTAATTAATTGCCCCCTTTTATCTGGTTTTCCTGACTTTGATATGATCAGATTGAGAATTTGCGCATTACTTTAAAACTGAATTGTGGACTGAAAATTTGATTTGGACCGTCCCTATAGTTTATGTTCCAACACTCATAAGTTAGTGTTTAGTATTTACTGGGAAATTGTATATCATTATATTTTTGTCATTTTTCGCGGATCGGTAAGTGATCGCTGACTTTATTGGATGGCCTCGTTTCGGACTGCATCGTTTATAATGATCCATGAAGTTACCCAGTGTTTTGCCTTGATGTGGCATGTAATTTTGTACCCCACTTAGAACTACGACTTGACTTCCTCATGTATGGTTCTAATTTTATTTATCCTATTTTGTGTGTTACATGAAATTGATTAATCTTATGAGCACATTGTGATACAGACATCAAATTTGGACTTGCAATATTTGTTATTTCCAATTGAAATGTTTTTTTTGTGTAGGAAGTTGGTGTTCCAACAAATAAATTCAATCATATCCGAGAAAAAATACGAGGGTTTGAACAGGTAAAAATTTTACCTATATTTTCAAGCGGTCATTCATGGTCATGAAGAATTTTCAATGAGCAAAAAATATCCTAAAAATGACAATATAAGTAAATAGAGGAGAACCTGCTAAAAAACATCCAACCTAATAAAACAAATAAATAAAGAAAACGGATGAATCCGTTATATACTCTGGTTTTTCCATTTATTGAACAAAATAAAGAAAAGATTATCATTCCATCAATCCACTTATCAGACAATAAAGAGAAGAATCATTCAAACTGAACAAAAAAAAAACAGAGACAAATTCAATCAAAGTATCTCAGATTATGGATTCTGATAATTTCTAAAAGTACAATCGAAATTCGTACCAATAAACAAAATTCATACCAATATGCCAAAAGGAAAAGAAAAGAAAAAAGGGTAAGTGGCAGTACCTCGATACAGATTTCTACTTTCGCTTATTCAATTCTAAGAATTCAGCTTGTTATCAATAACAATGTGGGGAATGTATTATATCTTCAGCCAATCTTCACCATCTTTTTGGCATCGTTCCTCTAACAATTGACATTCCATAATGTACAGAGATTGAAGCGAGTGTGGTAGTCCCTTTTCTGGCAACCTCGTGATCTTAGGACAGTCCTTGATAGATAAGTGGCGGAGGTATTTGAGGTTTATCAGGCCCTCTGGAATGGACACAAGTTGAGGAGTCCTATGAATATACAACTCTTCAAGGGAAGTGAGGTTTATCAAGCCTTCTGGCAAAGACGTGAGTCTAGGAATGCTCTCAATAGATAAAGTCTCAAGAACAATTAGCCATTGCAGCCCACCAGGGAAAGATGTAAGATTGTCGCAATAACTGACATTTAAAGATTTAAGCATTGTAGACACACTCTCAACAGATAAAGATGTGAGTTTGGGGCATGAGTCTATCCTTAAGTGTTCGAGATGATAGAGGATTCTGAACAATCCATACTTGGTAATTGACTCTAAACTAGCACAATTTTTAATAGACAATTCCATAAGTTTCCAGATAGGAAGAATACTCTGGCTAGATGGCCCATAAGGATTTTCTTTTAGATATGGAAAGTCATCAATGTTAGACACTGGATATAGGGTAGAAAAAAAACTATGGGTAGATTGCCCACAAGTATTTTCCCTTAGGTTTGGGAAGTTATCAATTGTCAAGGAGAGAGAGATGGAGGAAAGCAAATATAATAATATCTCCTCATTGCATCTTTCCAACAATAATTGACAAATAGATCTCACATTCCGTGGAAAATAAGTCAACTCACAATGCCGAATTGTAATTAAAATGAGACGTGGAAAATCAGATTCTCTAGATTGGAATCATCCTTCTAAATCGATTCAATATAAAGTTGTTCCAACAACGGAAAAGCTGTATTTAAAGTTCCATCAATACCAAACAATGTTCTCACTTGTTTCATTTCACTTATTTGAAGCTTCTTGAGGGACGGTAGCTGCCCGAGCCAAGGAAAGACTTCGCATGATCGACAACCATATAACACAATGGTTTCTAGATTGGAGAAGCATCGTTGCCCGAACCACGATGGCATTTCTAGACCACCGTATCCTCTAATTATTATCTCTTTGAGGTTGGTGTGAGGTTTCAACCTGTCAAGTACTTCAATGTTCATCTGTGAATCTCTCAAACCAGAGATTTCACAATCCCACTCCAACTCTAACTTGTCAATGTGTTCCTTAGTATTCAATTTTATGTTCTCCACAGTGACAACATTTTGGAGCTGTGAAATGCATAATTGACCTTTGAGGTTGATCAATCCCTTCAGCTCTCCTACCTCTTGTCCAGTTTTTGTACCAACAATGAACTTTGACAGTGTCTGGAGACATGTTAATCTTCGAATTCTTCGGGGCATCGATAGGATTTGAGATTTAGCGTCGAAAGCAAAGTGTCGCGGGTAAATTAGGTTTCCCATATCTTCAGGTAACTCATCAAGCTTATGACATTTGATGAGCTTCAATGTCTGCAAGTTGTAAAGGCTACTTGTCGATTCCGGTAATCTTCTTATAGGAGTACGGGAGAGGTCGAGGTATCGAAGATGTTTCAATTTGCCAATTGAATTAGGCAATGCTTCAATGCTTGTACCACTTAAATCCAACACCCGTAAAAAATTTAATTGTTGGAATAGATTCTCAGGGACTGATCTAATGGTTTCATGACCGCGTCGTAGCAATACTAGAGTGCATAAGCTTTTGCATTTATACAATGCCTCAAGGATCTTTGGATCATCTTTTGTACATATCATTGACAAATATCGATTCTTTTCAGAAAAATAAAGTGTTCTATCATCATCTACTCTACCATATTCACCTTTTGAAATCGATTGTGCCAGATCATGAATTAGATCGTGCATTTTATAGATTGGCTGGCCAACCACATTTTTTCTCTCATGTTGGAAGAATGACCAACACAACAAGTAATCAAAATACCCACAACCTGTATCCTCCATTTCCTTTGAATCCTTAGATGCAAGAAAACCTAGTCTCATCCATGATTTGACTAACTTTTCTTTGTCAAATTCGAAACCTTTAGGAAATATGGCACAATAAGCAAAGCATTGTTTTAGATGTGAGGGCAAAGAGTGATAGCTCAACTTTAGAACAGGTAAAATATCATTTTCTCCTTGGTCTAATTCCCATATTTCACTTTGCAAGATATCTTTCCATTCTTTCTCGTCCCTTCTAAACTGTAAAAGATCTGCGAGGGTCTTCACAGCCAAAGGTAAACCTCCACATTTCTTTACAAATTCCAGACCAATAGGCATCAAATTTGGATGGTTATTCCAACTATCATTTGCAAATGCCCATTTTCTGAACAATAACCAACAATGATCATCTCGCAAACTCCCCAAATGGTAACCATCAACGGTGCCCATCATCATGGAAACTCTTGGGCTTCAAGTAGTAATAATAATTTTACTTCCTTGTGCTCCATATCTCAAGGGAGCTCTTAGCACATCCCAATTTTTTTTATCCTCGTTCCACACGTCATCTAACACAAGTAAAAACTTCTTCCCACTCAATGTGGTTTTAAGTTGAACCTGAAGTGGACCAAGTTCTTTCAAAATAGATGTTTCTTGTTTCACAGATTCTATGATTGCTTGTGCTAGCCATATCACATCAAATTCTTGGGTCACAGAAACCCAAGCTCTCATCTGAAAATGCTTCTCAACCTCTCATCATTATAGACGAGCTGAACAACGGTCGTCTTCCCAAGGCCTCCCATACCGACTACGGGAATAACAGTCACTGCCATTTCAGTAGACCCTTCTGAAGTCAACAGCTTTATCAACCTCTTATCATTTTCTCTACCACAAACATCTGATTCTGTTAACAAGGAACTAGTAGGCAACCTCTCTCTTATTACAGATTTCCTGCCTCCATCTCCCTCACGAAGATAAAGGTCATTCCGCAGCTTTGCAATCTCATCTAATCTATTCATTATTCCTTTTATCTTGTGTGCTATCTCATGCTCAACTACAACTGATTGTGAACTAAAAAAAGAAGGGATCAAGTCTTGTACCTTCCTCTTCCTAGTTTGAGTTTCGCCTTCCAGTTTCGATCGTAAAGCATCGTATGCAAACTCGTCCAGCACATCATCAGCATCCTATGCAACATCTTTTAGCTTTTCTACCCACTCTCTCACCAGCTTCGAATGGACTTGCTTTTCCTCAGCATCATCGATCACGCTTTGAATTGTTGATAACAAACTCGACAGTTTTTCCAACTCTCCCTTAACACCCCATAGCCCTCCAAATTCTTCAAAGATTGAAGATGACAACTTCTCTATAGAGGGCGCGAGAAGAGCTAATATGACTGATTCTACCATGCCTCTTTTCTTCTAGGGAAGGAGACGTTTGGTTTTTTATGATAGTATGTTTGTATATGAGGTGTCCAAGTTATGAAATGGGTAGTAAACTCAACAAGGAAAAACTCCTATCTTCCCTGATTTGAATGTGCTAGATCTAGATCAGGGGCCCACCTCCTAATACCAACTTATTTAAATAGATGGTTATAGTATTCAGAGCATTAAATATAGGGTGTTTAAATGATCATACACCATGGATGGCTTAAGAAGTGGGTGATTTGTACCCTCACAGTGATAGATCATAGATTGAAGTGCAACAGGCCCAAAAGCAGTTTTTAGGGAGATTTAAGTCATCTACTCTGTAGACTTTTATATCAACCATTATTTTCAGTTTTAATGGCTGATATTAAAGATCATCAATCGGATGGTTCACATCCACTTATAGGCATGTTTCTTTGGACTGAGTCACATTTCAATGATAGATTGTCACTTGGACAATTTAGATTGATCACAAATGTTCACGACATGGCAAAATGATAAGCGCACTTCAATGGTGTGAGATTAAAAGTGCAACTTTAATGGGATAAGATCATTTAAACACCATTCTGGTGCCCTTCAATATATAGTTTGTAAAAATAAAATGCAAGTTTAGTAATCGTCTGCATAAATAGAAATACAAATAATAAAAGGCAAAAGGGAGCATGCACCCGGGCGCAGGATGACTTGTGCACCCAGGCGCCACACATGGCATGATCAACCCAAAACAACTCTCCTTTTGGATTGATCGGCCATGGAACATGTGATTTAAAAAAAGTATATACTTTTTTTTTTTTACTTTTTTGCCCTCTGTTTGATGGGTCAAGAATAAGATAATGCCCTAAAATTTTAGCTCATTAATTTTTTCAAACTTTGACCACACTTTTAACAATGGAAAAGTCATAAAAATAATATATATATTTTTAATGGGATCTGATTGACCTTACCTAAGTTACTGTGGCACCCAATCCTGGTGATGGATGCCACATGATGGCCTACTGCCAATGGGTGTAGAGATTTCTCCACGCTCGTGCCTCATATTAAAATCTAGAAATAGTGGAATTTATGACAGCCAAGAAAAAGCAAAGGGAGCTGGCAAACATAACTTTTTCAAGAAGAGAAATTAATAATAAGAAATAAGAAAATTGAAAATCTAAAATATTGTAGTCTTGCTTGAGAAGATGAGATGCCACGTCATAACAATTGACCTCTTACCTACTGCTTGCATAGTGACACATTTTGGTGGACTTCTCCGAAATTTCAACAAATAGTAAAAATTTCCGTGATTTTGCTGAAATTTCTAAAATTTTCTTACTTTCAGCGAAATTCGATGATTGACTTTTTTTAAATGCTAAATATGTTTTTGTATTATTTTAGTTAGTCCCTAAATTTTCCGGGATTGATCCTCAAAATTTCTCCAAAATTAATGGAAATAACTAACCTCCCAACTGAAACAAAATTTGTGAGTGTACTTAGGCACCACTTAGATAAAATGGAAACTTAGAGATATTACAAATTAATTGCTATGGGCTTTTTGTAAACATCTTATTATAGAATGTGGGAGGTGGATACTATCCAATCAGGGATAGATCAAGTATATGCTAAAAAGGAGAGTGCGAGTAGAGTGTGAGTAGTGGAATTATGAAGCTTCAATTGGCGAGTTAAGTTATTTTCTTTTGTTCTACAAGCCAGAGCTCCATTTGAGATGGTTTGAGTGAATTGTCTTCTTCTAATTACTATTTTTGCTTTTAATGGAATTTATGACAGCCAAGAAAAAGCAAAGCAAGTTGGCAAACTTCACTTTTTTAAGTAGAGAAATTATAAATAATAATAATAAATAAGAAATAAAAAAATTGAAAATCTAAAATATTGCAATCATGCTTGAGAAGATGAGATGCCACCTTATAGCAATTGACCTCTTCCTATGAAGCACCGGTGCAGATACGGCATACGGGTACGATATAATACCGGTACGGCGATACGACAATTTTCAAAAAATTAGGGTACGGGTACGGCGATGGTACTTATATTAAAAAAATTATTTTATATATATTTATATATTTTTTAGGTTATTTTTAAATATAAAAAATAGTTAATATATAATTAAACATAAAACAACATAAAAAACAATAATTCAAGAGACAAATTCATTCCAAAAGATACATTTAGAGTTGAAGGCTCAAATTAAAATGTAAGACATGAGTGTTACTATGTAAAATCCCAACAACACTTTAACCTCAACTTGTCATGAATTAAATGCAAAAATAAAAAATAAATTATAAACTATTTAAAAACAACATCAAACAATGTCAATATTCATCTCAGCAGCAACCACATGAGCGAACGTAATAGACTCCAATTCCGGTTCATCCAACGAGAGACTTGCAATCTCAAGCACCCCAGCACCTCCAAATGGTTCATCCCAAATGTCTCCTGCAATATCTCACATCTTGTTTGCTCCATTGACGTACTCCTCATTCTTTCTCAATAGAAGTCGAAGATTAGTATGAACATAAACTAAATCTTCAGCACGTTTTGACAAAATTTTGTTTCTCTTTAATGAATGAATGAAGGAGTATGTACTCCAATTCCTCTCACAACATGATGACGAACATGGTTGTCCAAGAAGCTTGAAGGCTAACCCTTGGAGTAATGGCAACGAAGGTCCATGAGTATACCACCAAACTTTTGGTTCTAATGTCCACTTGTCTTCCAAACAATCAAGTTCGCCAAATTGATCTAGACTCCCGGAAAACTTAACATACTCGACATTCACCTTTGTTCTTTCTGGAGAATTGGGAAAAAATCTTTTCAGGCATTTATTCCTCTCTGCACATATTTCTGCATCCATGTGGGGGGGAACACGATTTGGAGCCTCGTTGATCCATTTCACACTGTAGTATTTGATTATAAAATACAAAAAAGATTATTAGCATTAAAAGAGTTTATGAAATAAAAAATTTGTACATTATATTAAGTAAACAAACTTACCTAGGATTCAACGACATGGCCAAACAATGGAGTGGAGTGCAACTCTTAGTCCATCGATCGACAAGTATACTATGAACCACATCATAAAAAATCGATGTTTGACTTTCTTCCTTGCCTTCAAATCTAAAGATTGCTTTCTTCACATTTTCAATCATTGTATCCCACATATCATACACCATGTGAAGAATAGGTTTATCCGTGTCAGCACGCCTAAGCATATCATATATGGGATTGGTGAAAGAAACGATGTAATCGACCTTATCCCATCAAGTATCACTTAAGACTAGCTCTTTCATTGCTGCAGCTTTCCCTGGATCGTCTTCTCTATACGAAGACCATTCCTCACTAATCACCATGCTCTGAAGACCCCTTCTTACTGACACATTTTGGTGGAATTCTCCGAAATTTCCTAGACGTTGACAAAATAGAAGGGGGCCGTTGGACAAAAAATTTAGTGATTTTGCTGAAATGAAAATTTTAAATAAATTTTCATTTTAGCAAAATCACTAATTGACTTTTTATTTCAGCAAAATTTTCATTTCAGCAAATTTAGTAATTGACTTTTTTAAAATATTAAATAATAGTGCCTAAAATTTTCGGAATTGATCCTCAAAATTTCTCAAAAATGAATGGAAATAACCTCTCACTAAAACAAAATTTGTGACAGCCGTTGGCACCACTTCGACATTTTAGAAGCTTAGAGAAATTACAATAGTTGATTTTGAAAGGACCCTTGGGTTTTTGTAACCCAGATTTTTTTACTTTATTTTAGCGGCGCTTAGATGATATATTATACTGTGCACAGTACTAACGCTTCACACCGTAACCCACCTTTCTTAGAATTTTTTTATTTTTCCTATATTAATATTAGACTCATTGCGAAGTGTTTGTCGATACAATTCTAACGATATATAATTTGACAATTTTCAACAATAATATAAAAAGTTACGCCTGTTTGAAGAGATGAAACAGGTTAAAAGGTATAACTGTAATTTCGAAAGAAAAATATATTTTGCTTCGGTGCTTACACAAAGCACTGGAAAAAAACTATTACACAACCTATTCAAGTCACGCATGAAGTATTCTTGCATGAAAAAACTCTTAATTTATTAAATCTTTTAAGAAAAGTATTAATTAGAATTAACATAAAACTTCTACCATTATAAAAAAAACTTGAAAAACTCTCTATTTCTTATCATCATAAACTATTCTTTCCCAAGACTTAAACGAAATGACGCTTTGGGTATTGACCTTTTCAACTCGAACTATCGTAGATCTGTTGTTCACGCTTCAAGAGGTGGGTACCCATCAATTCATTTTATTCTTCTTAGATTTCGTCGTGTAGGGTGCGTTCGATCGTATATTGACGGTTTAAAATTTTATTTAAACCTTAATATCTCTTAATTCTGATAAACCTACATATTTAATATTATATTTTCTCTTAAAGCTGTATGTTTTGTAGGTCGATTTACTTTTTGTTTCTCTTTTCAAATAATCTCTTTGTTTGGTTATTTAACATTTTATTTTTCTATTAGGTTTGTATATTAAATATATATATTTTTATTAGGTCTTTATATTTACTATTTTATTTTATTTTAGATATACATAATTAATATTTTACTTTCAATTTGGTCTGCATATTTAATATTTTATCTTTTTCTTATATCTACATATTAATTAAACATAAATATCTTTAAGTATGATCAATCTGCATATTTAGTATTCTATCTTTCTATTAAAGTTGTATACGTTGTAGGTGGGTTTATATTTTATTTCTCTTTTCAAACAATTCCTTTGTTGGTTATTAATATTTTACTTTTCTATTAAGTTTTAAAATCTAAATTATATTCTTATTTTATTTAAAAAAAGAACATGACTAACTCTAATTGTAATTTTATTCTATTTATTTTCTTATTATTTTTTTGTCTTATTTCAAATCCATGAGATTAAAGCGATAATGAACTTATAAGACTTAGTATGGAAGACACTAATTGATATGGAATCCGATGTCATATTTTAAAAGATTTAATAGATAAAAATCTATGCGGATTGCACCATCATAAATTCTAAAATATATTCGGATTGCATCATCATGAAGTTTCGGGTCCAAATTCACGGCCATGAACTCGAGCTCGCCACTATCAATGTACTAGTCTTTGTATTTTGGTCATAACTTTTTACTCCGATCTCGAATTGTCGCAATTCTTGTGGCATTAGAAAGAAAACAATGTGCTTTACAACTTTGTGTGAAATAGCCATTTCACGAATCCAAAATTTTAGAGGTCAAAATAGAGCGACAAGTCGAGATTAGTTCTGAATAACCCAAGGTTGCACGAATTTAATATTATTTTTTTATTTTCATGACCAAAATTCATGTGTATATTATAACTTACTTAAGGCCTTTCGATCAATGGTCATGATAAATCTCAACTTAAAAATTATAAATACCTTTTAATTTAATTATCTAATTCTAATATATATATATATATATTTTTTTTTATTGCTTCTACATGATCTCTTCGATAGCATGAAGAGTTAGAAATTCGATGCCCTCATGAAAATCAAACTCTGACCTTCACATTCTCAAAATCACACTAATAATTATCATATTCTATATTTGTATTGAGGTATAAGTATGATAGTTATACGCTTCCTTCCATCTTGATCATGATATGTAAGTTATGGACATATTAGGTCATATGTACGCGAGTATATGAGATCATGCTTACACTTGAGTGTGGTGATTCGTTGAGAAAGTATCGAATCGAGGACTACATCGTAGTCATATGCCCTACAACTTATGGTGGTATGAGATATCATGACGAGTAATGTGAGTGCGAATTCAGTGTAGCCTCGTATACGATGACATATGCCGTTACCTTATCACACTGAGTTTTAATATGATAGGATAAGATATGAGATTCGACCCTTATGCGTTGTAGTGAGATCTCTTTACGGTCACGTGAAATTCGAAATGTAGGCGTCCATGTATAGATGCAACCCCTCTATGATAGTATGGAACTCACTACAAAAAGTAAGACTATTAGCGGCACCAAAAACTGTCACTATCAATAAAAAAAACTTGTTTCAATAACGACAGGACTAGTAGCAACAATTTTTTGTTAATAGCGGTAGTTTTTGGTGCTGCTAATAGTCATATTTTTTGTAGTGACCTTTATGGTAGCGAGATCTCTTTACTATCACACAAAGTACATCGAAGTTACTATGAAACTCTTTCCTTGAAAATTGTGATTTAGTGAAGTTATCCCACTATAGCTCATTAGATGTAACTTGTAAGAATATGTTATGATATAAAATTGTATTTATGGTTGCCTTTATATCTCATCTTTATTTTATTGGGTTCACGGATTTCGTGAAATTATTATTACACGAGAACTTTAATTATGTGTATATCTGCTTAGCATATCTGGGATGCGTGTGGGTCATAACTCAAAATTTTAGAATCTCAAGATAAGATAGAATTTCGGGTCGTGACAATTTTTGATAAACATCTTATTATAGAATGCGAGAGGAGAATGAAGTTCAAATATGCTAATGAGGAGAGTCTTAGTGGTGGAATTATGAAACTTCAATTAGTGAGTGAAGTGATTTTCTTTTGTTCCACGAGCCAAAGCTCCATTTGAGATGATTTGAGTGAATTGTATTCTTTCATTTAATATTTTTGCTTTTAATGGAATTTATGACAGCCAAGAAAAAGCAAAGCTAGGGGCAAACTTCACTTTTTTCAAGTGGAGAAAACATAAATAATAATAATAAATAAGAAATAAAAAAATTAAAAATCTAAAATATTGCGGTCTTGCTTGAGAAGATGAAATGCCACCTTATAACAATTGACCACTTACCTACTACTCTCATACTGGGACATTTTGGTGGAATTCTCTGAAATTTCTTACACGTTGACAAAATAGAAGGGGGGCACCGGACAACAATTTCCGTGATTTTGTTGAAATGAAATTTTTAAAATTTTTTTACTTTAAGTGATATTCGGTAATTGACTTTTTAAAATAATAAGTATTTTTTAATATTATTTTCTATAGTGCCTAAATTTATCGAGATTGATCCTCAAAATTTCTCCAAAATGAATGGATATAACCTCCCACTGAAACAAAATTTGTGACTCTGCAACTGGCACACCACTATGACAATTTAGAAGCTTAGAGTTAGTTTTGAAAGGGCCGTTGGGTTTCTGATAAACATCTTATTATAGGAGGAGAATGAAGATGAAATATGCCATTGATTGTTTTGAAACTAGGACTCTGCATTCTTTAGACCGAACCAACCAAACCGAACAAACCGAACCGAACCGTCGGGTTGGGTTTGGTTTGGTTTGGGTTTAGCCTGAAAAAAATGAAAATTGAAAAGTTTGGTTTGGCTTCGATTCCAAGCCTCCCCAAGCCGAAACCAAACCGATTGTAGTTTGTAAGTAATTATATATATATATATATATATATATATATATATATATATATATATATATATATATATATATATATATAGGCAGGGACTTTGATTAATTTTAAAAGGCATTTAAATAAAATGCATATTTTTATATAAAACCCTACCCTTGTCTTTAGTCTATTTCTAAATCCTAAAGCCGTAAAGTAGAACTTATAGGAAAATCGGTTGAGAAGTTGAGGAAATTTTGATGTGCAAGTAGAATTTATGGGAAAACTGAAACTGATTGAACCAAACCGAACCGAATTGAATCGGGTTGGTTTGGTTGAAGAGTTGGACGGTTTGGTTTGCTTTGAAAATCTAAAAACTGATTAGGATCAGTTTGGTTTGTGATTTTGGTCCAAAACCGACCAAACCGAACCGAATACACCCCTATTTGAAATAGACGATGGAGATCATTTTACGTCCTAATCTTTGAATCTTGAGATCATGTGCATTTGACGGTTGATTATTTTATTTCACGTGGCACACATTCCAAAATAGTGACTTTAAAATCAAGTTTAAGGATTGTTTTTTAGTCGGAATTTTAAGGAGGCATAACCCCCACATTCAAATAAATCACAAGAAACGTGGCATGTGATCATGAGGTACACCACAAGTTTAAAATTAGTGGAAAATTATTTTTATTTTTTATTTTTTTGATGTTTCCTAATCAACCTTGGGCATGTGGCACCTGTTCATTTGGTTGGAGAAAATTTTGTTAGTATTATTATTAGGGAGCCATTACTTGCACATGTTTTTCAAGTGATTGCATCGAATTTAAAGAAAGTCTTAGTATTTTAGGGACATGTGCTATGTAAAAATGCAATATGGGCCGTCAGATTTGAAGTTCATGATCAATAGATCTCTCGTGCATAAAATTGGAGCAAAACACGATACTTGTCATATGATCTATTGTAGTCAATTGTTGAATTATATAATAGCCTTTGACTCCATTTACTCAAATGATGAAAATTATATTTTGTTCTAATCTTTTGCAATTACTATCTTTAAATTATGGCCTTCAAATCAAACGGCTTAGATGATGTTTTCACATAGTAGAGATCGCCAAACTTGCAAGTCTTTCTTTTAAATTCGATACAATCCAGTGTAATCATTTGAAAAGCGTGTCCAAATAATGGCCCCCTTATTATTATTATTATTATTATTATTATTATTATTGATGAATAATGTGGAGAAATTCACTAAAAAGAGGGAGACCTGCTGAAGGGGCTCGAGCGGAACAAATCAAATCCAAGCACATCAATATGAATAAATACAAAAAATGTTTAAATTCTCTACATTGAATAGTTTCAAAATCTTTGAGCATAATGTGCCACATGATTTATCAGCAACCGTTTTTAGATTTTTGCCACTGGAATAAAAAAAATGTACCTATGATGGTACACTTATGATCTTAAGGTCCATTGTATGAAATATTGAGAAGAAAAAATATCTATTGTCTAATTTAGAATAATCAATAGTTTTCGGGTCTCATGGCCCTCAAAGATTTGGTGGGTGCCGATAAAGGTATCCAAATTATGCCCATAAGAGGATCGGAAGGGTCAAATCCAAGTACGCCAATAAGAAGAGTCCCAACAAGGGTTCTTATTAAATTCCCCACACCGAATAGTTTGAAAGGTAACCGTATAATGCGCCTCACCTTAGAAGGACAGAGTCAATTTTGATATATGAGTCACATGGAAACACCATCCATACCTTCTAATGTGACCCACATGATCTAAAGATATTTGGTGTTAAAGATTGACATCAATTCGGTCATCATCTGATTCAACAAAGTCAATCATGACTTTGGTGTCAATGCCTTTGATCATGATGGAGATTATGGTTGTGTTTGACACAACACTTTGTTATTTCTCTGTCATAGCAGGGTTTACCTACTTTAGCATATTTCTTTTCTCTTTGTTATATCCATATTGCCTGTTTTAGCAGGTCCTCATTCTCCTTATTAACTCTCTACATGGTAGGATTTACTTGCTCCAACAATTTTCTCCTGCTCACTACTAACTCTTTGTCATAGTATATTTTATTTGCTCTGACTGGGAGTTAGCAGAGAGCACGGAGGTAGCTGCTTGAACAAGTAAATTCTACTTTACAAGGAGTTAGCAAAGAGAAGGAACACTTGCTAAATTATGTATATCCGGCTCTGACACGGTGCTAACAAAGAGCAATGCCAGAAGCAACCTATGTTTCTTGCCTATCTTTTAGACTAAAGATCTTTAGATCATGAACTCCAAATCTAACGGTGTAGATAGTGTTGAAATGTGGCATATGACTAAAAATAGTTTTTGTTTTCATGATAGGGTGCACTACCTTTTTTGAGGTACAAATATTGCTATCATTTGAGTAAACTCTATATAACGTTTAGTCAAAAAGTCAATCATGCTGTCCGAGATGAATGGCATTCGATTAGAATACCCTTAGATTTTCGATTACATATTGAAGAGGTCTTTTGAGTAACTAATTAAAAATATGTCATATTGCCATACCACCTCACAGGAAGTAGAGTCTTACCTAATCAAAATAATGAAATGGTTATTTATCAATCAGTTTGACTTAGGAAGTATAAACAATAGAAACATAATTACAAAAATATAATTCATGGTCCGTGTAGAAGACTAGTTCAATGTATAATGCATGTTACGAATGTAACTCTCCACCATATACTCACAATAAAACACATTTTATTATATATAAACAACAATATGCATTTTTAAAGAAAACTTTAGATAAATAGGCATTTTTTTAATAGTTTGAAACCCGCTCACGAAATCTTGAAAAGCGCTTATGTTGGATTTTGGTTGTCAACACCTTAACACATCTTTGAATTTCCATTAAAAATTGGGTTAGACCTTTGACCACACGTATCTCGAGGTAATAGGAAGTAATTTCCTAGTGTAAGTGATATGTCTCTACTCTCTTTCCTTGATGAGTTAGGAAAGAGAAATGACTATATAAGGAGATTACCACCCCCTTCCTCTAACTCTAACATATTCCCATCTAGAAGCTAAACTTAGAGAAGAAGAGAGGTAATGTGGACTCTGATTCTTTGGCGGAGATCATCGATTTCATTAAGGAGATCGTTGGTGCGACGACCCGATAATAAATACAAGGTACGCGTGTTATTATAAAAGTATATTTTGATCGTGTGATTCGAGCCTAGATCTTAAAAATTTCTAACAAGCCTACGCCAAAAGATCATTGATTGATTTAAATCAAATGATGGAGATTGTGTTTCGCTCCAAGCTTCCACACAAGGGATTTTGAGGCCATGAACGTACAATCAGATGATCATTTTTTTATTATGCATGGCATAGATCCCAAAAATGTGGCCTTAAAAAATTCACGTGGCATACATCATGCTCAAATGTGACTTTAGGGTTACTTTGTTGGGATCTATGTCATGTGGAATCGAAAACTAATTGTATGATGGTCCTTTCATGTCCGCAAGATCCCTTGGGTGGAAGATTGGAGTGAAACACGATCTCCATCGTCTAATTTAAAGCAAGTAATGATATTTGGCATATGTACTTTTCAAGATTCTATGGGGGTGTTTACAGGTACGCTTTTTCGTATGTAAAAAAAAATATTTGATATATATATATATTTTAAAAAATATATAAAACACCATTTTTTATTTAAAACGTCTTTATAAGTTATTTCCATATAATATGTGATTCAACGAAAAGAGATTTAATTAAATATAATTCTATATATTTTTAATTTTAAAATGCATTTTAGATTTTCTATTTGTTTTCCTTTTTTGCCGATGTATATTCCGAATTTTTCCCTTGTTATACTCTTCAGTATTCTGAATTTCTCCTTTTTCTGTACTTCCAGTTTTTTGTTAAATTTTTTTTGCTATGTTGATGTCTCTGCCGCACTGCCTTATTTTACAACCATGTCACTTAATTGCGTGTTAAAATCATTGACAACTTTGAATCAAACGCTGGAATATGTTTCTGTTTTCAATCTTTCATAAAATAGATCTCAAGACCTATAATATTGTTTAATTATATAATATATAACTTCCAAAAAAATTCAAATTTCACATGTACGATTGGTTTGACTGCTATTTGGATCGGTCAAACCATTCTGTACCGCTTCGACGCCACATGTCAAGATATTGTTCTCCTTGGGTGACTCCACTTGGTCCCACTAGTCTTCCCTGATATCACCAATAGCCCTTTCCCTTCAAGATTTTATTTCTGGCATGGGCCAACCAATCAAATGGGCTGCTATACCCACCCAAAACACATTTCAAAAGGAGAACGGAGGCCGCTACTTATCTCCCAGGGTCAGGATAAATCGTTACACGATGTGGGACTTTACAATCTCCCCATCTTGTAATCAAATCGTCTTCGGCTTTGATACCATCTTATAACGCCCGACGCTACATGTCAAAATATTGTCCTCTTTTCTCATTAAAAAAAAAAAGAAGATATTATTCTCTTTGGGTGGTTCCACTTGGTCTCACCAGTAGTCATTTTCCTTCAAGATTTTATTTTTTATATGGGTGACCTGTCACATGGGTTGTCATACCCACTCAAAAACCGTCTTAATAGGAAAGCGGTGGTCGTTACTTATCTCTCAAGGATAGGACAAATCATTACACGGTGTGGAACTTTACATGTTCCATCTACACGGTTCAATTGTGGTCCTCTGACTACCTCACGACTCCTCGAAAACTGGCCGGTCCGCACGATTCGCAGTTCAATCAGCCAATTCGATGGTTTGGATTGTTTTTTGAATTCGAGTGTGATTTTTATCGGTGCGATTCGCTTGAACTCACGGTTTCGGTTGACCCGTGGTTCAACTGCAGTTCAATTTTCTAATTAAACACTATTTTTTGCTATAGGTATCGATACGAAAATAAGCGAACCATTTTTATCACAGTTTCGATCCTTTTATTATTATTATTATTATTATTATTATTATTATTATTATTATTATGAGTTAACGCCCCATGGGCGAAAACGGGCTGTTCTCGCCCGTGTGGATGCACATCGACAAATCCATGTGTATTCATGTTACATTTTTGTCCCTTGAAACTGAAAGTTTTGGACCAAGGTGCCCTTAGTCTTTTAGAAGGGGAATCGGGTGGTTTTGTATCTAGTAGTCCAAAAAAAATCATCTCTGTTGTGGGTCGTCTCCTCTAAAAACCCTAGCTTCAGAAGGTTCGCCAATGGCCATCTCACAGAAATGGAATGGTGTTGAATGGTCTGTTTCGAAACAAATTAAAATGGGAAATAGGTGGTTTTGTATCAAATATTTTGAAAAAAATCAGTGCGGGTCTTCTTCTCCGAAAACCCTAGCTTCTCTGGTTCGCCGGTAGCCAGCTCAAGTTCAAAATGGAAGGGTGGTGAATAGCCCTTTTCAAAACAAACGCAAACGAGCGATTCGGAACAAGAAAATGGTCGTTTAAATATATTATCTAGAAATAATGATTTGCGGGTCGTCTTCTTCACAACCCTAGCTTCGCAGGTTCATCGGTGTCATTCAATCAAGTTCCAAGTTGATCATTATTAATATTTTGATCCCACTATGTAGAATAGGATCACTAGGTGTACTGATTTCCTGAATCAGTTTACACTATACTTAGTGTTGCCATAAATCAGAGTCCATTGGGAATTTATATTTCATAAGTATTTCGGTAAGATTATAGAAGTCTATCTCTCTAATTGTTTCAAACAAAATCATTAAGGTAGAGTCAATGCTAGTCATTGGTTGCATATAGATAGTGTGTAACTATATTATCCATCATAATGGATTAATCGATGGTTTATTTAGGAGTCATCTTTTTTAGAATTAGTCAAGCTTTGACTTGGACTTTAGTATTTCAAAAATTCGTTCTCTTATCTCATATCTAGGATTTTCCCTTAATTTCTCAAATGAAGGTACTAATTTAGGTGGGTGTCCAATTCATTTGACCGAGTCTCATTAGTCGGGACACGCTAGTTTATAAATTCTAAGTCTCAATAGTTCATTACTTATGTCGGGCCATTAGTTCAGTCCATAGTTTGGTCAATTTTAGGATTTAAGTCTAATTTAAATACTAAGATTTCGGGAGAGTATAGTGTAAAACTCTCCTATATTTTCACAGGTGTCCATAAAAAAAGAACCACATGATTAATGAGGATACCACATCCTTATTTGATTCACCATCGTCCATTTGGGCCTCATAAGTTGGGTCCAAATAAGATCTGATTCACAATCAGTTTAGGTCTTTAAGATGTCTCCACATTTTCGATATGGGTGGTTTTAGTTTTCACTAGGTGCCATTAGTAATAGCCTACAAGGCTTTTCATATAGGGACAATAGGTCCCAACAATTTTATTAATTGCCTTAGACCTCTTATATCAAGTCACTCGGGTCCTACATCGAAAGGGGTCCGATTGCTTAGGAAAATTCATATTTTAAGTATAAGTGCTTCCAAATTTTAAGAGGTGCCAATAGCTGTAGCTCACTCAATTTTTAAATAAGGACATCACATCAGATCCTATGAGTTATCTTGAATTATTTGTTTGGGCCCATGGATTGGGCCATATCGGGTTTCTAGACCTAATTGGTCTAATTTCAAGAAATTGGATTTTCGGCCTCTAAGGGACCCATCTCAATTGGTCAAACTTATGGTCAACCATCTTACATTTTAACCATGGGTCATTAGTAGTTACTGAGACCATAACAGTGATCTCGGTATCATGGGACTCAAGGGAAAGTCAAGATTTTGACTCTATCCCTTCAATACTAGTTATTTCACTAAGGTTTGTAATCGGGTCATTATTTTTAACTTCGATTGAGCTTTTCAGTGATTCAAAAACCCAGTGAAAGAGGACTGGGAGCCTCATCTTTCATAAGTAATGATACTCAAAAATACGATCAGACATGACATGATCATGGCCATCGATTTACAGAGCAAATTTTTTATCAATTCGTATATCAGGCCAGGTTTTCAGGTCTGCAGTAATCCGATCGTAACTTTCATTTCCGATATGAAAATCAGGCAAATTAGATCTTGTTAGAAATCTCTTTAAGTTATCTACAATGTTTCTATATATTTGTAGTACTAAAAATATTAGGACCATGATGGGAACATAGCCATTTGATTGACTGTCCAATAGTAGTCATTAGATGTGCCAAATACAACGGATTTAAGTTTTCTCAAATTTCATATTGTTTACTGGTCAAACGAAATTGAATAAAGATTTGACATTTCATACAGTGATAATACATCGATAAAATTCCATCCTTAATTTTTTGCAGATTTTTTAGGCAAATTTATATCAAGAGATTGACAGCCTCAATCTCAGCCAGATTTCTAGTACACTGTACAAGGCAGATCTACACGGTTCCACCTCAAAATTTGTGTCGATCAAAACATAATGAATCAATCAAAATTTTATATGCACGATCTATGCTTATGTGTGTATGTCTCTGAATTTTTATAAAAAATTTCTAAGTCTAGATAGTAGTCAAACGATGACCATTAGATCAATCAAAATTACAATTTTTGTATACTTAAAACAATGACTATTTTCATCAAAATTTGCTTCTAAATCACATACCATCAAATTTTCTGATAATCAAAGTATTAGATACTTGACTTATTATAAAATATAAGTATCATTTATTATTATCATTCTTATCAAGACATATTAACTATCAAAATCAATTCAATCAATTTAATCGGCTTAGTAAACCAATCTATATGTTATGTAGCATCTATCACCATTCAAATCGATCATAAAAAGAATATCAAATACATCATGATTTTTACAAATTTTAAATGTCATCTAATTCATGTAAAAATTAACCTTCTAATTATAACCAATCACACCATGACAAAAAATATTAAAACAAAGAGATCTACCAATTTCTACAACATGCATGTGATCTAGTGTGGTGAATTCCACACCATCCGATCACCTTAAGACTTTGAGAAGTGTTGTTTGATGACCATGCATGATCATGTGGATCAAATCCATGGTCATCCAACGCCATAAGCCTTAATGTAAAAGTTTTAATCATAATATTTCAAAAGAATATTGAAAAAGAAATCAAAAGGATAGGACAATTCACAAAAATTCACTAGAGCTTGTAAAATCAATCTAAACTAATACTTTACTTTGATCTCCAAGTTATCATTTGTTGGTTTGATCAAATTTCTGTGGTGGGAAGGGCTGGGTTGAGGTCCAATATGACATGTGGTTCTGAGAGTGGTGGGGAGTGGATTGGTGGTGTTGGATTATAGTTTCAATGGTTGGATTGAAAGTGCAAAGACTAGATGAGAGGAGGGCTCTAATAGAGTTTTGGAGGAAGAAGAAGATGGAATGAAGAGGAGTCATGAATTTCACTTTTTGCAAGGAGTGGAGGGGGGACAAAGCCTTCCAATGGCTTGCCAAGTGTCCCTTTTTTACTTCCCAAACATCTCTCTCTCTCTCTCTCTCTCTCCTCTCTCCTCTCTCCTCCAAACTCTCATGTGAATGGGATAAGTGGGCCCATATGGGTTGACTTCCCATCCACTCATTTGGTTTTATCTTATCTTTTACTCCTCTCTTGGCCCTCAAATATAGTGAATGTATATTTTTCAACCTAATCTTGTGGTGCATGTGTGAAAACTCATCTTTCACCTTAGATTTCCTAAAAAAATTTCAATGGTTTAAGATGGGGTCAAATTAGGTCAACTAGATGTGTGGCTAAAATGTGCTAAAGATTTGTAAATTCCTAATTTCTAATTAGAGAAATGAGATAAATTAAATACAAATATCCTTGGGCTTCATTATTAATTACAAGAATTGTCATTGCTCCATGCAAGGCACACACATAATGTTTAAAGTATTAGTGCATTTTGTCTTCTTGAATTTAGGGGTTTGTAAATGACCGAAATTTAAATGACGTGAAAATAAATGCGAGCGGGCCCGCCAAACGGCTAAGGCGACTTAAATGACTAGAATCGTAAAAGCTGAAATTTAAGGCGCAAGTAGGCCCGCCAAACGGCTAAGGCACTTAAAGGACTGAATCGTAGGGGTGAGTACGTTAGTAAAAACAATAAAAAATAGCGAAAAACAGCAGCAAATTAGAACAAAAAACAGCCATGGTTAGTAAAATAACAAAATAAAAGGAAAGGCCAATAAGAGGGGAAGCGCTAGGGTGAAATCCCCAGCAGAGTCGCCATCTGTGCGACCGTGGATCCTCTCGAACCCGTCGCAGTGATGCGCTCGCCTTAAAAAAGAAAATTGTGGAGTCGCCACCCGGAGCTTTTGGTGACCCGGGAAACCTTCAAATCGATATTTTAAGCACCGAAGTGCTAAATATGACTCTGATTTACCGGTCTTTGCCAAAGGCTCTAGGGTAGGGGCTTCAGTTATCGATCGGGAAGGGTTTAGGCACCCGATCAACCCGCACGTAGCGGTCTCTATCTATGGCCAAAAATAAAAATAAAAAGGGCGGAGTTTCCCCTTGCCCGAAGGCAATACGGTCCTATCAAGCTTTGAGCCAAACCAAAATTTCGACAGTGTAACGGCTTGAATCCTTGGACAGAGGAGACACCAAGAAGGTAGAGGAAGAGAGGGGTGAGCCGGAGCTCACGGGCCCTTGTTGCACCGTGGAAGATCTTCGCTTTGGCGTGCTTTCGATAGCTTAAATGGTGTGAAAATGGGTTCTAATGCTAGGATTCAATGAAGTAGGGGGTGTAGAGTGAAGCTAGAGGCTAGACTTTAGTAAAAGGGAGTGATCTAATGGTGGAAATGGGTTGAAAGGGATGAACTAAGCATGCTGGAATTCTGGAAAAATGTGTACATTTTCTCTCACTAGGGTTCTCTCTTAAGCTCCAAATCCTTAACCTCCAATTTTTCCAACCCTTAAGGAAGAGGGAGGCCTCTCTATTTATAGAGAAGGGATGGGTTAGGGGCTTAATTAAGAGCTAATTGGTTTAGCAATTAGGTAATCCCCCATCTAAGGTTTTTTGGGTTTTCAAGGTCCTAGGGTTTTGGGAAACTGGTTTCAATGGCGGATGATGGGGTGAGACCATGGGTGACTTAAGGGTTGCCAATAAGCTCAAAGGGGGTGCAACCAATCTCAAGACACCCACCTCAACCAAGGGGATGGTCAAAGGGTCAAACTAGATGGAGGAAAAAATTTGGGCGATATATTATATCACGCATTTAGGAACAATAATTTTTACCAAAATTATGGGAGTTTTGAGAAGATGAAACCCGTGGTGGGTCCCACCTATACTGGGTGTATATATTATATACGCCTGACCAAATTTTCTCCAAAATAGGCAGGCGTATATAATATATACGCCTGACTAACTGGGCAAAATGGTCTGTATGTAATATCTACGCCTGAGTAAAAGTCCTATGATTTTATGTGAAACTTAAAACGGCCATAACTTTTGAACCGTAGCTCCAAATTGGGTGATCTTTGGCTTGTTGGAAAGCTAGAGAAGTCCTCTTTCCAAATATATATGGCTCATCCTTGCTAATGGTCTATGTGAAATTCTGTAGCTCTCCTCCCATCAACCGCCAGAAGGGTTTAAGTTAGGTCTGGGAAGGGATTCTAGGGTGTAGGGGTGACTTCTAAGGATTGGGGGAATAGCTATAAAGGTCTTAGGGTGATTCCTACTGGCCTAGGTAGGTTCCTAAGGGTTCAGGGGGTGCCATCGGAAGCACAGGGGTACATCTCTCCAGAAGTATAGATTGATCGGGCCTTGGGCCAAATTTGGGTGTCTACAATTTAATAAAAGTGTTTTAAGCCTGTTCTGCAGATAATAAATAGCAGCTGCCAATAAACCCCTAACCATGCCAAAAAAGCTCACTGTTGTCCCAGAATTACCTCAGCAGAATGAAGGATGAACACAGACTGAGACTTAGCTGAAGCATAGGCACATCCAAGCAGAAATACATCAAGAAGAATGCCTTGCGCAAATGTCGCAGGGTTTAATTAAACCAGGGATAATGCCTTCGCACAATTGTCGCGAGCCCCTGGAGGAAGCACAACAACTGGTCGCGCAGTTTGTGTGTCGTTCTCGCGCGGTTTGGTGCTAGAAATAATTAAAAAGAAAGCCTCGCGAGGCTCAGACTAAAGCATTCACGCAGTCTCGCGCAGCTCAAAAGAAGAATCGTTAAGCTTCGCGTGACTCACTCATAAGAGAAAGCTTCAGGTATTCCTGCACACAGCTGTCGCGCAGTGGTCGTGAGATACAGACCTTCAGGGAATCTCACGCGACCCAGAAACTCTTGAACACTACTTCTTCGTGAAGATCTGTCGTGAGATTCACCAAGGGACGAACCGCGCGAGCAATCCCCGTGCCATTCAAAGCTGAAAGAGCAATCTCGCGATAGCCATTTGTATTTTGCGATGACTAAAATGCCAATCCCGCGACTGCATGAATTTCAAGTCAATTCAACCCCGTAATGCCAATTCTACCACGCGGAAAGATCTGAAATCGTTTCTACTCAGTGAGGATTGAATTCTAAACTTCTCCCCACTTCTGCAAGGGCAATCTGGGAATCTCCAGCAATTAAGGCACGCACTCTAATACTTTAATCTTCGTGCACACGCCTCAAGGAATCCAAGGGATAAGAATGAGCCACAATTACATTGAGAAATTACGGTTTTCCTAACCT
Source organism: Chloranthus sessilifolius (assembly GCA_021018995.1). Taxonomy (NCBI): domain Eukaryota; kingdom Viridiplantae; phylum Streptophyta; class Magnoliopsida; order Chloranthales; family Chloranthaceae; genus Chloranthus; species Chloranthus sessilifolius. Next base: position 121,102,890 of record CM037590.1, on the reverse strand, counting down.
AAAGGGGAGGGGAAGCCGACTGCTATATAAGCCTAAGCCTAGCTTAAGTTTTAAGGATCCTTTTTTGGGACTTAACTTCTATGCTTCTTCTCTAAAAACCAACTTTAGAATTATAGTAGGCTAAGATTAGGGTTTAGGAGTTTTCTTTTTTCCTTTTTCTTTCTCTCTATAGTCCATCATTTGCTGGCTATGCCCTTTGTATGATTATCTGGTATAGATTTTAATGAAGTTTTTGTAATAGGATCTATTGCATGTATGGGATATTGTTTTTGTTGTGGGTTGTGCTGTACAAGGCTACTGCCTTGAGATCCTCCATTGCTAAGTTATTTTGTAAGCAATGGAGGATTGCTTCTAAGGTACTATTTAGATCTAAGTGACCTGTGTGTCCAGGTTAGGCACTTTGCAGGCCTTCCCCCACCACAGGGCCCACTAAATCTGAATCCCCATGGGAACTTGTGCTTGTAGCCTTGGGAACATGGTGGAAGTAGCTATGTTCTTGTTCTGTCTTAGCCTTTTGTGAGGAGGATAACCTCTGTGGATAGTCTGTGACCATTCAAGTGGACAGATTATAGCCGTAGGGTGAGGCCAAGTCATGGAACTAAGACAGATTCTTCTTCTCTGCACTTGTGCTTGTAGCCTTGTGAGAGATTGTGCAGTGACAGACTCCCCTATAGTGAATAGATCCACCATCAGATTGCAGATCTGAGTTGGCCGTAGAGACTGTAGGCTTGTGACTAGATCACTGCAGTTTTTCTAAAGTAGTAAACAGCCATGCGTAAAAGCTAGTACTCAAACTCTTGCTGGTCCTGTGTGTCCAGGCTTGTACACTTTGTAGGCCTAGCCCCACACACATAACTTTAGAGGATGAGGTTCCTATGGATTCTTGAGCTTGTAGCCTGGATGAAGTAGTGCCTACAGTGATAAGTTCTCTGGATTGTGGTTCCCCTATTGGATAGTCTGTGACCATTTAAGTGGACAGGTTATAGCCTTAAGGGATTGGACATGGCACAGGGGTGAGTTGGACTTTTTCTCCTCTTTGGTGATAATGTAACCATTAGACAGGATTTCTATAGCAACAGATCTGAGTCTGAGTTACAGGACCCATCAGATCTGCACCTAATAACATACTTCTCACCCTTTTATATTTATTTTTTCTCACTCCACCATCCTTCTTAACCCTTTCTGTAATCTAGACATTAGGATACCTTAGAATTTAGATTATAGTGACCCTAAATCTCATTCACCCCATTCTTATCACTGTCTCCAATAAAGTCAGTAGCAAGGACTTAAAATAGCCCAACAGTAGACATTGGCAAAAACTGTCCCCAAAGACAGAAAAATCATCCATTAATATCTCTAAAACTTGATCAATCATATTCGAGAAGATGATATACATACACCTTTGGAAAGTTTCAGGGGCATTGCATAATGCAAATGGCATCCTTCTATAAGCAAAGGTGCCAAATGGACATGTAAAAGTAGCATTCTCTTAGTCTTGTGGATACACAGGGATTTAGTTATACACAAAATATCCGTCAAAAAAGTATTAAAAAGCTTTACCTGCCAACTTGTCTAAAATCTTGTCTATGAAGGGCAAAGGAAAATAGTTTTTTCTAGTTTTTAAATTGAGCTTTCGATAATCAATGCACACACTCCAACCAGTGATTTCCCTAGTTGGAATTAGCTCACCATTATCAGATTTAACCACAGTGATTTTAGATTTCTTAGGTACCACCTTAGTAGGTGCCACCCATTCAGAATCTGAAATGGGATAGATGACTTCTGTATCTAACAATTTAACCACCTCCTTCATCACTATTTCTTGCATGTGGGAGTTTAACTTTCTCTGAATCTCTCTAGAGGGTTTAGAACTCTCTTCCAAGTGAATCTTATGCATACAAATAGTAGGGCTGATGCCTCCAAGATCAGCAATAGTCCATCCTATTGCTCTCTTATGCCTTTTCAACACACAACAGTTCTTGCTCATCAGTGAGGGAAGAAAAAATTATCACAGGAAACTTTTGATTTGCTCCTAAAAATACATATTTCAAAGACTTGGGCAGCTGTTTCATTTTAAAGACTTCGACAGCTGTTTCATTTCCATATCAGGTGGACTTTTGAGTGAAGGCAACAAAGGTGCCTTTGAAGGTGGTAGAAGAGGCAACATAGTTGGTTTCCAAGGAGGATACCTTGTTGCTGGCCTCACTTCAGAATTTAAGGCTTTCACCTCTTGAATCACAGGTGTGGGGGCCTTTTCTTCTACAATTTCATTCCAAACATTTTCAAAAACATCACATATGTTATCACAATGCAGCAGCTTGGGCAAAGTCTCTTCCACAAGCTCATCCAACACATCAATCAAAAAGTAGTCCTCACTATCCAAGTGAGGCTGACTTGTTGCATTGTTGACATTCAATTTTACTTTCATATTGCCAAAAGATACCTCCATTACACTTGATCTATATTATATACAAGCATTGGCAGTGGTCAAGAAAGGCCTGCCCAAAATTACTACAATGGAGGTAGTGCACTTGCTTGGTTCCATATCAAGAACCAGAAAATCTGCTGGATAGAAAAACTTGTCAACCCCAACTAACACATATTCTATCATTCCCACAGGCCTCCATTCAGATTTGTCAGCCAGCTGTAATACCACATATGTGGGCTTCAATTCTCTCAAACCTAACTTCTTATAAACTGAATATGGAAGTAGATTCACACTGGCTACTAGATCTAACATGGCTTTTTCAATAGTGTGATCTCCAATGATGCAAGGGATTGTGGGAACTCCAGGGTCTTGAAGCTTAGTCGGGATTGCAATGGACATCACTTGATTCACTTTCTCAGCATAAAAGACCTTCTTGGATAGGTGTATCCTAGATTATCTTTTGTGTGTGCACAAATTTTTCAAAAACTTTGCATAGGTTAGCACTTCCTTGATTGCATCAAGTAAAGGAAAGTTGATCTTCACTTGTTTAAATATTTCTATCATTTCCTCAATTTTCCATTCCCCTTGTCGAAAGGAGATGGTGCTTGAAGTGCATTGGGAAATGACAAATGAGGGACTGATCTCCCATTTTCTGCCTTAGCAATCTCATCAGTTTTTTTTATTTTTTATTTTCATTTCTCTGTTGGGATTCATCAACACCCTCCTTATTTCTCATATGTTGCTCCTGCTGTATATCATTATGGGCTGTTCTTTCTTTTCCTACACTCTTTTTTAGACTCAACACCAACCTTGTTATGAACCAGCCTTCCACTTCTCAAAGTGGCGACAGATTTGGCTTCTTCATGTGATGAACCAGTCAAATCTGCCACCACTTTGAGAAGTGAAAAATGAATAACTGATTTAAAAAATTGAAAACAAACATATAATGAAAGTAAATGAAAATGAAAGCGAGTGCATGATGAGGGAATTAACCTGATTCGATACTTCAACAAAACAAGCAGATGCAAGATGATGAAACCAAATAGTAAAAGTTCAACCCTTTGCTCGTGCAATCAACAAGTTCCAGTGACATGAACAATCTGAGATGCACCTGAAGATCTTTAAAGTGATGCTGTCTACTCTGTGAGTTTGATCTGAATCTGTTGTGAGAGTGATTGAAATGAGATTGCCAGTACAGACAGTTGGTGTGTTGAGGTGTGGAAGAAACAGATGATGTTGCCCTTCACCGCAAAGGCCTTTGCCTTCACTCAAATCCTGATGGAAATGAAACAACTACAAGTCTTTAAAATACATGAACAAATCAAAGTTCCTATTTTCTTCTTCCCTCCTTTGAGGCAAAAAGAAGTTGTGTGTGAAAGGCATGGTTATTGTAATCAGGCATCAAGGCATAAGATCCATTGAAGAGTTCAAACCCCTGAGTGAGAGAAAGTTAAACCCCACATGTAAGTAGTGATAAAGGAAATGGTTAGAATTTTGAATGGGTGGCATCATCTATTCTACGAATGGGTGGCACCTAATGAATCCTAGAAAATCGATTCTGAGTGCTAATTCCAATTGGAAACCTTGGTTGAATTGTGTCCAATTTAAAATTTAAAAACTAGAAAAAACTATTTTCCTTTGCCCTTCATAGACTAGATTTTGGACAAGTTGGCAGGCAAAGCTTTTTATTACTTTTTTGATGGATATTCTGTGTATAACCAAATCGCTGTGTATCCACAAGACGAAGTGAAAACTACTTTTATATGTCCATTTGACACCTTTGCTTATATTGGATGTCATTTTGATTGTGTAATGCCCCTGCAACTTTCTACATCATCTTAGCCTAGTACTGTAGAGATGTGAGGAAACCAACTTGGTTTTGAGTTAGAAAAAGAGTCATTTTATGGTCAATCAAGGCATTGTCCTTGACCATATTGTTTCCCATAGAGGCATAGAGGTAGACCAAGCTAAAATTAATTTCATTGCACATTTTCCCCCACCTAAAACTATCAAACAAGTCAGATCTTTTTTGGGGCATGCTTGTTTTTATAGGAGATTCATCAAAGATTTCAATAAAATCTCAAAACCTCTTTGTCACCTACTGTGTCAAGAGGTTCCTTTTATATTCAATGATGAATGTCTCACTGCTTTTGAGTGTTTGAAAAGATGTTTGACCTTTGCACCTGTCCTTCAAGCACCTGATTATTCTTAGCCATTTGAACTGATGTGTGATGCATCAGATTTTGCTATTGGTGCAGTTTTGGAGCAAAGGAAGCAGAAGGTACCTTGTGTGACTGCTTATGCAAGCAAGACAATGATTGATGCTCAGTTAAACTACACCACAACTGAGAAGGAATTGTTGGCCATTGTCTATGCTTTGGAAAAATTCAGGTCTTATGTGTTAGGATCTAGGATTGTGGTGTTTACAGACCATTCAGCCCTGAAATACCTTTTATCTAAAAAGGATACCAAGCCAAGATTAATCAGGTGGATCCTCCTATTACAGGAGTTTGATGTTAAGATTAAAGATAAAAAAGGGTTGAAAATATGGTTGCAAACCACCAATCTAGGATCCTAGCTGCTGAGTTTGATAGGCTGCGTGTCATTGACTCATTTTCTGATGAATAGCTGTTTGCTGTCAACATGACTGCACCTTGGTTTGCAAACATAGTAAATTACTTGGCAGTGGGTAGGATTCCCCCACATTGGAACAAAATGGATAAGGAGATGTTCTTCTCTCAGATCAGACACTACATGTGGGAGGATCTATACCTTTTCAAGTATTATGCAGACCAAGTTGTGAGAAGGTGTGTGCCTGAGAATGAATTCCACAGCATACTAACCATGTGTCATGAATAGGCTTGTGGAGGCCATTTCAGTGGGAACAAGACTGCTGCCGAGTTACTTCAAAGTAGATTTTATTGGCCAACTATCTTCAGAGATGCAAGGCAGCACTGCAAAGCTTGTGAAAGATGCCAGAAAATGGGAAGTATTTCCAAAAGAAATTCCATGCCTTTACATTCCATACTTGTTGAATTATTTGACATTTGTGGGATTGACTTCATGGGTCCTTTCCGTCCTTCCTATGGATACAATTTTTATTCTTGTGGTTGTGAACTATATGTCCAAATGGGTTGAGGCCATAACCACAAGAACCAATGACCACAAAGTTGCCCTCCATTTCTTGAAGGACAACATTGTCTCTAGGTTTGGTACTCCCAGAGCTATCATTAGTGATGGGGGAGGCGATTTCTGCAATAGACAGTTTGACAATCTTCTTAAAAAGTACTCTGTGACACACAGAGTTGCCACCCCATACCACCCACAGACCAGTGGGCAGGTGAAAATTTCTAATAGAGAGATCAAACACATTTTAGAGAAAACTGTGAGAGGAGATAGGAAGGATTGGTCCCTGAAGTTGATTGATGCTCTTTGGGCTTATAGAACTACTTATAAGACCCCAATAGGGATGTCTCCCTTTAGGTTGGTGTATGGAAAGATACTCCATTTACTAGTAGAGTTAGAACATAAGGTCTATTGGGCTATTAAATCATTGAATGTTGATCTAACTGCTACTGGTATGCACAAGAGGCTGCAGGTATCAGAGTTGGAAGAGCTGATATTGGAAGCCTACTCCAATGCAAGGATCTAGAAAGAAAAAGCCGAAGCTTTTTATGATAAGTACTTGCTAAGAAAGGAGTTTGTTACAAGCAATAAGGTATGGCTGTTCAATTCCAAATTAAAATTTTTCCCAAACAAGTTGAAATCTAGATGGGAGGGACCTTACATTATAATACATGTATTTCCATCTGGAGCTATTGGAATCATGGATCCAAAGGATTGGAGGATCATTAAAGTTAATGGTCAAAGGCTCAAAATATTTGTTGAAAATATAGTAGAGCCTGTGGTGACCATTCACCTTTAAGAACCTCTAAAATGTGACGGATTTTCAACAATGTACAATATGTTTCATAACTGTCATTTAGATGACTGTTGCTATTTTCAAATCTGCTTGACATTGTATATATGTTTCCATTTGTGCTTAGTTTTTCATTTAGAATAATGAGTCAGATATCTAAGGTTGGAAGGTCCCCAATGCATGAGAAATCCAATGGGAATATAGTAGGAGTGACAAATCAGTGTGAATAGAGACAAGGGAACTCATGAGAATAATGTGGATTGCTCAACAAACTTGTCGAGTGGTGCTAAATGATTTTCGATAGGTTCTAAAGGTTCCCATTAAGAATTTGGACAGGTACTGAGACCTGTCGAGAGGTTTGAGTTGATATTCCACAGGTACTAAAGGAGTAAATGTGGATTTCTATAATATTTATGAACATGTCGAGATGCTGAGAGAGAGAGTTGACAGGTATTGAACGTGTAGGCTGTGTTTTCAACAGGTTCTGATACCTGTCGAGAGGTTGATTACTGAGAATTCTAAACCTGTCGAGAGGATGTTTGAACCTCCGACTTGTAAAATCTGAAAGCCGTGTACCTGTCGATAGGATGTCTGAACCTATTCATTTGATTTTTTTTGAAGCCTGTAACCTATCGATAGGTTGAAAGAACCTCTTGAGACCTTCATCCTGACAGACCTGTAAATTCTAACGCTTTTAACTGTTCGATAGGTTGCTTCAACCTGTCGAAATCTCCTCTCCAACCTATGAAAAGAGCTTTTTACTCATTTTAAACCTATCGACAGGACATTTTATCCAGTCGACATCTTCTGCTCAGAGCTCTGTTGCTCCTTTGCCCGATTTCCCACTTTCTTCTTTCTCCTCCACCTCACTAGTCCCAACTTCAATTACCTTGCCGTTGTTCCAATTGGTTTAATTTTACAAGAGCTACATTTTGCACCTGGTCTCTGTCGGTTTGGTGCCGTGTATAGCAAGCTCTGAGAAACCCTAGGTTATGTGGGTAAGTTCTTCTTCATCCTCCACTCTGTGATTTTCAAGCTTTATACTTCCATATTTTTGTGTGTGTGGTTAATTTGAGTGAGAAAGAAGGATTGTTGTGGGTTGTTAGGAGTGATTGTGTGACCCATGGCTGACTGTGAAGATACCTTAGGTGATATTTTCAAACCACCTTCCATATCCGCTGTAAAATCTACCAGAAACATTCGAAGGCTAGCCACACAGCCCAAAGAGGACCCACCTGCTAAGAGGAAGCTCATCATGGAAAAACCTACGAAAATTAAGAAAGCCAAGAAAGCCAAAATAATTGAAGGTTGTGTAGGATATTCCAGTACCTGAACCTACCCCTGAGGCTGAAACTGAGGTACCTGTGAACCTGACAACCCCCAATGAGTTTGTGGATGCCTTAGCACAGATTCCTGAGACAATTTTTGACCTATCTTATTTTTCTAAGATAGAGGAGTGTAAGGAGACCTTGGATTACTTGGCAAAGGCATCACTGATACCTCTCTTGACCGCATTACAAGAGAGGGTCTATCCAAGGTTGGTCAAGCTATGGTATCAAAACATCAGAAAAAAGATGAAGCCAGGGTCAACTGAGCCTACCCTTGTGGTTCTGATTGATAATTGGGAGTTTCTTGTGGACTACAATGACATTGGGCTGGCATTAGGGGTCCCATTAGTTTCTGACTCAGCTTATGGCCTAGGAGCACCTGATATTGTGTCCTTCAGAGCACTGGCTAGACATTTAACTCAAGGCATTGTGGGTTCTGTGGAGTCATTGATGAGGAGAGATCTGAACCCTGGCCTGCTTTTCATAGACTCAATCTTAAGGAAGAATATTTATGTTAGTGGACAACTGCAGGAGAGAAGAACCCCCATAGTGGATGCCCATTACTTTTTCTCCAAGGGCCAGTTCTTGAATGCCTCTCAAGTGATATTTGAGGCCTTGGTGGATGTAAATGATAAGATAAAAAAGGGCCAGATTGTCAGGGTTACCCTACTGTAGACTCGTCACTGCTTTGCTAAGGAAAGGAAAATTTGCGATACAAAAGGATGAGCCTGTCGAAAAACAGAGTCCTAAAGAGTTTGGGAAGAGGGCTTGGTCCACAAGCATGACCTTGATTGGGAAAAGCAAGAAGCAGCTAGGAGTGAGTTCTGAGAGGGAAGCACCTCATGTGGCCAGCTCAGTTGCTGCATCTGTGATACCTACTACCCCTTCAGCTAGCTTAGAGCCTCTGCCTACAGTTGCTGCTACTAGTTCAGTGCCTCCTCCTGTGACCTCTGCATCCAAACTCCTCCCCTCCACTGATGTGCTTTTACCTATTGTCAGCTCTATTGTTACCAGTATCTCCATTCCCTCTCCTTCCATACCATCCATTTCAGTCCCCAAATCTCCTAGCAGCTCAACCATCCCTTCCACCATCACCACAATCTCACCTTTGTTAGCTCCTCCTACCATAGACCCCATTGTCAGCTACCTTCACTTCCCATCACATCCACCTACCAGAGAAAATCAAAGTCAACCACAACCCCTCCAGCTAGTCCATCCATCCCAGCTGTTGCACCCTTGAGCCCTGCATCATCTACATCAGCTGACCCAATCACCTCCTCTCCACCATCCATACCCTCTGATATTGACCCTACAACCTCCATGCCACCTGCACATACCCATGAGCTGGAACACTACACCACTGAGGGGTATTCATCCCTAATTGACTCCATTGTGGAGGACATTAGGCATGAATACTCCCCTTTACCTGACTCTCCATAGCCTATTCAATTCCAGCATGCTATCACCTCACCTTTCTAATATGCTCCCACATCTCCTTTCCAGCCCATTATACCTATTCCACCTATTACCCAAGCCCAAATTGCACCAGAGGCCTCTGCCCAGATTCTTTTCCTTCTCACATCCATACTAGCCCAGCTCCAAACCAACACAACCAACGAGTATGGTATGGCAACCTGCCTCCATGCCATTCAATCAACCTTAATCCTAGCTACCCCAACCTCCCAACCTCTTACAACACCTACTCCTACACCTATTCCTATACCCACTTCACCTTCATCCCCTCAGCTGTCCCCTTTAGTAGTGGTTTCCACTGCTGTGATGGAAGAAACAATTCCTGCCCCTTATACCAAAGACTCCTCTACTCAAACTGACTTTGAGGATACAACTCTACCTTCTTTACCTATCACCTACCCCTCCACCCCACCTGAGTCGACTGCTGTGGGAGAGGAGATGCCACTGACCCTCATTGTACCATCACCACCACCTCCTGAGCTGCCCATTACCCCCTCCTCCATGGATGACCCTCACCATTGGGCCATTGTCTCATATGGCACCAACACTTTTTTACCTCTGCAAAATCGTACCCAAGGAGGATATCAGATTTCTAGTGGATGCAGTCATGGTGTTATTACAACAAGCCCATCAGGAGGAGATTGACCCTGTTTTAGAGGCTCATAGGGCAGAGGAATGGAAATTATGGAAGATGGTCCTCAATTCCCTTGACTTTTACAAGATGTATAAGCAAAAATCTGAATTGCAAGCTACATTAGTTGGGACCCTCTCCCTATATTCAGCCTTGGGCCCTTCAAAATCCAAAGGCTTTACCATCAAGAAGCCTGGTCCAAATCCCAAGAAGAAGAAGAAGCCAGCTGCAATCAAGTCCACCCCTGATATTTCCAGTGCAGAGCAAGTGAAGACGGATAAGAATCCTTATGAAGAAAAATATGCCTGGGATCCTCCCTTTGTGTTAAGCTCTGACTCAGATTCTGACTAGGTGTAGCATGTGTTTAGAATTTTTTAGTAGTTAGTTTGTATGTAAAATTTTGCTGTCTATACTTTTTGATAAATATAGAATGTACTATTTCTCTTGTAATTACTTGTTTTCAATAAAATTTCTGTGTTGTCAGCTCTAACTATGTTTCTTGCTTTTGTTTGTGTTTTCATTTGTTCTAACTAGTTCTTTATGCTTCATTTACAACTGTCCTTGTGCTTACCCTGCTATGTCCTTTTGCTATACTTCCAAAACAGTGAGGAAACTGTTCCTCATAGGTTTGGGGGTATAGCAGGGCAATTTTGAAAATTTTGTTTGAGATAATTAAGGCAAATGCAATGGGATGAATGAGATCAAAACAAATTTAGGGGAATTTCAAACTGAGCAATTTTGAAAAAGAAGATTTAAGAATGTAGGGTAGACTGTTTAACTTTTGGATCTTTTTGAAAATTCATCATTTCCATGAAAGACATCATTAAAATTTTTTTGTCATAATCAGTGTGTAGTGAACCATTAAGGAGAGAGAAAGTAAGAACATGTCTTGAGAGTCCTAAGGAAGACCATACCCAGTGAGAGTTGGACCTGTGACAATTTCTTTTGAAGAGTGTTTTGGCAAAGTCTTTCTGCTCTAAGGACTGTTTAAACCTGCTTTCTATCACTAGAAGTTATGCACTCCAAGTTAAAATAGCTTGACAGAACTCATGACATCAAAGACATGATGTAAGGCCATCTTTTGGACAGTTTGAGCTAATACCCTTTGAACAACCTTTGTATACATCATTTGCGCCTAAAAAATTCCATTCTTCTTTGACAAAAAACCAAAATATTCTTTTTCCTGAACCTTTTGACCTGTTTCAGTTCACTCTCAAACTGAGAATCAGGAAGTTGAGGGAGAAGTGAGGTTAGAGGAGCAAGGTTTTATATTTGGTGGAAGGCAAAGGGAGAAAAGCTAAAAAAAATAGTGTATCAGATATACAGCTGTGGCATTCCAACCCATAAAAAAAAATGAGAAAAATTACAAAGAAAATAGTACAAAAAGAAAGAGAAAAATAGAAAAGCAAAATAAAAATGAGAAAGAGAAGTCACTTCATTTGAAAATTAAAAGATGAGAAGATGGCCACTTCAAATCAGAAAATTCAAAGAAGATGAAGATTGTGTTGAGATGAAGGTGTTGTCATGACCACCTCCTTACCCTTACTGATTTCTTAATTTTGAATCCCTCTTCACCCCTTCTTCCTGATAAACCTCACCCATAAGCTACATTTCAACCCAATAGAAAGACCTTGCTGATCTGAAGATTGATTGAGCTATCATGTGGAGATAAGGAGCTGTATAATCTATGGTGAAGAGAGTTAGAAGATTTCAAGAATTAGAGCACTGCATATGCTTATGCTTGCACTCCTATTTAAAGGCTGTAATTGCTCTTGAGCTGTGTTAAATGATACACCTTTGAAAACATTTTTGAGAGTATGCCTGTGAGATAATTGGGTCTGAGATTGGACTTGTTTAGGCATTGTTTGAACCTAATTCTTAAATTAATAGTGAAGTATATACTGTTATGCACATATCATTCCCTTGATGATTTTAGATTAGTTATGAGGAGTTTGGAAAAGGATTTAGGTAATCAATTTATTTACATTTACTATTTTGAAACTTCTAAAGCCAAAAGGGTAAGGTATGAAATAAAGCTGAATTTGATGAGACGTAACTTGTAACTGTCTGCACTTGATTTAGTCATGTTCATATGGAAGTTTGTGGGTAACTTCACTGAAAACCCTCAGGAGACTTCACTCCACCACTAGGGATCAACTAGGGGCTTAAAAGGCTTTATGCATATGCTAAATGCATCTTCGTGCTCCCTACAAATGTGACATTTTCTATTTTTAATCAGTGCTTTTAATTTCTCTTTTGCTCAGGGACTAGCAAAGCTTAGGTTTGGGGGTATGTTGATTAGTGAAAAATATTATTTTTTACCTCCTAACCTGACCTTTGATGGACCTTTGAATTGACTAATAATGTGTCTTGAGTGTGTTTTGTAGATAAGCAATAAATTGCAGTCTTAGTACAGACATCCACTTAAAAATGTCAAAGAAGAGATCTGTTGCCTCATCATGTGCTCATGCAGCCAAAAAGGCCAGCCAATCAAGTAGTCCATAGAGCCTCAGAAGTCTATGGGAATACCATGTGTCCAACGGACCACAAATGGGAGCAACAATAGCTTCATCGGATGAAGATTGAACCCCTCAAAAGGCTACTGTATGTTGGACAGATGAAGGACAGCACCCCAAGCTGTGTGCCAGCTGTGAAGGCAAATAATATATATTTTTCTCTCACTAGGGCTCTCTCTCTTAAGCTTAACTTTCAACCTTAATTTTTTAACCCTTTGGGAAGGGGGGGGGCTCTCTATTTATAGAGAAGAGGCGAGTTAGAGGGTTACTTAAGAGCTAATTGGTTTAGCAATTAGGTAATCCTCCATCTAAGGTTTTCTAGGTTTTTAGGGTCCTAGGGGTTTGGGAAACTAGTTTCAATGGCAGATGATGGGGTGAGACCATGGGTGACTTAAGGGTTGCCAAAAAGCTCAAAGGGGGGTGCAACCAACCTTAAGACACCCACCTCAACCAAGGGGATGGTCAAAAGGTCAAACCAGATGGAGGAAATTCGATCATTTGATGACAGTTACTGTAGCTAAGCTGGGCATATATATTACATACGCCTGAGCAAAAGTTATGATTTTATGTGAAACTTCAATCGGCCATAACTTTTGAACCACAACTCCAAATTGGGTGATCTTTGACTTGATAGAAAGCTGGAGAAGACTTCCTTCCAATGGTATAAGGCTCCTCCTTAGCAATGGTTTATGTAAAATTTTGTAGCTCTCCTCCCATCAATTGCTCATAAGGGTTTAAGTTGGGTCTAGGAAGGGATCCTAGGGTTTTAGGGGTGATCTCTAAAGGTTAGGGGAATGGTTCTAATGGGTTCAGGGTGATTCCTAAAGGTCTGGGTTGGTTCAAGGGAGCCATTAGAAGCACAGGCGTACATCTCTCTCGGAGTACAGACTGATCGGGCCTTGGGCCGAATTTGGGTGTCTACAGATGTCCCTCTTTGGTATTCGATCACTAATGATCGAATGCCAAAGACCAGAGACATCCGAAGAGGTCCAAGGCACATTTGATGGGTCCACCTGGTTCAACTCAATTCTCAAACATCCATGGTGATGGTGAGTGTACGTAGCTCTCTCATTTCGGGATATCGTCCGTACCTCAAAGCTAACTGTCCCCAAGGGCATTGCGACATTACTGGGCATAACTGCGATGATCACAGAAAGTGTAAGCCCACTAGCCGAGATATCATCCACTTCCTGAGGGAAATTATAGATTTGTGATGTTGAGTATTAATTTGAACCAGACAGCTCCATGAAACGGGATGATCGATCTATGCTTCTTGGTCGACGCAAAGTACACAAAGTGAAGGCCTACAAATTGTGTCCAATCCTATGGGGTATCGACATCTCCATTGGATTGGCCACGGGTGCCCTTACCTAGGTAAGGCTCGGAGTCTTTGGGTGAATCCATCAACCTCGAGGTTGCTTTAGCATGATTTACCCGAGTGAAGCGAGTATTGATGTCGCAACACTTCTTGGGAATGCATGCCCATTTTCAAAGTGAATTTTTTTATGTTATTTTTTTGAATTTTTGTTTCGAGGCCTCTAAACAAAGCTCAAGGACCTCTGTCAATTTTATTCTTGCCAATTCTTTAAGTGGATCAAATGCTAGTTGATACACTTTGAGAGTGCGTGCGCTCTGCCGGGGATAGGAACAACTTGGGGATGTGCACGTTCCGGTGGTGAGGTGCTCCTAATTCACACAAACCAGAGTGCCTTAACTTGAGACAAAGCTAAAAAGAACGGACTAGGACCAAACATCCATCGAAAGAGATGGTCAATTCTAGCCTCCATCCTTAATGAAATCACATCTTACTAACTATGCACAGACAGACACCCATCAGGGGTGATAATCAGCAAATAGGTGCGAACGGAAGCCTCGACCCTAAGGTACAATTTACGAGGACAAACGGCCATCCCATCTGAGATACTCGGGCATAAGTGCGTACATTCAGAGGGACAGTGCCTATCTGAGTTTTAAGCCTGTGCAAATGGAAATGAAAGGGAATAAGCCCTTTGGTCTGTATGTTTGCACATAGTTTGGTTGGTTGTAATTTCATTTTGGACGGGTTAGTTTCGACTGAGAATAGACTTTTCGAATGGTCTGAAGTCGGGTACACTCTTGGCCAACATAGATCCGAAGGTGGATGATCAAAGCCAAAGCTTGGAAGGTGGGGTCAACCTACTCAGGTTTTTTTACTACATAACAAAAAGTTGTTATCTCGAACCTTATCCTTCTTTTTTTTTCCTTTTTTCTTCTTCTTCTTCTTTTTTTCTTTTTTTTTTCTTTTGCACATGTCAGTTCGAGACTTTAAGCATGCTCAAACCATTTTTTTGCTTTTGCATGTATCCTTAGGCAGACCAACTTGCCATGTTGATACACCTCAAGGACGTGCGCATTCCGGTGATAGGTCCTTGGTTTGCCTGCCGGATCAGGTCTTGACTCTCAGGGATGCGTGGTCTTGATCCTTAAACAAATTAGACCCCGCTATCTTGTTTAGGGAAGTGGGTTTAGGAGCGGTTTCCTAATGACTGGGGTAAACGTGGCCAGTATTTTGCCTGTCGGATCAGGCATGAGGTGCCCCTGTGTAAATCAGGGTTTGAGAGTTTTCAGGTGAACCCGATCATTCTGAATGGATTTAACATGGCTCTCGGAGTGGGGCAAACAGGCGTTGCGACGCTCTTTTGAGAACTAGTGTCATTTTTCAGGATTTTTCCTTTTTCTCTTTTTTTGTTATTTTATGTGAATCTCTTTTCTCTCTTTTTTTTTTTAATGATTTATGCTTTTATAGGAGCACTCGGCAGGCGCTTATAGATCTAGATCCGTTTACTGTAACACGGTCCTTTTGGGCCAATCGAAGGGAGCTTGAGGGGCCATTTGGGGATGTGTGCACCATCACATGGTGATACATGGGCTTCTAAGAGGGACCGAGCCTTGATCATACAGAGGGCCCGTTGGGTCTCAAAGCCAAAATTGGCTGGGCGTATATACTGATGTGCTCCATATTTTTAGATGTCTAGCGATGAAGGGTAGGATCCACAGGAGGGGCCAGAGATGGCCTATGGTCCTCATGGGGAGCGATTTATCATTTCACAGCGCTCCTCTCAACCCTGGTATGAAATGCAAGGTGAAGCAGCCTGCATTGGCCTTCTCCATTGTCAGCACACTCACATCTCCAACTTTGGGATCGCTGGCCAGGTAAACAGATGAGCCCTTTTTCTTTTCCTTTGATGCCTTTATCATACCATTTTGCTCCTATTTGACAGATCCCTCTTGTTTGCAGCCTCTACCACACATCACGTTCCGGGGTGGCTGGTTTGATCTCCAGCGCCTCATACTCTATCTTCCCCAGTGGTGAAGGACCTGCTTGCTCAAGCCGGTTTTGGGGATTTTATTTCCTGCCCCGCTGTGAGGGCCGACACGGCCTATCTGAAGGATCTGATAGAGCGCTTTCGCCCTGAGACCATGACGTTTCATATGGCCATGGCTGAGATGACCCTTACACCCACGGACTGGTCCATGATTACTGGGGTTCTCATTGGAGGGGTGCCAGTGACTCCTACCCGCACATTCACAGCATTTGGCGGCTCCCAGAAGTTGGGGAAAAGATGCCCAGTTACTTACCTGCGAGGGCTGACCTTTACCCTTTTCGTTGGAAACAGCATCGGTAGGCTCTTGCAGTTCCTCCCTCAGCATGTTTACGGAGGGATCCTCTGGGACCCTGTCCTCTATGGTTAGGATGGGCCCAAAGCGGCTGGTGCTAGAGTGACAGGTGGACCGGGGGATCTCTTCCTCAAATAAGGAGAGGGCGGCTAAGTCCACCTTGCGGTCTGGGGGGATGATGTAAGGATTGGTGGGATGGTCAGAAACAGGCTTGTGTGGGGTTACCCTTGTCTCCCCATTTAGATCAATCTTTACCACCCCGGCGCTCACAAAGGTTTGACGGATGTGGGGTCAGGCAGGAGTTTCTTCTTCCAGGTTGATTCCTCTGGCCCTAGCGGCTGCTGCGGCTCTTATTCTTTCTTTGGCCTCTCTGATTTCTTCTTCGACGGGCCTATAGCCCAAGCCAAATTTGGTTTGCTGCCCCTTAGCCCTGACAAGGTCTCTTCTTCCTTGAAGTTGTGGGCCCAGCCCTTTCCCTTTTTGGTGGCCCCATTTGTGGAGCATGAACACAGCTGTATCTATTCCTACCCCAGTTTTGGTATGGGTTTTTTTAGGCGACTCGAGGGTAACAGCTGGAAAGTCATACTCAAATCGATGGAGATCGGTGTCATCTGCTGTATGCGGCATATTAAGCACTTTCGGATTCTCAATATGCAGAGCGCTCCACTCCCTGTCTTCTCTGCTCTCACCTACGATGGTGACGATTCTTCCGCCTGAGATGAATCAAAATTTTTGGTGTAGAGTTGATGGTATTGCCCCGATCTCATGTAGCCATGGGCGGCCCAACAGTAGATTAAACATAGACTTGATGTCCATCACCTGAAAGGGGACAGTGAAGGTTTGCGGCTCGATGATTAGGTCGAGGTCTACTTCTCCTATAATTTCTCTCCTGGTGTTGTCGAATCCCCTAGCGCTTGTTATGGATGGCCGAAAGGTGTTGGGGTTCACACCGATTTTGATTGCCGTCCTTAGAGGGCATATGTTCAATGCCGACCCGTTGTCTATTAAGACCAATGGCACCACCAAGTTCCCTACTTCCACTGTTATATTCAGGGGCTTAGAGCGGTTGTTCCCCTCGAGCGGCAGATCCACATCAGTGAATGAGAATGCATTTGGGGCCAATACTTGCCCGATTATTTCTCCCACTTCATCTGAGGTTACGTGGGCAAAAACATGTGCGTCCTTGAGTGCTCCCATTAAGGCTTGAAAGTGGAGCGGGGACGTGATTAACAAATCCCACACAGTAATATGTGCGGGTGTTCTCTTAAGCTGTGTCTCCAACACATGCTTTCTGGCCATTTTCTCAAAGGGGTTCCCTGTGGCCTGCTCTTTCTTCTTCTCTTCTCCTCTGACGCCCCCCGATGCTTTTGGCTATGTGGAAATCCTACCAGACCGGATAATGAATTCAACATTCTCCTCTCGGTTGCAACCAACATTCATGTCCGTCTATTCATAGCTTAACGACACTTGATCCGAGTCATAGGCAAGTTTTGGGATGAGGAAGGGAGTGCATGGTGATTCTGGGGAGGATTGGGCTGGGTATGTCAGATTCTCGGGTCCGACCAGGTTGACTCGAATAGGGGGCGGAATGGTAGTGGTGGGAATTGGCGGGGTTGAACTGGCGGGTGCGGAGGGGGCTTGTACCGGCATTACCTAGGTGTGGTATGACTAGTGGTGATTGGGAGCGGGTGAGGGGTTGTTTGTTTGGGGGGGGTTGTGCTGGATTGGTGGCAAAACAGCGAAGGGATTGTGAGGGTGTGCTCGGGATGGAGTGACTGGGAGACGTTGGAGGTGCGGGTGGAGCGGGGTGATAGGGATATGAAGGGTTTGTATATGGGGTGGCATGGTGGGGCAATGATGGGTTTTTGGATGAAACGAGGTTAATTGGGGATGATGGAGTTGCGCATGGAGCGGGGTGATTGGGATATGACAGGCTAGTGGATGGAGCAGGGGGTACGGATATGAAGGGTTTGTATATGGGGTGGCATGGTGGGGCGATGATGGGTTCATGGATGAAATGGGATAGATTGGGGATGATGGAGTTGTGCATGGAGCGGGGGAATTTGGGGATGGTGGAGTTGTGTATTGGGCCAGATGATTTGGGGATGACGGGGTGGTATACTGAGTGTTAGGATTTGGGGTTGTGTATGGGGTAGGATAGTATGGGGATGGTGGAGTTATGTATGGCGTGGGGAGATTTGGGTGTGACGGAGAGGTATATGGGGTGAATTGGGAGTGAGGCGGATATATGTATGATTGCGGCGGGGCTGTGCCCATTTGGATTTGATAGGCCGGAGTGGGAGTGAAAAAATACTGCCCTAAATCTAAGGGCTCGTCTTGGTATGCCGGGGTGGGGAAGTAATCGACTAAGTACAGCGGCTCGATCACCCCCACAAATGGTTCGTCCTTATTCATGCTGGAAAATGAGAACTCCTCTTGATTACTGATGTAATCCAAGGGGTCAAACTCTTCTTCTTCCTCTTCTACCCAATGGATGTTAGGCCTGGGGCCTCCTGGGTGCGGGGGTAGAGGGGCTTGATGGATGTTATGGTTCTGTCCTTGAGGAAGCGGTGGGGGAACAATTTTTCCCGCCTCTATTAGATCTTGGACCACGTACTTTAGTGGGAAGCACTGATTCGTAGGGTGACCCAGCCCCTGGTGGAAGTTACAATGCAAGTTCGGGTTATAGTTTCTCGGGATTGGATTGGGTGGTGGGCGAGGCTGAAGTAAATTGACCAGACCCTTTTGTAGCAACACTGGCAATAAGACACTTAAAGATTGTCCTAACGGTGTGAACACCCATTCGAATCGTGCTCTCATCTGTTCCTAGGTAAATGAGGCTCTTGGTCCATTGTTTGGCCTTGGTGCTCGCTCGAAATTGGCTGGGGGTGGTTGCGTGGCCTGGAGCTGTATCGGGGGGGGATTGGTATTGGCCTGGGGGTAAACGATATTCTGTACCTCTGTCCCTAGTCTTCTTTTGACGCATGAAATTTATGGACGCATTAAATTGCTCTGATTGGATGGTTCCAATGCTTTGATATACGTGATTTTCAGGCTGAGTGCAGTACAAGTGATGGATATCCACATGAAACACTTGAAAAGATTAAAAAAAAGTATGCCACGTGGCCTAAAAAAAGGGTGGTTCTCATGGGAAATATCTATAAATGCTTCCACATCCCATTATTCCATAAAATTGATATAATCATATACCTTTCAATTTTATAGTAGAATTGTGAAACTATCCCAATAATGGACCACAAAAATATTGACCCAAGTAGCATCAACTATCCCAACATACACATTACAAGATGCCGAATTGGGTCTAAAATACCGCTAATTGAAAAAATTAAGAAGATCAAATGAAAAGGTACCTTCACATTTGTTGATCCCATCACCCTTAAATCCTTGCAGGCATCTGCATCCCTTGGAATGATCTTCCTGCATGAACAATTATGAAGTCACTTAAACTAGAATGATGGAAATAGCCCAAGAATTATTTAAGGACCATTAAATAAAAATCAAGATGCTTACTACACAAGCAGAGTAAGTCCTTTCCCCAGGCTTAGATGAGGCATTTCCATACCAGACCATTCCCACCACTGCTAATATCATGCCCAATACTACTTGTAGATTGAGACCATCTCTTCCAAAGAAGAAGAATCCCAAGATTAAGACAAGAATAGTCTTCATGTGACCAAGGACATGGAAAGACACAGTAGTGAATCTGCCGATGCAGATGAATTGACTAAGGTTGGTTCCTACCGCAATGGTGCATGACAAGATGATGAAGAACTGCAGCAGGTGAGTTATGTTAGTGGCATAAAATATAGATCTATATATAAAACCAAATCAGAGTTACAAATATCGTGTGTTATGCCAGATTGGCCGACAAATTTCAGGTATAAGGGCGGCATGTATGTCATGAATATCATACACTAAAATGTCAAGAGTACCCTTTTTCCTTGTAAGATCAACAGACATTTGATATATGCACGACGCATCATAGCAGACAATACAATGTATACAATCATATTTTTTAATCTAAATATTTTCTTAATAAACTGCTTCCATAAAAAGATAAAAGGGAAATTATATCTTTGGTTTAGGCAGAGTTGCATAACATAACACTTTTTGGTGGCCACGACCAAGGATCAAAATATCAGTTTCGGGCATGACCAAAACCAAAATTTCAGCCAAAATTTCAGTGCCAAAATTTTTTTTTTCAAGACTCAAAATGGAATAGAAATTATCGGCCGATAAATTGAATTTCCAGTATCTTGGCCCGATCGAAACGATAATTTGAATTATCGGCCGAAATTTTGAACCATGGCCACGACAATAATAAGAGCCGGTTGTATTCTCAACTTCTTGAAGCTTCTTATCAAGGAAAAGAAAACTGAGATTTTCAGGCAAATTTAATGAAAAGTCTGCATAGGAGTTGGGTAGTATAGTAGCAAATTCCCCAGTGACATTATAAAATAAAATTTATTTCCAAACAAAAATTGAATAAGATCTATTAAAATGCTTGGGGTAAAAAATATGGAAGATTTACTTTAAGCACTTTATAACTTACATATTGCTGCAGAGCAGTGCTCCAAACAGCTATGAAGGCTGCAACGAATGCTTTGGTATTGACACTCACATCAGTAACAGTGCAAACTGCGACACCAAGAAGAACCACCCCTATGCTGAGCTTCGTGTCTCTCGAGTACCGGATCTTGTCTAAGACAACTTCCAGGAAACAGGATACAGGTATCATACTTAACTTTGCAATCTGACAAAAAAATGAAAGCAAAGGCAGGTCATTACATAACCTTCTACATTTCTGTGCTAAAAAAGAAAGCCAAAATCCAAGCAGTTGCTACCAGGACTGACCTGATAAATCCAACTGAATTCCACATCAGACTCACATTCATTCCAACAATTGAGAAGTTTGCAAAGAGGACAAATTTCAAAAGCTCAGGTAGTGGTAGATGTGATGCCTGGATAAATCCAAGCCACCTAAGAACAACCGTCATTAGGGTTGTCGTGGCGAAATGCAGACCAGTCAACGTTATGGCTGCACAGAAATAACGTAATTCAACACATTATCAGGATTGGAAGTTTTAAAAGGGTACATTGTTATTTACTTCCAGGAAGATAAATATAATCAAAAGCAAACCAACTGCAATGTCCAGGGACACTCATGTGGTCCAATTTCAGGAAGCCTCTAGTAACCCTATTGCTGAAACATGTGAGACAAGATAAGGGCTGAAAAGTAGCAATTACTAGAGATAATTGCTACAAGAACGCCCATGCAGGCCTAACTGCTACAAAAAAGCTGAGAGCACTCACAACCAAACATATATTCTTATATTAAAGTGTTCTGCGTCATAGAGAGAGCTAGAGAGCCGCTCTTTGAATACAAAGAGCAATCCCTAACATAGCCTGAATTATTACCCATAATCTGCACCCTCTAGGCTGATGTGAAAAATTAAGAGTAACAGATAGCCTTAATTATTACCCATAATCTGCACCCTCTAGGCTCATGTGAAAAATTAAGAGTTACAGATAGAATCTTTTGTAGTTTTTTTTATTAGACCGGGACCCTCCTGACCACTGTGTTTAAATGATCTTACCCATTAATTGTTTAAATTATGGGTAATCCATACCGTCAAAGTGATAGAAATACATTGAATGGCAGTGGGACAAAAATTGGTATTTTAGGGAGATATTAAAGTTCATCAATCGAATGGTTCACATCCACTTAATTATAGGCATGTTTCTACGGCTAAGACATGTTCCAGCGAC
Source organism: Chloranthus sessilifolius (assembly GCA_021018995.1). Taxonomy (NCBI): domain Eukaryota; kingdom Viridiplantae; phylum Streptophyta; class Magnoliopsida; order Chloranthales; family Chloranthaceae; genus Chloranthus; species Chloranthus sessilifolius. Next base: position 121,081,148 of record CM037590.1, on the reverse strand, counting down.
GAATTATCACTTAGATAATATAGCTTGGTCACAAATGTGCACCAGATAACCTAATCATAAACCGCACTTCAATGTTATAAGATAAAAAATTCTAATTTACTGGTGGAAGACTATTTAATTGGAAGGTCATATGCTAGTTGACAGTTCACCAAAGAAGGTAGTTGAGCTTCCCTTTTTCTGTCGCAGACACAGCCTGTTGGTGTTGGTCTTTCTAAGCCCTTTAGTTTGATAAAAATATAATTACAGTGCTCCTAACGGAAGTACTGAACACATTGATGACAGAAAATCAGGTGCCTACCTTATGGAACTAATCAAATGAATCTAGTGTCGAATTCCTTGTTTATGTTGATCTAGCAATGCAAGGTAATGAACTAGATCAGATTGTAGTATACATTTTTAGTGTGAGGGGGGTACCCCTTGGCACTTGTTGAAACTAGTAAGTATCTAGATATGTGATGCAAATTACTTAAAAGACAGTCTATTCCTAATCATTTGGATTTTAATCATTGGGCATTCTCATCTTATTCCTTTGTTGTTCATGATTTTCAAGTCCAACTCTTCTCCAAATACTAGCTTGTTTACTCTTACCTGGTTGATCAGTTGAAACTGGATTCAAAACCTCAATTGCATTGCATGATATCGCAGAACAATGTGGAAATCTCAAATGTTATTTTGGACCAACATCAGCAGGAAACCTGCAATCTGTGCTATTACAAATTCACTTGTAAATTATTACAAGAAACATTTAAGACACATGGAAAATCCGCTTGGGGTAGGATTTCTTTGGTCCGATAATTTGATTTTAAGAAAGTTATCTTCTGTGTGTAAGGAAACTGAAAGGAGAATCATGAATGCAATTGGTTTTCTTAACGTAAACATGGGCACTATAAAAGGGTCAAGATATTAGACGCACGTGATGTCACATCGGAATTGAGAGACTAGAGATCGAAGATCTTTGCATAGAGGAGCAAGCAAGTACAATCATGATGCACTAATTGTTATCGTAGTGGAACTAAACCCACAACAGATAATCTTACTAAAACATATCAAAGTTGGACCATAATGGAATTTCTGTCTATACTGGCACCAAAATATTAGATTGGGTAGAAGATCAGAATTACCAAATATTAAGAAATTTGGATTTTTATTTGCAACACTCCCTGAGGCCCTCTTAACTCAACAAACTAGTATAACACGAAGTGTTCTAATTTCAGATCTACAATGGATATAATCCAAACAGTAACTATGAGCATATTAAACATTGAGAACTAATCTGGGTAAACTGATTGGCACACTGCTAACAAACAAGAGAACTGCTAAGTCAGTGCACATAAAACAGAGTATGCTCCAACAGATGTTATGGGTTCCATAATGCTAACAAAAATGATAGAAACTTTCTATGCCTATGAAGCAATTGAAGCTACATGAACGAGAGATAAATCATACCTGATCTCCTATATCTTAGGGAGTGGGAATTGGTGTCTGACTTTGTCAAAAACTGGTATGAACAGTGATAGAAAATATTCAGTTTGTTAAGGTGGATATGAATCATAGATGTATTTTTAAGAAAGTGTGAAGAGTAATTAGAGGTTTAAAATCATTAAAGATATTTTAGGACATGGTTAGAATCAAGAGATAGTTAACTTAATTGGATGTAAACATGTTTGTTTAAAGATATTCCCCTTCCTAATAAAATTGCCTCAAGCCATTGCCAAAATGTAGCTTTTAAAGTTTCTTCATGGTATAAGAGCCATGGCTGTCTCCAGTCATGCGATCAGGCCAGCCATGGTCTTGGCTCCTCTCCTTACGGTTTCTGCAAGTCATCTCCCTCTACTTTTTTTCGTCCTCTTTTTTTCATTAGCAGTTTTTGTTTTTGTTTGATCAATAAAATCCTTACCTCCTATTTCACAAGTTCAACCTTGTTTAATATCATAATTTATGCACATCATTCAAAATCACCATTGGAAGATAATCAAGCTGCATGATCCAATCAATAGCTCCATGGAGAGATCTTGTTGAACCTGCCCGATCCAGTGGGCCACTGACTCCACAACACTTAAGATGTGAATTTCCCAAGAAATTTTGGAGTTATTTTGCTAGTCTATTCGATGTGAACGTGGAATTCAGAAACTTTAACATCGCTATCTCTCGGTGGTTTAGCGTTGGGTTGGTATCGCAGCCTAATCTTGTAAAGAGGTAGCTTCCATGGATAATATGCTGGAAAATCTGGCATGAAAGGAATCAGTGCAGGCATCCAAAGCCAGACCAAAATCAATCCAAAAATAAAGAAAACTGAACCGATTCCCAATAAGTTTTAATTTCAGAACCGATCCCCAATAGGCTGAAATCGAAAATTGGTTAGGTAGGTTTAGAGAATCGATCCAAAAAAAAAAAAAAATTCAATTTAAAAAAAAAAAAAAGTTAAAAAAATTGAAAAGGAACTGTACAGAACCGAACCAACCCAACTTTTTCAATTTCAATTCGGTTGCTGTTTAGGTTGAACAAAACCGAAGAGCAAAAAATTTAGTTTCGATTCGATTTGTTTGAACGAATCTGCAACCCTATCCAAAAAAAAAAAAAACAAGAGTCTTGATTCGGAAGAACAAGTACCAAATTAGATTCAGCCCATTGAGCTTCTCTCAGACAACCCTATCATCTCAAAATATAACTTTAGTTCAATACCCAAACGAACCCAATTTATAAAACAGATGCATCAACATTATAAAAAATAAAAATAAAAAGATCACAATATGGATCACAAAATAGAACTAACAAACCTTATCAAAGAGGAGAACACAATATTGTTTTCTATCAAACATCACATAAATTTAAAAATTAAATAAATAAGAAAAAGAATATTACCTTTCAAAGGGCGACAATGGAGATCGACAGCAACAGTCGACAGCAGCGATAATGGAGATCGACGGCAACAGTCGGCAGCAGCGACAATCAAGGGTTATTTTGTTTTTTAGAGAGATGAGAGAGAGAGGGAGAGGAAGAGGCTGGCTTAGAGGGGCGGCGGCAATGGAGATCGCGGAATGGAACCTAGGGTTAGGGTTTTTTTAGAGAGAAGGGAGATGGAGATGGAGAGGGAGAGGGAGAGGGAGAGGGAGAGGCCGGCTGAGAGAGGGGGTTTCGTTAGCTAAGGGTTTTTATTTTTTAGAGAGAGAGACGGGTTATTTTAGATGAGTCAAGTACTTGGCATCGCGAAAATAAGACATTTTTTACCGTCTCATTAATGGTCTTAAATTTCGTGCTCAGTTAGTAGTGTGTGACCGTCCTATTACAAAATTTAAGACGGGAACATATTGTCTTATTTAAAGATGAAAAATAACAGTCTTATTTTATGTCTTTTTTCGACCATTTTGACGTAGTGCCTAAACCTATCGAGCAGATGAAAGGTGTAGCCAACCTGTCGGGCCATTGCATGCAGAACTTGTCGAATAGATAGAGACAACTTGTCGAAGGCACACCTGAAGCTGAACTGAATCTCGAGAGGTTGCCAGAACCTATCGAGAGGATGACTGAAGCTAAAGGAGCAGTTAAGCAGTGAATTGAACCTGTCAAGTAGTTCATCTGAACCTGTCGAAGGCTATTTTCAACCTGTTGAATGGAGCAACATCACATGCAAAACCTATCAAGAAGTGCTCTGAACCTCTTGAGGCACGAATTGGGAACTTCCCATTTACTAGCTGATAAGTGCAAAACATTCAATGCTTTGTTGCACGTGCCCCAAGGCTATTTAGTAGCTTAAAGGATATTCTTGGAATGCAAATGGGCACCCCACGTGTGCTTGCCAAATTTTAACCAATTCGTGGGAGCTTTTAGAAGGGAAATCAGCCACATCAGCAAGCATAATAGAATTATTCCCTTTTGTTCTGATTGGTTGAAACAAATCTGAGAACAGAGGGGAAAGAGTATAAATAGAGGAGAAGCACAACAAAAGAACCATCCAGAAAAATCCCAAGTACAACTTCAGTCCGTCTTTTTTCGCCAATTCCAATCTTCTTCCCCATTCTCTCTTTAGCCCAACTATGGTTTGCTAAACTCTTATAGTAGCTAGGGTGAGATAGATCTGCAAAATTCAGAGGTTTGAGAGCTTTGTATGAGGATCAGATGATGCAAAGACTATAGATCTGATGATAATTTATTGTAAGATATATTTGGATCAATGAATTGTTAGATTTAATGCTCCTGTGGATGCCTGAGCTTGTAGCCTTGCATCCACAACATCTATAGTGGTTTTTCGATTCTAATTGAAGCCTTTGGATTGGAGGAAATCCCTAGGATGATATGTAACCAATGAAGTAGATAGATCATAGCATTAAGATCAATTCAACCTCTGGCTTCGATTAGATTATTCTACCTTGCATCTGTGCTTGTAGCCAGATGGAGGATAGCTACAGATCCATCCCCTGCATTGTTGTTTAACCAATCAATTTTCAGTGAAACCAAATCTCAAGCTGCTATTCTCCATATTTGATTTTAATTCTCCAAAATCTTTTCTCTCTTCTTCAAATCTGTTTTCTATTCATCTCTGGATCAATTTACATTTAGATTTAATTTTCTTTAGTTTGTGGTTTAAAGTGACAACCCCAAAAACCTCTCCTCTTTCTTTCTTTGTTTTAAGTTAGAATAGGTTAGAGTGCTAGATCTGCAAGCAGATATGGAGATTTGCTATATTCTTTAACACATTTCCCTATGGACAAACCTGTACTTACCTTTTAAAACTTGCTGCAACAGCCTTGAATTCTTGTAGGCTTGTGTTTTTACCTTGTTGTCCAAATTCCTTTTTACTGTAATTTTCCTTTTAGTTTACTATTTTTAGCATCTTAATAATTACAAGGTAAAGATAAACAACAACAATATGGGTCCAATGGATTATAGGTCCAAAGGACTCAACGGGTCCATTACAATTTGGTTCAATAGATTATAGGTCCAATGTGCCATTTCCTAGGTAATTCGGGTCGTTACTAAACTTAAATCTAGAGGTATGGGCTTTCTCCAAAGTCCGAGCCATGTGAGTTCCTAGTTCCCATGGGCCTTAAAGAACATGTCTTTGGCCAGGTTTATAATCGAGTTCATTGAGTTATATGACGGGTCCTTAAACTCTTGTCAATCCTTTCAATCCTATTTACTAATAGTTTAGGAGTTTGGGTCTCATTGGGCCGTCATAGAATTCAATCGGGTCCCTTGACTTAATTGACCAATTTCACATGGGTTTTTATCATATGTTAGAATTATGGGACCATGTGTTTGAGTCTGCCCAATTGGTCATGGGTCTTAGGCTACGGTCAGAATACTAAGCTTCTATCCCATATATTCAGATTTTTCGAAGAAGTGGCGGACAGGCGGTAAATCGACCTCCATTTTCGGCTTCGATTGAATTTTCAAATGATTCAAAAACTTTGGACAAGATTATTGATGAGAGCATCTATCCCAAGTGGTGGTATCCAAAAATAAGATCAGGTCTGATCATGGTACATAGATCACCTAGATCTATTATGTTTTACCAGGGATTTGGGCCATAATTATGGGCCTCAGTGTTGGATCTACAACTTTCAACTCCGAAAAGGGAATCAAGCACTCAGCGGCTCTTTGAAAATATCCACGAGTTTCCCAACTTTTTCATTTACATTACTCGGGTCAAAGTTTAATGAATCAGGACGTAATATGATCCATCCGATCGAAGGTCGGGTCTGATTTTCTGGCTGTGTGCCATTTACCAACAATCCGGGCTTAAATTAAAAAACTTTCTTGGAATCAATTCTGATTGAATCGAGGCATGAAATTTATACTAGACCTTAAGGATATACTAAGGTATATGTACAATTTATTCCATATTTTTTCGTTAAAGTTTCGAGTACGGAAATTGAAGCTTATTACAGCTTTGTTTTTAGGTGCCATTGGACAGATTTGTCGCTTTGCGTTCTGGGTGCCGTAACTTTCAAACCGTACTGGGCTCATAAATTTTAACCGGACATCAAGGACTCATCCAAGTACCCTCTAGAATTGTTCGGGATTTTTCTGAAAATTATTTCTATTTATTATGTCAGTTGTTCCAAGATTGATTTTCTATGGGTTGCAAGGCTCACATATTTGGGCCACGGATGGGGTCCACTTAGTGGTCCATCCAATGCCTCATATTATCGGGTTTCGGTCCAGGATCAAATTTTGGGTGTTATCACATCATTTATCTAATGCTAATCGGTTATTGGTACTTTCCTAGTCACCGATGTCGGTTTTTCTTAAAATTGTCGAGTTTGAGCTTTGGGAGCCATCCGATTGAAGTTAGCGTATCGGGCATCTTTATATTTTTAAAAACCCTTTTTAATTTTTGAAATTCTTTTATAAAAATCTCATTAAAAACTCTTCATTTATTTGATATTTTTGAAAATCCCATGTAAATCCTAACCATTCATCACACACCGTCGAATTTTTCCATGATCAAAGTCAAGGGTCAAACATAGCTTTTTGAGAATTGATACTCTTGTCATAACTTTTCAAGAGGTCATGATTTTATGATCTAACGAGTGAGTTCTAAGCATTTTTATCAAGAGATACTAGCAATTCAAGCAAGTTCTCAAAATGATCAATCGGGACCATCCGATTGGATATTCATCATGATCAATAAATGAGTAACATATTTTTGGAATATGACCATATAAATGTCAATATATCTCAACCAAATAATTATTTTAAAAGCCTATTTTAATTTCATAAACATAAGGCAACATTCTATACTAGAACTCATATACTTATTCTCAAATTTTGGCGATCTAGGACCACACATTTCATATATGATCAAAGCAGTTCATGATGATATAAACCTGATATTTCACATGGACATTATACTAAAATGCATCAAATATTAACTCATAATTCCTATGATTAATCAATGCAAGGAAAAATCACATCTATCAATACTATATTAGGCATAGTGTAGAAATGCAATCTTTGACCACTATTTGACCTAGAAATCCATGAGTGAAATGATGAATCACAATGATTAAAAACTCATGAACCTAATCTATTATGCCTATAGCATTCATCTATATGGATCATATGTTTCATAATACTTAAGATGATCAAGAAAATCTAGAAATACACCAATTTTCTAAAAGTTGACCTTCTTGGTTAATCTAAGCCACTAGATGGCCTTGCATGTGTACCAAGATCACATACATGACATCATTTGGCTCAGTCCTATGTCTCATTGTAGAATATTCAAAAACCCTATATCAAAATTTTATTTTATACTACCAAAAATATAAAATACTCAACCTATATTACAAGAATGACCGAGTTTGACCTTCTTGGTCATTTGGGACCATTGGATGGCCTTGCATGTGTGTAAAATCACATACATGGTCATCTTTATCTCAGGTTCATCCTCATTCTAGAATTTATCTATGGAACTTAAAGAAAAATAAAATAAAATATGAAGATCTATGAGAAAATCATCAAACTAGAAGAATCTAGTGGTCTAGGCCAATTGGCCATCATGGACCATTGGATGACTCTTAAGTGATCCCATAGATCACATCCAAGAGTGCTAAGGTGCTGGTCCCATGTGAGAACATGGTTATACCAGGCTTAGCCATGCAAAAATCAGAAAAGAAAGCATACAACTATGAGAAAAATCTACATAATACAAGCTAGAAATATAGACAAACACCTAAACTAAGATTTGACCTTAGCAAGCTCCCACCTCCAAGCTGATTTTCTCCAAACTGTGGGGTGAGGAGGGCTGAGATGGGGCTGGAATTTATGTATGTTAGTGTGGGGAGAGTGGGGAGTGGAGTGGTAGTTTTAGGTTTGGAATTCAAGGGTTAGATTGGGAGGGGTAGTTTTTCTACAACTAGAGCTTCAAGGAGCTCTAATCTAGCTAGGAAGAGAGGATGAAGATGAAATTGAATGAAAATGGGAGCCCCCCTTGCAAAATTTGAATTTGGCTATGGGGAGGGGGAATATGGGCTGAAATTTTGTGCCATGTGTCACATTTTCGCTTTCCAAGTCTTAATCCTCCAAGTCCCCATATATGCTCATAATTGCATTCTCTCTTTATCTCCACCACACATTAAGTCAGCCACTAGTCTTTTGTGGTCTTCAAGACCCTTGAAATTTGTAAAATTCTAAAATCTTACAAATCCTGGGGTGCATGCAATTGGATGCATCTTACACCCTATATTTCTCCAATGAAAATATATGGTGTAAGATGGGTCAAATCTTGGTCAATTGAACCAAGGGCTAGCATTTGTTAGAGATTTGCAAATTATAATTTATAATTTACAAAAATTAGAGATTCTAATTATAATTTCCCTTGGGCTTATTTAAATATTATAAGAATTGCCATGGTTCTAAGCAAAACACAAACACATAGTCTCATGTGTTAGTGCATCTAGGTGCTTCTATTTTGTGGGTCTAAGTTTGACTCAACACATCAAGCAATTTCATGATAATTTTCAAAATCTGATCCATTTGTGATGATCACCTCATCATCACCAAGGCTTAGGCCAAATTTGGGTCAAACCTCGGGTCAAACTTTTATTAATGTAATATTTCGGGTAGATTTGGGGTATTATGAGATGTGGTGTGTGTCTCATCAATTTTGCTAACACACCCATCCAATTAAATGGGGTGCCCTATGGGTGCCACTATCAATAGTCAAATATTTATTGAATTAAGGTGGGTGCCACTACCAATAATCAAATATCTATTGAATTAAGGTGGGTGCCACTACCAATAATCAAATATTTATTGAATTAAGGTGGGTGCCTCAAGAATTTTGGTAGACCTAGACTCAGGCAGTCACCTACCACTGTCAGGTCATACCAGTGTCCAGTCAATATTTTGACCAACACAAAGATCTAGGGGCAGGTGTTACAAATGGAGGACAGCTAAGTCGGGACAATCGCTGATAATAAGAGCGCTTCGAAGAGGCTCTCTAATGTTATCGATGATGATGTCGATCGCATCCTTCACCTTCATCTGGCTTCCTGTATGAGCTACAAGCTTTCTCCAACAGGCGACAAAATCTGCAAAGTCTTTTTCTGGCTCTGGCTTTTTTGTCATGAGGTCACTAACACTGACCGCTTCCTGGATCAGGTGCTTGTATTGATCTAAAAGTTGGTTGGCCATATCTTGGAATGTGTTAATCTTGTGTAGTGGCAATCCGACGAGCCAGTCGAGAGCTTCCCCTTCTAGTGACGTCTGGAAATAATGTATGAGGAGGCTCTGGTTGTCGCGTATAGGTCGACAATCGTTGCAGAATAATGCTAGGTGGTGATTTGGATTCCCTGTGCCGTTGTACTTGTTGAACTTAGGTGGCTTGAATCCGACATGTAGGTCAAATTTGAGATCCTGGCAGAACTTGTTGAATCCAAATGAGCGACTGGGACGCTGTCTCTTAGCCATGTATTTGTCGAGCATCTTAGGGAGATCCTCTACTCTTACAGTGGCGTCATTCTTGATGGTCTGGGGGTGAACCCTATCCCGATGATTGTTGCTAAAGAGGGTACGAGTAGTCCGCCTTGGCGGTGATATATGAGGTGACGTCGTACTTGGGGTAGATAGCGACCTCTCTTCTCTTCGCTGCTCTTACTCTTGTTGATCTTTGATCTTCTCGTACGCAGCGGCCAGGCCTCGAAGTAATTCTTCAGCTTCGTCGCCTCTAGTTTGTAGTTTTTGGATGCTAAGGTCCACAAGCTGTTTGGCTATAAAGTGCTGCCTGATGCCACTTTCTCTCCGTCCGTTGTTGTTGCCAGTGTTTGGGTGAGTGAAGGGATATTCTTCACTACTGGCATGTTGACTTCAGGATGACAGTTGATCGGGATTACCATGGTAGTTCCATAGTGGCGGATCACCATTGCTGGTAAGGTTTAATCTCTGTATTCCAGACATCTCAAGTCTCTGGTAGATGTTCATGCACCCTTGAAGAGGTTTCGAGAGTGCGAGTGTGTGTGGAGAGTGGTAGAATGAAAGTAATATATAAAGGACAACTAATTAATTAAACAAAGGTGAATTAGCGATAAGAAGTCCCATTGCGATCGCCAGTCTGTTGGTATGCGCTTTTTCTGGGTTCCTTTCGGTCCCCGGAATAAGTGGCCCAATTCAGTCCACTTGAACTCTGGCAGAAAATGATAGGGTAATAAACTATTAAATACTAAATGCTGAAAAGGAAAAGCCATATTCTAAATAGAGAATTCGTGGGTTGTTGCGATCGTCAACTGCAGATATTTATTGACGCTGCAATACATCATTGATCATGCGGGGAGATGAAGGTTGAACTTCTTTGCTGAACGTCGGCCAGCCGACTTCCGCAGCTCTGCGTCGCCTTATGGTTTAGTTAATCTAGTTTTCCTAATCCTACTCTAACTCTGACTATTTTAGTTTTCTACTACTACTCTAATTCTAACCAATTTAGTTTTTCTAATTCTACTGGGAATCTACTTGGTGTCCTAATCCTACTAGGAATCTACTTTGAAAAAAGGGGTTTTGGCCCGTTATGCTAAGAGGATCGGCCTCGTTCTCGGATACCCTCTGTAACATCCCTGATATTTTGGCCTATTTTTCGCTTACTTTGGTAAGCGTGCTCGAAAATTTTTATGGGTTTTTGTTTAGCTTTGGGTTTGATGAGAATAATGACCAAAGGATTTTGTCTCGTGACATGTGGAAGTCATGTTATCGATGACTTACACTGTAAGTTAGGTGTTTGTGTTTAACACCGGAATCAAATATAGTTAAGTGGATAGGATTGCAAATAGAATAATCTAGATATTTTGTTTGCTTTGTTTTTGTGTTATAAGAGAGAGCTTTGAAGAGAAGAGTAACTTCTCTCTCTCTCGTTGGATTAAGAGCTTACAAACTTTGCCCTCACCTTTGATTCTAGATCTTGAAACTTTGTAAACCCCTCTCCCCATCTCAACCGTTAAAAGGACTTGCATAGTGGTGATGATCTGTTAGATGTTTTGAGAAGTGAGATAGGGGAGAGTGGTAGGTTCTGTGTGAATTATTGGTTGCTGAGGTAGAGGCAACCTTGTGATGGACTGATTGAAGGTTTTAAACCTGATAAGCTTTGGAGATTGGTTCCGGTGCGTGATTTTAGTGCAACGGGATCGATGGTTTAAACATTAAGAGGTAGGCATTAAAACCTCCTTGTGTTATTTGAATTTATGTTTTGCTTGGAGTAGAAAATGGTGTATATTTTAGATAAACAGGCTGTGGTTAAATGAGAAAGAAAGGGGTCCGAAGATGAAAATTTAACAGCCACAAACCAGGTGAAAATCGAGGGTCGAATTTTGTTTTTTAGACCTAATGCTTATTTTTGAAATTCGAGGGTCGAATTTGAATTCGACCATCGAACTTCAAATTCGACCATCGAATTTGAATTCGAGGGTCGAATTTTGCCCTGTTTCAGGCCTTTGAAATTTTTGTCGGATTTTTTCTTGGCAAGCTTTTGGGTTTGACTTTTGGACCTATATTAACACTGAGAGTGTTAATCTTTGTAGGTTTTGAATTTAAGAGTGCTTTGTGAGGACTGTTTTTGCTTGTTTTGGAACCGTCTTTGTTGAGGTAGGGGAACCTTATACTTTATTTGCATTCTATTATAAGTATGGACTGTTTGATAAGGAGCATAATTTTTGAAATAATTGTTTAACACAGCATGAATAAGAACCTTGAATTATGACACAAATTAGAAATTGAAAAACTTTGTTATGACTAAGAACTCAAAAATTTGAACTTCAGAACTTCAGAACTTCAGAACTTCAGAACCTCAGTTATTTTTGAATATGAACTTCGAATCAGAACTCCGAAAAATCAGAACTTCGAAAAATCAATAAATATGTTATGTATACAAGCTTTGATATAAGTAAGCATTTGCATTAGATTTGAGGTACATACAAATGAAACCCTAGATTCTACTAACTATGTTGACGGTATAAATTTTGGCGCAAGTTTCCCTCATAGTGTAGGCTCTTGTTGCACTTCAGAACATGGGTTCATGAACGACGATGGTCAGTAGGGTTTCCCATCGGTGACGTAGTCTGCTCTCATGCTATATGTAATTTGGGAGATAAAATTATGTTATAATTTTAAGACAAGAAGCATGCTAATTCAGAAGTTTTCGAACACATAAGATGAAATGCATTACTTTTTGACCTCATGATTAGAACTGGAGATTTAGTTGTAAGGCATCTTTTGAAAACCATATTTGATCCGATTTCTGTCTTTGAAAACCTTTACTTATAATGAAATGCAAATAGACATGTTTCCTCTATTGGGCTTTGTTGTTAGCTCACCCTCGACTATACGTCACAGGTGTTGAGACTGACCTAGGATCTGAGGATCTGGAGGACTCCAATTATATTCCTGAGGAGGAATTGGATACGCCTACAGAGGAGTTTTTCCCTTGATTCTAGATTATCTTTTTGGGTACTTTTGTTTAGAATTATTCTTGAATATTGGGCCCTAGGCCATTTGTTTTGTCTTTTGATATCACTCGAGGAACCATTATTAGGAATCACTATTTTAGGTGTTGGATTGGCCATCACTGGTGGTTCTTCCTGCTTCCTCGGGGTGATATATTGTTTTGTTAAGCTTTTGTCTTTGCTTACTCTATGCTTTGCCTCTGTTTTTAGATCTTTGTTATGCTGCCGGCTTCTGTTTGTTACGGCTTATTGAGAAATCAATAAGTTGATGAATCGGCCTTTCCAATAGCTTATGGATTGGAAAAGTCGGGTCGTCACAGGTGGTATCAGAGCTAGGCTCTAGGTTCAGGGTCTTAGGACTAAGGGTTGGATTGTGTTAACAATCAATACTGATCTATTGTTATTATTTTTCAACAATGACAGATCAGCATGCCTCCACGGTTCAGAGGCAGAGGCCGAGGTAGAGAAGGACCTCGCATGGCTCATCTTGAGGAGATCGATGAGGGCGTAGGTACCTCGAGAGGGAAAGACAGAGTGGCTACTGGTCCTAACGCTGATCTGTTGGGAATTGGTAGAGGCGGTGGAGGAAATGTTGACCAGGTGTTGGCAGCCTTGGCCAGCAACATGGCTCAACAGACTGCGGCCATAGATCGACAGACTGAGATGCTGGCAGCCAGACATTAGCCAGGGGGATTCACCAAGTTCAGGAGGATGAGACCTCCTACATTCTCAGGGCAGACAGATCCGATGGAAGCCGAGGCATGGCTTGTTGAGATGGAAAAGATTTTTGAGGTGTTTCAGTGTACAGATGTTGAGAAGGTACGCTGGGCATCCTTCAAACTTTTGGGTGAGGCCAGTCCATGGTGGAAATCTGTCTCTAGGATGCGAGAGCAAGACTACTCCAATACTCCATGGACTTGGGCAGAGTTCGTGGAGACGTTCAACGATCAATATTTTCCAAAGATCGTGCATAGCCAGTGGGAAGTCCAGTTTATAAGACTGGAGCATAACGAGATGTCTGTGCGCGAGTATGGCACAGAGTTTGATAGACCTGCCCAATTTGCACCCTTACATGTGGCCATTGAGCTGATGAGGGCTTAGAAATTTCAGAGAGGTTTGAGGCCGAATATTCAGGAGAGGGTGTTGATGTGGGAGATGGAGACATATGCGGGTGTCATGGCAAACGCTCTCATTGGAGAGGAAGACATCCAGAAACAGTACCTGAGGCGAGAGTAGGGAAATAGAAATCGGTTTGGCCAGGGACAGTTGAGTGCTTCTGAGCTGGTGAACAAAAAGCAGAGGTTCTCTAAACCTCCTCCCTATCCTAGTCAGCCATCGTATTCTAGGCCGGCTGTTACTTCAGGACTAGTATCGTCTTCCTATCAGAGACCGCAGAGTTCTTCACCAGGGCGACCTTTTAGAGCCAGGAGCACTACTGCGAGTGGAGCTTCTGTGGCTCAGGGTTCATCGCGGGGACCAGCTGTTACTCCTGTTCCTACTCCAGCATGTACACGATATGGGAAACCACATAAGACGGAGGATTGTCGACGGAACACTGGAGGATGCTTCAGGTGTGGACAGATTGGTCATATGATCAAGGATTGTCCTACAGCGGAAAAGGGAAGAACTATGTCAATCTCTACGTAGAAGTCGATGCGACCTACAGTTCAAGGTCGAGCTTATGCGGTGACTGCGCAGGATGCCCAAAAGTCGAATGACATGATCCAAGGTATCATTAAAGTTGAGATGTCAATTCTGCATTGGTTCTATTATTTAATGTTTAAATTCATTCGAGTAAACTTTTTTAAACAACATTGGAATCATTGCATATAATTAACAAACTTTTTAATAAAGGTACCCTTATGATGAGTCGTAGAGGCGACTTGAGTAAAATTGAAGCACGAGTACTAATAGACCCCGGGTCTACACACTCATTTTTTACTCCTCTTTTCTCCTAGAAGGTTGGTATTACTCCCGAACCCCTTGCTTTCATTTTAGATGTGAAAATTCCTACGGGAAGTTCGGTGAGCACGGATACAGCATGTCAGTTAGTCATCATGATGATTGATGAGCACGAGACAGTGACCGACATGATTACATTGAGCATGGAAGGGTTCGATGTTATTCTCGGAATGGATTGGTTGGTAGCTTATCACGTGAGCGTGGACTGTCTACGGAAGATCGTGACCTTCCGACTGCCAAAGCAAAAATCCTTCCGATTCTGTGGGGTCAAATCAAAGGTTGTGCAGTTGGTTTCAGCCATTAAGGCCGAGCGCATGATGAGGAGTGGTTACAGCGGGTATTTGGCCTACTTGCAAGATTCTACAGAAAAGAACGACTTGGCTCTTTTCACGGTGGTCTGTGAGTATCTTGATATCTTTCCAGAGGACTTACCTGGATTACCACCTGATCGAGAGATTGAGTTCTCGATCGAGCTAGTGCGGGTACAGAACCTTTGTCTAAAGCTCCATATAGAATGGTGCCTGCGGAATTGAAAGAGCTCAAGGAACAGCTTCAAGTGCTGTTAGATAAAGGCTTCATTCGACAGAGTGTTTCTCCTTGGGGTGCACCGATTCTTTTTGGGAAAAAGAAGGATAGATCGATGCGTCTGTGTATCTATTATCGGCAGCTCAACAAGATGACGATTAAGAATCGTTATCCTCTTCCGCGGATAGATGACTTGTTTGATCAATTGTAAGGTGCAAAGTTCTTCTCAAAGATTGATCTGAGGTTAGGCTATCACCAGCTCAAGATCAAGGTGAACATTGTTGCTGATGCTCTTAGTAGAAAATCTTCAGCACAGTTGTCACATCTTGTCAGCCGGATATAGAGATGGAAGCTTTTGGAAGATATGGCCTTAGGTAGCTCGCAGTTCGATGTGAAAGGCTTGGGTGCATTGATGGCTACACTTGTATTGCGCCCTACGCTCTTTGAGAATATCAGGAAGCTTCAGATGATCGATGATGAGCTGATGGCGATCAGACGAGATGTGGAGAGTGGAAGCAAGAAGGATTTCTCCATTCGAGCAGATGGGACCTTGTTGTTTCATGACCGAGTATGCGTACCATCAAGTACTGAGCTTCGAGACACCATTCTGGAAGAGGCTCACAAATCCCTGTATGCCATACATCCTGGTAGTACCAAGATGTATCAAGACTTGATGAAGAGCTTCTGGTGGATAGGTTTGAAGCACGATGTCACTGAGCACGTATCGCGATGCTTGGTTTGTCAGCAGGTTAAGGTTGATTATTAGAATCCTGCGAGCTTATTGCAACCTTTACCTATACCAGAGTGGAAATGGGAAGCCATTTCGATGGACTTTATTCTGGGGTTGCCGAAAACACTGAAAAAGAATAATGCCATTTAGGTCATTGTCGATCGGTTAACCAAGTCTGCTCATTTCCTATCGTACAATACTACGTATACAGCCAGTAGACTTGCAGAGTTATACCTTAAGGAGATTGTTCGACTGCATGGGATACCGGCTAGTATTGTGTCGGACAGAGACCCGTTGTTTACTTCACATTTTTGGCAGTGATTTCAAGAAGGGATGGGTTCTCGTCTCAACTTCAGTTCAGCATTTCACCCACAGACGGATGGTCTGACTGAGCGAGTGAATCAGATCATAGAGGACATGCTACGAGCTTGCATGTTGGATTTTCACGGGTCATGGGACCAACACTTACCTCTAATCGAGTTCGCTTACAATAATAGCTTTCAAGCTAGCATTAGTATATGGACGACGGTGCAGATCGCCGTTGAACTGGGAAGAAGTGGGTGAGAAGCTAATTATTGGACCTGAGATAGTCGAGCGCACGACCGAGACGGTTCGGTTGATACGTGTAACTCAGAGTCGTCAGAAGAGCTACGCCGATCTCAAACAGAGACACGTGGATTTTGAAGTAGCCTTGAATATGCTAATGTGTATTTAGTCACTTGATACGTATTCCACGTGGAAATTGGCACTAACAATTGCTTTTCAGGTCGACGAGAATGTTTTTATTCAAATTTCACCTACGAAAGGCGTTATGCGATTTGGAAAATGAGGGAAGCTGAGTCCTCGGTATGTTGAGCCTGTTGAGATATTAGGCTGAGTCGGAGAGGTTGCATACCGAGTGGCGCTACCGCTGCAATTGTCCAGCATGCACAACGTCTTCCATGTGTCGATGCTGCGTTGATACATACGCGACCCGACTCACGTGCTTGATTACGAACCCATCGAGCTTCAGGATGGTTTGACGGTGATTGAGGACCCGGTTCAGATTTTGGATTGCAAGGAGCAGATCCTATGCACGAAGTAAATTCCTTTGGTTCTCGTCTGATGGCGGAATCATACACCAGAGGAAGCCACCTTGGAGCGAGAAGCTGAGCTCTGAGACCAATTTCCGACCCTTTTTGCTTAGATTTTTGGATTTTGTATGTAGACTGTGTGATATTTTTGCCCTTTCGGTGCTTTACTTGTTTATATATATATCGAATTAATTTTTGTGACCCTTTGTATAATAAATTTTTGCCTGTTTAAAAAGTCCCTAGTTTATGGAAACCGTATAATTTTGGGCCTTCGACCAAGACCGGGGATGTTACTCCCTAATTGACTTGTGAAATAAATAGAGCTTTTTGTTAGCTAATTCATTTAATTGATTTTATAAGTTAAATTCGGCTCTATTTGATGCCAGCAATGTCGCATTCCATAATTGCACTGAACTGGGCTCTAAGGAGGTCGATTTGTACCCAAGGAATGGACCCTCATTTTAAAATTTTTGAAAATTTGAGGAAAATAGAACTCGAGAAAATCGAGGGTAGAAAATTCAAATCGAGGGTCAATTTTCCATGAACAGTACCCAGGCAGTTTCAAGCAAAAATTTTGAGAAATCAAGGGTCGATTTCAAAATTGAGGGTCGAATTGAAATTCAACCGTCGAATTTGAAATCGAGGGTCGATTTTATCGACTTAAGTTGGGGTCTGTTTTGGGGTTTGGCATTTCGGGATTTTGCAAACAGAGTTTAGGCTTAGGGTTTTTGAGGGTTTTGGGGATTTTAGAGTTTTTCTTGCTATTCCTGGCCGGATTCAAGTGGCTTTCCCTTCGATTTCACAAGGAACTTGAATTTCTTGCTTGGGGGATCACATTCGGGCGTTTCAAGAGGTAAAACCCTCTATTTTTGTGGATTATAGTACATATTTCTGCATTTTTTTGTGTTGTTTCTCTTGCTTTTTAATATGGGACCTAAGAAACAAGCGACCACCCGAAATCCTACATCAAAAAGGCCAGCTTCTAAGGCTGCATCTTCAGGCCGCCCTACATAGCCAACCCCCACAGCCAATTTCTCAACCTATGCCCCTTCAAATTCGGGAGCAGCCCAATGAATTTTGGAGCATCAAAGGCTTCGCTACTGAGTGGGTTTTTCACCCTGAACTGTTTGATCAACAAACAACCACTCAATCAGCGTCAGATTATTTGGAAAAGGAACGTTTGACCTTGCTCTGTACTGCCTTTAGTGATCACTTTTATCCTCAGTTGGTGCGCTTATTTTATCAACACATGCGCCGAGAGGACGGGAAGAAAATATATACTTCGATTGACGGGCGTGATTATACCTTTGACCTTGAGGACATTGCCGTGGCAATGCGTTGCCCTAATGCACATTCCAAGACTATGGGATTGGGTCCTCCTTTCCCTAAGCCTGTTCCTTTTCATGAGGTCATCGCCCAAATGACCCAGGGTCGTCATGGGTCAGGTAAATCAATCGTTCGTTCACACATGCCCGACTCCATGTGGATCTTGGACATGATATTCAAGGCAACCCTGTACCCTTTTGGTCACAGATCGGAGCGTCGAGGTCCCATCCAGCAGATTCTATTTACCGCTTTTAAGGAGCGTTGGTTTTGTGCCCTCGAAATTATTTTTAAGGGAATTGTTAAGGCTAGGAAGAAAATGGGGAAGCAAGTCAAGAAACCGAAAAAGGGCATTCCATATGCTCGTTTGATTTCGGTCATGATTGAGATTTATCGAGCGGGCCCAACGTATGAGATTCCCCCTACTGAGCTGAAGTCTATGGATGGTCTTAAACTGTATAAACTAGTCAATTGGGGTAAGACCTACAATCGACTTGTTAAGGCTCCCAAGGACATGGTAGTTCCTGACGAGGACAATGAGGATGAGGAGCCAACGCACGTTGCCCCAGAGACTAATGTTCCTGCACCCGATCAGCTCCCACAGAGCGATGTACTCACGCTCTCAGAGTTTACACGCCAGATGACTGCGGTGAGCCAGTATATTCAAGAGCTCACACAGCATGCCAGCTCCATGCGTCAGGAGTTGGACGTTCATGGCAGGGATCTCACTTACTTGATGCAGCATGCCTTCCCCACAGATTATGCCACATACATGGAAGGCATACAAGCCTCTGTTCATCACCCTTCCACATCGGGTGCCGGTCCCAGCATGCCTTCTGATGTCGGAGAGGATGGTTCAGACTATGATGCTGGTGATGGGGATGGTGACTGTTAAGACCTGAAAAGTACCACTTTTCACCCCTTAACTTAGCCTTGGATTAAACCCTTAGCCAACTAATAAAGGTTTGTTAAGTATTTTCTGTAGATAATAAGAAGCAGTGCAATAAGGCCATAAATCATGTTAAGGAGCTTGTATTGGCACCAGAAGTCCCTCAGAAGAATGAGCCATGAATCCAGACCTGAGGCAAGCCTCGCGCAGCTTACCAAGCTCCAGAGGATTCAGAAAAATATGCTTCGCACAGTCCTCGAGAAGTCCCAAGACTTCACAACAACTTCTCGCGTAGTTGAGTGACAGACTAGCTTTAGAATCCTGCCTCGCACAGCTGTCGAGCAGTAGCCGCGGGATGCAAATGTCAAGAGGAGCTGTCGCGTAGTTCAGAAAAGCCTCAAAGCTATAGCGAGGATCCTCGCGAAGTTCCATTAAGAAGTGAACTTCTCGCGCAGTTCTCGCGCTGTTTAGGAAGAAAGCAGCCTCGCGAAGCCAAAGTTAGCCTCGCGAAGATCTATTGTGAAATGGAATGCTCGCACAGTTCCTGCGCTATTCACAAGTAGCAATCCAACCTCGCGAAGCTCATTCCAGCGAGAGCTTAACTATCTACCTCGCGACTGCTCAAAGCATCAAGAAGCTGCAACCCCGCGACGTCTAAAGTTTTAATGCTAACTCATCCTCGCAAAGTTAGTGCTACCACGCGACAAGTCTGGGAATCGACTGTAACCTGGCGAAGCTCTGAACTCCAACTTCCATCATTCTGTAGAGGACTTTCTGAGAATTTCCAAGGATTAGGGCACACACTCCCATGCTCAAATCTCCGTGCATGCGCCCCGAGGCATCCAAGGATCATTAATAGGCCACGTGGCATCGCTAAAATTAGGGTTTCCTAACCCTAATGCGCTGCCACACCCACTGCTATATAAACCTAAGCCTGGTTTAGATTTAGAAAAAAAAAGACGGGGAGAGCTTTTAGACTTAGACCTCAACGGAAGAGCTCAGACTTTATCACTGAAAAGAGATCTGAGATCTTTTTCTTTTCTGTTCTTCTGTAGTTGTAAGTTGTTTTCTTTTTTCTTTTTCTTCTCTCCATGGCCCAGCACTTGTTGGCCATGCCTATGTATGTCTATTGAGATTAGATTAATGGAATTTGTGATTGGGTGTTATACTTTTATGGGATTCGTGTGTTTGTGAGCTGCTCGTAAGGTCACGCTTTAGGATCCGCCATTGCTTTGGCTGTGATTCAAAGCAATGGAGGACTGATTCTAAGGACCCATTCAGATCCAAGTGACCTGTGTGTCTGGGCTATCATGGTCCGATACAGCCTTAGCCCCACCATAGGACCCACTAGATCTGAAATCACCATGAAGGCCTGAGCTAGTAGCCTTGTGACCATGGTGGTGGCAGCAATATTCTTATTTTGTTTTGGGCTCCGTGAAGAGGATAGCCTCTGGGATAGTCTGTGACCATTTAAGTTATAGCCTTAGGGTGAATGCAATCTGTCGATCCAAAATGGATCCTTCTTCTTTGATCCTGAGCTTGTAGCCTGGTAGGAGATTGTACAGAGGCAGACTCCCCTATATTAGTATAGACCTGCCATCAGATGGCAAATCTGATCTGGGTATGGAGATTGTAGGCTTGTGACTGGACCATTGTAGTCCCACTTAAGCAATGGACAGCTAGATCTAAGGTGGTACTCAATCTCTTACTCGTTCTATGTGTCTGGGCTATCATGGTCCTATACAGCCTTAGCCCCACACATAGAGCTTTAGAGGTTGAGGTTCCCTATGGATTCCTGAGCTTGTAGCCTGGATGAAGTAGTGCCTATAATGATTAACTTGTTTTGACCCATCTCTGGATTGTGGTTCCCCTATGGGATAGTCTGTGACCATTTAAGTGGACAGGTTATAACCTTAAGGGATTGGATCATGGCATAGGGATGAGTTGGATTCTTTCTCCTCTTTGGTGATAAAGTAGCCATTGGACAGGATTTCTATAACAGCAGACCTGGATCTGAGTCATAAATTCCAGCAGATCTGAACCCAATAGCATACTTCTCACCCTTTTATATTTATTTTCCCACACTCCTTCCATCTTCTCAACCCTTTCTGTAGTTAATTCATTAGGTTACCTTAGGATACTTAGAATAAGTGACCCTAAACTCCCTTCCTTTTAGGACTGCCAGATCTGTAGTCAGATCTGGAGGGAGTACTAGAGATGGCTCCCTTGGAGCTGTAGATCACCTTTCCCTGTGGGGTAAACTCTTACTTATCAAAACTTGCTACAAATGAACCCTGTATCTTGCAGGTCTAGGATTTCTCAGTTGTGCTGATTCCATCCCCTCTTTTACTTTGATTTTAAATTGCTCTTACCACCAAAAAATAAAGTAAGCACACTGGGGCCGCAACAAGTTTTTGGTGCCGTTGCCGGGGAAAGATGATCTATTAGTAGACCCTTAGTTTTTGTATTTTTAGTATTCTTTGTAGCTGTGAATAATTGATACTGCTAATGTAATTTTGAATCTTTCTTGCAGATCTAGACAGCAGCAGAGAAGGACAGTGGACTGCATTTGGAGATTAGCTACCTCTGTTTGCAATTCTCTAACCTTTAAAACTCAGTCTAGTTTCTTTAAAATTTCCATAGCAGTTAATTAGGATAGTTGTAAATTTATGTTTTCTTAACTAACTGTAAATTTGTTAGATAAATTCTTTGAAAGTGCAATGTGCCTGCAAGGAGTTGTCCCTGCTGGTGGTGTGTTTGTATGCTAGGTAGGAGATCTCTTAGTCCTACTTTAGAGCCTTTCAACCCTGAGCTAGAAAGGGGTAGAAGACTTAGAAGGAACAGGCACACCACAGTAGAGCCCCCAATTGAATCTGAGATAGTAGTCATGCGTGAAGAACAACCCAGAACTCTCAAGGAGTTGAATGCTCCGGATGACTATAACTCTCCCTTTAGCATTCAATTCCCTGATGTTCAAGGGAATTATGAAATTAAAACTTCTATCATCCAGATGCTGCCCTCTTTCCATGGGCTTAGCAAGGAGGACCCTTACAAGCATATTGACCAATTTTTGGCCTTGTGCACCACATTCAATATCGCTGGTTTAGGACCTGAGGCCACTAGACTCAGGCTCTTTCCCTTTTCTCTGATGGATAGAGCTAGTACCTGGTTGGCCACTCTTCCCAACAATGGCATCACATCTTGGAAAGACCTACAGACCAAGTTCCTGACAAAGTTCTTCCCTGAGACCAAAACTAGCCAGTTGAGGAAGGAAATTCTTGCTTTTGCCCAAGCCCCAACTGAGGATTTTAACCAAGCCTGGGATAGGTTTAAGGAAATGCTCAAACAATGCCCCCACCATAAGATCCTAGACTGGCAGCTTGTACAAAGCTTCTATAATGGGATTGATGAGAAAAATAGAGATATGGTTGATGCCTCTTGTGGTGGAACCTACATGCACAAGACTGCTGATGAGGCATGGGAATTGTTTGAAGTAATCAGTGAAAATGCTTTTCAAAAGCTATCCCTGGCAAGAACTAGTCAGGAGTCTGTGTCAAAAGTGGAGCCTGCTGCACTGACAAGAGGAAACGTTTATGAGGTGCCTGGGAACAATGATCTGCAGCTGCAGATGGCAAACCTCTCTTTGAAGTTTGACAAATTACTGACTGTGATGCAACCCAGAAGGGCTGCTCAAGTAGTGGAGGCATGTCTGATATGCCAGTCCCCACAGCACACAGTAGAGGAATGTCCATCTGCAGGGCAATATCCTGAATTGGTATTGGAACATGCTGCTGCTGCACAATCTTTTGGCCAGCAACAATCTGGTGGCTACAACAGACAACCATTTGGATACTAGCACCAAAATACTGGTTACCAATGGAGAGACCACCCAAATCTAAGGTGGAGGCAAGACAATTATATGCAGCCCCAGCAAATGTTGGTCGTACCCCAAAGGCCACAACAACAGTTCAATCAGGGATATGCCCCTAGGTCTAATTTCCAACACTAGCAGTAGCCCCATCATCAACAAAATCAATTGGTCTTACCCCCATCTCAACCCAGAAATACTTCTTTCAAGGACCAGGTCTTGACCTCACTGCAAAACCTGAGGTCCGTGGTTCAGACTGTGAATTTTCATGGTCAGAGCATAAAGAAGATGGAAGAACAGATTGGCCAACTAGCGAATGCCTTAGCTAAAAGAGAGGAGGGGAGGTTGCCCGATCGATGGTTAATCCCAAGGGCCAATTTTTGATTGGTGAAGGATCCTCAAACCTTGAGGGGCAGGGGGAACTTTCATTGAATTGATTCACAGAACTGTGTATTGTGTATGTTATGTATTTTAGTATGGTTCATTTTTTTTTTCTGTTTATAGGAATTTCTAGTGATCTTGTCGGAGTCTGAATGTATATGACCTGAAAATTCTTCTGCCTACTTTGGTTCTTATTCCCTTTGAATTGTTGATTGTGATTGAACAAAGGATGGTGGTACTGTTTTGATAATGTGAATGCTGTTTGAATTTGATGTTTTGATTTAAATGCTTTTTGAATAATTGCATGATTAATTGTTGGGAAAGCATGGAGAGTCCTTTTTAGAATGACGATGGGTGTCCCTGGAAAAGAGAATGTGAGAGAATCCACCCACAAAACAAAGGAAAATGACAGACTAATGGGTGTGTGATCCTTGTCACTGCTTTAGCTATCGGGAGGTTCTGAAAAATAAGCGTGGTTTCTTCTCGCGCAGTTCATAAGATGTTATCCTGCTAAACTGTCGCGAGATTCAATACAATCATGTGGACTCTCTCGCGCGATCCAAATGAAAGTCCAATCTCGCGACCCACTCCTTCCCATCTAGCGAGCAGACATTTTCAAAGCGCGCCAAGCCTCGTGCTTTACATAATCCAACCTCGCGTTGCTTTCCTTTTCTGTTTTCTCTTTCTTCTCCAGCTAGCGAAACCCTAGCTCTGACTCCCATTAATCTCTCTCCTCTAGCATCCATTTTACAGTCCATCATTCACCTTCTAATTCTGGGGATTTGCTCCTACATCCTCCATCACCAGTTGCCCTCTGATAGGAGGTCTCGCGGTCTTTCGTGCATCAGATTGAACAGAACCCTACGTTTTAGGGTAAGACTCAGCTCTCAACCTTTGCTTTTCATTTTTCAAACTACACATTCACAGAGGAGAAGTTCAATGGCCCCTAAGGGCGCACCTGTGAAAAGAGCAAGGGATAAGGCTCCCGTGGAGCCCACTCCCAAGAAAGCCAAGTCCTCAACGGCGCCGCAAAAAGGGAAAGAAGTGGTTCAGGAAGTGGCCGAACTAACACCTATTACTCTACACCCTCTGAGCTCCTGACTCCCCTTCCCTTGGAGCCTGAAGCTATTTTTGACCTATCTTTCTTTGGAACGGAACCTCTGTCAGCCCCTGCCATTGAGTTCATGCGCAAGGCTGGTTTGACCCCCCTGCTGCAAGCTATCCCTGCACTAGCCTACCCTAGACTAGTGCAACTCTTTTACCAGCACATTAGGGCTAGACCAGACCAACGTGGGCAGCCAGGCCTCCTTGTGTTAGTTGATGATTTTCAAATGTTACTCAGCCCTGAGTTGATTGCTGAAGTGATGGGCATCCCTGCTATCTTTGACCCCAACTGTGGATATGGCCCCCCTGTGTGTGCCCCCATTGATACCATTGCACAGGCCCTTACCAGAGGATTGAAGGCCACAGGGGATTCCATCCGGAGAAGAGACCTGGACCCTAAACTTCTGTTCATTAATCAAGTTCTGCGGAAGAACATTTATTGTGCTGGCCATCAGCAAGAGAGGAGGACCCCAATTGCTGATGCTGTTTATTCCTTTTCTCTGGGCCACGGTTTTCATGCTGCAAGGTTAATTTTTGAAGCAATGAAGGATGTGATGGTGAAGCTAGAGCAGAAAAAGAAGCTCCACACTCTCCCCTATGCAAGACTCATTATCAAATTACTTTTGAGGGGAGGGTACAAGATACCAGTAGGGGAGTTAACCATTGACCTCACCCCTACAACTTTTGCAAAGAGGCAATGGGGGATCAGCAGGAGTCTGATGGATCCCCAAAAGAAGAAGAAGAAGGTTGAGGCTCAGGTTGCTATAGAGCAAGAAGCAGGAGCTGCTGTTGCAAAGGCCACCCCTGCTCCTAAAAAGATGGTTAGAGCACCTGCTCCCAAGAAGGTGGTGCAAGCTCCTGTCACTACTAATTCTGCAGCAAGACCTCCATCCACCACACCTGCCCCTCCACCAGTTTCTTTGCCTATTCCATCTCTCCCATTCCCTCTTTTATCTCCCTTATCCGTACCCACTCCAGATTTTCCTGTGATTGGTTCCTGGGAGGAAAACATTGACCCCCATGACAGCTCTTTACCTTCACCTACATTACCTCAGTACACACCCCCAATTCCCCCATCATCTGAACTGAACCCTGACAGCCCTCCCCTGATATCCTATATTAAAAAGAAAACCTCTCACACAACCCCTGCCATATCCTTACCTACACCAACCACCCCTATCACTCCCACAGAAACCATACACATTGATTCAACCACCATCCCAGCCATCCCTACTTCACCTCCACTCACAGACCTTGACTTTAACCTTGCCACTACTTCCGGATGTCAGGCCTTCATGACTACATTTCTTGACATCATGCCAACCCATGATATCCCTCTCCCAGATTCCCCACTTCCTTCCCCACATCACTCACCAGACCCTCCATCTCCTCCTCCTACAACCTTCCATCATGCCCCTACTTCCCCTTTCCAACCTGTTCCCTCTTCTTCTCATACTCCACCCCAACCAAACTCAGACACACCCATATCCTTTTCCTAATACATGACATTCAGACTCAACTATCAACCACAACACATACCCAAGACCAAATACAGACTGACATCACCAACATCAAATCCACCCTTCAAACATTGACAAAACCACCCATCTCTGCACAAACACCTCCTACCCCATAAATCTAGTCCCCTTCCACCTCTGACTCCACAGTGTAACCAGATCTTCCCCCCATTGACTTAACTACAACCCTCACCCTCCAAGACACCATACCCCACCACTCCTTCCCCACTCTACCTATCCTTCCCCCACTCATTTTACCCCCACCACAATTTACCAACCACTCAACCCAAACAGACCCCATTCCTTTCCCATCCACCCACACACACTTTTGGCCCCACCATTACCATTCAGACCCTTCACCATTCCATTTTACCCTTACCCAGGACCACCCACCTTTAGTGACCCCACTTCATTTGCTTTTCCACCCATGCCCTCCATTCCACCTCTCATATTACCTCCTCCTACATTCTCTGACAACTCGACTCAAACCGACCCAAAACTTTTTGCCCAGCCCCCAAATGTGAATGTCCTCCCTGCCACTTTACCCCCACAGGACCAATCACCTTCTACTTCTTTCACTCCCTTTCTAGCTATCCTACCAAGACATTCCTATTACACCCCCTCCTTACTTCACCCTCCTCCATGCCATGAGGGACAATGCCTACATCAAGAGGGATGTTCTCAGGGGAATGGCCCAACTTAGACAATCCATTGAGTACCCTTTGCTGCAGAAGTTGAGTGACTTGATGCTTGCTCACAGGTAGAAGCTGAGAGATATTTCAAAGGGGTGGGAGACAATTTTGGAGACCCTCCATGACACAAAGGCTGACGCAACTTACTATAAACTGAATGCGAAGATGGAGAAAGCCAATGCCCAGCGGGAGCAAACAAGAGCCCGGATGTATGAAAAGAAACTTAACAATGCTCAGGAGATCCACAGGCTCACTAAGTGGCTTTCTGATCCCAAACTCCTTCATGCTGAGAAGCAGATTGAAATTTTATAAAAAAGGATTGCATCGCTGTTAGGCCAACCAATTCAGGCCACCCCTCTTACTACCGAACCCCCTGAGGCCCCACCTTCCACACACCCCGGGCCATCTTCTTCCATTCTCCCTGCCCCTACATCTACATCTCCTCCTCCTCCACCTCCTACTCAAGTACCTCCTCCACCTCCTGCTTCAATGCCTCCCCCTGCTAAATCTCCTGCACCCAAGAGAAAAAGGGCTGCTCCTAAGAAACCTTCTCCCTCCCAAAGAGCCACTGCTGCCCAAAAAGGGAAAAAGCCTGCACTGCCATCCCCACCCCCA
Source organism: Chloranthus sessilifolius (assembly GCA_021018995.1). Taxonomy (NCBI): domain Eukaryota; kingdom Viridiplantae; phylum Streptophyta; class Magnoliopsida; order Chloranthales; family Chloranthaceae; genus Chloranthus; species Chloranthus sessilifolius. The sequence continues at coordinate 121,054,038 of CM037590.1, read as the reverse complement.
AAGGCCACTAGAGCTTCTGCTCAGGATGACCCCCATGGTCGGTTGCTTTCAAAAGATGAATGCAGACAGGCTGCTGCAGCCCTTGGATTGGACCCCACTGCTCTCTTTCCCTCTAATTCCGATTCTGACTCTGCACCACCTGAGGATCCATGTGCTCAAAGTCCTGTTGCTCCTCCTTCATCAGACCCTGCTGAGCAAACTTATCCTCAGAGAAGGAAAGTTACAGCTAAGAGGACTACTCACACAGCTCCCTCTCTACAAATTGGAAGAGAATAATCTGCCCAGTCTGAGGAGGCACCACCACTGAACAAGAAAGATAAAGGCAAGAGCCCGGTTGTCCCTCCTGAGCCAGAAAAAGCAAAATCTCCTCTTATTCCCCCTCAGACTCAGCAAGGGCAAGGCCCAAAAGGGAAAGGCCCAAAAGAGAAGAGTCCCAAAGGAAAAGGTCCTATCAAATCACCTGAGCAAACCAAAGACCAATCCCCAGTGATCCCTCCTACACCAAAGGCCCCCAAAATGAGGGTGAGAGCACCAAAAGCTCCAACCATGCCCAAAACTGTAGCCCAAAAGAAGGAAGAGAGGGAAAGAAAGAAAAAAAAGGAAGAGGCTCTCCTTCGAGAGCAGGCCAAGAAGATGGGTTGGGACTGGTTTTGATTCAGGCTCCGATTAGCTTGTACCTAGGATTTTTCTGTTTCTGCATTTTCTTTTTCTCTTGTTGTTTTTCATTTTGTACATTTCTCTCTTATAATAGATCTTCTTCTTTTGTCATTGCTACTTTTCTTTGTCTTGTGTCTGTTTTGCTCCATGTTATTTCCTTTTATTTTGCCATAAATAAATCTGCTGCACACCCACCTTTGAATCAGTGGGGACACTGCTCCTCATAGGTTTGGGGGTGTGGCAGGCAGATCCTGCCAATGGTAACCTAAGTGCAGCAGAATCATGTGAGTAAGATGGAAATGGGTCATGTTCACTGGAGAATCAGAAAAATAATGAAATTCAAAATTTTTTCCAGACTTTAGGCATTACAAACTTTTAAAATTTCACATTTCCATGATGAGATCACCAAGGAAACTCACTTGTATCAGCACTTAGTGAATCATTAGAGAGAGAAAAAGGTAAGGACATACTTAAGAATTCAAAGGAAGACCATAACCAGTGAGATTTAGGCCTATACAAAAAAAATTTCTTTGAGGAGTGACTAAGGCAATTTCTTCTAGCTCTAAGGACTGGCTAAGTCATTGTGCTCACTAGAAGTTAGGCAACTCCAAATTGAAACAACTGACAACACTCATGAGACTTAGGAAAGGATCAAGGCCTTCTCTTGGACAGTTTGAGCCTAAACAGACCAACCTTAAGCAACTGCCCTTGTCCATACCCCCTTTGAGCCTTAAATCCTAAATTTCTTCAAAAATACACCTGAGTACTTGCACCTGAACCTATGTATCTGATTTAACCTTACCCTCAATCTGAGAATTTAGAAGGTAAAGGAACAAGAGTTAAAGATGGACTAGCTATGGTCAACATTAGGTGAATAAAGAAGAAGTACCTCAAATTCTGGCAGTAAGGTAACTGAGAAAATGGTGGCATTTTAGAAAAGTAAAAACAAAATAAAAAGAAGCAAAATGCATAAAAAAGAAACAAAAACAATAATGAAGAGGATTAAGAGAGGAGTCAAGAGGGAACTTTCATTGGGAAAATCGAAATCAAGAAGAGAAACTGATCACTTCAAATCTGAAAACCTCAAAGAAGATGAAAGGAGCTAAATTAAAGAAGGTGAAGTCATGAATCACCTCCTTCACCTACTGATTTCTCAATTTTGAACCCCTTTTCAACCTTCCATTCTTTTTAACCCCACTCCATAAGCCACATTATAGCCCAGTTAAAGCCCTTGTGATCCAAAGTTGAGTGAGCTATCATGTGGAGATAAAGAGTTATCCAATCTATGGTGAGGATCTGTCGATGATGCCAGAACTTGAGAGCTATGCCTATGCTCATGCTTACAGACCCATTTGGGGGATGTAACTGCTCTTGAGCTTGAGAGAAAATGAAACCCTCAACAATTCTTTATGAGAGTATGCCCTGGAGAGTTTTGGGTCTGATCTTGAATGCATTAGGTGTGACCTATAACCTAATTTTTGATCCAGTGATGAGCTCAATGTTGACACACCTGTGTAGTGTCTCTGGTGTAAACTAATTGGAAATGTTGTGCTTTCATGAGAAGCTTATACTGCTTAAATTTCTGTGTAGCCATGGTGTTTGAATTTCTTATATTTTTTTTTACTGATTCAAGGGTGACCTAACTCTGTTTCTTGACTGCTCACTTGATAATAATGCACTTTTGTTAACTGTCTCATTGAGAAGTTTGTGGGTGCCTTCACTGAAAACTCTCAGGAGACTTCACTCCTCCACTAGGGATCCCCTAGGGGTTTAAAAGGCTCGGTACATATGCTAAATGTATCCGTGCTCTCTACGAAAGTGGCATTTAATTTCTGTAGTTGATTTAATGTAGCTTTGCTAAGGGACTAGCAAAGATTAGGTTTGGGGGTGTGTTAAGACCTGAAAAGTACCACTTTTCACCCCTTAACATAGCCTTTAATTAGACCCTTAGCCATCTAATAAAGGTTTGTTAAGTGTTTTATGTAGATAATAAACAGCAGTGCAATAAGGCCATAAATCATGTTAAGGAGCCTGTATTGGCACCAGAAGTCCCTCAGAAGAATGAGCCATGAATCCAGACCTGAGGCAAGCCTCGCACAACTGACAAAGCTCCAGAGGATTCAGAAAAATATGCTTCGCGCAGTCCTCACGAAGTCCCAAGACTTCACAACAACTTCTCGCGCAGTTGAGTGACAAACTAGCTTCAGAATCCTACCTCGCGCAGCTGTTGCGCAGTAGCCGTGGGATGCAAATGTCAAGAGGAGCTGTCGCACAGTTCAGAAAAGCCTCAAAGTTATCGTGAGGATCTCATGAAGTTCCATTAAGAAGTGAACTTCTCACGCAGTTCTCGTGCTGTTCAGGAAGAAAGCAGCCTCGCGAAGCCAAAGTTAGCCTCGTGAAGATCTATTGTGAAATGGAATGCTCGCGCAGTTCCCGCACTATTCATAAGTAATAATCCAACCTCGCGAAGCTCAATCCAGCGAGAGCTTAACTATCTACCTTGCGACTGCTCAAAGCATCAAGAAGCTGCAACCTCGCGACGTCTGAAGTTTTAATGCTAACTCATCCTCGCTAAGTCAGTGCTACCATGCAACAAGTCTGGGAATCGACTGCAACCTGGTGAAACTCTGAACTCCAACTTCCATCATTCTGTAGAGGACTTTCTGGGAATTTCCAAGGATTAGGGCACGCACTCCCACGCTCAAATCTTCGTGCACGCGCCTCGAGGCATCCAAGGATCATTAATAGGCCACGTGGCATCGCTAAAATTAGAATTTCCTAACCCTAATGCGCCGCCACACCCACTGCTATATAAACCTAAGCCTGGTTTAGGTTTAGAAAAAAAAAGATGGATAGAGCTTTTAGACTTAGACCCCGGCGGAAGAGCTCAGACTTTATCACTGATAAGAGATCTGAGATCTTTTTCTTTTCTGTTCTTCTGTAGTTGTAAGTAGTTTTCCTTTTTCTTTTTGCACTTGCTGGCCATGCCTATGTATGTCTATTGAGATTAGATTAATAGAATTTGTGATTGGGTGTTATACTTTTATGGGATTCGTGTGTTTGTGAGCTGTTCTATGCAAGGCTGCTGCCTTGTGATCCGCCATTGCTTTGGTTGTGATTTAAAGCAATGGAGGACTTATTCTAAGGACCCATTCAGATCCAAGTGACCTGTGTGTCTGGGCTATCATGGTCCGATACAGCCTTAGCCCCACTAGATCTGAAATCCCCATGGAAGCCTGAGCTGGTAGCCTTGTGACCATGGTGGTAGCAGCAATATTTTTGTTTTGTTTTGGGCTCCATGAGGAGGATAGCCTCTGGGATAGTCTGTGACTATTTAAGTGGACAGGTTATAGCCTTAGGGTGAATCCAATCTGCTGATCCAAAATGGATCCTTCTTCTCCGATCTTGAGCTTATAGCCTGATAGGAGATTGTACAGAGGCAGACTCCCCTATATTAGTATAGACCCGCCATCAGATGGCAGATCTGATCTGGGTATGGAGATTGTAGGCTTGTGACTGGACCATTGTAGTCCCACTCAAGAAATGGACAGCTAGATCTAAGGTGGTACTCAATCTCTTGCTGGTTTTATGTGTCTGGGCCATCATGGTCCTATACAGCCTTAGCCCCACACATAGAGCTTTAGAGGTTGAGGTTCCCTATGGATTCCTGAGCTTGTAGCCTGGATGAAGTAGTGCCTATAATGATTAGCTTGTTTTGACCCATCTCTGGATTGTGGTTCCCCTATGGGATAGTATGTGACCATTTAAGTGGACAGGTTATAACCTTAAGGGATTGGATCATGGCACAGGGATGAGTTGGATTCTTTCTTCTCTTTGGTGATAATGTAGCCATTGGACAGGATTTCTATAACAGTAGACCTGGATCTGAGTCATAAATTCCAGCAGATCTGAACCCAATAGCATACTTCTCACCCTTTTATATTTAGTTTCCCATACTCCATCCATCTTCTCAACCCTTTCTATAGTTAATTTATTAGGTTACCTTAGGATACTTAGAATAAGTGACCCTAAACTCCCTTCCTTTTAGGACTGCCAGATCTGTAGTCAGATCTGGAGGGACTACTAGAGATGGCTCCCTTGGAGCTGTAGATCACCTTTCCCTGTGGGACAAACTCTTACTTATCAAAACTTGCTACAAATGGACCCTGTATCTTGCAGGTCTAGGATTTCTCACTTGTGCTGATTCCATCCCCTATTTTACTTTGATTTTAAATTGCTCTTACCACCAACAAATAAAGTAAGCACACTAGGGCCACAACAGTGACCAGGTTCAGGCTGGTGCAGCTGCTGCGGGGGAGTTTTAGCTCTGTTATTGGGTGCTTATGTCGTTTTGCTTATATTGGGGCATGTATTTATTTCTTTACTGCATGGATTATCTTAGAACCTGGTGGTTCTAATTTTGCTATCTCTTTTATCTCTTTGTTTTGGGATTTTGCTATGCTCATTCATTTTGTTTATTGTGTACATATTTTTGCTATAGACCTTGTCACATCTATATGTATACGGTTCTTTCATCTCGCTTATAGCATCTTTGCCTTTGTTTTTGCCCTTATGGATTTTGTCATGTGGGCATGTACTCTCATTTCTGTTTCTATTTTTCTGTGGTGGGATCTTGTTGATTTGATTGTTTTCATGAGTCACGGTGCGATTGTGTCCCTGACACGTGACCCTTAGGGTGTAGGCATCAATGTATGGATGCAATCCACTATGGCCCTTCGGGTGCCGGATGCAGTACATCCAGGTTACTACGGATCCCATCCCTTGACTTGCGTGCCTGCGAGACCAGCGCACTGTGACCCATGTTTACTTTGGTTTTGTTTTGTGGTGTGTGTTGCGTTACATTTTCAAGGATGAAAATTCCTAAGGAGGGGAGAATGTAATATCTTTGATATTTTAGACTATTTTTCGTTTACTTCGATAAGCGTGCCCAGATATTTTTATGAGATTTTTCTTAGCTTTGGGTTTGATGAGAATAATGACCAAAGGATTTTGTCTCGTGATGTGTGGAAGTCATGTTATAGATGACTTACACTGTAAGTTAGGTGTTTGTGTTTAACACCAGAGTCAAATATAGTTAAGTGGATAGGATTGCAAATAGAAAAATCTAGATATTTTGTTTGCTTTATTTTTGTGTTATAAGAGAGAGCTTTGAAGAGAAGAGTAACTTCTCTCTCTCTCGTTGGATTAAGAGCTTACAAACTTTGCCCTCACCTTTGATTCTAGATCTTGAGACTTTGTAAACCCCTCTCCCCATCTCAACCGCTAAAAAGACTTGCATAGTGGTGATGATCTATTAGATGTTTTGAGAAGTGAGATAGGGGAGAGTGGTAGGTTCTGCGTGAATTATTGGTTGCTGAGGTAGAGGCAACTTTGTGATGGACTGATTGGAGGTTTTAAGCCTGATAAGCTTTGGAGATTGGTTCCGGTGCGTGATTTTGGTGCAACGGGATCGATGGTTTAAACGTTAACAGGGGCATTTAAACCTCGTTGTGTTATTTGAATTTATGTTTTGCTTGGAGTAGAAAATGGTGTATATTTTAGATAAACACGCTGTGGTTAAATGAGAAAGAAAGGGGTCTGAAGATGAAAATTTAACAGCCACAGACCAAGTGAAATTCGAGGGTCGAATTTCAATTCAAGGGTCGAATCTGGAATTCGACCATCGAATTTAAAATCGAGAGTCGAATTTTGTTTTTTAGACCTGATGCTTATTTTTGAAATTCGAGGGTCGAATTTTGCCTTATTTCAAGCCTTTGAAATTTTTTTCGGATTTTTTCTTGGCAAGCTTTCGGATTTGACTTTTGGTCCTATATTAACACTGAGAGTGTTAATCTTTGTAGGTTTTGAATTTGAGAGTCCTTTGTGAGGACTGTTTTTGCTTGTTTTAGAACCGTCTTTGTTGAGGTAGGGAAACCTTATACTTTATTTACATTCTATTATAAGTATGGACTGTTTGATAAGGAGCATAATTTTTTAAATAATTGTTTAACACAGCATGAATAAGAACCTTGAATTTTGACACAAATCAGAAATTGGAAAACTTTGTTATGACTAAGAACTCAGAAATTTGAACTTCAAAACTTCAGAACCTTGGTTATTTTTGAATGTGAACTTTGATTCAGAACTCCGAAAAATCAGTAAATATGTTATGTATACAAGCTTTGATATAAGTTAGCATTTGCATTAGATTTGAGGTACATACGAACGAAACCCTAGATTCTACTAACCGTGTTGACGGTATAAATTTTGGCACAAGTTTCCCTCATAGCGTAGGGGCTTGTTGCATTCAGAAAATGGGTTCATGAACGACGATGGTCAGTAGGGTTTCCCATCGGTGACGTAGTCCGCTCTCATGCTATATGTAATTTAGGAGATAAAATTAAGTTATAATTTTAAGACAAGAAGCATGCTAATTCAGAAGTTTTCGAACACATAAGATGAAATGCATTAGTTTTTGACCTCATGATTAGAACTGGAGATTTAGTTGTAAGGCATCTTTTGAAAACCATATTTGGTCTGATTTCTGTCTTTGAAAACCTTTACTTATAATGAAATGCAAATAGACATGTTTCCTCTATTGGGCTTTGTTGTTAGCTCGCCCTCGACTATACGTCACAGGTGCTGAGACTGACCTAGGATCTGAGGATCTGGAGGACTCTGATTATATTCCTAAGCCTAAGGAGGAATTGGATACGCCTGCAGAGAAGTTTTTCCCTTGATTCTAGATTATCTTTTGGGTACTTTTGTTTAGAATTATTCTTGAATATTGGGCCCTAGGCCATTTGTTTTGTCTTTTGATATCACTCGAGGAACCACCATTTTAGGTGTTGGATTGGCCATCACCGGTGGTTCTTCCTGGTTCCTCGGGGTGATATATTGTTTTGTTAAACTTTTATCTTTGCTTACTCTATGCTTTGCCTCTATTTTTAAATCGTTGTTATGCTGTCGGCTTCTGCTTGTTACGGCTTATTGAGAAATCAATAAGTTGATGAACCGGCCTTTTCGATACCTTATGGATTGGAAAAGTCGGGTCGTCACTCCCTCTGTGAGCTCCCTTGGGCAAATCAGTTAGCTAAGGGTTATTTTGTAAATGCTGGGAGTTAAAAACTGAATTTGCGTTGAGAAATAGGAATTGAAGGATTAAAACGAAGAATTTGAAGAATAAATTTAAGGGTTTTGAATTGAAAATCAAGAACTAGAATTATAATCAAGGGATTAAGAACTAGAAATTTAGGATTTAAGAACTAGGAACTAGAAGCAAACTAGAGGATTGGAACTAAGAACTAGAACTAGGAATTGAGAACTAGAACGAGGAATTTAAACTAAAAACTTAGAACTAAGAATACTTGATACGATCCCCAATATTTTTCGTCTTCTAAACACTCAGAACCTCCTTCAATTCCCACAGGAAAGACCCCAGCCGTGGCCGACGAACTTAGACCATAGCAAGTATTGTGCATTCCATCGATACGCGGGACACAACCTAGAGGACTGCTGGGTCTTCTGAGACGTAATCTATGACATGAATGATAGGAACCAAATCGACTGGGAGGCGCTTAGGAATCCTAACCCCAACAATAGTTAACCCCAACAAAACTTAGGAATCATTAATAACCCTATGCCCAATCATAACCAATGAACACTGGCCCAGGTCACCACCGTGGACCTTCCTAGTCAATCCTCCTTCCAGCCCTCCACCTTAGTCAGTGGTGTCAAACCCTCCAACACTTTTGCTACTCCTATGAGAGCTCCTCCACTCCCACACCCCTCGGCCTTGATCACTCGAATCGTCCCGCCGAGTCCACCTCCTTATTCAAAATTAACCCAGATACGAGTCCACTCCTTTAGGGCTTGAAGACCATTCCTCCATAGTTGCTCACCGAAACCTTTAACCCCTCCAAATCCTAAACCAACACAAATGCCACTCCCCTCGTCCGATTCTAAACCTGAGTATGGAGACCATGTTCTTCAAATTGCAGCCCAAATCGCCGCATGGGTAGACAGTGTCACCCAAAAGACCCTAAACCTAGAAAACGAAACAAGGACTGAGTCTTCACTAAACATAGAAGAAAGTGAGTGAGAAAAACATCTTAACCCGTGTGAGACACTAGTCTCCACCTTCCTAGAAGAAGAGGATTACATGCAGTACCTCCCACCTTGGAGCAGCACAGTGCAAGTACATGCTCCAACCTCGAGTTTCACTCACTTCACAGACACGTCAATGCCAAGCAAAACTAGGTTCGGTCAATAGCCGGCTTGCCCAATTCTTAAGTCTGAAACCAATTATTTGCCTCCTCCTTTCCCTCGAAATAAGGATTTCACAAACGCACAACCACTAGAGGGGAACGTGAGAGAAAGAGAAGTTAACTTGCCACCCCTACCTCACATTATCCCTCCACCGATCCTTGCACCTCAACCACTCCAACCATTCGCGCCCAAGGTTCATCGACCAGGCAAGGAAATTGCACTTGAGCCAGGGTAAGAATATGACCTACTGTGGCATCTCCAAAAGATCCCGGCTAAGATATCAATACTAGAACTCATCAAAAAGTCAACTGATCATCACCGATTATTGATAAGGACACTTGAAGACACGTAAGTGGATGAGGACACAACACTGGATGAGTTACACGAAATTGCCTCAGTAATGGTGCAACCCCTGACACTCACTTTCACGAGCGTACACATGCCTAAAGAGGCACTCTGCGGAAGGGCAACTCCCATATACGTTACGGTCATAATTAGAGGATTCTCCGTGCCCTATGCGTTAGTCGATACGGGAGCATGACTCAATATTTGCCCTCTCACAACATTAAAGACGCTCGAATACACGAAGCAGGATGTCCGACCCTCAGCACTATCACTCATAGCTTACGATGGCTCACGTCACTTTGTCAAAGGAACTATTAAACTCTAGGTTTGCCTCGGACCTATGACAAAAGATGCCACCTTCCATGTCTCTGATTCCGCTAGTACGTACAATCTTATCTTAGGAAGAAAATGATTGGAGTTGATGAAGGTCGTTGCATCCACATATCACCAATGTGTTAAATTTTCATACAAGGACTCCATTGTCCGTATATACGTTGATGCGCCTCTCCAAGAGATGGACACTGATTACGTGGCAAGCATACTAACCACTTATGACTCAGTGTTGAACATGGGTCATATTCAGAAGGCCTGAATCCCCGATGAGACAACCGTTGCAGAAGTCTATCCCCCTACCCCTCATAGCTCTCCCCCGATGCGTCAACCAAAATTGATGAGAAGAGAGGTCGGCCTAGACCTCGCCAAGCTCTATGACATCAATCCAATCGTGACAAAAGGATGAGATCTGATGTATTAGCTTGGGTGCATCCCCCACACTAGACTTGGTAAAAATAAGCAAGGTCATGTAGGACCCGTCGTCCCAACGAAAATATGTAAACACATAGGGTTAGGTTACCAATCGGACGGCCCATAAGATGATTTGTTCCCTACCTCCCCAAAATGGTCTCTATATGACTACTTCGTCTATGGGACTACTGAGAAAGCAGATGCACCGAGGTAAAAGGAAGTGTCCTTCACCAAATCCCAAGAAGTGAAAATCAAACGAATGGCTAAAGCATTCAACGATTTAATGAATCTAAATGACGATATTGACAAACCGCTCGAGGGAGTCAAACCCTTGTTTGACACTAAAGAGCTTATAGAAGAGAGAAAGAAAGAAGCTCTTGAACTCGAGTGGCAATTAGAAGATTGGGAATCCATTGACGGCGAAGATTTTCACATAGTTGCCTTGCAAGATGATAAAGAACACTTACGTTTAACATGGGAAGAAGATGACTCTCCACAAGAGGATTTTAACTCGAATAGCATCTGCCTCGGCCTTGGGGGATGGGAATGCCCGTGGGACTCCCCTTGCATCGCTCACCAATACCAACCCCGCTGTAGGGCATGCACCAATATATTAGAATGCTTTTCTAGTTAGATCCGACATTTTGCAATAGTAGAATCGAATCGCCCTAACCTCTTGACAACAGAAGCGAGTAATGACCCACCAACTCGGCTACTAGCACAAGGAGAAAATCTCGACAGTCATTCAGTTGACCCAGGAGGAAACACCCATGTCGCCCTCATAGAGTTTGAATAGGAACTCGAACTAGATACGCCTCTATCCCTAAACACGCCACAACTTTAAATATTTTGGAAATCTCTCGAAAAAGAGTGGCAACCTCCCCCGAGTGACGACAAGGACTACTAGATAGACCTCCCTGCACTCGAGACAAATTAAGCTAACTTAGGACTTTAGGCATTGTTAGATCAAGAAGATGAGTTCGATGGCAGCCTCGACTTTAACTCAGAAGGATGGGAATGCCCTTAGGGATCTCCCTGCATTTCTCACCATTATCAACCTCGTTGCCGAGCATGTGTGCTCATCCTAGCATACTATGAAGTCCAAGGGAGAGAGATCACTACTCCTGAGGATCCCTTAGGAGGTCACCCTCGACAGGAAGAGCAATTGTATTATAACTCAGAGGATGATATCTCAACGGATTATGATCTCTAGTGCTTTTTCGAAGATCAGGCAATCAATGCAATAGAAGAAATCCAAACGTCGATGTCGTTGTCATCGACATTGCTTATTCAAAAGATCTCACTAGATGAGGACTCCAAAAAAAATGTCAAATTCAGAATAAGTTCACATCTCCCGAAGAATCGCTTGAATGGCTCCGACAATTATCTCACTCCTCCAATTAGAGGAAGCAACTCTCCCGGCGCCTCTTGAGGCGACCGACCTTGTACTATATCCACTATCAAAAATCAAAAAAATAAAAAAAGTAGAAAACCCTAAAAATTCATAAATACAAAATCCAAAAAAATAAAAAAACCTTAGAAAAAAAAGGGAACCCTTTGTCCCGAATCAATTTTGTGACTAACAAGGAGGCTTTTCTCCTAAGATCACTAGCCCATCTCCCGTACAAGGACGTAAAGCATCCAAGCTGGAAAATAAGCCGGTGATCATACCAGATGAGATACTTCATGACTTTGAGAGAAGAATCAATAGCCTTGACCTTCACCTTACCGAAGATCTCTCAGTCATAAATTATACTGATGAAGAGTTACCTTTTGTAAAATTAGCTCAACTCTTTTACATGGTCCTATGAAGAGATGTCTGGTCTAGACCTGAGTTTAGTAGAACATCGCCTTGTCCTAGAACCCGATGCGAAGCCCGTTAAGCAAAAACTCCATAAGATGCACCCTCAAACAACTGTTCAAGTTAAAGAGGAAGTTGACAAATTATACAGAGCCAAATTCATCCGAGTCGTCCTCTACCCTAAGTGGGTCGCCAATATAGTACCTATCACTAAGAAAGACGACAGAGTATGGGTTTGTATTGACTTTCAAAATCTCAACCATGCATGCCCAAAAGATGACTTCCCACTTTCGCACATTGACACTCTAGTCGACAACACTGCTGGATATGAGATGATGTCCTTTATGGACAGTTTCTTAGGGTGTAATCAGATCAAATTAGCAAAGTCTGACCAAGAGAAGACTTCTTTCACCACACCATGGGGAACTTACTATTACATCGTCATGCCTTTTGGGCTCAAGAATGCAGGAGCCATGTATCAACGTGCCATGATGGCTATTTTTCATGACATGATGCATAAATGTGTAGAAATCTATGTTGATGACATATTAGTAAAGTCTCAAATGCGGGCAGGACATGTTGAAGCACTCTGACTAGTGCTGTAAAGAGCTAAGAAGTATTAGTTAAAAATGAACCCAAAGAAATGTGTCTTCGGAGTCACCTCCAGAAAATTACTTGGCTTCATAGTCAGCAAGCGAGGGATCGAGGTCGATCCTGCTAAAGTCAGAGCTATCCTTGAGATGCTACCTCCTAATAATATCAAAGAATTACGAGGCCTGATAGGAAGATTGCAATTCATAAGAAAATTTATCTCCCAATATTCAGACAGATGCGATCCTTTCTACAGACTCCTTAAAGGAGGAACCAAGTACAAATGGGATGACCAATGTCAGTAAGCCTTCGATAACATCAAAAAGTACCTCCTTAACCTGCCAATACTATCACCACTAGTTCCCAGATCTCAGCAAACGAAAAAGCAATGGGAGTAATTCTGGGATAATATGAAGAAGACGGTAAGAGAGAGAAGGCTATCTACTACCTTAGTAGGACGATGATCGAATACGAACGAAAATACACTCCAATGGAGAAGACTTGCCTCACACTGGTGTGGGCTTCAACCAAATTATGGCACTACTTCAGAGCACATAAGATACTAGTACTAGCTCGAATGGACCGTCTGAAGTATGTATTCAAAAAGCTCACAACATCAGGAAAGATCGCTCATTGGCATATGTTATTATAAGAATTTGATATCACTTACGTCATGCAGAAGTCGATCAAAGGACAAGCAATCGCCAATTATCTCACAGATCTCTCACTCCCGAGTATGAGCCCATACACGCGGATTTCCCCGATGAATACCTACTCACAATTCAAAACGAAGAGCCCAATAAGACCTCATGGATCTTTTATTTCGACTGTGCTCTAAATCACAAAGGAAAAGGCATCAGAATAGTCCTCCTAAGCCCGGAAGGAGTTGTTATACCTAAGGTCTTTCGATTAGACTTCCCTGTTACTAATAACGTCACAGAATACGAAGCTTTCATAGCTGGACTATAAGCAACACTACAATTAGGTGTTAAATAGTTGAAAACCATCGATGATTCTAAACTAGTGATCTCACAAGTCATAGGAGAATGGAAAACAAAGGAAAGGAGACTAATGATATACCTAGAAACCGCTCAATATTTAGAAAAGAAATTTGAAAGAATCTCTTTCACGTACATCCCTAGATTAGAAAACGAGCTCGCAAACCCCCTTGCCACACTAGCCTCGATCATCCAAATTTCCATCGGACAAATTACCAAGACCTTCGTTATTGAAAAGCTGACAGTACCCGCCCATGAGGTAACATGGACCATTAAGAGAGAATTACCAGTCCTCCCCATGAGCACGAAACCAAATAAAGTAATCACTTCGAAAAAGCACGTCAAGTCAGAGACCAAAGTCGCTATATTCAGATTTGTAAAATCATCAACTGACGACAGACAGCCATGGTATTTCGACATTTGGAACTTCCTAAAGCATTAGCACGTTCCCCCATACACTATAAAGATCGAACGAAAGACTATAAGGAACCGATGCACCCGATTCTGTATACTCGACAAAACATTATATAAAGAAGCCTTCACCAAAGGAGTACTACTATGATACGTCATGACCGTCAAAGGACAATACATTATCCGAGAAGCACACGCCAGCGCTTGTGACGCTCCTGTGGGTAGACAGAGACTCGCTGATCAAATTATATGACAGGGCTACTTCTGGCCGATAATGATAAGAGATTACCACCTCTATGTCCAATTTTGCAAACAATCCCAAGAACACGCTGCACTTATCAAAGCTCCATCACTTGCATTGAACACTATGACCTCGTCGTGGTCATTTTTGATGTGGGCCTTTGATGTCATCGGACCGTTCACATATACAATTGGGAATACTCATAAGCACACGTTCATACTTACGGCAACCGAATACTACACCAAATGGCCAGAAGCTGAATCCTATGTCAGAATTACCGCTTCAACACTCATGAAGTTTATCATTCAAAATATCATCACTATGTTTGGAGTACCCAAGATGTTTGTCACCAACAACGGACCACAATTCATCGCAGAGAAGATGAAGAAATTATGCAAAAAATTCGACATCGATCTACGCCACTCATCGCCATTCTACCCTCAAGGAAATGGACAGGTAGAAGCTACAAATAAAATGCTGATTCAAATTCTGAAGCGCACAGTAGAAATGAGCAATGGAGCAGACTAGCCGGAACGACTACCAGAAGCACTCTTGGCCTACAGGACCTCTATTCGTACGACCACTGGCCAAACTTCCTTCCTCCTCACCTATGGGATGGAGGCTGTCTTATCATATGAGATACAAGTACCATCCTTACGGATTCAACTTGATGATGAGTTATTCTTAGACGAGAGAAGGATTGTCCTACTCACGTAGCTAGAGCAACTCGATGAAACATATTTAAGGGCAGCTGATCATGCTCAGGTATATCAGAGGAGAGTGGTCAGGGCTTACGATAAGAAATTCCTTGAACAAACGTTTAATATTAGAGAATTAGTTTGAAGAAAATCATGCCTTCCAAGCATGCCCATCTAAAAGGAAAATTGAAACTAAATGGGGAAGGCCCTTATGTTATAACAACCGCATACCTTGGGAATGCATACAAACTGGTAAACCAAGACAGGCAAGAACTCCCTAGCACCTGGAATGCCATTTACCTTAGAAAATACTAAGCTTAGCCTTGTCATCATCACATCCCGTGGTTGAATACTTATACTTATCACCCCCGTAGTTGTCACGACCCATTCATTGGTCGTACGTCGTCAATTTTCAGAGTATCCTGAAGACCTCTAATTTATCGCCCATTTTCTTATTCGGGCTATCTGATTGAAGGACTAGTGACATACCTAACCTCTTTCAAAAGCATAAGTAACACTTGATCCTCATTTCCCTTCCCCGCCATTAGAGGAGATGTTAGAGTAAAAAAAATAAAGATGTCAGGTTTAATCAAAACTCATTATTCTTGCACTAGCAGGATGCTTTCAAAAAAAAATATATCTACATATAAAAAATTAAGCGAGAGCATTACAACGAATGAACAAGTCAATGAGCTTAGGGAAGCATAAGCAGGCCGTGAGGACATCTCTGGTATTTTAATAGAAGTGTATAAGCAAGCTGCGAGGGCATCCCTGATGTTCTCATACTACTAGATATCGTTGTAAGATGGCGGGAGGAGGACAAACTCCTGCTAATGAACATGATGGAGAGCTCAATCATGGCACCCCGTTTCCCCTCTGAGAAGAAGATTATTACTCATCCCTTTTGCAGAGCATTAGCTACTAACTACTCCCCACATCACATAAATTTATCCCCCTTTCCCTTTTAATTGTTTCGAACGTTAAATCAGAAGCCTTACAAGATACTCCTAGGAATGAAACCAAAAATCGATGAATGATGACTGATGCAATCACCCACTATACCTACCATACTTCTCCCTAATAACCGCGAGATAGGATGACCACCACCTTAAGATAAACTCCCGTATACGACTGACCTAATCAAAGAGTCCTTCCCAGTTCAGTGACAGTGCTGACCAACTTTTCTTCAAAATTAACTCACCAAATACCCATGACTGCTTATAGACCCAAAAGTACTTATTTCAAATCCAGAAAAGCTCCATTGCATCTACACACTGGGGCATTTTTTTAGATAAGAAGGAGAATCACATTAGAAGCACCGACTCATCCACGAAGAAGATGAGGAATAACCAAGTTACCATCTGGAGAATACTACCGAAGATACCATACTACCAATCCTACCAGGCTCCTATGATGAGGCATTTTTATTTTATTATTTTTATTATTCCTATCTTAGTTATTTGCTTTCCCTGTTGCATTATTTTTATTTTTTTAAAAAAAAAGAAAAAAAAAAAGAAAAAAAAGAGAAGAAAAGAAAACCCATATCCACCTTTATTACCAAACCCAGGTCTGAGACACCTAGCCCCTTGACAACTTGTAAGGGGGGGAGAAAAAATTACTAATAGCGTTACCTTTACGTGCGCATATACAAAGCAACCTTCAACCATCACCAGGCCAGCTCAAGAAGCATCCAAGTCTCGATGACAATTGACGACACTAAAAGCAAAAATAGACGCAAGAGGTAACTAAAAGAAAAGGAGCTAATTAGGTACATCTAAACCAAAAATCTCCATATATATATATATATATATATATATATATATCAAAATTTTCTTCGTTTTACACTTGTCACCAGGGGCATCCCCCCTGTATATACAATGCACACAATAAAAAAAACACACACACACACACACGCGCGCGCGCCTACTCCCTACGCTGCCACTGGGATGGTCGAGCACCGCTGTCCCCAGTATCATCAACTCAGAGGTCTATAGACTGGTCCTCTGAAAACACAATTCCTACACCCAGAGTCTATAGAACCTCTAGACGACGCGGCCCCACCACAGAGTCCCCCTCACTTGTCTGACTAACAGACCACCTCGATTGAGAATGAGGAGGATACCCAGCGAGAATCTCAAAAACGATAGAATCCTCACAAGCATCACCCCTGACACGATCACGTGACGTGTGATGAGACTGCCTGGCCGAGGAACCCGTAGCCCTCGACTCTGGTCCATCCAGTTGACCAACCAACCTACGCAACCCCCGCTCACACCTCGTTAGGCGATACTGCAGTTGATCTAGGGACACCTGCATCTCTGCTCTCATCATCCGATGCACCGCCTCTAATACCTCAGCCAGAGTCCTCTGTGCGACCATCATCTCAACGAGTAGGTCGTCGCGACTCTGCGTCTCCCCAAGGATCTGTCTCGCCTCAGGAGTGGTGTGTGCTGGCGCTGCCTCTTGACGTGCCTCCTTAAGCTGACGAACTTGCGTAACCCCATCAAGTCAAAGAAAACCAATATATATATGAACATAAAAAAAGGAAACTTTGAAAAAGAGAGAATCATACCAGATCCAGCCTTTCCTCCAGAAGTTGATCAACTGTCATAGTGGTCACTGGATAAGTAGGCGGCACGGAAGGAACAACGAACATAGGCGGCTACAATAAGAACCAAACAAATACATCAGATGACACTATGATAACAAGTAAACCATGAACATAATAACTAAAACATACCTGAGAAGGAATAGGAGTAGATCCCTGAGGGAGAGCCTAGAGAGCGGAATTCAGAATAGCTTGCACAAAAAAACCAAACAAGCCAAAACAAGATATGTCAGAACAAAATAAATGAAATAAACTAAACTGAATTACACCAAATTAGAAACTATACCTGACTCTCGGGGTGTAGAGAGGCAGCAATCGCCTCCCTCGTCTGGAGATCCTTGGCAACCTGACGCTGAAATACCACATGATATTAATAAACTAGTAAAAGAAAGTAAAACAATAACATCCGATGAACCACTACAATCATACAGACAGGACAAAAGATTGAAGAAACTTACCCAATGCTCTAGCTCGACCCGAAGATGAACCATCGTTGGATCCTCCCGAATAGAGGAAGCAATCGAAGATGGATCAAATGTCGGAATGGGACCTCCAGCAACAAGCTCGGCTCTCTACGAATAACGATAAACACATCAGTTGGCGAGCTCACGACACTAACAAAACCATGTTCATATAGACACTTACTAATCGGTCAATCTCAGATCGTAGACTAGCCTCCACCTCTCGGTCGGCCTGCTGCTGACCGTGTAACAACTCAATCATAGCCACATGACTGGTGATCTCGATCTCCCTCTCAGACTGTCCAAAATAAAATGCGACACCACAACTATGTTAGAACGTCTGGAAGACCAAGTCAACATAATACATAAGCAATTAAACTAATGAAATAACTCACCAGGAGTCATTGAATCTCTGGTAGTCGAGCCCCTAACTCATCCTCTGCTCCCCTAGCCTGAGCAACAGAGGAGGCTAAGGAGTGCAACATCTCCTCATCTGGATGAGGAGCACAACCCATCTGGTCCATCACCCTATGGAGGGCATCTAACGCCCCCTGCACACTCATTAGATGGCCCTGCTCCAACGTGGCCAATCTCTCCCTCAATGTCGACGTTAACTCCGACCCGCCAATCGTGAAAGAACCACTCCCATGGAAGGGACGTGTGAAGAGGCACCCACCAACCAATGCACTAAACCATCTCCTAACTCTCAGATGTCCGCCTCATCACACGCCCCTGTCACCCTCATCCTTCTAGCTCTAAAATTGGCCATCTGAAGGGCCATCCGCTCAGTAAAGTTCCAGCCATGAGGGCTAGTCATCCTCTTTGCCACCATGTGGCGAATCTCCGAAGGGACTCCCTGAGCGAGCCCCTGCTGCCGCACTACTCGGGATAGGTGGATCCTCTCCACCTTCTCAAAATAATAAACCCATATGTCCACATAAAAGAAGGGTCGACTAGACTGAATCACTAGCGCACCGGCATCCTCCTCGGCCACGTATGGCCTCCAAATCACCTAACCAAATAAACAAGCCAATCCATCAACGATTCCTTAGAAACTAAAAAATTGAAATAAAATGAAAAAAAACATATACACAGTGATATGTATCTGCCCCTCATGCATGTCCTCAAAGAGGCCCCGCGCGATCTGAAGATCGGAAGTCCAATGGTGACCCCGCAGCGCTGCCCTCCACACGTGCATCCAAGGAAACTTGAATCTAATCTCCAACGGAACCCCCGGACGAAGAAAGGTGAAGTGATCATACGCCCAAAACTAAAAGAAAAAAAAATAACAACGCACAAGAAGGAATGCTAAGATAGCTGCTATGACCAAAAAAATCATTGAAACCAAAGACATCGTGACACCAATTAACTAAAACTCACCTGGAGGAAGGGAAGGAAACCTCCGATCGTCGCAACGTCTCGTCCCTGACAGTAAAGCTACTCATAGAGATGTGCCAACGCGGTTGCACCCCATGCATAGGTAGGGACCCGATCCAAGTCCCTAAGAATCAGTAGAAATAACTCGGTGATGCATCCCTGAGTCGAAGAAGAGAAGAGTACTGCACCAAGGAAGTGCATCAAGAACTCTCAAATGCGCCACGGGCTCTCGACCCACCACCACCATACAATGCGCCTTGTAAGATGCCCCCGGGTCCGAGTGATGCCTTGGAGGGATGAAACTGCTAACAAATGTATAAAAAAACCAAGTAACTCAGACTACACCCGACCCCGATCCACTAGATCTATACGGCATGCCCAAAATCTCCTCACACACTGCCAAGTCCTCTCCTGCCATCCTCCCTGTGATTGACTCACCCTCAAAATGAAGACCAGTGATGCGAACCCAATCCTCTGGAATCGGCAATAACATACCAACTGGAAAGAGAAGCTCATGATGCTCCTCCCTCCACTTCTCCAGAATTGCCGCAATCAGGCAACGATGAACCTGAAAAGGCTCCAGCTCCAGGATCAGCCTGAAGTCAAAAGACACCAACTGTTCCCGCTAAAACTTCGGCAAGGCATGAAACCAAGTATGAGACTCAGTCCATGCTGAGCTGATAGTCAGCTGTGGGGGCTCCTACCGAACGAAACACATGCGAAAAAATAATAATAAGACTAACACACACCTATGACTAAAGACAAGCAGACCTAGAGATAAAAGCGAATAACAATTCATAATAAGCACACAAAATTGGATAAGAACAACAGAACAGAAATGTGACTTGTCTCTAGATGCCGTCATGATGCATGAGTGAGCACACAACCCATAACCAATGCAGGTTCGGCATAAATTAAAAGGGTTTCCATATCCTAATAAGCCTATGTCATAACCTAAAATGCCTAGAATGGAAAGTGTCTGTGATCTCGACGCTCCTCACCCTGGTGCTCCTCAGCTACATCCTCAACTCTCTCACCCTCAACCTCAGCTACACCCTACTCAATCTCGGATACCTCCTCCTTGACCACCACCTGGTCACCCTCCGGTACCTCCCTGACATCCTCCTCCATGACAACGGCACCGATCCGAGCCTCAGAAGACTCACCGATCTCTACCTCTAACAGCTGCACCATCTTTGATACAGACGAATAGAATGGACCACCACCCTCAGACTCCATCCTAGAAGGAGCTTAAAAAATTAAAGAGAATGGAAGAAACTGCGCCTGAAACAGACTTCCGAATTGCGAGATATCACGAAAACATGAAAACTAGAGCGCAAGGAAACCAGGAAACAGAGAATCAAAGACCAAAACTGATAGCACGGGAAGAATAAAAAGTTTTTAAACTATTTATATAACACACCCGAATCATGCGCGTTAGCCGACGCGCTTGATCGAATCATGCACCAGTCTCCCCGCGCTTAATTCGGATCAAACGCCCATCCTTGAGGGCGCAAATAAATCATCACCCGCTCAAACTAACCCGACCACCTGGTTGCGCGCCTACCACCAGATGCGTAATCACCTCAAGCGCCTGAATCGGTGTGTGCAAATGCCAATGGTCACCTCAACAGTGACCAGCCACCGCCCTAATCCTGCACTCCACACCGTGTGTTTAACTTGATTAAACGATCAGACACTGACGTTTAACAACTTTCCAACCTCATGAAACGTGCGTGCCTATTACGACGTGCAATTTGTTTATGCACCTGGAGTGAAGCGCGTA
This sequence comes from Chloranthus sessilifolius, assembly GCA_021018995.1. Classification (NCBI taxonomy): domain Eukaryota; kingdom Viridiplantae; phylum Streptophyta; class Magnoliopsida; order Chloranthales; family Chloranthaceae; genus Chloranthus; species Chloranthus sessilifolius. The sequence continues at coordinate 121,033,052 of CM037590.1, read as the reverse complement.
ATTCCCCAGGAAAACACAAAAAAGTCTGCCCATAATTGCAAGTTCGTAGGCCTAAAACCAGGAGATTTCCGACACTAATTACTTACCCAAACTATGCCCTTGTTAAGCCCAATTCAAGGACACTCCTAACTTGAAGAAATATACGCCTCAAAAACAAAAAAATGCCCCCATCACTTACACACTCCAACCAAGCCCAAACTAAAAATTGCCCTCCCTCCATCATTTACACCCTTCAATCAAAGACCAAACTAAGCTAAAAAAAATCTGCCCCCATCACTTACACACTCCAACCAAGACCAAACTAAACTAAACAAAAAAAATGCCCTGACATCATTGACACCATTCAATTAAAACCAAACTAAGCTAAATTTTTTTTTTTGCCCCGAAACATTACTTATGCACATGAGCTTAGACCAAACTAAACAAAAAAAATGCCCCTAACACACCCCAAAACAAACAAAACGAAATGAATAAACTGAATCAAGCCCAAACTTAAATAAATAAACATCATATTCGAGACAAGTCAAATGGGTTACAAAGTAAATCACACTAAAAATTAACTAAAAACTACAAATGGAATTAAAATCATAACCGCTTCATAAATAAATAAAATAATGATAACATACACCAAGGGCATACCCTCTAAATATACAACTTAAAACAAGAAACTTAAAATCCGCACGTTCAGGTAATGCCCAAATCCGGATTTTTTTGGGAAACTAAAAATCTCGGAGAAGCCCGGAGGAGGAGTGCACCCTGAATGAATTCTGACAATGACAACCTTTCCCCACCCCGAGCCGGTCGAAAGAAAGAGTGGCTCAGAGAAAGCCACCCAGGACTTGCGGGTTCCACTGTTGGGAGCTCACCTTGGAAAGCATAACAAGGAGGAGTAACTAACACTGAATCCACAGAGCCTACCGAGGAAAAATAGGCATCAGTCACGAGAACTCTGACCATGCCTTATCCTTGGTGTGCAACCGTGGGAATCGGGATGATCCCGTCGCGACGATGTGCTCTTTAACGATAAAACATATAGAGTCGCCACCCGGAGCTTTCGTTGTCCTGGGATACCTAGTTCATTTTTATGAGCACCTAAGTGCTCAAAATATGACTCTGAATCTGGTCCACACCAAAGGCTCTTGGGTAGGGGCTTCGATTATCGATCGAGAAGGTGTTAGGCACCCAATCAACCCGCCTAATGCAGTCTCTACTAATGGCCAAAAATAAAATGAAGTGAAAGAAAAGAAAATAGCTTCCTCTTACCCAAAAGGGCTTAGAATCCTATTTGTGCCCCTCCGTTCCTACCAAAAATTCGACGGCGTAATGACACAAATGCAAGGGTAGTAAATACCAAAAAGAGATAGGAGAAGAAAGGGGAGAGCCGAAGCCCTCAGGCCCTTATAGCACTGTAGGAGAGCCTTGCGTGGCTTGCTTTGATGAGCTCTTAAAGGTCTTGTATGGTGGAAAACGGGGTTCTAACTCCTAAGACTTAAAGCTAAGAGTTAGGGAAGGGAGGCTAGGGGATCACACACACCTAGGCTAAGGGTTTTGGAATCAAGAACAAGCTTGAAATGAGGTTGGAAGATTATGGAATTTGGGTAAAAATAGTGCACAAAAGGGAGGAAGAACTTCTCACTTGGAGCTCTTTCTCTCTTAAGCAAATTTCTCAACCCTTAAACCAAGGGGAGGGGGGCTCTATTTATAGGAAAAGGGTGTGTTAGGAGGCCACTTAGATGCTAATTATGGGTAGCAATTAGGTAATCTCAAATCTAAGGTTTCCTAGGGTTTTGAGAGCTTGGAAAGGTGTGAAGGTGGTTCTGATGGTGGATGATGGGGTGAGGCTTTAGGCCACTTGGAGGGTTGCAAATAGGTAAGGAATGGGTGCAACAGAACTATCAAAACACATCCCAAAGGTCGAGGTGGTCAACAAGTCAAACCCCAAACATAAAATTTGAGGCAAAATCCAACAGTTACTGTTCATATGCTTGGCGCAACTATTAGTTGCGCCGGGCAAATGTACAGTAAAACAGTAACAAATAGTAGCCTAAAAGTTGGCTTTGTGAGGGGTGGGGGGACCCATTTATACCTAGCGTAACTATTAGTTGTGCCACGCAAATCCAGGGTGGAAAATGGCCTGGTGCAACTATTAGTTGCGCCAAGCAAAAATCCCTCCAAAAGAGCCTGATTGTTAAATGGTCATAACTTTTGATATACAACTCCGGTTGAGGTGATTCTTAGCTCGTTGGAAAGCTGGAGAAGTCCTCTTTCTAATGGTTTATTATTTGATATTAGTAAAAGATCTTAGCAAGTCTTGGTACACCACTCTTTATCCATTGCCCGGGAAGGTTAGGTTTAGGGTTTGGAATGGGTTCTAGGGGTCGGGGCTGGTTTGTAAAGGTTTGGGATAAGTTCTTAAGGAATCTAGGGTGATTCCTAAGGGTTCCATACATGCCATCAAAAGCTCAAAAATGTGCCTCTCTCGAAATGTGTTTTGATCGGGCCTTGGGCCAAATTTGGGTGTCTACAGATGCCCCTCTTTGGTATTCGATCACTAATGATCAAATGCCAAAGAAAAGAGACATCCGAAGAGGCCTAAGGCATTACTGACGGGTCCACTACATTCAGAACAAACTTCAAATATCAGGTGAGTAACACGGTGAGAAAATGAAAGCCTTGGAGTGCCAGGCTAATCATTCGTTTCTCGAGGTAATCGGTTCCCAAGCGCTTAGCAACATTACTGGGCATAACCGAGGTGGAATGAGTTGCGAAAGCCCAATAGCTAGGAAAAATGTTCACCTCTCGAGTTGTGAAAGCCCGTTAGTCAGGAAAAACATCCGCTTCTCGAGATGATTTGAAGGTGATTGATGTTCGAGATTGATTATGAATACAATAGTTTCGTATGTAAGAGAGGTGATCGACCCACATTCCAAGATAGGCGCGAAGTAAACATAAGCAAGGCTCCACAGTTTGCGTCCAATACTACAAGGCATTTGACGACCTCATTGGATTATTCGCGGGTGCCCCTGTTGAAAGCAGGGTTCGAGATCTTTGGTCGAACCCATCGATCCCAAAGTTTATTTAGCATGACCACCTGAGCAAAGTGAGTAGATGTCACAACGCTTTTTGAGAGTGCATGCCATTTTTGAAAATGTGCCCTGGATCAACAGAAGCTAGAGTATTTAGCTTCAACTACCTTGAACAGATCCAAGCAAACATTGGGTGTCTCCCAAAATGGGGCATTCAATCCTGGCTTCCGCCAACGATGATCATAAACATCAATTAACTATGCATAATCATGCACCCATTAGGGGCAATAAACAACAACAAAGGCGATGGAAGCCCCAACCTGGACCCGCCCAGGTACAATTTATGGGGACAAACAACCATCATACGGATACCCAGATGCATGGTGTACACTTTATAGGGATACCGTTACCCTACAGAAAATAAAAGGGAAATGAACCCTTCTGAATGCATGGTTGCACATAGTTTGATTGATATGTAATCTCATCCTCAACAGGTTGGTCTCAACCAACGATTGACATTTTCCAACGGAGAATCTGAAGCTTAAGACACCCACGTTCATATGAATCCAAAGACAGAGCGCTTGGCTCAAAAGATTTAGCAGTGGAACCAACTCGATCCGAGCATTGACTGTTTGACCAAAATTGACACTATCGCTCCTACTTTGAAGTAGGATCCTTGGATCCAAGGCGAACCTTTGACCTAGGACATTAATTTTGCACAGCTGCATTGTCGATAAAATATTGACATTTTATCGCATTGAAAATACGCGAGTGCGTCGCTCTATGGGGAAGCACAGATTTATTCTTTTTCTCTTTTTTCTTTTTTCAAAGATTGCTTTTTTTTTTTTATCATTATTTAAAAAAATAAAAAACAAGCATTATCTGGACCTCGAACCCCATTGGGTGCATGCCCAGATTGCGAGGACCAAGAGTCTACACCTCCAAATATATCATGTGATGAACTTGAAGTACAAGGTACTCAAGTTCTCCTGAAACCAAAATATGGAGCGATCAGGGCAAAGATTTAGCGATGGAATCAATCTGTTCCAAGCATTGACTGTTTGACCAAAATTGACACTGTCGCTCCTATTTTGAAATAGGATCCATGGATCCAAGGCGAACCTTAGACCTAGGACATTAATTTTGCACAGCTGCGTTGTTGATAAAATATTGATATTTTACCGCATCGAAAATATGCGAGTGCATAGTTGTGCGTACCATGAAAACGTAGATTTCTTTTTCTTTTCAAAATGATTTTCATCATTTTTTTTTGTTAGACCTGACGTCGGTGGTGAGATGCTTTATCTGATTTGTCCATCGCTGAGAAGTTGCCCGCTTCGAGGCTTTGGACCATGTGATGTTCCTGCACATTCTTGAGAAAACGTCAGTCCCGTTTTTTATTTATTCATATAAATAAAATGCATCCTAAACAATAGAAGAAAAAGTATATTTCTACCTACACTTTTTTATTTTCAAGATATTTTTTTGGATTTTTTTTTTTTTGAGATTTTTTATTATTTTTCTTTATTTTTGAGATTGAAATATGATGCTGGAAATATGTACATGAAAATGAGTAGAAATATATACACATTTTTTGGTGTTTGGATTTTTCTTGATTTTTTGTTTTTGGCTTTTCTTTTTTTGTTTTTGATGCCTTGATAGTGAGACGGAGTAACAGGTCCCATTTTGAGCATAGTCAAACTCTTTCATGCAGTCGGTCCTTAATGAGTTTTCAAATTTTACCAAGGCCGGAACGTTGATCCCTTTGGATAGAGTTAAGCCTTTCTCCTTGCCTTGGGTCATACGTTTGACGGTGCGGGTTTCACAAAGACAATTATGGTCAGGACCCGATTCGAACTAGCATGAGCGGCCCAGTCGGACAAGAGGATACAGGAAGAGTAATAAAAGGGTTCCTCAAACATCAATCTTCTCAATCAGTCCAAACCTTTCTTTTTCAATTTTTTTTTTTTTTTTATCTCCCTTTTTTACCTGTGGCGCCCTTTCGGGTTTTCACCACGTCCATGGGTTTAGCTCTCTTACCCCAAGCGCCATTTCGGGTTTTCACCTGGTCTGCACAAGCTCGCTGTTTTTACCCGTAATGCCCTTTCGGGTTTTCACCATGTCCATCTTGCTTTGAGCTTATATTTTTATTTTATTTTTTTATTTTTTTATTCTTTTTATTTTCTTTTCTCTTTTCAATAGCCACGACATAGACCTTGATTCTGTCATAGCCGGCTGGATGGAGTTTTGGTGTCATCTCATGACTCGGCTCATGTTGACTTAACAGATATTATGACTGCTTGTAAACCTAAAAGAGGACTTTCTTCAGGATGTAGCTTGGCCATGGGTCAGGTTAGGATTTGAAGGTATGCTGGGCTAAAAGGATTTCCTTGATACGGCTTCAGTTTTCTCAACATACTTTCTTCTTTGGGGGTTTTACTGTACATGCCCCATGATTCTTCTATACACATTTTTTTTGTTATTCTTTTTTCCTCCATTTCAGGCAATCTCTTTTTGAGGTTTTGTTTTTTCATTTTTTTTGGATTTGATAGTAACTTTATACACATACATCTTTTCTCTCTCTCTTTTTTTTTTGGTATATGTACATATATATATATATATATATATATATATATATATTGGGGGGAATGGGTTTATTGGAAGAAAGGCCCAGGCTCAAATGGGGTAGCAAAGGATATCATCATTTTTAGGGATGTATTTTTTTTTTTTTGCTACTGTATTTGGAATGATGACCTCTTTCGGGTGGTTCTTAAGCAGTCACGTATCTGTTTCACCAACACTTACCTTATCGCGATAGACTAAGAGTAGAACCGTCGGACGTATCCAGCGTTGGTGGGCTCAGGATGATGATCTCCGTCCATGGTGGCGAGGTGGATGGTGTATCCCGGCAGCACTTCTCGGATGACGTAAGGTCCTTCCCAATTTGGCTTAAACTTTTCTCTTGGATCGGCATGGAGAGATGGGAAGATCTTCTTCAGCATAGTGTCTCCTACCTTTAGATCTCGACCGCGGACACGTTTATTGTAAGCGCGTGCGATTCGCCCCTGGTATACTTGGGTATGGCATAAGGCTAGGAGTCTCTATTCGTCCAGTAAGTTCAGCTGATCAAAGTGTGATCTCTCTTTCTGCTTCGGGTAAGCCTGATTCCATGAGGATTCGGAGTGAGGGTACTTCAACCTCTACCTGGAGGACGGCCTTAGTTCCATACACAAGGGAGAATGGTGTTGCCCCTGTCGCGGTACGGATCGACGTTCGGTAGGCCCACAAAGCAATGGCAGCATTTTGCTCCAGTCTCGATAAGTGACGACCATTTTCTCAAGGATGCGGACGACTGTCTTGTTCGCGGCTTCCATGGCTCCATTAGTTTGAGGCCGATAAGGGGATGAGCGATGATGCTTGATCTTATATTACTCGCAGAAGTTTCGAATGCGATTATTCGCAAAGTTTGTGCCGTTGTCCGTGATGATATCTTTGGGTACTTCAAATCGGCACACAATATTATTCTTGAGAAACTTCTCAACGTGACTGGCCGTGATGTTGGCATATGACGCCGCTTCTACCCACTTGGTGAAGTATTCAATGGCGACGAGGATGAACCGATGTCCTTTTGATGCTTTTGGATTAATCATTCCGATAACGTCAAGGCCCTAGGTAGCAAATGGCCAAGGAGTGGTCATGCAGTGAAGATCAATGGCAGGAGCGTGTATCAGACTGGAGTGTTCTTAACACTTGTAGCATTTTTTAACATGTTTGCAGCAATCCGATTCCATGGTGGTCCAAAAGTATCCCTATCGTAAGATTTTCTTAGTGAGCATGTGACCGCTGACATGGGCTCCGCATACTCCCTCATGGATTTCTTTCATAACATTGACCGCTTCACTTTCAGTAAGGCACCTGAGTAAGATGTTATTGTATGATCGGTTGTAGAGGCATTCCACGCAAATGACGTAACCTGTCGCTAAATGTTGAATGGTTCGTCGGTCTATCTTGGATGTACCCTCTGGGAAAGTTAGGGTCTAGAGGAAATTCTTGATATTTGAGAACCAAGGTGACTCATCATCAGGCTTTGTAGGTTCCTCAATCTGGAGGCAAAAGGTCGGCTCATTCCTCTGCTCGATCACGATCGGCTTCATCTCAACACCATAGGGGATTTCAATCATTGATGCCAAAGTTGCTAATGCATCGGCAAAGCGATTCCTTATCCGGGGGATGCATGAGAAAGTCACATTTTGGAAGCAAGCTATCAGATCCTCGAGGTGTTCATGATAGGGGATCAATTTTTCGTCTTTCGTCTTCCAGTCACCATTCGTCTGACATATGATTAACTGTGAATCACCAAATACTCGAAGGTGAGTTACATTTAGATCGAGAGCTGCCTGCAGACCAGCGGCGCAAGCTTCGTACTCAGCCATATTGCTAGTGCAAGGGAAGGTGAGCTTGATAGAGATCGATACATGGGATCCTTTTGGTGAAATCAGGATGGTGCCAACTCCTTGGCCCTCGACATTTGCTGCCCCATCAAAGTGCATTACCCATGATTCTTCTACTTCTTCTATATCGTCTTCCGTCATGAACAAGATATCTTCATCTGGGAATTCGATTCTCAAAGGTTCGTAATCAGGTAAAGGATTGTCGGCAAGATGATCAGCAAGCGCCTGCCCCTTGATCGACTTCTGAGTGACGTACATGATGTCGAATTCAAATAATAAAAGTTGCCATCATGCGGTTCGTCCAGTGAGAGCTAGCTTCTCGAATAGGTACTTCAATGGGTCCATTCGGGCCAAGAGCAGAACCGCCTGAGATAGCAAATAGTGGCGGAGCCTTTGAGTAGCCCATACAAGAGCTAGGCATGCTTTCTCCAAATGAGAGTAGCGTGTCTCGTAATTAGTAAACTTCTTGCTCAGATAGTAAATGGCTTGCTCTCTTCTTCCTGCTTCATCGTGCTGCCCCAAGACACATCCCATCGAAGCTTCCGTCATGGAGAGATACATCAAGAGTGGTCTCCCTGGCTCAGGTGGTATCAAAATAGGTGGATTAAGGAGGTAGCTTTTGTTTTTTTTGAACTTTGCCTGAAAATCGTCATTCCACTCAACGGGTGAATTCTTCCTTAGTAACTTGAAGATTGGCATACAGATTGGAGTTAGCTGTGCAATGAGCCAACTGATATACTGTATTCTACCCAGAAACCCTCTAACCTCCTTCTCGGAGACGGCAGTGGCATTTCAGTGATGGCTTTGACTTTGATTGGGTCAACCTCGATCCCCCTCCTGCTGATGATGAACCCTAGCAGTTTCCGTAACACAACACTAAATGCGCACTTCTGTGGATTCAGACATAGTTGATACTTCCTCAGCCTTTCAAACAACTTTTGAAGGTTTACTAGATGGTCGCTTCGCTCTGGTGATTTAGCTATCATATCATCGACATACACTTCAATCTCTCGGTGCATCATGTCATGAAATAGTGCAGTCATAGCTCTCTGGTACGTTGCACCGGCATTCTTCAGCCCAAATGACATGACTCGATAGCAAAAGGTTCCCCAGGGGGTAATGAATGTTGTCTTCTCGCGATCAACCTCTGCCATTTTGATCTGATTGTATCCTGAGAATCCATCCATAAAAGAAAGCATCCCATGCTTAGCTGTGTTATCGACCAAGATGTCGATGTGTGGTAATGGGAAATCGTCCTTTGGGCTTACTTTGTTCAAATTGTAGAAATTGATACACATGCGGACCTTTCCGTCCTTCTTTGGCACAGGTAGGATATTGGCTACCGACTACGGGTATTTGGATACCATGAGAAACCCTGCATCGTATTGCTTGATGACCTCATCTTTGACTTTCAGCATCCATTCGGGTCAGAGACGCCTTAGCTTTTGCTTGACTGGCTTCATATCAGGGTAGAGGGGCAACTCATGCTCAACCAAATTAGTATCCAGACTAGGCATATCCTCGTACGACCAGGCAAAAATTTCTTGGTATGACCGAAGGAAGTCGATCATGCTTTTTCTTTCCTCAGGAGACAGTGATGTTCCGATTTTGGTTATTCTGGGAACCTCCTCAGTTCCTAGATTGACGTCTTCGGTCTCTTCGACAATGGGGGTAGGGCCATGCTCAAAGTCGGCAAATTAGTCAAGGAGCTCATCGGGGAGCTCCTCGAAGGGAACATCTTCGTCGAGACTCGTGATCCCTACCTCTTCTTGTATTTCTACAGGGAAGGGGTCCATTTCACGTGGGACGGGCATTTTGATTAGGGCATCCTTTTGTGGGACATTTTCTGGAATTTTAAATGACAATTTTTTTGGACTTTGAATTTTTTCAATGTTTTTAGGATTTTGTGTATTTTCCATGTTTTTGAGATTTTTGTTTTCTTCGAAGACGGACCCTTGGCAAGGCGGGTTGTTATATACACAAGGTATTGCCTGCCAAGGGCTTATCTCACTTTTTATAGGTTGTTTGTTTTGGGAAACGGGTGCCAAATGTTAGGCCACTCCTCGCTTCCAGGTTTTGGGGCGAAGATGCCCAGTTGCGTACCTGAGGGGCCACTTCTTTACCTATTGGGATGGAGGGCGCTGACTGATATGGCTTATTGGAGTCAGCCTCCATCATATTGATCCCCATTTCGTCTGAGATCATGTCCTCAAACGTTAACACAGCTTTGTGGTGATTCACCATAGGGGGAGTTTGTTCAGGTACTGACCGTCGTTCCTCGAAAAGGGACAATGCGGCCAAATCTATCTCCTAGCTGGGAAGGGAGATCTGGGGATTGGTGGGATGGATTGGGGCTATGGGTCTGTGTGGGGTTAGATGGGTTGCCCCATTTTGATCGATCTTTATGACCCTTGCACTGACAAAAGAATCCCTGATGTGCGGTCTAGGGTGAGGTTTCTCTTCTATATTGATTCCTCGAGCTTTTGCAGTCGTGGCGACCCTGGCTTTCTCTTTGGCCTCTCGGACCACTTCTTCTGTGGGCTTGTATCCTAACCCGAATCTTACTTTCTGTCCCTTAGCCACAACTGGCTCTCTTATGCCTTGTAATTTGGGTCCCAGACCTCTTCCTTTCTGATAGCCCCACTTTGGAGCATTGCCACTGCCTCTACCATACCGCCTCCCGTTTTAGACATGATGCCCTCGATGGGTTCTGAGAGTATTGTCGACACCTTGTACTCGAAATTGTGGAGGTCGACGTCCTCAGCGGTGTGTGGTATATCCAGCATATTAGGTTTTTCAATGCTATTGGCAGCCTTTTCTTTCTCACTGTGCCCCTCTTCGATGATCATGATAATCTTATGCCCAGATGCAAATTTGAGTTTCTGGTGCAATGTGGAAGGTATGGCTCCGACTTCATATTGCCACTGGAACCCTAATAATAGATTAAATGAGGATTTGATATCCATGACTTGAAATAAGATGGAAAAGTTTATTGGCCCTATCAGCAGCTCAAGATCAACTTCTCTCATTATTTCTCTCCTAGTATTGTCAAGCCCTCTAGCGCTAGTTCTGGTGGGCCTTAACATGCACAGATCAACCCCAATCTTGGTGGTGGTTCTCAACGGGCATATATTCAAAGCAGACCCATTATCAATCAATACCAAGGGGATAATCATATTTCCGGACTCTACGGTTATATTCAAAGATTTTGAGTGACTACCTCCTTCCTCAAGTAAATCGGCATCAGAAAATGAAATGGCATTTGGAGCCATCACTTGACCAATTATCTGCCCGACTTCATCTGGGCTAACTTGGAGTGATACATGCAGATTTTTTAACGCCCCCATTAATGCTTGAAAATAGAGTGGGGACGGCATCAACAGATCCCACAGTGATATGGGCAGGCATTCTTCTTGAAGGGGTTCACCACGCTATCTTTCTTTCCTTCGGGTTGGGCCTGTGTTGCTGTATCAGTATTTCTGGCTGCTTTAATATCCTCCCTGATCTGGTAACAAAATCTACTGCCCCTTCTTTGCTACTGCTTCCGGCATTGATATCTGTTTGTTCGTAGCTTAGCGGGACCTGATGAGGATCATATGTGGGTCCCAAGAGCTGGAAGGGTATGGCTGTCGGTTCTTGAGGTACTTGTACTGTCGGCTCAGGAGGTGTGGGTAACACTTGATTCACCTCTGTGGCAGCAGGTTGGGTGGAACGATTGGGCCAAATGGGGGTGGTGAAGCTTGAGGGTGGTGGCATTGGAGGGAAGGAGGTAAAAGTAGGCCATTGATAGCTGGTGGGTGCTGGCAGCAAATGGGGGGTTTGATGGGCCGTCAGATAATTGACCGGGGTGGTGGAATTTGTCGGTGGTTGAACTGGGGGTGATGGAGTGGGCGCAAGCCATTGATAACTTATGGGTGTGGGTGTTGGATTGGGGGCCTGGTGGCTTAAAGGGTAATCGATGGGGGTTGTGGTGTATGGTGGTAGTTGAAACGGGGTGGGCGCAGGCCATTGACGACTGGCGGGAGCGGGTGTAGGATTGGGGGCCTGTTGGCTCATCGGGTTATTGATGGGGGTTGTGGTGTAAGGTTGGTATGCATTGATATTCACATAATTGACGGGTGTGGGTGATGGAAAGTATGCCCTGAGATCCAAGGGTTCAATTTGTGGAGTCGAGTTAGGGAAATAATCTGACAATTTTAGGGGTTCAACTACCCCTATATTCCTCTCTTCAATGTTTCTTAACAGCGGTGCTACATAACTCTCCCGATCACTGATATAATTGGATGGGTCAAATTTGAATTCCTCCTCGTCTTCTATCATTCTGATGGTGGGTCTGGGACCTGCTCCTCCGGTAGGATGTGGGGGTAGTGGCACTTGGTGAATATTAGCATGCTGAGAGGGTGCAGGGGGAATTATTTTTTCGGCATCGATCAAGTCCTGGATGGCGTGCTTCAATGGGAAGCAGCAATCAGTAGGGTGACACAGACCCTGATAAAAATTATAGTGGGTATTTGGGTCATAGTTCTTTCGGATTGGGTGAGGAGGAGGTTGCGGTTGGCGGATAGCCACTAAACCCTTTTCTACTAACAGGGGCAAAAGTACACTCAAAGATTGCCCCAGAGGTGTAAAGACTCGGTCGTAGTGGGCTCTCCTCTGTTTTGAGGTCATTTGCATTCCTTGCCCATTCCCCATTCTTTGCATCTGCTCAGGCCTAACAGGTGCTGGTGGGGCTACCTGAAATTGAAACGGGGTAGTATGATTATTGGTCCTGGTATTGACTATGTTCTGGACATCACCCCCTGTTCTCTTCTTGTTCCTCTGTTCTGAAAATCTTCTGACCCTGCTAGAGCCCCCTGAAGTATTCTTACTCAAACGCCCTTCCCTGATGGCATCCTCGCAGCGGTTGGCATTCCTCACCAAATCAGCAAAACTAGGCTGCTATTGGCATACAAGAAAATTAGAGATCACTGGCAGAGTGTTCTTCGAAATTATCTCTATCTGCTCATCATCCAGTATTCTATTTTTGACTTGAGCTGCCAGCGCTCTCCATCGCCCTAAGTAGTCATTGAAGGTCTCATTTGGATTTTTCTTTAAATGGGCCAAATCAAACTTGCGCAGTTCAATATCAGTATTATAGACGTACTATTTCTGGAACAAATGTGCTAAATCTTTCCATGTCTTTATCATGGATGGTTCAAGAGATGTGAACCACCTTAGGGCCAGTCTGGTCAAACTTTTCTGAAAGACTTTTATTAGCAGCCTTTCGTCCCCCCCGTACTGGCACATGTCCCCACAATAGGACTTGAGGTGTGCAATCGGGTTGCCTGTGCCATTGTACTTGTCGAATACTGGCATTTTAAATTTGGGGGGTAAGGGGACCTCAGCGAACAGGCATAGGTCTGCGAAGTCTGTGGCATGGATTTCAGCACCACCCATTTTCATCAGCTGCTTTTGTATTTTGTCTAGCTGTTCTTTCAACTGCTCTGACTATTTCGATATAGGGGCCGCTTTCTCGGCTGTCAGCCGGACTTCACTCTGGGCTACCAGGGGGTGGGCAATTACTGGTGGAGGGTTGAGGCTGGTCAATTCCCCAGCATAGGCCCCGCTGTTCCTAATCTCGTCCTCTTCATACTGCTGGTTGGAGTACTGTGCAATGAAGGCGGGATTCTCCTGTTGTTATTGCATGGGTTGGACTGGAATAACATGAGTGGGAGCTGGGTGAGCCCATTGGGGGTGAGGAAAGGTTTGTTGGGTGAAGGGCATTTGGCTTTGAGGTGGGGCCAGATAGGGCCATTAGGTGTGAGGGAAGGTTTGGGGATGGCAATGGGGTGTGGGGCCATGGGGAAATTGGGTTTGAGGTATGGCATGAGTTTGACCTAGATGTGAAGGTTGGGTTAAATGTTGGAGGTATTGTGGAAGGTATGAGTGTGGGGTTTGGGTTTGGGCCATGAACCCTTGATCATTTTGGGCCATAGGCCACTGATGGAGGCCACTGATGGGTTTGGGCCATGGGCCCCTGGTAGGTTTGGGCCATAGGCCCTTGGTGAGTCTGGCCTAATGGGCCTTGATGGGTTTGGGCCATAGACCTTGGTGGGTCTAGCCCAATGGGCCTTGTTGGGTCTGGGCCATGGGCCCTTGGTGGGTCTAGCCCAATGGGCATTGATGGGTCTGGGCCATGGGTCCTTGATGGGTCTGGCCCGATTGGCCTTATTGGGTCAGGGCCATGGGCCCTTGATGGGTCTGGCCCGATGGCCCTTGTTGGGTCGGGGCCATGGGCCATTGGTGGATTTGGGCCATGAGCCCCTGATGAGTTTGGATTTGATGGGTTTGGCCCAATGGGCCCTGGGGGATATGGGAAATGGGGTTTTGGGCCAATGGGCCTTGGGGATGATGGGTAGTGGGGTATTGGGCCATGGGGCCCTGGAGATCATGGATGGTGGGGTATTGGGCCATGAGGCCCTGAGATGTGTGGGAAAAGGGGGTTTGGGCCAATGGGCCTTGGGGTATGTGAGAGTTTGGAGCTTGGGCCATTTGGCCTTGGGGTGTATGGATGGTGTGGATTATGGGAGGTTGATGGGGGTCATAGGGGAGTGAAGCATGGAGGCTTGCTAAGGTATGGGATGGATTCATGGATATGAGGTGTGGAGGAGAGATATTTTGGGAAGCCCTCCATGAAGAGTATGCTTGGAACATCTCCTCCATCATGGCCATGGAAGGGGGGTCGGATGTGGATGGTGGTTTTAATGGATGGTTGGGTATGGACGGGGTGAATGTGAAGGGAAAATTGGGTATGGCCATGGTAGATGATGGGATAGGGGATGGGTTAAAGGAATGGGGTGGGGCATTGGCAGAGAGGGATGGGTTAGGGATGTTTAAGGATGGTGAAGGGTATAGTGTGGCTGTTTGGGAAAAACTGGGCATGACCCAGGTAGATGGGGGGATTTGTGGGGGATCGGATAGGGTGGAAGTGGTGTATGTGAACGTGGGTGGATCAGGTCTATATGGTGAAGATGGGAAATGGGGAATGGGGGGTTGAACTTTGGATATTTTAGGGGGTAGTGGTTGGGAATATGGGGGCACCGAATGGGCCGGTGACGGTAAAGGGGGGTTGGGTGAGGGGGGTGGTGGAAAAAACTTCTCCCTAATGGGAGTGGGTTGGAGAATGTGGTGGGGAGGAGTCGGGATTGGCGTAAGCCGGGTCCACTACCCACGACATTTTTCGAGAGCGGGTCGGGTATGGGTGCCTTGGATAAGGCCCAAAAATCCTCCTCCTTCCCCTACGGGATGACGGAGGGCAAGATGATGCCGTTGTGCCGGCACCACAAACTATATATATATATATATATATATATTTTTTTTTTTTTATTATTATTATTTTTTTGGGTTTTGATTATATATATATTTTTTTGAATTTTATGAAAACTTTTTGAAAAATAAAGGTTCCGAGGCCTTGGAATTCCCTTTTCGGGTGGCTCTCGTACCTTGATTCAAGACCCACGGCTACGATTCCGAGGCACTTTGGAAGAATCTAAGGAGAACCTTCGATCTATTGAAGGCACAAAAATCGAGGCAAATGACCCGATCCCTCGAAATGAGCCAAAAAGAAGTTGCCTTCTCTTTACCGTCAGGGGCGTATTGGGTGTCGGAGATGGCGGGGCCTAAACAAGGTACTATGCGCACTGATCGGGGAACTCAGGAGGTGGAAAGGGCCAAGGATTCGGGTTGGGTGTTGTTAAATAGACCTGGCGCAACTAATACTTGCGCCCAGGTTGCAAGGGAGAAATTTTACACTGGCGCAACTATTAGTTGCGCCAAGGTAAAATCTTGGAGTTTAAAGCTGGCGCAACTATTAGTTGCGCCAGTTATAAATTCCAGTGTTTTTACACTGGCGCAACTAATACATGCGCCAGGTAAAAACTGCCTCTCCAGAACAGAAAATAGCAACCACTAATGCCCGAAATGAGTCTCTTTTTTGGTTTTTTGTGGAAGCTAAGCTTCCGGGAACTGAGCTATTTTTTGGTGATCGATTCTCTCCTCACTGCACCTAAAGGATTGAGACCGGTATAACTCCCTAACGCACTCCCCAAGGGTTTTAAGCTTCGAAATGGGAACCCACCCAATATACCTCCAGTGCAAGCGCTTTCTCAGATTCTAGGTGGGCTGGAACTTTTCTGGATCATCACCACTAGGGGCTGCCGCCATACTAAGACCCGGGTATTTGTATGTGTGCCTAACCCAACCCCTTTGAAAATCTAACCCGCAAAACAAATTAATTAAGCTCCCTAACTTGGTTAATTTTTAATTTTTTTCAAAGCTTTTCTCTTTTCTTGGAAGTTTTCTTTAGTTCAAAGACCAGGGGTGATTATCCCGTCACACCACTGGCCGTCATTCACCTTTTAGGATATGAAAGTAAAAAAGAAAATGACGGGCCGCCAAGGTGGGAAATATAAAGTGCTGAAATTTAAAGCCGAATTGTAAAGGGAAGTAAGAAAGGTGCCAGTCAAGTGACTAGGCGAAAATTGCTGAAATTTAAAGCGAAAACTTAGGGGTGAGTAACAAAGGTGTCAGTCAAGTGACTAGGCGAAAATTGCTGAAATTTAAAGCGGAATCGTAGGGGTAAGTAAGAAAGGTGCCAGTCAAGTGACTAGGCAAAAACTGCTGAAATTTAAAGCCAAAATGCAGGGGTGAGTAAAATGACGTAATCAGAGGGGTGAGTAAAAAAAATAGCAAAAATAAACTAAAAAAAAACAGCAATAAAATGTTAGAAAAATGAAAAAAAGGCCTAGTTCAAGGGGAAGCTCTACTAGCTTTTCCCCAGCAGAGTCGCCATCTGTGCAACCGTGGGAATCGGGATGATCCCGTCGTGATGATGCGCTCTCTAACGATAAAACATATAGAGTCACCACCCGGAGCTTTCGGTGTCCCGGGATACATAGTTCATTTTTATGAGCACCTAAGTGCTAAAAATATGACTCTGAATCCGGTCCACACCAAAGGCTCTTGGGTAGGGGCTTCGGTTATCGATCGGGAAGGTGTTAGGCACCCGATCAACCCACTTAACGCGGTCTCTACTAATGGCCAAAAATAAAATGAAGTGAAAGAAAAGAAAATAGCTTCCTCTTACAGAAAGGGCTTAGAATCTTATTTGTGCCCCTCCATTCCTACCGAAAATTCGGTGGCGTAACGGCACAAATGCAAGGGTAGGGAATGCCAAAAAGATATAGAAGAAGAAAGGAGAGAGCTGGAACCCTCGGGCCCTTGTAGCACCGTAGGAGAGCCTTGCGTGGCTTACTTTGATGAGCTCTTGAAGGCCTTGTATGGTGGAAAACGGGGTTCTAACTCCTAAGACTTAATCCTAAGAGTTAGGGAAGGGAGGCTAGGGGATTACACACACCTAGGCTAAGGGTTTTGGATGCAAGAACAAGCTTGAAATGAGGTTGGAAGATTCTGGAATTTGGGTGAAAATAGTGCACAAAAGGGAGGAAGAACTTCTCACTTGGAGCTCTTTCTCTCTTAAGCAAATTTCTCAACCCTTAAACCAAGGGGAGGGGGGCTCTATTTATAGGAAAAGGGTGTGTTAGGAGGCCACTTAGATGCTAATTATGGGTAGCAATTAGGTAATCTCAAATCTAAGGTTTCCTAGGGTTTTGAGAGCTTGGAAAGGTGTGAAGGTGGTTCTGATGGTGGATGATGGGGTGAGGCTTTAGGCCACTTGAAGGGTTGCAAATAGGTAAGGAAATAGGTGCAACAGAACTATCAAAACACACCCCAAAGGTCGAGGTGGTCAACAAGTCAAATCCCAAATACGAAATTCGGGGCAAAATCCAATAGTTACTGTTCAATAGTTGCGCCAGGCAAATGTACAGTAAAACAGTAACGAACAGTAGCCTGGAAGTTGGCTTCGCGAGGGGTGGGGGGCCCCATTTATACCTAGCGCAACTATTAGTTGCCCCAGGCAATTTCTGGGGGAAAAAGACCTGGCACAACTATTAGTTGCATCAGGCAAATCCAGGGGTAAAATGGCCTGGCGCAACTATTAGTTGCGCCAGGCAAAAATCCCTCCAAAAGAGCCTAATTGTCAAATGGTTGTAACTTTTGATATACAACTCCGATTGAGGTAATTCTTAGCTCGTTGGAAAGCTGGAGAAGTCCTCTTTCTAATGGTATATAATTTGATGTTAGTAAAAGATCTTAGCTAGTCCTAGTACACCACTCTTTATCCATTGCCTAGGGAGGTTAGGTTTAGGGTTTGGAATGGGTTCTAAGGGTCGGGGCTGGTTTCTAAAGGTTTGGGATAAGTTCCTAAGAGATCTAGGGTGATTCCTAAGGGTTTAGAGTAATTTCTAAGAGTTCCATACATGCCATCAAAAGCTTGAAAATGCGTCTCTCTCGAAATGTGTTTTGATCGGGCCTTGGGCCAAATTTGGGTCTCTACACTTGGGTTTCCTTTCTATCACCATTTTCTCCTCCACCTCTTCCCTTAGCATGGTAGCAATTCAACCGCTACCTTGCATTTCCAATCCCGTCCATTCCCAATAATCTACTCAATAATCACAATTCTTCAAGTTCAATACCCAGGATACAAAATAAAAAGGAATAAAAGACATTAATGAACAAAAAAATGCCAGAAATCACAAACCAAAAGTGCCCCAAAACTTTTATTCCCAAGCCTGAAGTAAACTATACCTTCCTAAACCATAGAGTGACAAGTGTCATATTCTAAAACCCTTCCAATCCAATTAAATCCAAATCAAACACATACCCCTAGGAAGCACAATCTATGACTAACCTAGATGAACTAATAGAATTGAAACACCCGACAACCACCTAGAGCTTTTGAAAACTCACACCTTTTAACATGTATCACCCCAAATCAAACCTAAGCCCAAAACAAAAATCCTCAGAATAATCCTCCTGATAGAAGAATGCCCCCAACAAACCAAATAGTACCAAGTGAACCTCCTAAACAAAACTCACAAAAGCAAATTAATTTCGGGACAAACCTTAAATAAGTCTAGAATGAACCCTAAAACTCTAAGTTAAGTTAAAGCCTAAACTAAATCGAACAAATCCTATATGGCTGACCAATCCATTAAATGAGTTAAAACAAATAACTAAGCACAATAAACAAAAAAAATATATACTTCTTTATTCATAACTTAAAAACTTTACAAGTGTCACTGGAGGCTACCTCCTGAACTTACAACCCAAAATGAAAACCTAAAACCTAATTTACAACCCAAAACGAAAACTAGAAACCCAAAATCAACACTAAGCGAGGAGCAGAGCTTTCAATCGGATGCGTCAGAAAGATTACCACCAGACTTAGAGCATCAAATCGGAGGCTTCGAAAGGAGAGGTGGAGGATTGGTTGGGGAACACATCCCTCCACTTACAACACCTTCTCTTCCGCCATCTTCACCTCCTCCACCGCCGCCTCCTCTATGCTGCCTTCACTGCTCCCTAAAAGGGATCAATGTGAAGACTAGTGCCCTCATTCCCAATACCGCCCATTCCTAGAGTAACCCCGCTCCAAGCATCACCTCAAGACAAAGATCACGCAAAATAACAAATATAAGAAGAAACGACATCTCAATCGGACGGTTAGATCGCCCGATATCCCTAAAGCAGAAATTTTAAAATGTAAGAGATCCAGAAAAGTAAAACTCGAGACTAAATCGAGGGATGAAAAACAAATGAAGTCTCTCTCACTTATATAGAGTATGACCTTAATCACGCGTAAGAACATGTGTGCTTAAATTGGTCATGCGCCGAGCACACTACACTCAATCCAAAGCACGCATTCCGACTCGAGCGTGCAATGGAACCATCGCCCGTGCAGACGGTGTGACGCTTCGGTCATGCGCAAACTATGAACCGCTTAACCTCATTAAATGACTCACACAAACTGTGTAATTCGAAAGGTCGCCCGCACAGTTACCTGGTCACGCCTCAATCACGCACCATAATTGGAGTGCATAATCCAATCACACGCACACACAGACACGCGTAAATAGCCCTTCAAACCCCCGATCGCATGCCAAAAAATGGGCGCTCAATCATATTGAGCGACCTAAAATAGGTGTGTAATACCTGACTTTGGACCGAAATCCACACCTTCATGCCTTTTTATCCCATCTCGGTCAAAATTCCCCTGTCCCATCGCATAGCCTCACCGGGTTGTTCAGAAAGAAAGAAGGAGCGATACCACTCACCCTTCTCCAACCACAATCCCACAAGAGAGGGAGAACCCCACTACATAACCCCCTCACATCCGGTCCCGTCGTGATTAAATCAAGCATGCCACCACACATCCTCTCGTGAGAAGCCAAGAACGAGGCCAATCATGACATGACCACAACGTGACCTCATGCGACCCATGATCTGCCAAAGAAAGAAACATGACACACCTATCACACAAATATCCCATCAACGCCCCATTGCAAACATCACTACCTGAGACATCTAGACACAACCCCCACCACACTTTCATAAACATGTCCCCTCGCGATGCAACTACAACTTGTTCTCACCATGAACATGCCTCATTACGACACAACAACTTCATCCTATCTCACAACCTAGCACCAATCACACCCCCGAGACTCACATCATGAAACCTTATATAGAGTCAAACCTGCTAAAAATCCCATCGCTAACATGATTAACCAATGTCCCATCACGAAAGCAGAGAACCTACCTCCCAAACCCCTAGCTCCACAGTAGCAACATGCAGGTGCCCCACAGAAAAAGAGAGGGACTCCTCCCAAGTCCCATTGCGTCACAAATACAAAAAAATCCACCAGGATCCCATTAATGCCTTTATCAGACTTAACGGGAAAGGCCACCATGTCCCACCGCGACGCTCACTTCCCCAAGATACTACATCACATTGACGACCACCAGACCCTGCCATAGCAGACATTAGGAAAAGAAAATAAATATCCAAAGTCCCATCATGACACCACGACATCATCAGTCCCGTCGCAGGCTACACAGGTAAGTATCACCCTCAGGTAAGTACCACCCCTCTCTTCTCAATTACTTGATATTCTTTATAAATATAGTTAGCTACAATTAAGTCAAAATGTTTTCAAAACCCATCTCTCTCAGCTCACAAATCACTGTAGTCCTCCCATAAGAGACAATTATTAGTATTCGTCAAGAAGGTTAGATGGAGTCTCAGGCACGCCAAGTGTCATCTTGACAACCACATAAACGGTCGGGTCCACAAATCCCATACCGGTGGATCTACTCAATGACGTCTCGGAAGTCGCATTTTCTGCCGTTTTACCACCGAATTGATCTTAAGTTAAATTCCCTAAATTTTCAAAAAAAAATCCCTTACTTCAAAAAAAAGAAAACTTTTTTACTTCCAAAATCGAAAAATCTTACTCTCAAAACCACAAAAAGGAACAAAAGAGAAGCCAAAACAAAAATGAACAAAGAGACTTAACCTACCAAAATTTTACCTCAATTACCAGCCTGAATCGGCCATTCCCCTGGGAAACCGAACAATTAGTATACTTAATCTAAGAACTTATAAATGCTTATTGGAAAAGGAACGTCTGACACGCATTGGTGTGAGCAATGACGCGCCTGGTCTGACTTGACTTGCAATAGCCTTCGATATTATATTGCATTTTTATTATCGGTCCCTGGACCTCATTTATGGACATTTGTATGATGCCCCCCGGTACCTTAACTGCTTATATCCCTCTGTTTGACTGCCCCTTGCAGCAGGTCATGACATGCGGCGGGATGCCCCTTACACCCACAGATTAGGTATGGTGATTCTCCTTTCTGCTTGACTGTCACTCGCTGCAAGTCATGCCACGCAACGGGATGCCCCTAGCACCCTCAGATTAGGATACGCTGACTCCCCCCATCGACTGTCTATGACAGCGGGTCGCGATACGCGACGGGATCATCCCTGGGCATCCACGACATGGAATACGCCTTTCGACAGCTACCACTAGGCCCCAGAATGCTCCATTTTATCTTGCACTGATAGATAAGAAAGCCAAGCATGTCATGTCAGCATCCCCAGTTCACATTTATAATTTCCCAAGAGAAACAAGAAGACACCTCGAATGAGGGGTGTCTACTTCTTCGACGTGTTCTTACTTCACAGGAGTGCGCCGAAGAGGGGCATCCGTAGACACCCCCATTTTGCCCTCTCGAAATATACAAATCTATTCGGTCAACCTTTGACCTTGCTCGTGACTTTTTCAGAAAGGACTTACCTTCTCTGGAAGTTTCACAACCTTAACGTGGGAACCATGCAAACAATAGTACATGGCTGACCACAAGTTGAAATAATAGCTCTGTGACTCAGATCCCAACGTAGGGAGATTATATACTGAACTAGTAGTATATAGTCAAAATGCAGACTGAAATAATAGTCTTGCGTTTCATACCCTTTTCAACCCTATTGTGGGACCATATACTGGAACAATAGTATATGGTTGGACATAGGCTGGAACAATAGCTTTGTGGCTCAGGCGCCATAACCCTAACAAGGGAACCATGTACTGAAACAATAGTATATGGCTGAACACAGGCTGAAACAATAGTTGTGTGGCTCAGGTCCCAACATAGGGAGACTATATACTAAAATAATAGTATATAATTGAAATGCAGATTGAAACAATAGTCTGACATTTCAGACCCGACCCAGACCCGGACAACCCCAAATTCTGCACCTGAAACCACACGTGCAATTCGATCGCACGCCAAACCACAGACATGCAATTAGTTCCCCTTTCAGACCAGACTTCCTTTCCCAGACCACCTCGAGACTTGATCACGCGCCTGACATGAGACGCGCGATCAGATTGAGCGCCCCACCATCGACGTGCAATTGGCCTACGCCCAACCTAGCCTCACTGCCCTTGACCCCCAAGCTTCCTCGATCAAGCCCTTTGAAAGAGACGCTTAATTGGATTACACACTCCACATCATGTGCGCAATTTGTCCTAACATTGTTAGAATTGGGAAACTTGCTGAGCAAGTCAGTCGGTCGCTCACTGAGTTGGTGACCGACTCAAAGAAATTAAGCATTGGAAAACCAGTGCTTAATTCAGTTAAACGCCTGTAAAAGGGCATGTAATTGAAGGAAAACCTATAAAATCTTTTTTTTATTTTCACAACACGAGGAGGCTACGAATTTTGAGAGGAGAAACTAGAAATTTCGAAACCAGAGAATTCCCAGAATGAACACACAGAGATACCTAGCCATGATTTCGAGATCAACTTCCGAATTTATGAGATTTCTCTCTGCAGTCTCGACCTTAGGTAAAAATCCAACCTTTAGTTCCCGACCTTAGTTCTTATATTTAAGGTTTTTCTTAGTTTTAATTATTAGCATTAATTTTCAGCCTTAGACCGTAGCACCCCTTTTAAGACTGTAATTTTCAATTTCTGGTTCTAGTTCTCCGAATCTAGAACCAGTCCTTAATCCGACGGCCTAATTCACCGACTCTTAAGACTTAATTCAGTTCTGAAATCTTAATTTTCAGTCTTATCATTAGTCTCTGGTTCTAGTCCATAGTTTCTAGAACCAGTCCTTAATCATACGGTCTAATTTCCTGATTTTGGACCCGGATTCAGTCCTTAAAATTTTAAATTCTAGTTTTATTTCCTTAATTTAATATTTTCTAAAATCTCAGTTCATAATTTAGTCCTCTAAAATTTTAGTTTCATAATTTAATCTATAATTACAGTCCAAAATCAACTCCAAAAAAATATATAATATTATAATATAAAAATCCAACTTATTTTTAATCTCAGCCACCCGATTTGCCCAAGGGAGCTTATAAAGGATACTCGGGAACGAGGTCAATTCTCCTTAGCATAGTAGGTCCAAACCCCCCCCCCCCCTTTTTAGATTTTTTTTAGTCAAGGTTAATTAGTTTATTTCTTTTATTTCAGTATAATTAATTAATTGCATTAATTATATTTTAGTATAATTAATAAATTGCTTTAATCAGATTTTTAGTTTAGTTAATTCATTGCTCTAATTAGAATTTTAGTCTAACTAATTCATTGCTTTAATTAGAATTCCAGTAAAAAAATTAAGTTGTTTGCTTAATTAGAATTTTAATAACATTTGTTCTCTATTTGAATTGGATTCTCAGTAAAATTAGTTATTTTGCCTTAATTAGAGTACTAATACAATTAGTATATTTGTTTTAATTAAAATCGCAATACAACTAGTATATTTGCTTCAATTAGATTTCCAGTACAATTAGCAAGCTTAATTCAATTAGAGTTTCATTTGAATCAGTATACTTACATTCCTAATAGGATTAGGAAACCTAATATTAATTAGACTCCTAGTACAATTAGGAAACCTAAATTAATTAGACTCCTAACACGATTAGGAAACTACTAATAATTAGACTCCTAGTACGATTAAGAAATTAATTAGACTCCTAATAGGGTTAGGAAACCTAAAAAATAATTAGACTTCTAATAGGACTAGGACACTTAATTAATTAGACTTGCAATATTATTAAAAATAGTAAATCTGATTAGCATCCTAATAGAACTAGAATATCAGATTAGGACATTACCATAAATTCACATAGCGAGATTCATAGTAGAATTAGGAAACTCAAACCAATCAAAATCATAGTTATAACAGGGAAAGAAAAGGAAAACTAAACTATCTGAACTATAAGAAAGAGCCATAGCTGCTGACGTTCGCAGGCAGACGACTCAGTACAGAAGTAACCCACACCCGCTCTAAAGCGTGATCACTGACGTGTTGCAGCGTCGTTAAATATCTGCAGCTGACAATCACAACAAACTAGGAACCTTCCTAGAAAACCCCCTCTTTTATTTTATTTCCAACATACTAAACGCCGCATCGCTAGAATCCACTTGGACAGAATTGGGCCACTGATTCAATGGGGACCGAGGGGAACCCAGAAAAAGCGCGCACCAACAACTTCGCGTTTGTGTAATCACTCATCAAGAAGGGATAGATGGATCTAAAGCTCACTGGGTTTGCTCTCCACTAAGATCCTAAGATTCAAAGTTTGAACTAGTTCCTTGATTTCTGGACTCAAGCATGATAATAGTGCAAAAATTTTCTAAGCATGAATTTTTGACCTCTCCTTAAATGTTCACATTGAAGTTAATAATCATAACAACAACAGTCCTAACATGGCATAAGTATTCTCAAAATAGAACTCACATACATCAACAATTACAGTTTAAAAACTACGAGAAAATAAGCATATGATGGTTCAAAAATTGGGATTTGAGGGTGCCAAAATAGTGGTATGGCAAGATAAAACAGTGGATGATAAATGATGCATATTTTCAA
Source organism: Chloranthus sessilifolius (assembly GCA_021018995.1). Classification (NCBI taxonomy): domain Eukaryota; kingdom Viridiplantae; phylum Streptophyta; class Magnoliopsida; order Chloranthales; family Chloranthaceae; genus Chloranthus; species Chloranthus sessilifolius. Next base: position 121,008,240 of record CM037590.1, on the reverse strand, counting down.
AAACAACCATACAAAATACCATAAACACCCCCAAACTTGAGTGGTACGATGCCCTCATTGCACAAAACAATAAACAAGAATATAGCAAGAGGGCAAACAGCAAAATAAAGCAATGTAGCTCAAGAACCAAGGATGCACACTCAGCGCCCCTTTCGTTTATGGAAGGACAAAGGAGGAGGGGGCAGAGCAAAGGCCACTCCTTTCTCTCATTTTTTTTTAGTATCTAGGACTTTTCGCTCATAGTTTTAGGTTTAGTTTTAATTCCATATTTGAGAGAATGATGAGTTTTGAGAGCATTGTAATCACCGTTCTATGATCAATTCAGGCATGATGAAGATCACAACAACGATGCACGACTAAAATTTCCCAAGTCTGGGATCTCTTGTACAATCAAAGATAAGTATATAATTTAATTTCTATTTCTTTTCTAATTTTGAATTCTATGGAATGATTGCATGTTTGAGGTTTTGGTTGCACTGTAAACATGTTTTAGCGATTTAATTCTATTTTATTTAATCCTAATGTTTCTGTAGGGATGAAGGTTAGATCTAATAGAATAGACACCCTCGAATTAGTGCTTACAGCCGAGTTTTGACAGCTACGTACAGTGATGTTTACTATTTAGGTCGCTAGTGATTAGACGGGTCATATTGACTCAGACTGGTCCGTGACTATGAATAGGACCTAATTCTTTCAAATAGGCTCAAAGGGGTACTAGGAGGTAAAATTTCATGACCTCATTGTCATATCATTGTATTAGAACGTATAGTGTTGTTACTCGAGACAAACAGGCATAATTACCATCTTGTGAGGACGGATAGAAGTATCTAAAGCTCACCTTAGTCTCCACTAAGATCCTAAGGTTCAAAGTTCGGACTAATTCCTTGATTTCTAGAACCTAGCATGGTGTAAGTGAAAAAAGTTCCTAAGCATGAATTTCATAACTATCTTCAAATTTTCACATTAGATTTCAAAATCATAGGCATCGGCAATCATAACATGGCATCAACATTCTTAAAATAAAACTCACATGCATCAACAACTAAAGTTTGAAAACTATGGAAAATTGACATATGATGGTTCAAAAATCTGAATAAAAATGTAGGTTTTAGGGGTGTAAAAACCGTGGTATGAAAAAATAAAAGTAGTGGTCTACATAAATTGCATATATACAAACAAAACCCACAAAAATAACCACAAACACCTCCAAACCTAAGTGGTGCAATGCTCTCATTGTACAAAACAATAAACAACAAAGCATGACAAGAGGGCAATCAAGACAAGTAAACATTACAACACAAGCACCAATGATGCACACTTAACGTCCCTTTCATTTGTGGGAGGACAAAGGAGGTGGTGGAGGATCAAGGGCCACTCCTTTTCCATGAGAGGAAGGAGGGATTCCACCGATGTCTGCGTCATTGACATCAAAGTCAATGGGAGAAAATTGAGCACGAAGATTATTCATCTCCTCCCATTTCTCTTTAACCTTCGCATGCATTTTAACATCAGCTTCACGAAAATATCTCTCATAGTTCCAGCTGAGATGCATGTCCTCATAGTCCTCCTTCATCTTCTTCCAATTTTGCTGAAGAGAAATCGTCATCGATCTTTCAGCCATCAAGAAGGCATTTGGACCGATTCAGTTCCTCCTCCAGGGTCTCAGTGTAAACACCCATGGCATGGACAAGAGCAGCATCGACAATGACCTGGGACCGAACAGGTTCTCCATGAAAAGGCTTGGCCCAGGTCGAAGAGTCTAAAGTAATGAGGCTAAGTGGACCCTCACTACTCACAACCAAAGCTATGGCGGGCCCATCAGTAGGCTCCTCTGATACACCCCTCGCAAGAACTGGGGGTGAGGAAATGGGATCCATGGGCTCCAAAAAATTGCTTGTCCCTATATCCTCTGATGAAGAAGGGGGAGCAGGGCCATCGGGCTCCATGGTCAGGGCATCAGAAGAAACAAAGTTCAAACACTCCTCTACAAAAGGCTCAGTAGATGGTGAGGGGGTGGACTGGGTGGAGGCACATGTCTGTCATCATGGGAGGACCCACTTGGACCGGCCCTCGACAATACAATAGAGATCCCCCTCATCACATCAGTCAGTAGCCCCTCATAAAGCAAGCTCGACACAAATCTCCGACTTCCCTACCTCTAATGCACTAAGGCGCTGCTCCACTGTGGACTGAAAAGTGGAAGTGAAATGCGAGTCCACAAATGGGGCAGTGCCATCATGGATGGCCTCATCCATCAATCCTCGAAACCCTCCAGTGTCAAAATCAAAGGCGTCAGACAAGAAGGTAGTGGGTGGTGGTATAGATGCGAGAGTGGAGGTGGAGGTCACACACTCGAATGTGATGATAGGATTGATGAAGATCGTGGTGACCGGGGGAAGAGTGGTAGATGGGGGAATGGGTGATGTCTCGGCATGGGTGAATGGTGATGGAGGTCTAGGAGATGGAGGGGAGAAGGTAGGGTTATCCGACTCAAGGGGTGGTGAAGGGGATGGAGTAAATGGTATGGGTTGGAAAAAGGATGGTATGGGTAGGGAAGGGATAGGTGTGCTGGCTACTCCAAGGGGCAGTCATGCTACACGGGTGGGGAGGGGGTGGTGTAGGTGAGGTCGAAGGTGGGGTAGGCGTGGCTATGGTGGATGTCCGAGTGCCGATACTGATGCTGGCGCTGGGGTTTTGAGGCACAAAGGGCCTGACCTTCTTTTTAAGTGGGGCATCCTCCATTGGAGCCTTGCCTTTATCTCTCTTTTTTCCCATGGTCCAAAAACACAACACAAAAAAAAAAAAAAAAAAAGAATTAAAGAAAACTTAGAAAATAAATGGAAGAGATTACCCATGTAGCATGAGTGCACGACGAAAGACGTCGATCTCTACCAAAGGATGAAGGGTGCCCTCCCCACACGTAGTATTTATAGATGTGAATCAGTGAGATTTGAAATGGCGAGGAGGTGAAGAGGTGGAAGATGAAAGGGTGACTTTAATGAAGGGATTTGAAAAGGCAAACAAAAGAAAGGGTGGTGTGAATGATGGGGTGTGTAACGGCTAGAAGATGAAAAGGCTCGATGAATGGAAGGTTTGAATGGAAGAAATCGCACAGGGAAAGAAGAAAAAGGGAAGAAGAGAAGAGAGAAAAAGAGGGTTTGGATCGGTTGAAATGGGATTTCGATCAGTCCAAAACCCCATTTATCCTAAAGGGACTGTTTCGACCAGTCGAGATGGGATCTCCATTGGTCGAAACTGGGCAGAGTTAATAAATGACTCTGCCTTGCTTCGATTCTGAAGCAAGGCCAGTCTCGACCTGTTGAAATCCATTTTTGACCGGCCGACATTCAAAAATCTCACCTCCTTTTTTTTGTTTTTTTTACCCAAGGCAGCTCGACCGGTCGAGATCCAACTCGATCGGTCGAAACAGAACAGAGAATTTGGTATTTGTTATGATTATAATTTCGACCGGTCGAGATCCATCTTTACCCGTCGAAACTAAACCGAGATTTTGCTTCTCTATTCAGGTTATTATTTCGATAAGTCGAGATTAACCTCAACTAGTCAAATTGGGATACAAAGCACAACTCTATCTCACTTTCCAGCCTTGACCAGTCGAAATCAAATTTTTAGTAGTCAAATTTGAGCAAGGAGGCTTGCTCCCAAGTCCATATTCCAAACTAACTCACTTTTCTTTGCAATTTTTTTTAAAAAAATTTTTGTTGCTTATTTTCTTTTGATACAAACACCAACTTAGACACCTGTAAATACACAAACACATCAAATCTAAAAATAATAATATACAAGGGGCTGGGGTTGCCTCCCAAGAAGAGCTACAGATGCATCAATCGCTCGACAAGGTCAAAGGACACTTCACGTCATTGGTGGTTTAGGGGGAGAGGAAGTCTCTCCCATCAAAATTGAACCTTTCGGGTTATTTACCGGTTGAGATGGTAACCAGCCCTCATCTCTCTTATTCAACGCAATATCTAGTTGCCCAATCTACGTTTCTAGCTTAGCAATCGATTGTGTGTGAGAGAGGAGTAGTTGCGTGTGCTGTTGGGACTGTTGTTGTCAGCTTTGAGCGGCTTGCAACATAGCCTCCTCAAAATTACTACTCCATCGAGGTTTGAACTGTTGTTGCCCATGGGGCTGCGAAGGAGGTTGCGATACATACGTCGGCCGGAAAGGCTAAATTGTACCCTGCTTCATGTTGCTTCACCAGGCCACATTAGGGTGATTCCTCCAACCCGGATTATATGCATTTCTGAAGTTATTATCCGGCCTTTGGTAGGAATTCACATCATTTATATGTTCTTGCACCAGATTGGTATAAAGGACCAATAGGGCACTCGGAGACTACATGAGCGAGGCTTTGGCAAATGCCACAAGCTTCACTTATTTGAGATACTAGGTGCATTTTCGTATACTGTAATTTCTTCTCCAACACCTCAACTTTGGTGGAAATATCCGTTGTTGGTTTCAATTCATACAACCTTCCTTGCTTAGGTGGTGTACTTAGTGAACCACAGGATCAGTTTACTCGAGGTAGTGTGTTGCTTTGAGTTCTCACTTAAGTTCTGAAAAAGTTCTCAAGCTTCCTTTGTTGTCTTCGTGAGAAAAGTACCCCCACAAAAGGCATCTGATCGGTTTTAAATTATACCATTGCAAGTGCACAAAATCTATTGAAGCATGGCGAAATCATGGGTGTCGAACCCACAAGGAAGTGCAAAATTTAATTAATTTTAGAAGTGTAAAATAAACCTAAGGAATTACCGAAGGCAAGATCTTTGTTACGATGAAAATTAGCAACTACACAAACACAAATTTAAAAAAAATCTAACCAAGGCCTATGCAAGAAAAATAATTGATAATTGAAACAACTATGATGAAAGGATTCAAGGATTTAGCTAACCCTATATTCATAATTTTCCTACTAACAATCCAAGCATTTCAATGGTTAATTATTTACCCTCATTTAACTACAAGAAAAATGATTTGATAAAAATGTGATTATGATAATCGACATACATTATCCTAACACTATGGCACAGTTAATCACGACATGAACCATGCGAAAGGCATAACGCATCATAAGCACATAACCACAATAGAAAAATTAATCGTACGACATCCTATATCGATCTACAAGATCGATCTAGGTGGAATAACTCGTTTATTATTGCCAATCATACGGTTAACGATTATAAATGAGCATTCGATGATAACACAATATGCTCAAACTGAAAGTAATATGATTCAATAATTATGACAAGGAATATAAATATTAACCCTCATTTTACTAAAAGCAAAACGATTAGAGAAATATAATTATTTGATTCGGCATACCCTATCCCAACACTATGACCCATCCAATTACGGCATGAATCATGCGAAATGCATAACGTATCTCAAATACGAAATCACAACAGTAAGAACCAATCATACGACATCCTACCTTGGTCTACAAGATCGATATAGGTAGAATAATTCTTTTATTATCGCCGATAATCAAGATCGATGGCAATAAATAAGCATTTGATGATAAGACAATAAGTACACACTTAAAGCTATACGATTCAAAATTTATAAAATGAAATGATTGAAATGAAAATAAATTAACTACTTATCTAGGGGTCGCTTCCTTCTTGAATGAGTAGTTTAGCCACTCATCTTCGATCCACACGCAAGGCACAGATCCAAAACCATCATAAAAACGCTCTTTGATTATCAAATGCTCGAATCTTTTAGGAAAATATCTGGAACCTTACAAAGTTTTAATTCCTAATTAAAAACTACTTATCAAAGGCTAAACTAAGCACTAAAAAAATTAAGGAAAGACTAAGAAAATTGGCCAAAAAGAGGCCTCAAAAGAGGACCAAGAGGCTCTTAAAACCCTAAACATTGTTTTATTTATATAGTGCTCGGACCAAAAACCTCCCATAAACTGGTCAATTTATTGAATTACAAGATTCAATCGATTGAATTTAAAATCTGAAATTGGCGGACTTAAGTGAATTTAAACTCAATCGATTGAGTCACAAAATTCAATCGATTGAATTCAAATTCAGATCTAAGTGGCAAAATAGTAAGCATAAAATCAATCAATTGAATTCAAGTATCGCGAAGGTGCAAAATTTTTCTAAGCATAAAATTCAAACCAATCTTCAAATATTTACAATGAAGTTAATTATCCTAAACAACAATAGTTTTACCATGTCATGAATATTTAAAAATTAAAATTTTACTTGCATCAGTGACTAAAGTTTGAAAATTACGTCAAAAATAAACAGTGACGATTTTTTTTTTAAAACATGGTATGGAGAGTGCATGTGGTTAAATGTATAATGTAAAAAATTAAAGATCATGAATCACGTATTTGAGCACCCCACCCCGAAACCCAAGTGGTGCTATGTCCTCATTGCACGAAATCGTACGCATTAAAACAACAATAGGACAGTAAAAAATATGACAATAAATCGGCACAAGCACCAATGATGCTCACTCAACATCTCTTTCGAAGGAGGGGAAAAGCTAAGGTCACTCCCCGCTTTTCTTTTCACACTTATTACCTACACAAAAATCATACTAATTAAATCTAATAAAAACGAGGTAAAATCCTTAAATTAATAATGTGCAAGGGACTTGTGTTGCCTCCCAAGAAGCGCTAAGTTTATTCGGTCTTTAGCTCGACCCCCTCAAACTACGAAAGAAACACAGAAGGGTTGTACATATAGCATGTTTTGGGCACCCTTTTCATCACTTAAGGTCTTGAGCCTTTTTGTGGGTGGACTTTCAACAAACTCATCCACCCTGTAAACCATTAAATATGTGAATTTAGTGTGCATTGACAAATTATAAGCATCGAATAAATCATTGTTTAAAACCAATCGACTTGACGATTTGTCGAAGCACTGTAGAAATGCTCACATAAGGTGCCTCATATGTAATGCTCGACTGCTCAATCGATGTAAAATAAAGAATTATGTCCTCATGTAATTATTCTTGAGGTATTAGAGGGGTATCACTAATTGGTTGGCTATCTTTCGTTATCTTAATCTTATGTGGGCCAACAATATCTTCCTTATAATCTACCTCATGTCCTCTCTCAAGGGTGACAGTCTCAACCTCAGGCTCATGGGCAGAGGTAGTTTCTTCTTTCCAAACCAGGTCTTGCGAGATGCTTATTGGTTGGTTAGGCAAGGTATCATCCTCCCTAGCAATGGTAGCGACCATCTGCCCTATTTGATATTCAAATCTCGCAAGCTCGTCAGATACACATTGCCATACTTCTTCTAACATAGTTAACATCCGGTTTTCGAAACTGGGACTCCATGGGGATTGTGAATATTGTGGGTCAAATTGAGGTTGGTAAGATTAAGAATTTGAGTTTAAAAATTAAGAGTTGAAATTAGAGATCTAAAAAATTAATAGATTAAGAACTAGAAAAAAAAAAAAACTAGAAACTGTGAAGAGAACTAGAACTTAAGAACTAGAAGCTAGAACTTGAAAAGAAAATTAAGAACTAGAACTAAGAAGTTACCTGAGGCTAAGCGCTAAAGAGAATCTCGAAATCCCTAAGCTCGAAAGAGAGGAACTTGAAAATTCGATTGTTGGATGTGTATTGTTGTGTAGGGTAGGGGGGGTCTATTTATAAGTGTACGGGTAATTATGCGCCCTGTGGGAGGTGCGTGATTCGCTGGTCAAATTTAATTACACGCCCTATCTAGTGCACTTAATTGGATTATGCACCCTATCCCGGGAGCACAATCACTCTAAGTCGGTGATCGACTCAGTGAGTGACCGCCTGACTGGCTCAGCTAGGTGTCCTAGTTCTAGTCTAATTGGAACTAATTGTGTGATGCTGGTAGGGCGCGCACTCTGATTTGGTCACACAATCAGGTCTTAAGGCGGTTTGTAGAGGGTTAAGGACCAATTGCACGCCAGTGGTGGAACGTGCAATTGAATTTTGTGTGAGTTATAGGGCATGTAATCCATTCCTAAGGTGACCCACAGGAAGAACAGACTCGGTCCAAGTGGGACCAATTGTGCACCAACTATGGGGCGTGCAATCAAATTGCTTTCGCTGGTCAAGGTGCGTAATTCGAGACTTTTCCTGGGTTGAGTTGGATCTGAACCACAAGGTTATTATTTTAGCCTGTGCTTCGACTATATACTATTGTTTTAGTATATAGTCCCTGTATTAGGGTTGTGATATCTGAGCCACAGAGCTATTGTTTCAGCCTGTGTTCAGTCATATACTATTGTTTCAGTATATGGTCCCCGTATTAGGATCATGGGGTTTGAGTCATAGAGCTATTGTTTCACCCTGTGTTTAGCCATATACTACTATTTTTGTATATGGTCCCCGTATTAGGGTTTCAAGGCTTTCAGAGAAGGTAAGTCCCTTTTGAGAGTCGTGGGAAAGGTCAAAGGTTGACCAAACAGGTTTGTATACTCTAAGAGGGCAAAATTGGGGTGTCTACAGATGCCCCTCTTTGACGCATCCTTGCAGAGTAAGGATGCGCCAAAAAAGTAGGCACCCCTCTTTCGAGGTGCCTTCTCGTTTCTTCTGAAAAATCACAAGTGTGAATTGGGGATGCTGACATGGAATGCTTGGCTTTCTTATCTATCAGTGTAAGCTAAAGATGGAGCATTCGGGGGCCCAGTGGTAGCTGTCGAAAGGTATATCCTCAACTGTGGGTGCAAGGGGCATCCCACTGCATATTGTGACTTGCCACAAGGGGCAGTAAAATAGGGGAAAATTGATGCAATTGAGGTACCGGGGTTCATCATACGAATGTCTAGAGACAAGGTCAAGTGAACAGATAATAATATGTAATATCATATAATGGTGAAGGCTTTCGTAAGTCATGTCAGGCTGGGTGCATCATTGCTCACACCAATGGTGCATTAGGCGTCCCTTTCCAGCTGACATTTGTGATTTCTCAAAGTTGAGTGTACTCGGTGTTTGATTTCCCAAGGGAAGGAACGGGTTGGAGTGATGAGAGATGAATTTTTTATAGACAGGATGGTTTATTTATCATCATTTTTGTATATATTTAATTTTTGAAATTTTGGTATTTAACTTAAGATCAATTTGATGGCAAAGTAGTGGAAAATGTGGCTTCCGAGACGTCACTGAGCAGATCCATCGGTACGGGATTTGTTGACCCGACCGTTTGTGGTTATCAAGAAGACACTTGGTATGCCGAATACTCCATCTGACCTTCTCATGAATACTGATGATTGTCTCTTATGGGAGGACTATAGTGATTCGTGAGCTAGGAGAGACGGGTTTTGAAAACATTTTACTTAATATTAGCTAATTATATTTTACAGAGAATATCGAGTAGAAAGGGGTATTTTACTTACCTGATGTATTATCGGCGAGAGGCTTTTGCTTGTGATGGGACTGGCCGGCTGTTGTGGTGGTGCCACAATGGGACATTAAAGGGTTTCCTCTCCTTTACTTTTTACTGTAGTGGGGCCTAATGGTCACCGATGTGATGGGACTTTGATGTTTGATGGGTGTGATGGGATGTCAAAGGGGTTCCTCTCTTCTGTCGGTGATCGTATGTGTTGTTGTGGAGTCTGACGACTGCTGTGTGGTGGGATATTTGGGAGTTGTCGTGATGGGACATGTTGTTGTCATGATAAGATGTTTCGAGGGAGGCTCGACTCTTTGCGATGGGATATTGAATGAGCCTTCCCTTCTGGTTGTGTGTCATAGTAGGTTGCGACAGAATTTTGGGGAAGTGTAATCAACAATGGGACATTTGTGATTATGCGATGGGCAAGCTATGTTCGTTTCTTTCTTTGGTAGATCTTGGGTTATATGACGAGATCAGGTTATAGTTGCATCATGATGGGACATATTTATGAGTGTACGATGGAGTGCCAGTCTGATGACTCGTCACTCTGATGACTCCTTAGCTGTTTTGCGATGTGATGGGATAATGATGGTGTCTTGAGGTTGCGATGGGACTTGTCCTTTGGCCTTGGTGATGTCGCAGGGTTTTAACATCACAATGGGACTAAGGGGCATGTGATGAGGCACTAACGGTTCTCTCTCTGAGTAAGGTCACACGGTGGGGCAAGGGAGAGTGATTCTGATCATGATGGGACGAGTAGTGCGTGATTGTCTACTTTGTCCTTGTTAGTTTTCGCTTTGTGTTGCGAGGGGGCTTTTAAATTTAGCGATGGGGCTGTGAGCGTTGATTTGATTTGATTTTGTTTTATTTTGCTGGTTTATTTCATGCAACAGATGTTGGGGAATGGTCATGTGTACTTGTGAGTACGCGATGAGACTCTGGGGAATAATTTTGATCGCGGTGGGACGTTAATTCGCAGGAGGTCGTCAGGGGGTGATTTGGCCATGATGGGACTATGGGGAGATGTCCTCACCCCTGATTGGTTTGCGATGGGTCAAGGTGATTATGTATGTGTCTTATTGTGATAGGACATGTGTTCTTATGTGTTTGTTTTATTTAAGGTTTTTATTGAGGGCATATGTTTATTTTAGTTAAGGTGTGTATTCTGCTCGAGGTGTATGTTATAGCTACGAATTGCACGCGTGAATCTGGTTGCTTAATTCCATTGCGCATCTGGTTGGGCGCACGCGATTGAGAGGTTCAGGGGGTCAATTGAGCATTTGGGTGTGTGCATGTAATCCAATTACGTGCTTTGATGAGCGTGCGTGATTGGTGCGTCACCCGGTCACTATGCGGGTGACCTTTCGAATTAAGCACTGGGTGGAGAGCACAGGATTGGTTCATTGCACCTTTTGGGTGGACGAAAGGTTAATTGTGTGCCCTGATTGGTGCGCGTGATTTGGATTAAGCACCGGTGTCGCTGCGCGTGATTCAATTGCGCGCCCATGGCTAGGCGTGCGATTGGTCCGCACTCTATATTAGCCGGAAAAAAACTTCTAGTTTCTCCTCTGATTCCTTGTTTCCTTGCTTCCTAGTGCCTTGATTTCCATATTTTCATGATATTTTTGGATATGACAGTCCAACTTTGATGTCATTTCTTTTGATGTTCGTCGTTTCGTGTGCTCTGCGTCCTAAAGTGGCATCTGATGGCGGTGTGAATGGACATGTTGCTATTGTTTGGGGGTGTTGGGATTGAGGTACGATGTATATCCTTCATTATTGTTAGAAGGTGAAGATGGTGGGAGGTAAGTCCTCCAAATGGATGGAAAGGGTGTTACCAAACCAATCCTGGCCTCACTTTTCTGTTACTTTTGATTGCACGTTTTACGCATCGTGTTTTGGGTTTGTTTCCATTTTGGGTTTCGTGTTTGTTTTAAGTTGTAGGTTAGGTTCTAGGTTTTCATTTTGGGTTGTATGTTCAGGAGGTATGCCTCCAGTGATACCTGTAAAATTTTAAGTTATGAATAAAGCGATGTTTTTTTTTTCTTATTGTGTTTGTTTCATTTATGTTTGTTCATATTTATTGTTGTACGTTTCTTGCTTGTCTCATTTTAGATATTTCTGGTCCCATGGCAGAAAAGTAAGGAATAACCTAAAAATTAAAAAAATGCCCTAGTTTGGGGTGTCGGTCTTGTGACCTGAGTATCTCTACCAAGGAGCTAGCGCTCTTAAACAAATGCCCCAGTGTCAAGTGACGGTGGGAATTTTATCGGCCTCTCAGATATCCTGGAGTGCGTTAGTAATGGTCCCATGTCGGGAAGTAGTTTGATTATTTCGGCCACATGCCAGGCTCGATTTTATAAGTGCTGAATGATCATCATGTGTCATAGCTTTTTTAGCGGGATTGAGGTGAATGGTAGATAGTGTGTGATTGCATCACTTGCCATTTGAGAGTTTTCAGTTTTATTTCGAAGAGATTTTGAAAGTCATTTGACTCATTGTCCAAATGAGAAATAAAGGGGTTAAGAAGAGGTAAGGCTTATTGATCTGAGGCTAGCTTCTTATTTAATCGATTTTTGAAATAGTAGTCAACTACTTTCTTCTCGGGTGGATATTGCAGTGCCATAATTGAGCTCTCCATTGTGGTCCAGCACCATCAAATCATCAAATTTGTGGTTAGCAGGAGTTTTGTCCTCCTTCTGCCACCATACGATGATATCTAGTAGTGTGAAGATATCAGGGATGCCCTCGCGGCTTGCTTCTACTTCCCTAATAAGATTACTAGGAATGCCCTCACAATTTTCTTATGCTTCCCTGAATTCATTGGCTGTTCATTTGTCCTATTACTCTCACTCGGTTGTGCTTCTTTTCACTCTTTTTTCTCTTTTTTTTTTAAGCATCTATGCATATTTTTTTTAAACTATCCTGCTGACGCAAGAATTATGAGATTTGATGGAACCTTAAATTTTCATTTTTTCTGCTCTAACATCAACTCCAATGGCTAGAAGGGTGTGTGAGAATCTAGAGTTTTCTACATTTCAGAAAGAGAGTTTCATGATCCACTAGTCCTTTTGATCAACTCACCTGAATAGGAAGGCAGCTAATGAGTTAGACGATTCCCAAAATATTATTCAAAAATAATGGCCTAGGACTAACAAATGCCTTGCGATGACTACGAGGATGATAAGTATATGAGTATCCTGTTTAGGCTACTAGACATGATGATCATTGAGTTGTGATTCCAAGGGTTAGGAAGTCTTTCCCTTGTAGCTACTTTTTTTGGGCATGTTATCGAGATTATGAAAGTACTTCCCTTGCCGGTTTTAATTTCCTCCATGCGAGGTGGTCGTGTAGGAGCTGTTTCATTATCACTAGCTCCTCGACTTCGAGTCCTCGGTCGAGTATGCATTAGAAGGGTTTGGGGAATAAAAGAGTATTTTTGTTTTTGAGTATTTATATTTTTGGGGATCTATACTTTTAATTTTTTATGACTTTTGTACATTTTTTATTTTTTATATTTTTGTTTTGTTATTATTATTTTTGTGTTATGGTATAGCATCAGTTCCTTCTGAGCGGAGGTTGACTCAAAAGGTCAACGGGGTAACTGTTAGATAATTTGCTTCGGGGTCCTCAATCCCTTTCGATCTGATTGATCTGGGATGAGAGAGATGTTATATTTCGGTTGGTGTTTTGGATGATATGAGATTTATCAAAATAGGTGTGGTGTCTTTTAACTTCTTTCTTTGATAAGTTTCTTATGGCCGGTGGCTCCTTGTCAGGAGGGACCTTCTTTTGTTTCTCGATGGGGTGAGGCAACTCATAGAGTTGGGGCGTAGAGTTGTTAGAGAGTTCTTCAGGGTCATTTGCGGGTGGTTGGAAAATTGTTTGCGAGTGAAGTTGGAGTGGAAACTGTTGTGAGGGAAGGAAGTGTGGTAAAGGTAATGATAGGATGAGGAAAAGGTAATGTGAGAGGAAGAGACGTGAAGGTGTAGGCCAAGGTGGACATTTCCTTTGCTTGGGGCGGTTTTGTTTTCCCTTGTTTGGTTTGATGCGTATTTTGGGTTTATCGTGAGGTTGTTTTAAAGTTTTTGTTTATAATTTTCTGGGAAAGCTTAGTGTCGACTGTTTGACGTAGCGGTTTTGCTGCCGGTTGGTGTTCTGCGAAGGTTTTGATTGTGAGGTCTATGGAAATCTAGATTCGGTGGCTAAAATCGGTGTTAGTTATGATGTCGATTTTGTTTTGTGGTGGGATTTGAGAGTTCGACGATATGCCGATTTGGATATTGATTAGGGTAGCAGGATTTAAGTTTAGTTTGATTTCGAGAGTGGGAGCAATGATTGGCTCCTTGATAGGTTCGGTGGTAGGTACATGTTCGAGGATAGGTTTAGGTTCGCCGATAGTTTGAGGCTTGATGTCAAGTTTGTATTCGATGATCAATTTAGGTTTGACGATATGTTCAAGTTTGATTATAGGTTCAGATCCAATGATAGGTTTAAGATCAGTGATAAGTTTAGGTTTGATGATAGGTTTAGGTTTGGTGACAGGTTTAGGTTCGATGATTGGTTTGAGTTTGATGATAGGCTTAGATTTGGTGACAGGTTTAGGTTCGATGGTGGATTTAGGTTTGGTAACAATTTCAGCTTTGATAACAAGTTTAATTCTAATGATAGGTTTAGTGACAAGTTTATGTTCGACAATAGATTTAGGTTTGGTGACAGTGTCGGGTCTGATAACAGTTTAGGTTTGATGATAGGTTTGAGTTCGATGACAGGCTTATTTTTTATAATAGGTTTAGGTTTGGGGCTTAGTTTCGTGGTTGGTGGAACGATAAGTTCAATAGTGGGTTTAAGTTCTTGTTTCAGAGTTGAGGGGATGATAAGTTCGGTTTCGAGTTCTGTAGGGGTTAATTCACGACTTGGTCCTGAAATTAGCCCAACGAGTGATTCTGGAGTGGGTGGTTCAGAGGTCTGTTTGGTGATAAAGCTGGATTCGGGGTTTCGTTCTGAAGCTGGTGAGGTGACGAGTTCGGTAGTGAGTTTAGGTTTTGAAATGGGTTTTGGTTTGAGAGCTGGTTCTGAGGTTGGGGGGGTGAAGTGTTTATTGAGTTCGAGTTTTAAAGTGGGTGTAGGGATTGATTCAGGGACTGGTTTTGTGAATGGTGGGGCAATGTGTTTGACAATGTGTTCAATTTCGGGAGTTTATTTCGTAGTTGATTTGGAAACGAGAGGGCTAGTGATTTCGGGTGTAGTTGATTTTGAAACAAGAGGGCTAGTGATTTTGGGGTACATTGAATTACGGGTTTGGGTTCAGAGTTTAGTTTTGTGATTGGTTTAGGTATAAATGGTGTCATATAATACCGATTGATTGGCTCAAAAATTACTTCTAGAATTGGCACATGAGCCGATTCAAGGGTAGTTTGCACCATCGGTGTGGGTGTCTATTCAGGAGGTGTTGGGGTTTATTCGTTTGTTGGTAGGTTGTCGAATTCAAGGGTAGGTTGAGTCAGTTCGAAGATGACTGCATTGAGCTTGGCGATGAGTTTGGTGATGGGTTGAGTTAGTTTAGGGGTGGATTCAGTCTTGGCGATCTTCGTTGAAGAGGGCACAAGCAGCCCGTCCTAATGGTGACACGTGGACTGAGACTGTGCTTGGCGTGGGCGGTAACTTTTCTTGCCTTAGTCATTCTTGCTCTTCTCTATCTTGTCGTTCCTTGATGGTCTCATATGCGGCTACCAAGCCTCAAAGCAGTTCTGCAGCGTCATCACCTCTCTTTTGTAACTTTTGTTTGCTGAGTTCCATGAGTGGTCGGGCGGTGAAATTCTACTCGGTACTGCCATCTTTTCCACCATGGTTATTGCTAGTGCTTGGAGGGGTGAAGGGGTTTTCTTGATCACCGGTCATGTTAATCTCGGGGTGGTGCTGAGCAAACTCGTCAGACATATCCTCGCTGTATATAGGGTTACCATGGTAATTCCACAACGGAGGATCACCACTGTCAGTGAGGTTTATTATTTGTATTCCTGTCATCTTGAGCCTCTAATGGATGCTCATGCACTCTCGGGAAATTCTTGGTAGTAGAGTGGGTGTAGAAAAGGAGTAGAGCAAAAAAGCAAACTACATATGAATAATAAAAAAAGACTTAACTAAACAAAGGTGACTTTGGTGACAAGAAGTCCCATCACTATCGCCAGTCTTTTGGTGCGTGCTTTTTCTCGATTCCTTTCGGTTCCCGAAAAGAGTGGCCCAATTCGGTCCAAGTGGACTCTGGCAAAGGCGATGATTGGTACGTTAAAATATAGAAATAAAAGATAAATTCTAAGGGAAAAATACCTAGCTTGTTGCGATCACCAGCTGCATATGTTTATTGACGCCATAATACGTCATTGATCACTTCTTTCGGGGTGTGGATTCGACTTCTTTACTAAATCGTCGGCCTGCCAACATCAGCAGCACTGGGTCACCTAGGAGTTTAGTTTATATAACTTTCCTAATCTTGCTCTAAGTCTGATTGCTTTATTTTTCCTAATCCTATCAGGAGTCTAATTAATCTAATCTTCGATCCTATTAGAAGTTTAATTGATCTAGGTATGCTAATCATGTTAGGAGTCTGACTAACTTAAGAATCCAAATCTTATTAGGAATCCAATGGGTTTTAGTCTCCTAATTCTACTAGGAATTTAATTAATCTGAATATCCTAATTCTATTAAAGGTCTAATTAACTTAAATGTCCTAATTATGTTAGAAGTCTAATTATTTTAAATATCCTATTGCTACTAGAAATCTAACTATTTTAAGTATCCTACTTCTATTAGAAGTCTAATTATTTTAAATATCCCATTTCCACTAGAAACCTAACTATTTTAAGTATCCTACTTTTATTAGAAGTCTAATAAAAAGTGGGGTTTGGCTCACTATGCTAAGGACGATCGGCCCCATTCCCGAGTACCCTCCGTAAGCTCCCTTGGACAAATCGGTTGGCTAAGGGCCATTTTAAAAGTGGTATAAATTAAGAAACTGATTTTGAAATAAAAAGTTAAGATTCTGGAGATTGAAATTAAGAGATTTTGAAGATTATGATTAGAACAAAAAAATTATGAATTAGAAGAGATTAAAAACCTAGAATATAAAGGCTATGATCTAGAATAATTAAAGACTGAGAACTAGTTCTAGAGATTAAGAATAAGAAAAACTTGAAGTTTAAAGACTAAAATTAAGGACTGGTTCTAAGAATTAAGACCTAGAACCAAAGATTAAGAATTTGAGTTTAAAAATTAAGAGTTGAAATCGGAGATCTTAAAAATTAGAAGATTAAGAACTAGAAAAAAAAAACTAGAAACTGTGAAGAGAACTAGAATTTAAAACTAAAAAAACTAGAATAATATTTAAGGATTAAAATTAAGAATTGGCTCTAGAAGCTAAGAACCAGAGATCAAGGACTAAAATTTAGGAACTAAAATCAAAACCTAAGATATAAGACCAGAAATTAAGGACTAAAACTAGAACTTAAGAACTAGAACCTAGAACTAGAACTAAGAAGATACTTGAGGCTAAGCACCGAAGAGAACCTCGAAATTCCTAAGCTCGGAAGAGAGGAACTTGAAAATTCGATTATTGGATATGTGTTGTTGTGTGGGGTAGGGGGGTCTATTTATAGATGTACGGGTAATTAGGCATCCTGTGTGAGGTGCGTAATTAGTTGGTCAAATTCAATCATGCGCCCTGTCTAGTGCGCTTAATTGGATTACGCGCCCTATCCCTGGTACTCAATCACTTTGAGTCGGTGACCGACTCAGTGAGTGACCAGCTGACTGGCTCAGTCGAGTGTCCTAGTTCCAGTCTAATTGGAACTAATTGCACGCTAGTGGTAGGGCACACAATCGATTGTGCATTCTGGTTTGGGCTAGAAATCGGGTCTTAAGGCGACCTCTAAAAGGTTAAGGACCGGTCCATATTGTACCAATTGCGCGCCAGTGGTGGAACGTGCAATTGGATTGCGTGTGCGTTATAGGGTGCGTAATCCATTCCTAAGGCAACCCACAAGAAGAACAAGCCCGGTCCAAGTGGGACCAATTGCGAGCCAACTATGGGACGTCCAATCAAATTGCGCGTGCTGGTCAAGGCATGCAATTTATAACTTTTCCTTGGTTGAGTGGGTCTGAACCACAAGGCTATTATTTCAGCCTGTGCTTCGACTTGTTTCAATATGTAGTCCCCGTATTAGGGTTGTGGGATCTGAGCCACAGAGCTATTATTTCAACCTGTGTTCAGCCATATACTATTGTTTCAGTATATGGTCCCCGTATTAGGGTTGTGGGGTCTGAGCCATAGAGCTATTGTTTCAGCCTGTGTTTAGCCATATACTACTATTTCAGTATATGGTTTCTGTATTAGGGTTTCAAGGCTTTTACAGAAGTTAAGTCCCTTCTGAGAGTCATGGGCATGGTCAAACGTTCATTGAACAGGTTTGTATACTCCGAGAGGGTAAAATTGGAGTGTCTACAGTGAGCTCTACCCTCCACTGCCCGACACCATTCCCAACATCTTCTGCCTCCTCAGTAATCAGAACCTCCTCAGATTCCTACCAGAGCGGCCTCGACTTTGGCTCCCAAACCTAGACTACGATAAATTTTGTGCTTTCCACTGATTCATAGGTCACAACCTAGAAGACTACGGGGTTCTCTGGGATGTGATGAAGGACATGAATGATCGAAATCAGATCGACTGGGAGTCGCTCAAAAATTTCAACCCTAACAACAACCAACCTCCACTGAATCTGGGGATTATCAACAACCCCATGCGTAACCATAACTAGAGAGCGGTAGCTCACATCACCGCAGTGGACCTCCCTAGTCAACTCCCCATGCATCCTTCCGCTCCAATCACCAGTTGCAACGATTCTAGTCCCTCAATAAATCCAGTCAAGTCTCCTAGACCCTCGGCTACTCGGCCACACCCCTCAACCTCAATCACTCAACTTGCACCTCCAAGTCCCCCTCCTTACCCAAACTTCACTAGGATCCGATTCCAATCATTCAGGACCCGGAGACCAAACCTTCACAAACCTTTATCAGAATCCTTGACCCCTCCAAGCACTGAGCCCACTCCATCACTACCTCCTTCATCTGACTCTGAACCAGAGAAAAAGGATTATGTCCTCTGAACCGTAGCCCAAATCATGCCATAGGTAGATGGACTCTCCCAAAATACCTCAAGCCAGAAACACGAGGCCATAGTCAAACACCAATCGAGTACAGGAATGAAGCAATAGCCAGAAGAATCTGACAAGTAGGAAGCATTGATCTCCGCCTTCCTCAAAGAAGAAGACTACACGCAGTACCTCCCACCTTCGGACGGCATCGCTGCAGTACGTATTCCTTCTTCAAATTTCACCCCAATCATGATGAATGCTCCGGCAAGTTCATCAACTCAAGTCATACATGGCTCAAAGATCGACAACTGGCGTGCCCAGCCCTCAAATCAGGAACCACCTACCCGTCACCACAGTTCCTATGGGATAAAGAAGCTATCAGCGCACAACCGCCAAAGTGGATAATAAGAGAGAAGGAAGCCAACTTGCCTCCCCTACCTCATGTCATTCACCCACAACCAATTCTGGTACTTCAATCACTTCAACCAGCTGCGAGTAAAGCGCATCGACCAGGAAAAGAACACGTGCTTGAATCAGGTCAAGAGTAAGACCTCCTAGGGCATCTTTAGAAGATCCCAGCGTAAATATCTATACTTGAGCTCATCAAGAAATCCCTAGACCACCATCGGCTACTAATGAAGACGCTGGAGGAGACGCAAATAGATGAGGACACCTCTTTGGATGACCTGCACCAGATCACTTCCATCATGGCACAACCACCAACCCTTACCTTCACAGATGCAGATATGCCAAAAGAATCCCTGTGAGGGAGATCAACTGTCATATATCTGATAGTAATAATCAGAGGGTTTTCAGTCCCTCATGCGCTAGTTGACACAGGAGCAGGACTCAATATTTGCCCTATAATGACGCTCAAGATTCTCAAGTACACGGAGCATGATATAAGGCCCTCGTCATTATCCCTGATCACATATGAACGCTCTCGACGCTTTATTAAGGGAACCATTATGCTACAAGTTCACCTCGGGCCAGTAAAAAAAGATGTCACCTTCCACATCTTCGACTCGTCTAGTACTTATAATTTAATCTTAAGAAGGAAATGGTTGGAATCCATGAAACCTGTAGCATCTACATACCATCAATGTGTCAAATTCCCTCACGAGGACTCCATCATTAGAACATACACTGACGCGCCTCTTCAGGAGATAGATACCGACTACACAACAAGTATTCTAATGACAGATGACTTTGTCCTATCCACAGGCCACATCAGGATGGTGTGACTGCCCGACGACATGGAAGTGGCAGAAATCACTCATCCCAGCTCTTCTCCGCCATACCGGTCGAGATTAACAAGAAGAGAAGTCGGCCTGACCTCACCCGACTCTATGACATAATCCAACTGCAACAAAAGGATGGGACCTCTTGGATCAACTAGGATATGTCCCTTAGATTGAGCTCCGCAAGAATAAGCAAGGGCACATAGGGCCTGTCGTCCCTAAGAAGGTTCGAAAACACATAGGATCGGGCTACTAATCAGACGACAAGCAAGCCGACCTCCTGCCAACCTCGCCTAAGTGGCCACTATATGACCACTTCGTCTATGGAACAATCGAGAAGGCCGATGTGCAAAAGAAAAGAAGGGACTGCTTCCCTAAAATGTTGGAGATAGAAATCGAGCAGATAGCCAGAGCCTTCACTAATTTGACCAATTTAAATCAAGACGACGACATCAATAAGCCACTTGAGGGCGTCGGACCATTGTTCAACACTGAGGAATCCTCAGAAGAAGGAAAGAACCTCCACAACCTGAATCGTAGGTAGAAGAGTGGGAGTCAACTGATGAAGAAGACTTTCACATCGCGTCTATAGGGGTTAAAAGAGGATGGGAATCAGATACTTCCCCCTCTCTTCCTCTACCCCAACCTCAATTGCCAGCGCAGGATGATTTGTCGTCAATATCAAGTGAGGAGGAAGATTATTGGGCGAGCCTCTCTGCCATAAAACTTGAAGACTTCCTGAGAGTTGATCGCCTAGAATGGTTTGGAGAAGACAATCACTCCCGAGATAAGACTTTAAATCTCGATGACGATTTCGATTATCAACATGCACTTGACAATTGGCGATGCCCGCGTCGATGCCCTTACTTGAAGCAACCTTACTGTGACCTGTGCAAGGCTATGATGCTACGATGTCAAAAGGCTATCATGGACCAAATTTGGCAATTTGTTAGCACAGAATATTCTCGTATTACCTTTATAGAAGTTGAAGAAGAACTACATCTCAACGCTCCCTAATCTCTAGACGCACCACAACTTCAAATATTTTGGAACTCACTAGAGGAAGAATGGAAATCGCCCCCAAACGATGACATAGATTACTGGATAGATCTCCACACCCTCGAGTTGGCAGAATAATTGGACCAAGGCCTTCAAGGACTATCCAGTGGAGAAGACGAGCTCGACTTTGATAGTGACGACCTTGGCCCCGATCTCGAAGGATGGGAATGCCCTTGGGGACACCTCTGCATCTCACACCTACACCAGCCTTGCTGTCGGGCATACATACTCATCCTGGCATATTATAAAGTCTAAGAAAAAGAACTTATGAGCCCTAAGGAAGATCAACCAGGCTCACCCAAAGAGGACAAACTTCACCAAGCAGATTTTAGCACCGACGATGGTGATCCTGAGCACCTGCCTATCAGATGGGAATGCTCCCTGGAGTTTCCATGTATCATACGGACACATCAACCTCACTGCAAAACCTGAACGGTGATATTAAAAGAGCTCGAATAAAAAGGTGAGATTAATCCTTTTCCCACACTATGGGTGATGTTCGAAGGAATCAATAGTAGTCAGGAACCAGCTACTCTCGAGCCAAACCCAATGATAGAACTCATCGAAGAGTGTGTCGCGCTGATACAAGGAGAAGAAGAGTCAAAGGTAAATGAAACCATTTAGATGCTAGAAGAAGTTAGATCATCAGTCGGACCGTCACCATGGTCTTTCATCAGGAAGATCACGTCGAGCGAGGATCATAAAAAATGCCAAATTCAGAATGGGCTCACATCGCATGAACACTCGCACGAACAACTCCAGAAGCTGTCACACTTTCTCAACTAGAGGAAGCAACTCCGTCGGTGCCTCTTCAGGCAACCAACCATGTAGCATATCTCTTATCAAAATAAAAAAAATAGAAAAACCCAAAACCCTAAAAAATTTAGAACATATCGAAAGAGAGAGAGAGCCCTTCATCCCACGCCCACCTAGCGACTAGCACATCCCATGCCCACCTAGCGACTAGAACAAAGACCCCTCTCATAAGGCTACAAGTAGCGATCACTCCAACGAAGTCAAGGGAGTAATAATCGACAAGATCACACACGGTCATCCTCCCACTCTTAAGGAGCCCTACCACGATTGCGTTCAAAATGACCCTACTCCCTCTCCCTCACGAAGGCACAGAACACCCTGGCGAAATAAGAAGCCTGTGGTCATACCTGATGAGATACTCCACGACTTTGAGAGGAGAATGAATAGCCTTAACCTACACCTCATTAATGATGTCGCGGTCATCAATTACACTGATGAATGGTTACCTCTCACAAAACTAACCCCCCAGTGTAGCGATTTTACAGTGTATGAGTTCACTGATGACAATGAAGAAGGAGCACCAGCTGCTGAGGAGACATAGGACTTCCAATAGCTCATTAAGCCCTTCGACAAGCAAACCCAGGCTGTCATGGAACCTACCGAAGAAATCAAGTTTGGCATCGAGGGGAAGCCAAAGAAGCTACTAATCAGTGCGACACTCAGCCCTAAGGAACGACAATAGATCATCCAAGTTCGTCAAGATCACCTCAGCTCTTCGCATGGTCCTATGAGGACATGCCTGGTTTGGACCTGAGCTTAGTAAAACATCATTTAGTCTTAGAACCCGATGCAAAACCCATCAAGCAGAAACTCAAAAGAATGCTCCCGCAGACAGCGCTACAAGTCAAGGAGGAAGTCGACAAACTACATAAAGCCAAATTCATTCGAGTCGTCCTCTACCCCAAGTGGGTTGCAAATGTAATACCTGTCGCCAAGAAGGATAGCAAAGTAAGTGTATGTATCGACTTTCAGAACCTCAACCGGGAATGCCCGAAAGATGACTTCCCTCTACCTCACATAGACACTCTGATTGACAACACCGCTGAGCATGTGATGTTATCCTTTATGGATGGCTTCTCCGGATACAACCAGATTAAACTAGCAGAATCCGACCATGAGAAGACTTCCTTCACTATGCCATGGGGAACCTACTGCTACATCATCATGCCCTTCGAGCTCAAGAACACAGAGGCCACGTATCAACCAGCCATGATGGCCATCTTTCATGACATTATGCACAAGTGTGTGGAAGTCTGCATTGATGATATACTAGTAAAGTCTCAGACATGAACAAGATATGCTAAAGCACTACGACTGGTACTACAAAGATCCAAGAAATATCAGCTAAAGATGAATCCAAAGAAATGTGTATTTGGAGTGACTTTTAAAAAACTATTAGGATTCATCGTTATTAAGCGAGGAATCGAGGTCAACCCAGTAAAGGTTAAAGCCATTCTCGAGATGCCACCTCCCAGTAACATCAAAGAACTACGAGGTCTAATAGGATGACAATTCATTAGAAGATTCATCTCCCAACACTCAAACAGATGTGAGCCTTTCTATAGTCTACTTAAAGGAGGAGCTGAGTACATATGGGATGACTAGTATCAGCAAGCCTTCGACAACATTAAGAAGTACCTCCTCAACCCGCTGATATTATCACCACTAGTTCCCGGAAGACCCTTGATCCTCTACGTATCAAGAAATGATAGGGAATTGGGAGTAATTCTTGGACAACATGATGAAGACAGAAAGAGAGAGAAGGCCATCTACTACCTCAGTAGGGCAATGGTCGAGTACGAATGCAAATATACAGTAATAGAGAAGACCTGCCTCACACTAGTGTGGGCCTCGATGAAACTACGACACTACTTCGGAGTGCAAAAGATATTGGTACTAGCACGTATGTGTTGAGCAGTGAGAAAGACCATTTTTCACCTCCTAACCTAACCTTTGATGGAGCTTTGAGTTGACTAATAATGTGTTTTGAGTGTGTTTTATAGATAAGCAATAAATTGTATTCTTAGTGCAGGCATCCATCTAAAAATGCCAAAGAAGAGATCTGCTGCTCAACATGTGCTCATGCAGCCCAAAGGCTAGCCAATCAAGCAATCCACAGAGCTTAAGATGTCCATGAGAATGGCATGGGCCCAGCTAGGTATACTTGGGACCAAGAGCAGTTACAATGAATGAAGGTTGAACCCCTCCAAAGGCTTCTAAGGAGTGGATAGAGGAAGGACAACACCCCAAAGCTATGGGATTGCTGTGGAAGCAAAGAACAGAAGAGCTCGAGAGGTTAATCCAACCTGTCGAGATGTTCTGGTGAGAGAAAGCCACTTATCGAGAGGTTGGGATGTTTAAATATGAAGCTGTCGAGAGGTCCCCACATCTTGTCGAGGAGTTAAAGCTAAAGAAAGCAACCTATTGAGAGATACTGGGGAGAACAATTAAAGAGATCGATAGGTTGATTCAACTTGTCAAATGATTTAAGCTGCAGCAGAGCATCCTGTCGAAGAAGTACCTAAAGCTGCATGCATTCTCGAGAGGTTCCATTAACATGTCGACAGGATGGCTGAAGTTGCTCTAACCTGTCAAGAACAACTTTCAACCTGTCGAAAGCTCAACTGGAGCTGTATAAGAAGTTGACAGGATGCTTTATAACCTATCAAGAGGATGAATGGAGCTCAAACAAAAGTTAAGAATTGTGTCAACCTGTTAGGAAATCAAAAGATTCAGTCGACAACTACAAGCAACCTGTCGAAGGCCACATCCAACCTATCAAATGGAGAGCCAATAAGAGTCAGAACATGTCGAGAGGTTCCCTGAACCTCTCGACACACAATTTGGGAACTTCTCAGTTCCAGCCACATCAGCTGCTCACCTCAGTGCTCTATGCACACATTTTAAGGCATTTTGACAACCCTTGGGGGTATTTTTAGAACACAAATGGGCAAAAATAGAGATCCTCTAACCACCTCACATGTACTTATTTTTTATGGACCAATTGGTGGAGAGCTTCTAGAAGAGAAATCAGCCACATCAGCAGCTCAGAATAACAGAATTATTCCCTTGAGCTCTGATTGGTTCAAAAAAATCTGAGGGCAGAAGGGAAGACTATAAATGAGAGAAATTGCACAGAAGAACTATCTAGAAATTAAGAGAACTCAGAAAAAACTTGACATCCCTTTTCCCTTCAAAAATCCTATCTCTCCTTCTTCCCCATTCTCTCTTTAGACTAGCCATGGTTGGCTAAACCCTTTTAGTAGCTAGGGTGAGGTTGAGAGCTATAAATTGAGAGGTTCAAGGCTTTGTATGAGGATTAGATGTTGCACAGATTACAGATCTGAGAACAATTATACTATAAGTTGTATTGAATCAGTAATTATTAAATTTAAAGTTAATTTGGATCCACAAATCTCTTGACTGCCATTTGATTTCCCTAGATCTAATATCCCTGTGGATGCTCGAGCTTGTAGCCTTGCATCCACAACATCTGTGATGGTTTAGATGTTCTAATTGAGACCCTTGAATAAGAGGAATCTCTAGGATGATCTGTGGCCATTAAAGTGGACAGATCATAGCCTTAGGATCACTCCACTGCTCTGGTCTAGGTTAGATTCGTATACCTTGCATCTGAGCTTGTAGCCAGATGAAGGCTTGTTGCAAATCAGTTCTTTGCACTGCCTATGAACCAACCAATTTTCAGTAAAGACCAAAATCCCTAGTTGTTATTCTCTCCCCTTTGATTTTAATCCTTTTCTCCATCTCTTTAAATCTATTTTTTTAATCAAGCTCTAGAACATTTGATTTTACATTGTATTTCTATAGTTTTTAGTAAAGTGACAATCCCCAAAACCTCTCCTCTTTTCTTTCTTGCTGTAGATTAAATTAGGATAGGATAGAGTGCCAGATCTGTTATAGATCTGGAGATTTACCCTATTTTGAAGCACATTTCCCCGTGGACATACCGTTACTTACCCCTTTAAAGCTTGCTGCAACAGCCCTGATTCTTGCAGGCCTGGTTGCTTTACCTTGGTTTCATTTTGTTGTGATCATTCCCCTAGTTAGTTTGTTGTTTTTAAACCTTTAATAATTATAAGGTAAGAAATACAATAAGTTTTTGGCGTCGTTGCCAGGGATCTGTATATTTCAATTGGTAGATCTAAGTTTTCTTATTTCAGATTTAGATTTTTAATTGTCGGCTTTGTGTTTGACTAATTGCTGCTGTAAGTTTTCTGTAGTTAATTTTATGAACAGATCTAGATCTGTAATTTTGAGAGGAGCATTGTGCCAATTGGAGGAGCAAGTTGTGCTTAAGTTTGCATTTCCTAACTCTTTTTATATTTTTAGATCTATAAATTTGTAGATCTGTAGCAGTAGTTGTGTGTTTTTGTCTTACTGAAATCTGTGTGCTGTAATTTTGTTTTTGCTGTGTGTATGCTTGGTAGAACATCTCTCAACCCTGAGATTGTTCCTTTAGATCTTAAAGTTGAGAGACTTCTCAGACCTAAGCAGCCCCTACACACACCTGTAGTTAATTCTTAGATTTCTGCAATGGGTGAGTAACCTAGGACATTGAAAGAATTTAATGCACCAGGGGTGTATAGCTCCCCCTTCTGCATTCAATTCTCTACTGTCCAAGGGAACTATGAGATTAAATCTTCCATCATAGAAATGTTGTTCTCATATCATGGACTGAGTAAGGAAGACCCTTACAAGCACATTGATGAATTCATTGGCTTGTGTACTACTTTCAACATTGCTGGTTTGGGAGAGGAAGCAACCAGGTTGAGGCTCTTTCCTTTTTTATTAAAGGACAGAGCTAGAACTTGGCTGTCCATGCTCCCAACCAACAGTATTTAGTCTTGGAATGACCTTCACTGTCAATTTCTAGTCAAATTCCTCCCCATGTCCAAAACAAGTCAGCTGAGAAAGAGCATAATTTCATTTGCTCAAGCCTCAACTAAAGACTTTCACCAAGCATGGAAGAGATTTAAGGAGCTCTTGAAACAATGTCCCCATCACCAAATTCCTGAATGGCAACTTGTTTAAAGTTTCTATCAAGGAATTGATCCCAAGAGCAGGGACATGATTGATGCCTCATGTGGGGATACTTACCTCCGCAAAATAGCTGATGAGGCTTGGGAGTTGTTTGATATAATCAGTGAAAACTCCATGCAAAGGGAGACTTTGTCACGGGACATTGAGACTCCTATTAGAGTGGGGAGAGAAAACACTACAAGAGGGAAAATGTATGAGGTCAGTGGTTATAATAATTTAAAAAGGAAGGTTGATAGTTTGACTTAGAAATGTGATAAGCTCTTGGGAGCAATGCAGTCTCCAATGGCTGCCAAAGTAGAGGAGGCATGTTTGATATGCCAGTCCCCTACTCACTCCCTTGAAGAATGTCCTTCTGCTGCCTAATTTCCAGATCTGGTTATAGAATATGTAAATGTTGCTCAGTCCTTTAGACAACAGCCAGCTGCTGGTTATCATTGGAGAAACCACCCCAACTTGAGGTGGAGGCAAGATAACTTTCCAAACCAGCAGCAACAGTAATAACAGTAGCCATTGCCCTTTAGAAATGCTTAGCCCTACCAGCAAAACTACTTTCCCAAGGCCCAATACTAGCAGCCTATGGCCCAACCAATGGCGCAACCTGTGCATGAAAGTGCACCAGCCCCAGCACCCTCTAGATCCCTCACATTTGAAGAGCAAGTTTTGACTTTATTATAAAATTTGGGCTCTTTGTCTCAAACAGTTAACTCCCATAGCCAAAGTATTAAGAAGATACACGATCACCTTGGTCAGCTATCTAATTCTTTGACTAAAAGAGAGGAGGGAAGACTGCTTAGTCTGCCTATGAACAATCCAAAAGGGCAGTATATGGTGGGTGAGACTTCTTCATCTCATGAAGAAGCTAAATCTGCCACCACTTTGAGAAGTGGAAGGCTGGTTGATAACAAGGTTGGTGTTGAGTCTAAGAAGAGTGCAGGAAAAGATAGAACAATCCATGATGAAATGCAGCAAGAGCAGCATATGAGAAATAAGGGAGGTGTTGATGAACCCTAACAGAAAAATGAAAACAAAAATAAAGGAAAAACTGATGAGATTGCTAATGCCGCAAATGGGAGATCAGTCCCCCATTTGCCATTTCCCAATGCACTTCAAGCACCTTCTCCTTTTGACAAGGGGAATGCTAAGGTTGAGGAAATGATGGAAATATTTAAACAAGTAAAGATCAACTTGTCTTTATTTGATGCAATCAAGCAAGTACCAACCAATGCAAAGTTTTTAAAAAATTTGTACACACACAAAAGACAATCTAGGATATACCTATCCAAGAAGGTCTTTTGTGCTAAGAAAGTAAACCAAGTGTTGTCCATTGCAACCCCAACAAATCTCCAAGACCCTGAAGTTCTCGCAATCCCTTGCATCATTGGGATCACACCATTGAAAAAACCTTGTTAGATCTGGGAGCCAGTGTAAACCTATTTTCATATTTAATTTATGAGAAGTTAGGTTTGAGAGAATTGAAGCCCACACATATGATATTACAGCTGGCTAACAGATCTGAAAGGAAGCCTGTGGGAATGATAGAAGATGTGTTTGTTGGGGTTGACAAGTTTTTCTATCCAGCATATTTTCGGGTTCTTGACATGGAACCAAGCAAGTGCATTACTTCCATTCCTGTAATTTTGGGCAGGCCTTTCTTGGCCACTGCCAATGCTTGTATACAATGTAGATCAGGTGTAATGAAGGTGTCTTTTGGCAATATAAAAGTAAAATTGAATATTTACAATGCAGTAAGCCAACCTCACTTGAATAGTGAGGATTGCTTTTTGATTGATGTGTTGGATGAGCTTGTGGAAGAGACTCTAACCAAGCTGGTGCATTGTGATGATTTGTGTGATATTTTTGAAAATGTGTGGAGTAAAATTGGGGAAGAAAAGGCCCCCACACCTGAGATTCATGAGGTGAAAGTCTTAAATTCTGAAGTGGGGCCAGCAACAAGGTATCCTCCTTAGAAACCTGCTGTGTTGCCTCTTTCACCACCTTCAAAGGCACCTTTGTTGCCTTCACTCATAAGTCCACCTGATGTGGAATTGAAATAGCTACTTAAGACTTTGAAATATACTTTTTTGGGATCAAATCAGAATTTGCCTGTGATAATTTCTTCTTCCCTCACTGATGAACAAGAAGAAGAGCTGTTGAGTGTATTAAAAAGGCACAAGAGAGCAATAGGTTGGACTATTACTGATCTTGCAGGCATTAGCCCTGCTGTTTGTATGCATAAGATCTACTTGGAAGAGGGTTCCAAACCGTCTAGAGAGATGCAGAGAAAGTTAAACCCCCACATGCAAGAAGTGGTGATGAATGAGGTGGTTAAATTGTTAGATGCAAGAGTCGTCTATCCCATTTCAGATTTTGAATGGGTGGCACCTACCCAAGTGGTACCTAAGAAGTTTGGAATCACTGTGGTTAAATCTGAAACTGGTGAGCTAATTTCAACCAAGAAAACCATTGGTTGGAGAGTGTGCATTGATTATCGAAAGCTCAATTAAAAAATTAGAAAATACCACTTTCCTTTACCCTTCATAGACTAGATTTTAGACAAGTTGGTAGGCAAAGTTTTTTACTGCTTTCTTGATGGATATTCTGGGTATAACCAAATCCTTGTGTATCCATAAGACCAAAAGAAAATCACTTTCACATGTCCATTTAGCACATTTGCTTATAAAAGGACGCCATTTGGATTGTGCAATGCTCCCGTAACTTTTCAAAGGTGTATGTATGCCATCTTCTCTGACATGATTGATTAGTTTTTAAAAATATTCATGGATGATTTTTCTGTCTTTGGGGAAAATTTTAGCTAATGTCTACAACATCTCAGCCTAGTGCTGCAGAGATGTGAGAAAACCAACTTGGTTTTGAGTTAGGAAAAGAGTCATTTTATGGTCAATCAAGGCATTATCCTTGGCCATGTTATTTCTCACATAGGCATTGAAGTAGACCAAGCTAAAATTAATTTAATTGCATATTTGCCCCGACCTAAAATTGTCAAACAAGTCAGATCTTTCTTGGGACATACTGATTTTTATAGGAGATTCATCAAAGATTTTAGCAAAATCTCAAAACCCCTTTGTCACCTGTTGTGTCAAGAATTTCCTTTTGAATTTAATGATGAATGTATCACTGCTTTTAAGCTTTTGAAAGGCTGTTTAACCTCTACACCTGTCCTTTAAGCACCTGATTTTTATTTTTCATTTGAGCTGATGTGCGATGCATCAGATTTTACTATTGGTGCAATTTTGGGGCAAAGAAAGGACAAGTTACCTTGTGTGATTGCTTATGCAAGCAAGACAATGATCGATGCTCGGTTAAAGTACACCACAACTGAGAAGGAATTGTTGGCCATTGTCTATGCTTTGGAAAAATTTAGGTCTTATGTGTTAGGATCTAGGATTGTGATATTCACAGACCACTCAGCCCTGAAGTACCTTTTGTCTAAAAAGGATGTCAAGCCAAGATTAATCAGATGGATCCTCCTATTATAGGAGTTTGATCTTGAAATTAAAGATAAAAAAGGGGTTGAAAATGTGGTTGCAGACCGCCTATCCAGGATCTTAGCTACTGAGTTTGATAGGTTGCCTATCTGTGACTCATTTCCTGATGAACAACTATTTGCTGTCAGCTTGAGTACACCTTGGTTTGCAAACATAGTAAATTACTTGGCAGTGGGTAGGATCCCCCCACATTGGAATTAAATAGATAGGGAGTTGTTCTTCTCTCAGATTAGAGATTACATGTGGGAGGATCCATACCTTTTCAAATACTGTGCAGACCAAGTTGTGAGAAGGTGTGTCCCTGAGAATGAAATTCAAAGCATACTAACCATGTGTTATGAACAAGCTTGGGGAGGCCATTTCAGTGGAAACAAGACTGCTGTCAAGATACTTCAAAGTGGATTTTATTGGCCCACTATCTTCAAAGATGCATAGCAGTATTGCAAAGCTTGTGAAAGATGCCAAAAGATGAAAAGTATTTCAAAAAGAAATTTCATGCCTTTACAGCCCATACTTTTTGTTGAATTATTTGACATTTGGGGGATTGACTTCATGGATCCCTTCCCTCCTTCCTAAGGATACAATTTTATTCTTGTGGTTGTGGACTATGTGCCTAAATGGGTGGAGCCCATAGCCACAAGAACCAATGATCACAGGGTTGTCCTCAATTTCTTGAAGGACAATATTTTCTCTAGGTTTGGTACCCTCAGAGCTATCATTAGTGATGGGGAAAGCCATTTCTGTAATAGGCAGTTTGAGAACTTGCTTAGAAAGTACTCTGTGACACACAGAGTTGTCACCCCATACCACCCACAGACCAGTGGGTAGGTGGAAATTTCTAATAGAGAAATTAAATATATTTTAGAGAAAACTATGAAAGGAGATAGGAAGGATTGGTACCTGAAGTTGACTGATGCTATTTGGGCTTATAGAACTGCTTATAAGACCCCAATAGGGATGTCTCCCTTTAGGTTGGTGTATGGCAAGGCATGCCATTTACCAGTAGAGTTAGAATATAAGGCCTATTGAGCCATTAAATCATTGAATGTTGATCTAACTGCTACTGGTATACACAGGAGGCTGCAACTGTCTGAGTTAGAATAGCTGAGATTGGAAGCCTACTCCAATGCAAGGATCTACAAAGAAAAAGCCAAAGCTTTTTATGATAAGCATTTGTTGAGAAAGGAGTTTGCTGCTAGCAACAAGGTATGGCTGTTCAATTCCAAATTAAATTTTTTTCCAAGTAAGTTGAAATCTAGATGGGAGGGACCTTACATTGTAAAGCATGTATCCCCATCTGGAGCCATTGAAATCATGGATCCAAAGGATGGTAGGATCATGAAAGTTAATGGTCAAAGGCTCAAACTTCTTGTTGAAAAGGGGAAGGTGCTTGCAATGCCTTGGGAAATGACAAATGTGGGACTACTCCCTCATCTGCAGCCCTAGCCAACTGGTCATCTGTCTTTTTAACTTTGTTATTTTCTTGAGAATCCTCATTCTCTTTCTTATTTAAACTGGGTTGTTCCTGTTGTGTCTTTCCGAAAACCCCTTCTTTTTCTTTTCCCAAATCTCTACAGGCTCACAGCCCACTTGATTATCTACCAGCCATCCACTCCTCAATGTAGTAACAGATTTAGCTTCCTCCTGGGTAGAGGAAACTTCACCCACTACAAATGTCTCCTTGGGTTATCCAATGGTTGGCTAGGCAGCCTCCCTTCCTCTCTCTTAGTCAAAGCATTAGACAGCTGACCAAAATGGTCCTCTATCTTCTTAATGCTTTGGCTGTGAGAGTGCACAGCTTGAGATAAGGGGCCCAAATTCTATAATGAGGCCAAAACTTGTTCCTCGAAAGGAGGTGCTCTCACAGCTGGAGGGGGTGCAGGTTGCTGCACAGCTGGGCCATGGGCTGCTGGTAATGAGGCTGGGTAACATAACTTTGGTGGTAGAGTTGAGAATTTCTGTAGGGCATGGGTTGTTGTTGCTGCTGCTGCTGGTTTGGGTATGCATCTTGTCTCCACCTCAAGTTGGGGTAGTTCCTCCATTGATACCCAGCAACAGGCTGTTACCCATAGGACTGAGTGGCAGCCACATGCTCCGTAACAAAATCTGGAAACTGGATAGCTGATGAGCATTCTTCAATGGGGTGGGTAGGGGATTGGCAGATAGCACATGCCTCCTCCACCCTAGCAGCCATGGGTGACTGCATTGCTCCCATGAGCTTATCAAATTTCAGTGTCAAGCTATCCACTTTCCTCTCCAAATCACTTTGTATATTTACCTCAAACATCTTCCCTCTAGTGGTATTCTCTTTCACCAATCTAGGAGGATCTAGGTCCCTAGACAAGGTCTCTCTCTGCACTGAGTTCTCACTAATGATATCAAACAACTCCCAGGCCTCCTCAGCAGTTTTATGGAGGTAGGTGCCACCACAAGAAGCATCTACCATGTCTCTGCTTTTAGAATCAATCCCTTGATAGAAACTTTAGACAAGTTGCCATTTAGGGATTTGATGGTGGGGACATTTCTTTAGGAGTTTCTTGAATCTCTCCCAAACTTGGTGAAAATCCTCAGTTAGATCTTGGGCAAATGAGATGATGCCCTTCCTCAAATGGCTTGTTTTGGACATGGGGAAGATTTTGGCCAAGAACTGACATTGAAGATCACTCCAGGACTGAATGCTGTTGGGTGGAAGCATTGAAAACCAAGTCCTGACTCTATCCTTCAATGAAAAAGGAAAGAGTCTAATCCTGGTCGCTTCCTCCCCCAAACCTGTGATGTTGAAAGTGGTGCAGAGTCCTAAGAATTCATCAATGTGTTTATAAGGATCCTCTTTAGTCAGGCCATGAAATAAGGGTAGAATCTAGATTATGGAAGACTTTATTTCATAATTTCCTTAAGCAGCTGAGAATTGAATGCAGAAGGGGGAATTGTAAACCCCTGGTGCATTAAAATCCTTGAGAGTTCTATGCTGCTGTTGCTCACCCATTTATGGAAATTCAGCTACAACATATGTGAGTGGAGTTTGTCTAGATCTGAGAAGCCTTTCAACCTCTGGATTTAAAGGGACAATCTGAGGTTGGAGAGTTCTTCTCCCAAACATACACCACTCAAGATCTAATGCAGAGTAATTCTTCAAACACAACAAACAGGAATAAAAACAAGTGACTTCTGAATCTTAAAGTTAACATATCTGACAAATGAAGGAGAGTAGAGGGATGCAAACTTAAGAGCAGCCTCTAGCACAATGCTCCTCTTGCGACTTACGGTGAAATACAAAGAATCTTTGGAAAACAATAAAACTTACAAACAGAGTTAGTAAAAAAATCAAACAAACTACTGCAGATCTATGGTCTAAACTAAATCAAACTTAGATCTACCAATTTCAAGAACATCTCCCCGGCAGCGGCGCCAAAAACTTGTTGGGTTATTTCAATATGCTGATTTATTGTGTAATGATAGTAAAACAGGGGATGGATTCAGCACATCTAAAATATCCTAGGCCTGCAAGATACAAGGTCCTTTGTAGCAAGTTTTAATAAGTAAGGGAATGTCCACAGGGAGGTGAGTTTAAAATATGGTAAATCTCCAGATCTGACACCCTAATTAATGTTAAGGAAGCTAAGAAAAAGGGGAGAGGTTGAACAGGGTTGTCACTTGAGCTAAACTATGCTTGAAATGTAAACTACTGAGATCGAGTCTAGAGATCTAGATCTTGTAAATAGAAGGGTTTAAAAACAGATAATGGAGACAAGTAGCCTGGAGATTGGTCTCACTGTGATCAGGTTGAGCTGATCATGTTGCAGGGGTTCAAAGCACACAACTCCCTCAGCTGGCTACAAGCACAGCTATAGGGTAGAAGATTCCACTCTAAACCAAAGGATTTAACTAATCTTAAGGCTATGGTCTGTCCACTTTAATGGTCACAGACCATCCTATAGACTTCATCCGATCCAAAGGTTTATGGTGGAAGAATCCAATTGAAACCAAAGATTGGACTGCTCTTAAGGCTATGACCTATCCACTTTAATGGTCACTGATCATCCTAGGGAATTCTTCCAAACCAAAGGTTTCAACTAGAGCAATTAAACCACTACAGATGCTGCAATTTCCAAGTCACAGACGTAAAAAATTACAGGAATATCATATCTAGGGAGATCAGATGGTATCCAAGAGGTCTACCAGTTAAGTGGGTGAGCGGATCAACAGACTCCTCTACACAAATCTGATCGAGTACCAAATGAAACCAGAGGAACTATAGATCTAATTAAATCACTAAAAACAACATTTACAGTATAATAAAACTAGCTCTACAATGAAATGCTCTCAGATCTGTAGTTTGTACAACAATTAACCCACAATAACACTCTCGACCTTACCCAATTACAGATCTAACCTCTCTCTTCGCTGCTCCAAGGGAATTAGCCAACCATGGTTGAGCTAAAAGAGGGAAAATGGAATTTCGCTGTAAGCTCTGATCTCCAGAAATTGATCCAAATCTCAATCTCCCCCAATTGCAATTGGGGATCTCCATATATAGCTTTCTCTCTTTTTTTCCCGCCAATCTTCCTTTCTAGAAGGTCCTCAGAGTTTGTTAGAGTTTTGCTAGAGCACGTGGGTTGGTTAGGGTCCTAGGGCATCTTTTGGATCGTCGTGTCGATCACCAATGTGCCTCGATTTACGTGCAGCAGGTCACCAAGTTGCAGCATGTGAATTGCCTATTTTCTGAGAAATTCTTCACACGATTTCGACAGGTTGAGGGAGCTTTCGACAGGTTCGAATGGAGCTTTTTGGTCCTTTCGCTAGGTTCTCAAATTTCTTCGATAGGTTTCGATAGGATGAGCCTTCTCTTAGAGCTTCAACATTCTTAGCCCTTTGCCTGGAGCATTCGACAGGTTGGGGAAGCTTTTTGATAGGTTGGAGGACCATTTCGATAGGTTCCGCTCTGCATGTCATCATTTCGATAGGGTTGCTCTCACTCCTATCGAAAGGCTCAAGCACCCTTCGATAGGTTTTGTTCCAACATCTCCATCTCGATAGGATCAGGAAACCATTTGATAGGTTCCCTTTACACCTCAGGCAGACTTTCGATAGGATGGTTTCTTCCTTTCTTTCAGCTGCTCGATAGGTTCTTGGATCCTATTGAACTCCTCAATCCATAAGAATCCATCCTTCTTTTGCGTTCAGATCCTATCGAAACCTTTCCAATTGCACGAATTCCTCCTTTCTTTGCTTCCATCTCCTATCAAAGTCTTTAGATGACCTCTCGATAGGATCTTTACAGCCTGTTTTCACTTTCTTCGCCTTGCCCTGCTGTAGCCACGCGCTCCAAGGGCCCAATGGTGTGCAGCCCTCTTGTGTCCCATTGCTGGGTCTGCACTGTGCTGAGAGATGGACTTCTTTGTGTGGCATTCTTGAGTGGTTTTCTATATTTTTTCTATCTTTTATTACTATCTACAAAACAGACTCAACAGAGGTTTATTAATGTGCTCACAGGTCCATCAAAGGTCAAGTTAAGGGGAGAAAACTTGCATTTTTCACTACTTAACACTTGTATGGTATGGAATGGGGTTCTAACTCCTAAGGCTTGAAGTTAAGAGGTAGAGAAGGAAGGCTAAGGGATTACACACACCTAACCTAAAGGCTTTTAGTGAAATGCTAAGGTCTAAGGGAGCTTTTTGAAATCTGGAATTTGTATGGGAAGTGTGCACCAAAGGGAGAAAGATCTTCTCCCTTTAAGCTCTTTCTCTTTTAGGCCAAAATTCTCAACCCTTAAACCAAGGGGTGGGGGACTCTATTTATAGGAAAAGGGTGGGTTAGGAGACTACTTAAGAACTAAATGGGTTTAGCAATTTGGTAATCTCACATCTAAGGATTCTTAGGATTTTTGGAGCCTTGAGATGTTTGAGAAGGTCCTCCAATGGTGGATGATGGGGTGAGGCTTTAAGCCACTTCAAGGGTTGCAAATAGGGTGCAAGTGGGTGCAACAGAACTAGCAAAATACACTCCAAAGGTCAAGGTGGTCAACAAGTCAAACCCTAATCACAAAATTTAGGGTAAAAACTAACAGTTACTGTTCATATGCCTGGTGCAACTAATAGTTGTGCCAGACAAATGTACAGTAAAACAATGCCTGGAAGTTGGCTATCCGAGGTAGGGTCCACAATTAATACTAGCGCAACTATTAGTTGTGCCAGGCTTAAGTCCTAGGAGAAGTGGCCTGGCGCAACTAATAGTTGCGCCGGGCAAAATTATCATTGGCGCAACTATTAGTTGTGCCAAATCCCTAGGGGGGCCCACCTGATTTTACTCTTTTATCCTCCGAGTTTGGACCGCCGTATCTTTTGATGTACAACTCTGATTGGGGCAATTCTTGGACCGTTGAAAAGCTGACGCCCTCTACTTTTCAATGGTATGAGAATTTTTTTATAGTAGATGGCTATAGCTAGTTTTGGTGCACCCCTCCTCATCCATAGCTTGATAAGGTTCAGTTTAGGGTTCGAAATGGGTTCTAAGGGTCGGGATTGGTTTCTAAAGGTTCGGGGTAGGTTCCTAAGGGATCTATGGTGATTCTTAAGAAATTGGGGTGATTCCTAAGGGTTCTAGGGTGGTTTCTAAGGGTTCCATACATTCCATCAAAAGCTCAGAAGTGTGCCTCTCTCGAAAGGTATTTCGATCGGGCCTTGGGCCAAATTTGGGTGTCTACAGATGCCCCTCTTTGGTATCTGATCACGAATGATCGTATGCCCAAGAAAAGAGACATCCGAAGAGGCCCAAGGCATTACTGACGGGTCTGCTACATTCAAAACAAACTTCAAACATTGGGTGAGTAATACGGTGAGAAAATGAAAGCCCTGAAATGCCAGACTAAACATTCATTTCTCGAGGTAATTGGTTCCCAAGCGCTTAGCGATATTACTGGGCATAACCGAGGTGGAATGAGTTGTGAAAGCCCAATAATTGGGAAAAACTTTTGCTTCTCAAGTTGCGAAAGCCTGTTAGTCGAGAAAAATGTCCGCTTCTTGAGATGATTTGAAGGTGATTGATGTTCGAGATTTATTCTGAATACAATAGCTTCGTAAGTAAGAGGGGTGATCGACCCACATTCAAAGATAGGCATAAAGCAAAGATACACAAGGCTCCACAGTTTGCGTCCAATCCTACGAGGCATTTGATGGCCCCATCGTTCTATTCACGGGTGCCCCTGCTGAAAGCAGGGTTTGAGGTCTTTGGGTGAATCCATTAATCCCGAAGTTTATTCAGCATGACTACCAGAGCGGAGCAAATAGAGGTTACAATGCTTTTTGGGAGGACGTGCCATTTTCGAAAGCATTCCTTAGATTAACATGACCTAGAGCATTCAGCTTTGATTACCTTAAATAGATCCAACCAAATATTGGGGTATCCCCATGAAAGGACATCCAATCCTGGTCTTTGTTGATAATGATTATAATCATCAATTAACTATACATAATCATGCACCCATTGGGGGCAATAAGCAACAACAAAGCCGATGGAAGCCCCGACCCAAACCCGCCCGAGTATAATTTACGGGGATAAACGACCATCATACGGATACCCAGATGTATGGCATACACTTTATAGGGATACCGCTGCCCATACAGGTTTTAAGCCTGCAGAAAATAAAAAAAGGGAGATGATCCCTTCTGAATGCATGGTTGCACATAGTTTGATTGACATGCAATCTCATTCTCAACAGGTTAGTCTCAACCAACGATTGACCTTTTCCAACGAAGAATCTGAAGCTTAAGATATTAAGTTCACATGAATCCAAAACAGAGCGCTTAATACAAAGATTTAGCAGTGGAGTCGACTCGATCGAAACATTGACTATTTGACCGAGACTGATACCATTGCTCCAACCTTAAAGCAGGATCCAAAGATCCGAGGCGAACCCTAGACTTGGGACCTTAATATGGCACAGCTACATTGCTGATAAAATATTAACATTTTACTGCATTGAAAACATGCAAGTGTGCATCTCTGTGGGGAGTACCAATCTGTTTTCAATTTTTCTATTATTTTTATATGATTGTTCTTTTTTGAATTGTTCAAGTATGTTTGGAGTTTTGAAGCTATTATTTTATGTGATTTTTTAGAATTTTGAATCTATCATTTTATGTGATTTTTTGGAATTTTGAAGATATTATTTTATGTGATTTTTTTAGAATTTTGAAGCTATTATTTTATGTGATTTTTTTGGAATTTTGAAGCTTTCGGTTT
This sequence comes from Chloranthus sessilifolius, assembly GCA_021018995.1. Taxonomy (NCBI): domain Eukaryota; kingdom Viridiplantae; phylum Streptophyta; class Magnoliopsida; order Chloranthales; family Chloranthaceae; genus Chloranthus; species Chloranthus sessilifolius. The sequence continues at coordinate 120,969,793 of CM037590.1, read as the reverse complement.
ATGCAATTTTCTCATGAATACTTTCGACTTCTCTGTGGGGATTTTCCTTTGTTGGATTTTCTTTATACTTTCTGTGTAGGATCGGGGTGCTCATTGATCTCGATCCGTCTTTATACTAGCACGGCTTTCTTAGCAAGTCGAAGGATGATCGAAATGCCGCCTTGGGAGCAGGTGCATCTGCCGGGAGCGACGAGATAAAAGGAGCAGGGGAACCGGCCTTCCTGTTTGGCCCGTACCAGGCCTAAAACTCGGCCTAAGTGCCTAGAGCAACTATTAGTTGCGCCAGGCTTGGCTGGGGGAATTTAAACAACAGCCAGAGTATTTTTTATCTTTCTCCCCCCTCCTTTATCTTTGAAACCGAAAACCAACTCCTCCTAGGGTTCCTTTACATTGACTCTACGCGTGCCCCATTGTCGTTGCTTTACCTGTGTGGATCGAACGTCGGCTCACGCTAGATCAAAGACCCCTTTTCTCTCTAAAGGTGACCATCAAAACTCATTTTCTTTGATTTTTCTTGCTTTTTCTTGTAGATATGATCATGATCTTGTATTCTTTGATGAGTAATGGTTTATGTTTATGGTGTGTATATTTATTAATGAAGTGTGGATGATTCTTTATGAATAATGCCCTATTTTGTTATTTCATGGATTTATTGGTGCCTAATATATATATTTTTTGTTGTTTTTATTTGTGTATATGGAATGATTTTTTTTTGTTGCTTTTTGTTTGTATTTTTTTGTTTCTTTTTGGTTTTATTTTGCATATAAAGCAATGGATTTAGGGTTATTATTTTTTGTGAATATTGATTTAGGAAAAAGAGGGATTTTTTTTTTATTAGAGAAAGAAATGATTTTTGCTTTCTATTTTTTGAAAAAAAGAAAAATGATGATGATTTTTTGCATATATATTTTTGAAAACCGACTAAGGAAAAAGGCTTTTTTGTTTTGTTTGGTTTTTTTGTTTTTTTTGTTTTTTTTTATAAAACGTAAGGACTTTTTCTCTATTTTTTTTGTTTTAAAAGAAAGACCTAAAGCATGACTTCTCTCTTTTTTTATTTTTATTAGAATAAAGCAAAGGATTTTTTTTTATGATGATTTTTTTTGCAAAGTAAAGGGTTTTTCTTGTTTTTGTTTTTAATAAAGCAAGAATTTTTTTGTTTTTATGATTTTTGTAAGCGAAGTAAAGGTTTTTTTTTTTTGCTTTTGTAAGAGAGAAGGGCCCCTTTTTTTTTATTAGAAACATAAATGATTTCAACTTACTTTATTTTCGAATACAGGAAGGGGAAATTTTATCTATTTTTGTCATTTTCTGAAGGAAAGATTTTTTTTTTTTCTTTGCATTTTCAACCTAAAAGGGATCTCTCTTTTTCGTTTAGACATGCGTATCTCTTATTTATGAAAATATATGAAATGAAAGGGGAAGGGTGAGCATACTTACCTCCTGTTTGCAGCATAAAATATCATGGCTCTTTATAAGTGATCTGCTCTGACGTGATTGCTTTTTGTTGCCCCAAAATGTCGGGTGAGGGTGAGCATATTCCCGAGGAGGGCCCCGAGATTGTATATGACCCGCGGGGTGAACAGTTCATGTGGGTAGAGCGAAGGGCGGGCTTATGGCTCGAGATGCAAGGCGAGGCCGCCCGAGTCTGCCTCCTTCACCAACAGCATACTCACATTTCCAATTTCGGGATAGCGGGCAAGGTAAAAGAGAGGTTCAATTTATTTCTATTATGCAGTTTTTGCTTTATCTTTATGGTCTGATGTTCGTTTTCTTGGGTGGAAGACCTGCCCAACATCGTATTCCGTGGCGGGTGGCTCAACTTCCATGAGTTCTACCTCTATGTCCCTCCCGTGGTGAAGGTCTTGCTGGCATAGGTGGGCTTCGGAGAATTTCTATATTGCCTTGCCATGAGGGCTGACGTTGCCTATCTGAAAGCCCTAATTGAAAGGTTTCGCCTTGAGACAATGACCTTTCACATGTCGTATGCAGAGATGACTTTGACGCCCATTGACTGGGCCATGATTATCGGCGTCAAGATAGGGGGGATACAGATATCCAATCTCGCGGTGCCGAGTTGAGAGGACATCGTCCGATTGCTTGGGGCCTATCCTCCTTGGGGGCAGACCCATGGTACTGAGGTTAAGATGTCTTGGCTGACCTCACTTTACACCCCTAATGAGTTAGTGGATCTGGGTCAGCCAGACAGGGCGCTCTACATCACGCCAGAGCGGGCGATCGTCCTAGCCCGCATCACTCTCCTACTCTTGCTGGGCAAGACCCTTTTTACTAATGCCAGCGGGGGCCGAGCCAGCCTGGCATTGCTGAGTGTGATGGATAATTGGGGTGACATCCACAGGTATGACTGAGGAGGGTTCGGGTATGCATGGCTGATGTACAACGTAGCTCGAGTCACCACTGGGGATTCCAAGTCTGTTGTAGGCTTTTGAGCCATCTTAGAGGTAATCCCCCATTGTTTTGCTTTTGTCAATTTTTTTGAATGATTTTTATGTGCTACTGACTTGCCCTATGTATTGTCTCCTTTTTTTAGGTATGGGGATATCATCACTTTCATCCTGGGCGCCCGCTTCTTCACTCGGAGGTGCTTACCTATCCTCTCCTCAGTAACTGGAATTAGGCCCGGCGTCGTGACGTTGGCCTAAAGCATTTGGAGATGGGTCTGAGGTCCCAACTTGACTTGATGGTTCCTGAGCAGATAAAACCCCTTTTCAACCCTTGTTGGTTCTAGCTCGAAAATCTCCTTTGACTGATGTGCTACCTGCTTGGATTCAAGATCCTCCCCGACCCATACCTTGAGTCTCTCTTCTGGGATCGGGCAGCTGTAGGCCCCTCTCGCCTGTTCAATAACTGCCACGTTGTTTTCTTCTATGGAGCATGGGCCAGATTTTATTATCTAGGAGAGCGGGTGGTGCACCAGTTCCAAGGCTACTACGCCATACCTGTGAACCCTCCGGCGGACATTTGGAATCCCGTTGGCAGTATCGAGGAGCTCACAGTGGCCTTTTTCAATAATGGGCTCCCTATCCATGCTCTCCATGTGCCTGAGGACTATCATCTTTGGTATGAGTGCCTACCCCATCGGTTCCTCTTGCCGCGCTTTGTACGTAGCGCCAATTTTCTTGCATTTGGCGGCCCACTCGGTCAGGTAATTTATCTTGGCTTGGATTAGTTCCCTTTATGCTTTTGTCCCTTCTAATCGAATCTTTATTTTGTTCATAGTTTGCGTCAGGGGATGATTCGGATGGTGAAGGCAAGCCAAGTGCGGCTGATATGTCAGGGGTGGATCCTTCTGGTGCTGGTCCTTCTGGTGCGGGCCCCTTGGGTGACAGCTCTTCAGGTGCTAGTCCGTCGGGGACTTCTCATACTGGTATCCCTGGTGGCGATCCGCCCATGGTTTACGGGACCTTCTAATGCCTGGATGATAGCTTCCTTTCAGGCCTTTGCGCTGATGTAGATCGACAGGTGCGGCTTTCCGCTGAGGCGACCCGTGTTCCTCCTCCTGAGGTGGTTCCAGGGGTAAGTCTTCTGATGACCCAATCTCTCTTCATTTTGATTTCCTTTTGTACATGCTTTTAAGATTATCCTGATAGCTGATATTATATCGTTCTGAACGTAGGAATTCAACTCGGCCATGGAGTATGCGGAGTATCATCGTCAATTGGCTGGAGCGTAGGGAGGTAGGGACGGTGAGTGCCTTGCTATTCTACTCTTCATTTATTCCATTACCCTTTGTCCCTCAACTGATCCTGACTCTTGATTTTGATTGTCTTGCAGCATGCCCGTGACAAGGAGTCGTGCTCCTTGCTCACTAGGATCTTGCAGGCGTGGTCTAGGGTAGGGGACATGCGGACTTTTCAGAGCTCTTCTCGCCGTCGCAAGAAATCCAAGGGCGCAAGCAAGGAATAGTCTTCTAGTTTTTGGCTTTGAAAAACTCAGTATTCTTTTGGGATTTGATTTGGATTTGTTTAAACATGTTGGGGATGGTCGATGTGATACTTCGGATTATTACTTTTTGGGAAAATATTTCTGTTTTGATTTTATGCCATGATTTCTTTGTATTGGATCTGTTTCTCTGCAGGATGTGCTTGCCCAAAATGCTCAGAAAGCGACCTTTTGGGTCGTACACTTTGATGTAGGATCAGTCCTGCACATGAATAAACAAAACAAATGCCCAATTGTTAAATGAAAAGAGGTGTGTTAACAAAGAAACAAAAGGGGTGTAAGTCCCCACCGCTAGGTCCCAAGATGGTTGAAGAGGGGGACTTGTAGTGTGGTGCAACTATTAGTTGCGCCAGGTTGAAATCTCAGGCAATTTGTGTTGGCACAACTAATAGTTGTGCCTGGCATAATGAGGATCAAAATGCACTGGCGCAACTAATAGTTGCGCCAGGTTTAACCTGGGGGGCAGTGGGTCCTTATATACCCGAGTTAGTCCAAAAATAATTTCTTTTCTGTTTGACTTGGCCTCTTTGACTGGTTTCTTTTGCTCTTGCATTTCCAAGGTGGGTCCATCACCATACATCAATTTTTATCTTCTCAAAAGATCCCTGTATGTTCATGGACCCGCTTTCTAACCCTCCCTTACGTGGAGGGCCTGGAGTCAATTTACCCCCTTTGTTGGGCTTGGGGCCCAAATTTTTAATGGCCTGGTTCGAGAGCTTGAATGAGAGTGAGCTCGCCGACTTGGAACGCCTTGGGCTATCTCGCCTTTCTTCCTTTCTAGAGGTTCTTCCACGGTGGAAACTCTTTTACGCTGCCGCTTCATTTTGGGATGTGAATTTCCATGTATTCCATTTTGGAAAGTGGGAGCTAACCCCAACCCTCGAGGTGCTATCCAAACTGTCTGGCCTAATTCTTCACAAGGGTCTTGTATGAGTCACGCCTCAGCAGAGCTACTCAAAATCCATCCACCTTACTCTCGATTTGAAGAAACTTGAGTATGAGAAAAGTCTCATTGGGGGGACCACAAGGTGTTCGCCTAAATTCCTCAAACTTTTCGGAGACGAAAGTCTCTAAAAATTGCCAGTTAGGAACATATACAACGTGAAAGCTCTAGCACTCGGTCTCATCTCTGAAATCCTCTTTTTTACCAGGGGGAGCTTTTCATTGGCAATTTGCGATATTTTGAACGAGCTGGAGGCGGGCCGATCCATGATGCACTTGGTGCTCGTCGAGTTGTATCGATGCCTTGATTCATTTGCTTTGGGCAAGGTGGAGGGCCTTCGAGGGTACCCTTTGTTGCTTCAGGTCTGGTTGGGTGAGCACCTTGCTGTTCTGGGGCCTGTGCCCCACTTTTATATTGCCTGAGGTGAGGTGGCTCAGTGCTTTCTGGGTAGGTGCCACTTGCTTCCACAGGGCGATGTGTCTACTCTGAAACTTTGGTTGACCGATGCCAAGCTGACATGGAGGTGTCCTTGGTTGGACCGGACCTTCCCAATAGTTCATAGAAGAGACCATGAGGGCAGTACCCTCCTAGGATTGACTGGCAGCACTTCTACTTCCCATTCCAGGTACTACGTCAATTTGGCTGCCCTCAGCAAGTGCCCTGCGAGGCCAAACCCCCTCTATGTGATTTGATCTTTTCTAGGGGGTCCTCTGGAGACATAGATCGGATTGCTGCTCTTTGGGAAACGCATCAGTCGACGCTGATGTGTGATATTGAGCAGGGAGATTTGGTTAGAACTTCTCCTGGGTACGAGGCCAGGCTATTGACTAAGCGACCTGTTGCCGATGGTCTAGATTTGGCAGAGATTGTTGATACTGGAGGCCCCTGGCCAAAGAAGGAGACGACACTCCGAGCCTGTATCAAGCTTCTTGTGGACGAGAAGAGGGTCCTGCAAGAACATTTGTCACAAGAAAAAGTTAGGGCAGACACAACAGAGAGCGAGGCCCTCCATTTGAAGGGATCACTGAGCGTCACTTTTAGAGCTGCTGACTCTTCTCGGAAGAGGTATAAGACTCTGCATGGTCACTGGCTGACTGAGCAGAATACTCAAGAAGATGACCTTCATGCTGAGATTAGCGCGTTGAAGCGCGAGCTGGGCCGCTAACTCCTTCCTGCACACGTAACTTTTTGCACAAATCAGATGCATAGAAAAAGGGCGTGAAAACCCCTTTACAGATGCACACATTTTTTTGGTATACATATATATATATATATATATATATATATATTTTATGTTTTTGTTGTTTTTGTTTATACTTGTAAAAAGGAAAGCACGCTAGTCATCACACCAGCTATTTTTTGGGATGTAGTGTAAGTGGAGCAAAAGGCAATTTACTATATACATCTACATAGACCTTTTGGCCTTTTTGCTTTGTGCATATATATATATTTTTTTTGCGCGACCCTTTAATCACCTTGTGAAACCCTGGGTCCTCTTCTGAGCATGGTCGAACCCCCCCTTTTTTTACTGGTTGATTCTGAAAGAGTTTCAACAATCCTACCATGGTCGGAACGTTCATCCCCTTGGGATTGAGTTAAACCTTTCTCCTTACCTTGAGTCATACGTTTGACGGTGCGGTTTCACAAAGACAATTCTGGTTGGTACCCGATTCGAACTAGCATGAGCGGCCCAGTCGGAAAAGAGGGTACAGGAAGAGTAACAAAAGGGTTCCTCAAACATCAATCTCCTCAATCAATCCAAACCTTTCTTTTTCAATTTTTTTTATCTTTTCTTTTTTATTTTTATTTATCTCCTTTTTTACCCGTGGTGCCCTTTCAGGTTTTCAGCACGTCCATGGGTTTAGCTCTCTTACCCCAAGCGCCCTTTCGGGTTTTCACCTGGTCCGCACAAGCTTGTTGTTTTTACCCGTAATGTCCTTTTAGGTTTTCACCACGTCCATCTTGCTTTGAGCTTGTATTTTTACTTTTATTTCTTATATATTTTTTTTTTATTTCTTCCTCATTTCCTTTTTTCAACAGCCACGACATAGACGTCGATTCCATTATAGCCGGCTGGATGGGGTTCTGGTGTCGTTTCACAACTCAGCTTGTGTTGACTTAATAGATATTATGACTGCTTGTAAACCTAAAAGAAGGCTTTCTTCAGAGTGTAGCTTGGCCATGGGTTAGGTTGGGATTTGAAGGTATGCTAGGCTAAAAGGGTTTTCTTGATACAACTTTAGTTTTCTCAACATACTTTCTCCCTTGGGGGTTTTTACTGTACATGCCCCGTGATTCTTCTATACATTTTTTGTTCTTTTTCCTCCATTTCAGGCAAACTCTTTTTGAGGTTTTGCTTTTTCAACTTTTTTAGATTTTAATGGTAACTTTACTTCTCCTTTTTCTGTATATGTACACACACACATTTTTTTTGGGGAAGGGGTTTATTGAAAATTGGGGTAGCAAAGGATATCATCATTTTTAGGGATGCTTTCTGGCTACTGTGTTTAGAATGATGGCCTCTTTTGAGTGGTTCTTAAGCAGTCACGTATCTGTTTTACCAATACTTACCTTATCGCGATAGACTAAGAGTAGAACCGTCGGACGTATCCAGCGTTGATGGGCTCAGGAAGATGATCTCCGTCCATGGTGGCAAGGCGAATGGCATATCCTGGCAGCACTTCTCGGATGACGTAAGGTCCTTCCTAGTTCGGCTTGAACTTCCCTCTCAGATCGGCATGGAGGGACGGGAAGATCTTCTTCAACACAGTCTCTCCTACCTTTAGATCTCGACCGCGGACACGTTTATTGTAATCGCGTGTGATTCGCTCCTAGTATACCTAAGTGTGGCACAAGGCCAGGAGTCTCTTCTTGTCTAATAAGTTCAATTGTTCAAAGAGGGATCTCTCTCTCTCTGCTTCGGATAACTGATTCCATGAGAATTCGGAGCGAGGGTACTTCAACCTCAACTGAGAGGATGGCCTCAGTTCCATATGCAAGGGAGAACGGTGTTGCCCCTGTAGCGGTACGAATCAACGTTCTGTAGGCCCACAAAGCAAACGGCAGCATTTCACTCCAATCTCGGTAAGTGACGACCATCTTCTCTAGGATGCGGATGACCGTCTTGTTAGCAGCTTCTACGGCTCCATTAGTTTAAGGTCGATAAGGGGATGAGCGATGGTGCTTGATCTTGTATTGCTCACAAAAAGCTCGGATGCGCTTATTCATAAAATTTGTACCGTTGTCTATGATGATATATGTGGGTACTCCAAATCGGCACACAATATTGTTCTTGAGAAACTTCTCGATGTGACTGGCCACGATGTTGGCATATGATGCCGCTTCCACCCACTTGGTGAAGTATTCAATGGCGACGAGGATGAACCGATGCCCATTCGATGCTTTCGGATGAATCATTCCGATGACGTCAAAGCCCCATGTGGCAAATGGCCAAGGAGTGGTCGTGCAGTGTAGATCGATGGCAAGAGCGTGTATCAGACTAGAGTGTTCCTGACACTTGTAGCATTTCTGAACATATTTGCTGCAGTCTGATTCCATAGTGGTTCAAAAATATCCCTACTGTAGAATTTTCTTAGCAAGCATGTGACCGCTGATGTGGGCTCCGCATACTCCATGATGTTGGTCGCTTCACTTTCAGTAAGGCACCTGAGTAGAATGTTATTGTAGGATCGCTTATAAAGGTATTCCCAGCAAATGACGTAGCCTGCCGCCAAACGTTGAATGGTTCGTCAGTCCGTCCTGGATGTACCCTCAAGGAAAGATAAGGACTCGAGGAAATTCTTGATATCTAAGAACCAAGGTGGCTCAGCATCAGGCTTTGTAGGTTCCTCAACCTGTAGGCAGAAGGCCAACTCATTCCTCTGCTCGATCATAATCGGCTTCATCTCAGCACCGTATGGGATTTCTATCATTGACGCCAAAGTTGCTAGTGCCTCAGAAAAGCGATTCCTTATTCGAGGGACATATGAGAATGTCACGTCTTGGAAGCAAGCTATCAGATCCTTGAGGTGTTCATGATAGGGGATCAGTTTCTCGTCTTTCATCTTCCAGTAACCATTCGTCTGGCATATGATTAACTGTGAATCACAAAACACTCGAAGGTGAGTTATATTTAGATCGAGAGCTGCCTACAGACCAGTGGCACAAGCATCATATTCAGCCATGTTGTTAGTACAAGGGAAGTTGAGCTTGGTAGAGACGGGTACGTGGGATCCCTTGAGCGAAATCAGAATGGCGCCGACTCCTTGGGCTTCGACATTTGTGCCCCGTCGAAGTGCATTACCCCTGATTCTTCTACTTCCTCAGTATCGTCTTCCGTCATGAATAGGATGTCCTCTTCGGGGAACTCAGTTCTCAAAGTTTCATAATCTGGCAAAGGATTGTCGGCGAGATGGTCGGTGAGTGTATGCCCCTTGATCAACTTCTGAGTGACGTACGTGATGTCGAACTCAGATAATAAAAGCTACCATCGTGCGGTCTGTCCAGTGAGGGCCGGCTTCTCGAACAGGTATTTCAATGGAACCATTCAGGCTAAAAGTAGAATGGCTTGGGATAGCAAGTAATGGCGGAGCCTCTGAGTAGCCCAAACAAGAGCCAGGCATGCTTTCTCTAGATGAGAATAGTGCGTCTCATAATTAGTGAATTTCTTGCTCAGATAGTAGATGGCCTGCTCTCTTCTTCCTGTCTCGTCATGCTGACCTAAGACACATCCCATCGAGACTTCTGTTGTGGAGAGATACATCAAGAGTGGTCTCCCTGGCTCGGGTGGTACTAATACGGGTGGGTTAATGAGGTAGCTTTTGATTTTATCGAATGCTGCCTGACAATCATCGTTCCATTCAATGGGCGAGTTCCTCCTTAGTAGCTTAAAGATTGGCGTGCAGATCAGAGTTAATTGCACAATGAACCAACTGATATATTGTATTCTACCCAAGAACCCTCTAACTTCCTTCTCAGTAGACGGTGGCGGCATCTCAGTGATAGCTTTGACTTTAACTAGGTCGACCTCGATCCCTCTCCTACTGACGATGAACCCCAACAGCTTTCCAGACATAGCATGAAAAGCTCACTTCTGTGGATTTAGATGTAACCTATACTTTCTCAGTCTCTCAAATAGCTTCTGAAGGTTTACTAAGTGATCGCCTCGCTCTGGTGACTTGGCTATCATATCATTGATGTACACCTCAATCCTCAGTGTATCATGTCGTGAAATAGTGCGGTCATAGCTCTCTGGTATGTTACGCTGGCATTCTTCAGCCCAAACAGCATGACTCGATAGCGAAAGGTTCCCTAAGGGGTAATGAATGTTGTCTTCTCACGATCAACCTCAACCATCTTTATCTGATTGTATCCTGAAAATCCATCCATAAATGAAAACATCCCGTGCTTAGCAGTATTATCGACCAAGATGTCGATGTGTGGTAATGGGAAATCGTCTTTTAGGCTCGCTCTGTTCAAATTACAGAAATCGATGCACATGCGGACCTTTCCATCTTTCTTCGGCACAGGCACAATATTGGCTAGTCACTGCGGGTATTTGGATACCATGAGAAACCCCGCATCATATTGCTTGATGACCTCATCTTTGACTTTCAACATCCACTCGGGTCGAAGACGTCTCAGCTTCTGCTTAACCGGCTTCATATCAGGGTAGAGAGGCAACTCATGCTCAACCAAATCAATGTCCAAATCAGGCATGTTTTCATACGACCAAGCAAAAATGTCTTGGTATGATCGAAGGAAATCGATCATGCCTTTTCTTTTCTCGGGAGACAGCGACGCTCTAATCTTGGTTATTCAGGGAAGCTCCTCAGTCCCAAGATTGATATCCTTTGTCTCTTCGACAATGGGGGTAGGGTCATGCTCAAAGTTGGCGAACCGGTCAAGGAGCTCATTGGGGAGCTCCTCCAAAGGACTATCCTTGTCCAAACTCTTAACTCCTACCTCTTCTTATATTTCTACAGGAAAGGGGTCGATTTTATGTGGGACGGGTATTTCGATTAAGGCATCCTTTTGTGAGACTTTTTCTATAATTTTAAATGACGATATTTTTGGACTTTGGATTTTTTTAATGTTTTCGAGATTTTGTATTTTTTTCATGTTTTTGAGATTTTTGTTTTCTTCGGAGACGGACCCTTGGCAAGGCTGGTTACAATATATACAAGGTATTGCCTGCCAAGGGCTTATCTCACTTTTATAGGTTATTTTTTTTTGGGAAACAGGTGTCAAACTTTAGGCCACTCCCTGCTTCTAAAGTTTGGGGCAAAGATGCCCAGTTGCGTACCTATTGGGATGGAGGGTGCTGACTGATATGGCTCATTAGAGTCAGCTTCCATCATGTTAATCCCCATTTCGTCTGAGATGATGTCCTCAAATGATAACTCAGTTTTGTGGTGATTTATCACAGGGAGAGTTTGTTCAAGTACTGGTCATCATTCCTCGAAGAGAGACAACGCAACCAAATCTATTTCCAGGCTGGGAAGGGAGATCTGGGGATTGGTGGGTCTAAGCCATGGGCCCTTGATGGGTTTGGCCCAATGGGCCTTGGTGGGTCTGAATCGTGGGCCCTTAGTGGGTCTGAGCCATGGGCCCTTGATGGTTTGGCCCAATGGGCCTTGTTGGGTATGGGCCATGGGCCCTGGGTAGGTTTGGGTGGTGGGGTCATGGGGCTCTGCGATATGTGGGACAATGGGGTTTGGGCCAATGGGCCTTGGGGTATGTGGGAAAAGAGGGTTTGGGCCAATAGGCCTTGGGGTGTATGGATTGTGGGAGATTGGGCCATGGGGCCATGGGGGCTTGGGGCATGTGGGCAATGGGGGTTTGGATGGTGTGGAATATGGGGGGTTGATGGGGGCCATGGGGGAGTGGGGCATGGAGATTGGCTAGGGTGTGAGATGGGTTTAGGGACATGGGGTGTGAAGGAGGGGGTGTGTTTTAAGAAGTCTTCCACATGGAGAAGGCTTGGAACATCTCCTCCATGGTCATGGAAGAAGGATTGGATGTGAGGGGTGGAGAGGGGAAATTGGGCATGGCTCCAGTATGATCAGGCATGGTCATGGTAAGAGATGGGATATGGGGTGGATTGGAGAGTTGAGGTGGGATAAAGGATGGGGAGGGATTAGGGATGTTTAGGGATGGTGGTTGGTGGGGTATGGATGTTTGGAAGAAACCGGGCATGGCCCCGATAAAAATGGGCATGACCCGGGTAGATGAGGGGATTTGTGGGGGGTTGGATAGGGAGGAATTGGTGTATGTGAATGTGGGTGGATCAGGCCTATAGGGGGAAGATGGGAAATGAGGCATGGATATGGATTGGGAGAATGGATTTTGTGTGGATGTGGAAGGGAAATAGGTTGGACTTGGTATGGGTATGGTTTGGGCAAAAGATGAAGAATGGGAGGTTGGACTTTGGATATTTTGGGGGGTATCGGTTGGAAAAATGGGGGCGTCAAACGGGCCGGTAACGGTAAAGGGGGGTTGGGTGAGGGGGATGGTGGAAAAAACTTCTCCCGAATGGGAGTGGGTTGGAGAATGCAGCGGGGATGAGTCGGGATCGGCGTAAGCCGAGTCCACTACCCACGACATTCTTCGAGAGCGGGTCGGGTAAGGGTGCCTTGGATAAGGCCCAAAAATCCTCCTCCTTCTTCCCCTGCGGGACGGCGGAGGGCAAGATGATGCCATTGTGCCGGCATCACAAACTATATATTTTGGGTTTTTGACTTTATATATTTTTAAAAAAATTTTGAATTTTTTTTTGAAAATTTTTTGAAAAATAAAGGTTCTGAGGCCTTGGAATTCCCTTTTCGGGTGGCCCTCGTACCTTAATTCAGGACCCACGACAACGATTCTGACGCACTTCGAAAGACTCGAAGGAGAACCTTCGATCTATTGAAGGTACAGAAATCGAGGCAAACAACCCGATCCCCCGGAATGAGTCAAAAAGAAGTAGCCTTCTTTTGATTGGCGGGGGAGTATTGGGTGTCGGAGATGGCAGGGCCTAAACAAGGCACTAAGCACACTGATCGGGGGATTCGGGAGGTGAAGAAGGCCACAAATTCGGGCTAGTGTATTGTTAAACAAACCTAGCGCAACTAATACATGTGCCCAGGTAGCATGGCACCTTTTTTACACTGGTGCAACTATTAGTTGCGCCAAGGTAAAAATGTGGGATTTTAAAGTTGGCGCAACTATTAGTTGCGCCAGTTATAAATTTCCAATTTTTGCATTGGCACAACTAATACTTGCGCCAAGCAAAAATGGGGTTCCAGAATGTTATGACAGCAGAGACAGCAGCCCAAAATGAGTCTCTTTCTGGTTTTTTTGTGGAAGCTGGGCTTTCAGGAACTGAGCTGTTTTTCGATGATCGATTCTCTCCTTACCGCACCTAACGGGTTTGAGTCCGGTATAACTCGCTAGCTCGCTCCCTAAGGGTTTTAAGCTTCGGAATGGGAACCCACCCGATATACATCCGACACAGGCGCCTTCTCAGATACTAGGTGGGCTGGGACTTTTCTGGATCATCACCACTAGGGGCTGCCGCTATACTAAGCCACAGGTGGTTGTGTGTTTGCCTAATCCCAACCCTTTTAAATTCTATCTTGTAAAAACAAATTAATTAAGCTCCCTAACTTGGTTTAATTTTAATTTTTTTCAAAGCTTTTCTCTTTTTTTAGAAGTTTTCTTTAGTTCAAAGACTGGGGGTGATGACCCCGTGTCACCACTACGGGACGGCGTCCACTGTTGGGATATGAGTACACAAGTAGGTCCGCCAATTGGCTAAGGCACTTTAAATGATACAAAATTAAAGAAATTAAAAGACAATGCTCAAGTAGGCCCGCCAATCGACTAAGGCACCAAAAATAACAGAAATGTAAGGAAAAAAAAAAGACAATGCACAAGTAAGCCCGTCGATCGGCTAAGGCATGTAAATAACAGAAAAGTAGGGGTGAGTAAAATAAAATGAAAAATAAAAAAATAACAAAATGGTTAGTAAAATAAAAATAAAAAAACCAATTTTCAAAGAGAAGCTCTACAAGCTATTCCCAGCAGAGTTGCCATCTGTGCAATCTTGGGATCTGTGACAGTCCCATCATGGCGATGCGCCCACTTGCAAAAAATATAGAGTCGCCACCCAGAGCTTTTAGTGTCCCGATAAATCATTTTTATGAGCACCGAAGTGCTAAAAATATGACTCTGAATCCGGTTCACACCAAAGGTTCTTAGGTAGGGGCTTCGGTTATCGATTGGAAAGGTGTTAGGCACCCAATCAACCCGCTTAACGCGGTCTCTACTAAAGGCCAAAACAAAAATGAAACAAAAAAAAGGAAAATAGCTTCCTCTTGCCCAAAAAGGGCTTAGAATCTTATTTGTGCCCCTCCGTTCCTACCGAAAGGTCGGCGGCGTAACGGCACAAATGGGAGGATGGAGGGAGCTAGAACGAGATAGGAGAAGAAAGGAGAGAGCTGGAGCCCTCAGGCCCTTGTAGCTCCGTAGAGGAGCCTTACGTTGGCTTGTTTTGATGAGCTTTTAAAGGCTTGTATGATATGGAATGGGGTTCTAACTCCTAAGGCTTGAAGCTAAGAGGTAGAGAAGGAAGGCTAAGGGATTACACACAACTAACCTAAAGGCTTTTAGTGAAATACTAAGGTCTAAGGGAGGTTTTTGAAATATGGAATTTGTATGAAAAGTGTGTACCAAAGGAAAAAAGATCTTCTTACTTTAAGCTCTTTCTCTCTTAGGATAAAATTCTCAACCCTTAAACCAAGGGGTGGGGGGCTCTATTTATAGGAAAAGGGTGGGTTAGGAGGCTACTTAAGAGCTAAATGGGTTTAGCAATTAGGTAATCTCACATCTAAGGATTCCTAGGGTTTTTAGAGCCTTGTGATGTGTGAGAATGTCCTCCAATGGTGGATGATGGAGTGAGGCTTTAAGCCAGTTAAAGGGCTGCAAATAGGGTGCAAATGGATGCAACAGAATTAGCAAAACACACCCCAAAGGTCGAGGTGGTCAACAAGTCAAACCCTAATCACAAAATTTGGGATAAAAACTAACAGTTATTGTTTATATGCCTGGCGCAACTAATAGTTGCGCCAGGTAAATGCACAGATTAGTTGCGCCAGGTAAATGTACATAAAACAGTGCCTGAAAGTTGGCTATCCATGGTGGGGTCCACAATTAATACTGGCGCATCTATTAGTTGCGTCAGGCTTAAATCCTAAGAGTTCGAACCGCCGTATTTTTTGTTTTACAACTCCGATTGGGGCGATTCTTAGATCGTTGGAAAGTTGACACCCTCTACTTTTCAATGGTATGAGATTTATTTATAGTAGATGGTTGTAGCTAGTTTTGGTGCACCCCTCCTCATCCATAGCTTGATAGGGTTCAGTTTAGGGTTCGGAATGAGTTTTAAGGGTCAGGATTGGTTTCTTAAGGTTCGGGGTAGGTTCCTCAGGGATCTATGGTGATTTCTAAGGGTTTGGGGTGATTCCTAAGGGTTCTAGGGTGGTTCCTAAGGGTTCCATACATGCCATCAAATGCCAAGAAGTGTGCCTCTCTCGAAAGGTGTTTCGATCGGGCCTTGGGCTAAATTTGGGTGTCTATAAGTCCAAAGGCGTACATGACTTACAACAGTGTCTAAAAGAGTATGTAAAATTATGAAAAAGTAATCCAAAGGCGTACATGAATCCCAACATTATCTAAAGGAGCACGTAAAATCCTGCGAAAGCGGTCCAAAGGCGTACATGACTCACAACAGTGTCCAAGGGAGTACGTAAAATCTCGTAAAAACGGTCCAAAGGCATAAATGACTTACAATAGTGTCTAAAGGAGTATGTAAAATCCTGCAAAAGTGGTCCAAAGGCCTACATGCATACACATCTACTAAACTCTAATGTCCTGAGTTCTCATTCACGTTCAACCCTTTAAAACACGATTTAAAATTCACAGTTCAAAGAACACATAGTAAAATTTTAAGATTAGACTTCACGGTTTGAAAGTTACCTTTTCGACTCAAAGACTTAAATTTCTATTTTGCAAAGAGTTCAAAATTCTCGTTCAAATCACTATCAAACTTACATCTAAATACATCAAAGAACTATGAATCAAGTTAAACATGCAAGTTTATGTTGAAGTTCCCCTACCTTAACCTCGAAGCAAGCAAGGTCCTATCGATGGCCTTCTGCCCTTAATCTACATCACAAATATAAAATGATACATCAAAGATAAATTCTAATCACTAATAACTTAGACCTATTTAAGTGTTTTTTCAAAATCGAGTCGGAAGGGGCAATTTCATGCCAATATAGAATTTGATGCAACTTTCTTCCTATATTTTGACCTTTAAAACTTTAGATTCATGAGTTGGTAAAAACACAAAAGTTGTAGATCTTTTTGTTATCTTTCTAACGCCTTAAGAATCATATCAATTAGAGTTCAGAGAAGAAAGTTATGATTAAAATACCAAAGTAGTATTGGCGAGCACAGTCAAAATCGATTAAACGATCCCTATATCGATTAATCGAAATTCCAGAATCGATCAATCGCTTTTAAAATCATTTTTCCCAAACTCCACCTTTTTTCAACCACTGGAAGTACCCATTCGATTAATTGATTCCAAATCAATCAATCGAAATTCAAAAATTGATTAATCGAATTAAATTCGATTAATCGATTTCGTTTCACGAAAAATTAGCATTTCACCCAGGTTATTACTAAATTTTGACCTTTAAAATGGTTGATTCACAAGTTTTCCAATTCATGAAAGTTGTAGGTCTTGCTGTCCTCTTTCCAACACAATAAGAATCACATCAATCAGAATTTGACACAAAAAGTTATGGCCGAAATACTACGATAGTGCCAGTATGCTCAGATAAAATCGATCAATCGAAATATTCTTTGATTAATTAGTTTTGTGAAGTTCCTCTCAAATTTCTCTTCTGTCAAATATCGATTAATCGATTTTGACAGTTTCTGAGCACTTCTCGGGTTTGAACCTTGAAACCCATTTTTTTACATAAAAATTCAATCCTTTTGATCCTAATCTTTTGCACACATCTAGACAACCTATATTTAATTAAATACATGGAAGAATTGCATTATTTACATCTTTAAATCGGTGATCTACTCATAGATCAGATCGTCTTCTTGGTTAAACAAAAAGGATTTTCAAACCCACCTCGATCATGTCCATGCTCCAAGATCACAACCAAGCCCATGAAATCAACGACAATCATTCCACACACACTTCACACAAACTCACGCTATGATTTGCGGATCAAAACCCATGATCTCTTCTTAAGAAGAGGGTTTCAAAATCTCTAACGGCCCCAAATCTCACAAAACCATAACCAAACGTCGAAACCGACGGCGATCTTCCCCTTACACGATCTCACAAACCTTCTTTATGTAAATAAAAGGCTCGAAGTATACAAATCTACAAGCTTTCCTCCTTCTTCCTCTTTCTCTCTTCCCTTTTTCTCTCCCTAAAACCCAAAACCCGTTTCTCTTGCTAACCGGGTAGCTTCTAAGAGAAGCTTTGCCTTCTCTTAAGTCAATGGGACTAGTTCCCATACAAAACACATATACACCACTTTGGATATATTAGTTCTCATCCCAAGGACTAATTCCCATGTAGAACCAATATACTTAACTCGGGTGTTACTTCATAAAAAAATGATCTTTAACTCGGTGTGGGGCCTACACACCCAACCCATATATCCATTGGATTCGGTATTGAGTCGTTACACCAAAGCTTGATGTATACGAAACCGTCTAATGCTCATCACACAATCTAAATCAGTCTTTTTCCACTTAAGACTAAACCCAATTTAACTTACGTAAGTAATTTCATAAAATTGAGCACGTGACCAGTCGAGCACGCACACCAAGGTATACTGTTCAAAGTCAGGCATGCATCCCGAGGTACACTATTCAAAGTCAAAATTTTCAGGCTGTTACAATATATATATATATATATATATATATATATATAATCTTGTGAGCAAGTGTCATTTTTTTGTCAGGCTTAGATATGTTTGAAAATCTCAATTGATCTAATTGAGTACTCACTCAATTTTTTTCAGGCTTAGATATGTTCTTAGAAGAAGACACTAAGCTTATTGATGTCAAGTATAACCCCTTTATACAACTTTTAGATCTCAAATTTTTTTAGGAAAAACAATTTTAATTAATGTACCAGTATTCTGGTCAAATCACATTCATCCATTAGATGCCATGGGAAGTATGGACCAATAATTTTCATGTTCGCTTCAGATTTTGAAGGAAAACTTTACTGAAGGACTGTTATGATGTTCTTGTTTTCATAAGTTGCTATCCATAGGAACCAAGAAAAGCTCGTTTCCCTTCACAAATATCTATGTTTCACACTTCTCATTTCCCTCGTTCATTTCGTTTCAGCTGGTAAATTTTTTTTAAATGAAATCTCTCACATTATTTCCAACATTGTTTTCTTAGTTTGGCTACTATGTTCCCATCTAACCCCCTAGCTTATAAAAAATAGAATTAAAAAATTATCAGAAAAGCTATCTATTGCAGGCAGCCCAACACTTTCACTTGCCATTAAAAGGAAATATAATGTTTTCTAATGCGTTACTAATGTTGTGGAGATGACTGATTCAGCCTCACACACCTATTTGGGAGTCATATCTCTGTTGTGGAGATGGGTGATTGTAGGAAAATATGTTATCCTCTCTCACTCACCTCAGCCACTTACGTTGGGACCTCCTTCCTTAGGAAAATATGTTATCTTGCAATTTTACGAGGTGAAAATTTTGACCAACATCCCCACCATTCCTTAAAAATTGTCTTTGTAGTGCTCAAGTTTGGCTATCACTCACATGGGGAATTGAAAAAGACATGGAGGAATCTGTTTTATTTTATTTTTGTTAAATATGATCTAGTCAATGCTCTCTTACACCATGTGGCACTCAATCCATGTTTTGGATGACATGTGGACCACTATGAATGGGTTTTTGAGCTTCAAGCATGTCTATGCCTGCTCCAGACTTTCAAAACAATGACGTGGCACCCAAAACATGGTTTGGGTGGGTGTCCCGTGAGTAAGCGGGTGTGCATAGATCATGTTCATTTTTCTATTTTTTTTTTAACATATCTCGAGTATCTTACTATCCGTGCAGGTAAACTCTGTCAATAAACCTCTTTGAACCATCCATTTTTCGATACTGAAAATCACAAGTTGAAGATCCATCTTTGAAATTTTTATTTTTTGAAATATGTTTATGCAATGCCCCTTGCTCCACGTGCCACCCAGCCCATGTTTTGGGTGCCACGTAGACCAATGTGGACAGTTTTGGAGCCTCGAGCAGGCATATGCTTTCTCCTACATAGCGAATGGGAGGGAGGTCCTCTAACATATTGTCACGACCCAGAATCCTTACCCGATATCGAGGGCCTAGAATTCCGTGTTATGACACCGCATGCTGGTTAAGGCAATAAGCGGACATACACATAATCTATAAATTGACTTAGCATATGGATTGAGGCATGTAAGATAGCATTAAAAATAATTGACTCATAAATTAACAGCGGGAATTATAAAAGACAATAAAAAGATAAATCCTAACCATGCATCTAAGATAGGAAAAAATAAGGTTTACGTAGGATAAAATGGTCCTAAACATGAACTCACAAAAATATCAAAATAACTAGAATATGTCTCTCAAAGAATAAAGTCTAAAGCAAAGGACTCTTAAGGCTCGTAGAAATCTGCTGGATCTACGCTCTCCTCCGGATGATAGCCAACGTCTCCATCTACGTAAGCCGCCTCCGGAACAGCAGCTCTCAAATCATCAAGGACGGGATAAGCAGAATTTTCACCTGAAACTGTTAGATTTTGGGAGGGGGGTGAGTTTACTCAATCGCGTAAACTCAGCGGGTTGCACAATCGATCCACCATAACTTACTCAGGTGGGCGTGTGTGCAATCGCTTGAATTGCGGTGCATTTTTAAAATATAACCAACATCTTAAATAAATGAAATAACTTATCCATAATTCATAGACTATCATAATCAAGACTGAAAAATATACTAATATAACATGAAGAGTGCATGATGCTTCTATTTTCTTATCTCTTTTCCTATTTGTCTCATCAACTTAGCATACGTGACATATCGTAAGTCTTATTAATTACTCCATACGCCTACACAACGTACTTCGCATCTTATCTTATTTAAACGATGCTGCGAGGTCCACGTGTAGATAACCACCTAACCTCCATATCATAATATAAACCACCATCCAGCCAGATGAGGTTGCCGGCATAGTAACCACGATGTCCCCTTAGTTCGAGACAAAGCTATAATGTCCTTAAGACCCGTCTTGACTGCAGACGTTGAGCCCTTACGGTGGCTCGTAAGGTATGGCACGTGTAGAAACTTAATTTATATTTAGCTGGCCTTCACAGCGTATCTTAACCTATCATAACATTATTCGGTTCTGGGCTTAGGTCCCCGCCCCGATTTTATATTTGTGTGGGCTTAAGTCCCCACTTTCTTAATATGTATGTGTCTTAACATATTCTTTTCTCATTTTTTCTTAAAACTTAATTATAATAGGCCACGGTGCGATAGGCTTCACTAAACCACGTTTTCCAAGGGACGGGTTCCGTAGTAACCTAGATGTACTTCGTGTGGTATCCCATACTACCATAGAGGGGTTGCATCCGTACATGGATGCCTACATTCCAAGTTCCACGTGACCGTGAAAGAAATCCCACCGTGACGAAGGCTTAAGTCAGGTGTCATATTTTATTCTTAACTTATATGCGTATGTCCTATCGTGATTTTCTATATGATGAATGTCATATGATAATGGTGAACATATATAAGAATGAATTATAACATAAACCTTAAACATTTCATATTTTTGAAGAAAATTAATAAAGAGCATAACATACGAAATATTAAAGTAAAACAGAAAATAAGAAATATTTAACTATATTTATTTTACAATAGTGTTGAAACTATACTTCATTAAGGTTAATTATATTCATGAAATTTGGTGATTGACTGGTATAGCGATCCAACCTATTTTAAAATTCTAAAGGAGCGCATGTGTCCATTCAAGAATTGTATGAGCCTTAGAGGAGATAATAGAATGGTAAGTATTGAAAAACGTCCATATTTGACCCCTTAAACTTATAGATTTTTATTCGATGCAAGCTATTTAATGTATTTTATTTAATCTTAGCGATTTATAAGTCTAGAAATAAGTTTAGCATAAAGTAGTCAAAGAGTTAAAAAAATAATGTCAAACCCGTGTAACCTTGGATCATCTAAAACGTATCCCGACTTGCAGCTCAATTTTGACCTTAAAAATATTAAATTCGTGAAATTACTATTTCAGACAAAGTTGTAGATCTCGTTGTCTTCTTTCTAATGCCGCAAGAATCATGTCAATCCGAGTTCGGGATAAAAAGTTATGGCCAAAATACCGAGGCTGTGTCTGTTGAAGAGTTTGGCCGAATTTCACGAAAATCTGGGAAAAACGATCCTATCGAATTTGGGCCTAATTTCTATATTTTTAAGACCCGAAATTTATCAAAATTTAAGAAAAAATTAGGGTTTTCTTTTTAAGAAATAACTAAATAATTTAAGATGGATTTAGAGGCACCCACCTGTTGAAGCGTGTTTCGAATCCTACGATAATTTGGGTTGATGGAGATCGGATTCGAAAGACGATATGCCCGAGTCTTTTCGCGAGAATTCCTTTCTTACGATAAATTGGTCGCGGCGATGAGAAACTTTGATGGTGTAAGATTCTCTGATAAGATCGAAAATCGATGGAGATCCGACGAGGAATTATGAAAGATGGCACCGCCGAGCTTTTACGAAGAGGGATAAAGAAAAGACAATAAATATATATCTAATTCCTTGTATAGGTTAACTCTAATTAAGACTTTCCGTATAAGATTTAATAAAATAGTAGTTTTTCTACGCAAGTAGAATTCATACGTGACTTGAAAAGCTTGAGAAGAGGTTTTGCTCCAGCGCTTTGTGTAAGCACCAAGGTAAATGGTGATTCTCTCCCAAATTTACAGTTGTGCCCTTTAACCCGCTTCACTCTTCAAACGGGCATAACTTTTTATATTCTTATCGAAAATCGACAAATTATATATCGTTGGAATCGTATCGACGAGTACTCCGCATTGAGTCTAATATTGATATATAAAAAAAAATCAGACTATTTCTAAAGTGAGTATATTCCGGTGTGGAGCGTTAGCACCACGCACTGTGTGGTACATCATCTAATACCATTAAATAAAATTCAAAAATCTGGGTTATTACACATATTTAGTAAAACCTTGTTTTGTTGAATGTACTTTATTTAATAAAGAGAGTAGGGGATAGGGGGGAATTTATATTTAATAAAGAGATTAGTTTGATGCCCAAATATTTGGGAGAGATTTGACCCCTGCCCTATTGAGATTTGTTTCATCATGTCTAAAAGGAGTTGGAGATTGTGGAAGTTGGTGATAAATGGTTTGCTAGAATGTGTCTATAAACTGAAGTTTGTCCACCCCTCCTATAATTTTGTTTAAAGGAGCTATCTTGCATATTATCTTCTTCCTTCATCAATAGAATATAATTCAATGTCTTTTTAATTTATAATAGGGGGCCTCTTGGTAAATTTTTTGATATCTTTGCATCGTTGTTTGGGCTAGTTCTCTGATCTATTTATCTTTTTTCAATTCTACTTTCTCTCATATCAGCATCTATAATTTTATGAAATGTAGACACAAGAATTCTTGGTTTTTGGAAGGCAAATCCTCACTGAGCTGAGGGATAATATTCATTTCTTAATGGACCAGCTACTGCAAAAGGTAGGGCAGCATGATCCTTCTGGATATTTTCTCATCGAAGTAAAAGCCTTATTTATTTATTTATTCAGTTGTTTGTTTTATTATTGGATTGATTAACTATACAGTGATTTGCTTTACAAAATGCTCTCTATTTTTTTTGCAGGACATGTTTTGCAACGATTTGATAGATCCCTCTGCCATAGATTACTGTGAACCTATTTTTGATTGGCTTAGGATCTCCAAGGATGAGGCACGCCAAAAATGAAAATACATTATTTCAGGAAAATTTTAGTAATAGGAGAGATCAAGTTTTGTAAGTTAATGCCAGTCTGTTTTTTTTTTTTAATTAATTGTGTAATTAGTTAATTTTTTTCCATTGCACCTGATCCTCGTGATGGGTGCTACATGGTGCCCAGCTGATCTGGAAGGGCTGCATATGGACGCATAGTCCCAGACCTCTCTCTCTCTCTCACTTTATATATATATATATATATATATATTGCAGAACTTGGAGAGAGTTGCTAATGCCCTGATGTTTGTTGGATTTGAAAATTCCGAAAGCAAATTTCAATACTCAAGTGAAAACCATGTTAATAAGACGACTTTAACCATCAGACCAGCATGATACTTTTGCACATTCAATGTGGATTGTTATTTATCATCAGATTAACAGGCTTTCGATCAAAGAATCAAGATTTTATGTTCGGCTTCATTTTTTTTGGACTGTGTACCATCGACACGATGATGTGATTTTTAATATGCGATCATTTTGTGTGACACATACAACATAGATGGCCCTAGTTAACATTTTAAATCTCAGTACCTGTACTGGTAATGGTTTGTAAAGGTAAATATTGGTGGCACTTACTATTTAACAGTATTTCCTGTACCGGTTTAGTACCGGATTGTTGTACAATCTGGTTGCAATCGGTATATAACCCGTTGCCTTAATACTATTCTTGGTGTTTGGGACCCAATATGTTTTAGCTATCATTCAAATTTAATTTTGTGTCTCTTGATTTATATATGCTCTATTTCCATTGACAGGCATGCTTTGCAAAGCTCATTGAACTCGCTGGAGAGACCAATGCCCAGGCAAGTTATCTGTGGACTTCAAATCGATGAATTGTGTTGAAAGGTTGCACCTTTTATAAACTTCAGTTGCTAGCTTTATTTTTAGAGAAATTCTTTGCTGCTTTAGCAAGGTAAATTCGCAGAAGTTTGCTCTTTTAGACTCCCTTAACATATAATTTAAGTTGTCGTTATCTCCTGTGTGCAGATGTTAAACTTTCCAGATCTATACATGTAAACAAACACGGGAATCCTCACAGATTTGCTAGTGACCTTTCACCCAATCAGACTACCAAAAAGGTGACAACAGTATGTCTTTATGCTTATAGAAGTTTTATTCAAAGCAATGTTATTGTTCTAAGAAATTTTGCGTTTGCAATTGTTTTCTATATAAATGCCTCGGTAATTTCTTTCCTTTTAAATTGTCTGAGTTTTTGTTCTTAATTAGAGTACCTTTGCTAGAACAGTAAGGAACTCCCTCTGTGTTCTATGGAGGAAAGTGATGATAGAGCATGCATCTAACGAAGATCTATTAGCTATAATTAATGCATGATAATGGACTTGTCGACTCGTTAGCCCATAGAGCATTTGAGCTAGCTTCTGAGCTTGTTGGTCCAGGCCAGACCAAGATTTCTGGCATGAATGTTAATAGGGCTCAGTATCTAGTTCGTCGGGCTGGCCCAACCCAGCCTGAATATGTTTTTAATTATCATTTTTTAATAACAAAGTATACCTTATATATAAGGTAATTAAATAATTTTAAATAACACAAAAAGGCCTAACTGTAAAAGTGATTCCCTTCTACTTCCTCTTGATTCTCTTCATCTTGTTCTCTTGTCTTCTTAGTCTCCTCCCTATTCACCTTTTTGTTCCCTTGGCTAGGCAGGAGCCAAGGCTATCAGCCAATGAAATATATATAGAAAGAGTATTACTTATTACTAGTTGGTTAGACTTGAGTTGGGCTTAGGCCCAAAAAATTGTTTTCAAGTCTTTGGCTGACAAAAAGGGTGTCTCACTGTGCCCAAGCTGGCCTCGGCTTAGCCTGACTCCGCGTCGTTGCTTCGTTTAGTGGGACAAAGGCACAAACTCAAAATTCTAGATATTGTGTGTAAAGTGGCCATGAAGAAGGTTTATAATCAGGTGTAGTGAATGGATTGTGTGGAGACCATGGCTGTGTTTGGCATAACTCTATGCTTATTCCCTACCAGAGCAGGGTTTTACCTTCTTTAGCAGGCCCCCCTTCTCCTTGCTAATTCCCTGCAGAGCAGGATTTATCTGCTCCAGTAGTTCTCTCTTACTCCTTACTCATTCTTTGCCAGAGCATATTTTATTTGTTATGGCAGGGAGTTAGCAATATGCTATGATAGGGCCTGCATCTAACGAAGATCTATTAGCTACAATTAATGCATCGTATCCAAATTTGGAGCCTCTTTGGGAGAGGCTCATAGGTATAGGGGCTTTGTTTACACCCTGTGATGTAATTTTGATTTTCTATTTCCATACTCCTTTTTTTGAAAATAATTCTTGTATTTTACAAACCTTTGAAAGAGTTAATGCTGTCATGCCATATCAATTGAGAGGTCAGAGGATCTCAAGTTGGCACATCTTCTTGAAGGACTTTCAATAGATTCTTGTTAAGGCTTTAACTGCAGGCTAAGAAAAATAACTTTTTTATTTTGCAATTTTGCGTATTTTCTTTTCCCTTGTTCTGCTGTTTCTTTCTAGTTTAGCATCTTGCTAAGCTCTTAATTAGCTATATTCTTATTTTACCAAATGAAATATAGCATCTTTCTAAGCTCTTGATTAGCTGACACTTACCCTTGGCATCTTGTTCATTTTGGCCTTTATATTTGACCCGCCGAAGCTGTTTGACTTACACAATCTATGAAAGATTCTCCTCAGTGAGCTGTAGTGTTAGGTGTTCAATCTCGTGTACAAAATGGGTTCACATCATTCACTCATCCACACTATACACATGGTAATGATGTCTAGATCCATATTTAGATTGAATATCCTCACGATTGGCTGGCATTAGAAAAATAATAAAATAAAATAAAATTAGATTTTACTTTCCACAAATCCACTAGATACCACTGCCACTTCAGGGTTATAGCTAAAAGTAGTCATTTCAGTTTGTCTCTTTTATATTTTTGTTGTTGAAGTTTAGATTTTATACTCTAAAACCAATCAATTTGTATCCCTTTTATAAATGATATTTGGGTTTATTTGGCTTGTTTTTTCAGTTTTTTTGATGAATTTATTGAATTCGTGAAATGGGTATGCCTTGGTCATTCTTATGATGCTGCTAATTAGCAATCTCTGTTTTGGATGTTGCAGAGTTTTTAATTTTGGGGTTTGTTTGTGTTTTCAATCTGTTCATGAATTCTAAATTGAGATGATATTATATTGTAAGAGTTGAACTGAGGTGGACTTAGATAGCTGAACTTTCGTGATTACTTGCTAAGGTTAATTCTAAAGAAATCTATTCATAAAAGTTAGTAGATAATAAGAATTCTGCATATCTTTATGCTTTAAAGGAAGGTGATCTATTAAGATTGAAGGTTTTGTTTGATGCTATGTACTTTAAACAGGAAATACCATTGGAGCAATTTCTAGTGAGACAGCTAGTATCTTCAAGGTATTCTTATGAAAAGGATAAACTTTGTTTCATTGCAGTTTGTACTATGTATTGTGCAAAGGATGCACTTGAACATCCTCAATTGAATGCTTTGTTTGTTGTAGAACAATGATGGATCGCAAAAAATATCAAGAGATAAATTGAAAGATTTATACAAATCCTTTATTGCTGAATACCCGATTGTATCAATAGAAGACCCATTCGATCAGGATGATTGGGAGCACTATGCTAAGTTGACTGCCGAGATTGGGAGCACTATGCTAAGTTGAAAGAAGGGCTACCAGCTTTCCTGATGGGAAATATTGTGACAACCCGACTTTTCCAATCCCTCAGGTATAGGAAAGGCCGGTTCGCCAACCTATCGAATAAACGATAAGCCGGACAAACAGGGCACATATCAGAGTAAAGCGTAATAAATATCCATAGCTAAAATAAATGCGGAAGCAATTAAAAGTAAAGAACCACCGATGATGGCCGACCATCATCGAAACATGACTCATAACAGAAATCAACGTCAAATATAAAACTATGGTATCCAACTAAAATGGGCCCACAAATTCAAGTCTAACTCTCACCACAAATAAGAAAATCAGTAAGTTCTATACTGGGAAAAACTCCTCAGGAGGAACCTCAAGCTCTTCCTCAGGCACGTAGTCAGGATTAGTCTCACACGAATAGCCACACGCCAAGATTGAACTCGTGGACGTATAGTCGGAGTGAGCTAACCAACTAAGCTCAGTAGAAGAAAGACATCTACGGCATTTTACTTTAACTAACATGGTTTCAAAACAAATATCGGAATATAGCTTGTCAAACATATAAGCAGATAATAAACTGAATTTAGGTGCGAAAATCATATGTAAGATTTATTTCTAAATGTGTGAAAACAGTTTCAAGAACAGATGCAGTGTTTCAGTGTCTTAGTTTCTCTAACTTCTATATGCAAAGTTCAGTAATTCATGACTTAAACCTCAACTTAAAATACCTCCCGAGTAAACTATATCTCGAGAGCAGGAATATAGCCGATGGGAACCCCTACCTACCATCGTCGTTCATGAACCCTTTTTCAGGATGCAACAAGCCCCTGCGTAATGAGGGAAACTTGTGCCAGGAAATTCTTCAGGAATTTTTGAGGGGTCGTTCAGGTCAATCATAAAACAAATACAGATACTAATATAAATCAGATGCAAGTCTCTTATACATAGTTCAGGTTCTTGATTTCAGATTTTCAGAGCTTAAGCAGATTCAGGTTTCAGGATTCAGGTAGATTTAGATTTTCAGTCATCCATATCAATTTCAGTTTACAGATGTGATTTCAATGGCATATGCAAGTTCAAAGATTTTAATTCAAAATATCCATGCGAATTAAAATAGAATACTGTAAAGATGAGATTCTCCTACCTAAAACTCGGAGTTATGCGAAGTCAAGCAAGGTCCTATTGATGGCTTCTCGCCCTCAATCTACATCACAATATACGTTCATGAATTAAGATAAACTCTAATTACTAATAATATAGACCTATTTAAGCGTTTCCTCAAAAACAAGTCAAAACAGGCAAGTTGCGCCAATCCTAAAATTTGACGTAATATTCTCATATATTTTTGACTATCAAGACGATTGATCCATGAGTTGGTCAAAACATAAAAGTTGTAGATTTTTCTATTAGCTTTCTAACGCAAAAAGAATCGTCTCAATCAGAGTTTGATACAAAAAGTTATGACTAAAATACCAAGGTAATGTCGAAGTTCGACAATACCTCGCTTGAGCGATGATAATAGCTCGCTCGAGCGATTTGATGTAATATTCTCACATATGTTTGACCATCAAGACGATTGATCCATGAGTTGGTCCAAACATGAAAGTTGTAGATTTTTCTATTAGCTTTCCAACACAAAGAATGTCTCTCCATCGTTAGGGATAAGTTCTCTAAAATACTAAATACTAAAATACTAGGCAATGTACCTCGCTCGCTCGGCGAAGCGATGATAATAGCTCCTTTCATAGCGACCAGTAACGACGAATCGAAACCCATACATCCCAAAGCAAAACCCATGGCTAATCTAATGATTTAATCAAAAAATTTAATTAAAACGTACCTTTAATCTAAGGATTCCTAGATTAGAAATGAGTCACGCGAATGGAGCTTCGAAACGAAACCGACGGGTTTCCTCAACGATTCGCACCGCGATCGATCCCATGAGTTCACAGAGACAACTCCAACACGCCCCCAATGATCTCAACCTCTCCCAATAGCCAACTACGAATCCAAGGTTGATTCAAGTTCTTTCTAAGGTTTAAGTGTTTTCAACAAAGAGGATTCTAGAGAAGGAGGTTTTCTAAACCGATCTCCTACGATGATTGAAGAAGAGAGAAGACGGAGTTTCACACGGTTGGGTAACTATCCTCTCTTAACAAAACCTAGTATAATACGGGAATGCAATTCCTTCTTATAATAGGATTGCTCACAAAGTAAAACACACACACACATCTTATGTATTATACACTTCTAATTTTAAAACTCAAGTCCGGTGTTGAGCGGCTACACCGAGGTCGGTGCACAACTTTCGCACGAGGGTCCAAATGGGCTCTAAATTAAAATCTGTCCGCACAATCACATCTAGATAAAAATCCAAAACAAATGGTGACGTCGGTTGCCAAGCCGAATACACACACAGGGTCAGTCTAACTCGGGTTCAAAATACGGGTCTTTACAAATATTGATCAGACAAGGATGTGGAAAATTGGTGAGCGAGTCTGAGCAAGACGTCCAAAAGGCGACTTGGGCCCTATGCATCCTTTCACTGTTGGAGTATACGTGGCATTAATGATGGCTCAGGTGAAAGACCTCTCTCTCATTCTGAAAATTGATGTAAGTCATGTTTTTAAGCGGGAGCAACTACTTGTACAAGAGATTTGTACCATTGCAGTTTTGCACATAGTTTAAAAATAATAATAATAATAATAAATAATAAATAAATAAAGAAGACTTGGTATTTTTGAGACCTGTACCAGTTGAAACACCATCTAAGCCAATCTGATTCGAAGGCCATGATGTAAAGATCTTTGGTGCCAAAGATCGGAATGAAAAATGACCTCTATCATCTGATTCAACACAGGCAAGCATTGAATTAGGTGATGGGCTTTGACTGTCTTGAGTCACATGATAGAGATTGTTTTTCATGCTGATATTTGGCACCAAAGTTCTTTACATCATGGCTTCAATTCAGATGGTTAGATGGCTTCAATTCATCTTTTTTATTAAATTTAAATTGTGGGTTCTGAGCACGGTTTTAAATCTTTGTTTTTTGATACATTTTGGGCGGAATTAAAGGACCCATTTTCTATATTCACCCCAGAAATTACAGAGATCTTTATCTGTATATTTTATTTGAAAATGATATTAAAGAACCCATTTTTATATATCCAAACCCCTGAAATTATAGAGATCTTAATCTATAATTTCTGGGGTTAAATTAAAGGACCTGTTTACATATTCACTTCCCGAAATTATAGAGATCTTAATCTATAATTTCTGGGGCTAAATTAAAGGACCTGTTTACATATTCACTTCCCGAAATTACAGAGATCTTAATCTGTTTATTTGATTCTAATTTCAGGGTTGTGAGGTAAAAGAATGATAAAGAAATCATGAGAGAGATTCAGGTAATTATGTGCCAAATTGCCTCTTCGATAACCTACTTGCCTTGCCTTGATGAGTCTCCTCTCCTGTTCTTTAGTTCAAATATATCTATTCCAATGGCATGGATCGAAAGTGATGCCAAATTGATCAACAACCCACAAATGGTCAAACTACATTCTTTTGACACTAAGGTATGACACGTAGTACTTTTAAAATAGATTTTGAATCACTAGATCTTATTAGAAGCTGACTTAGACGGATTTTGAGGCTCTTGAATATGTGATAGTCACCTTTTAACATATACTATATATATATATATATATACAATACTATATATACTAACTAATACTATAATGTATACTAATGTATTCTATTTAGTGTGAAGTACACCAACTTACAAGTATACTAGTATATATAAACATATACCATATAAGTATACTATATACTAATATATATATATATATATAAGGAATTTATAGGAAATTACCTATAAATTGGTAATTTATAGGTAATTTGGCATTATAAGGAATTTATAGGAAATTACCTGTTAGAATAATATGTGCTTCCTTATATATATACACACATAGGGATTGACTGGATTGATGTGGACTAAAAGGAATGGAGAAGGGGATTGATGACATCATGGTGTCTTTGGCTGTAAAAGACGGTAAGGAATAAATAAAACTGATGATGTTGTAGCTTAAATTGTAGGGTTAGGAATTAATATGTTGGTCACCTGATTCCTTTTTCTTGGAATTCTCTGTGTTTCAGAGATTAATTGGATTGAATACTGTAGACACCCAAATTTGGCCAAAGGCCTAATCGAAACACATTTTGAGAGAGGCGCATTTTCGAGCTTTTGATGGCATGTATGGAACCCTTAGGAATCACCCCAAACCCTTAGGAATCACCCTAGATCCCTTAGGAATCTATCCCAAACCTTTAGAAACCAGTCCTGACCCTTTCCAAACCTTAAACCTAACCTTCCCAATCATTGAATAAAGAATGGCATACTAGGACTAGCTGAGGTTTTCTACTGATACCAAATCATATACCATTGGAAAGCGAACTTCTACAGCTTTCCAACGAGCCAAGAATCGTCTCAATCGGAGTTGTATATCAAATGTTACGACGATTTGAAAATCAGGCAAAATTTCAAGTTTTTTGCTTGGCGCAACTCATAGTTGCGCCAAGCCATTTTCCCCCTGAATTTGCCTGACGCAACTACGCAACTAATAGTTGTGCTAGGCCTTTTTCCCCTAGAAATGGCATGGCACAACTAATAGTTGCACCAGGTATAAATGGGTCCCCCACCCCTCGCGACGCCAACTTCTAGGCTACTGTTCATTACGGTTTTACTGTATATTTGCCTGGCGCAACTAATAGTTGCGTCAGGCATATAAACAGTAACTGTTAGATTTTGCCCTGAAAATTGTGATTGGGGTTTGACTTGTTGACCACCTCAGTCCTTGAGGTTTGTTTTGATAACTTTCTTGCACCCTTTTAATGCCTATTTGCAACCCTTAAGTGATTTGAAACACTAACCTATCATCCACCATTAAAGCCCATCTTCACACTTCTCTAAACCCTTGAAACCCTAGGAATCCTTAGATTAGAGATTACCTAATTGCTAACCCTAATTAGCATCTAAGTAGCCTCCTAACCTATCCTTTTCCTATAAATAGAGTCTCCCTCCCCTTAGTTTAAGGGTTGCGAATTTCTACCTAAGAGAGAAAGAGCTTAAATTGAGAAGATCTTTCTCCCTTTGATGCACCCTTCCCATACAAAAACTAGAATTCCAAAACCTCTTCCCACCCTTAGCATTTCATAAAAAACCCTTAGGTTAGGTGTGTGTGACCCCCTTGCCTTCCTTCCCTACCTATTAGCTTTAAGCCTTAAGAGCTAGAACCCCATTTTCCCCCATACAAAGCCTTTAAGAGCTCATCAAAGCAAGCCACGCAAGGCTCTCCTACGGTGCTACAAGGGTCCGAGGGCTCCGGCTCTCTCCTTTCTTCTCTTATCTCCTTTTGCTCTCCCTACCCTCTCATTTTGTGCCGTTACGCCGCCGAATTTTCGATAGGAACGGAGGGGCACAAATAAGATTGGAGGCCCGTTTGGGCAAGAGGAAGTTATTTTCTTTTCTTTTACTTCATTTTATTTTTGGCCATTAGTAGAGACCGCGTTAAGCGGGTTGATCGGGTGCCTAACACCTTCCCGATTGATAACCGAAGCCCCTACCCAAGAGCCTTTGGTGTGAACCGGATTCAGAGTCATATTTGTGGCACTTCGGTGCTTATAAAAATGATATAGGTTTCTCGAGACACCAAAAGCTCTGGGTGGCGACTCTATATTTTTTTGTTAGCGAGCGCATCGTCGCGATGGGGATCGTCAAAAATCCCACGGTTGGACAGATTGTAGACACCCAAATTTGGCCCAAGGCCCGATCGAAACACATTGCGAGAGAGGCTCTTGGGTAGGGGCTTCGGTTAAATGTTTAAAGAGCCCTCTTGGTTACTCTCCCTGACCCCTTTTTAGGGGTCGCTCATGCTAGTTCGAAGTGGGTCCCGACCAGAATTGTCTTTGTGAAACCCGCACCGTCAAACGTATGACCCGAGGTAAGGAGAAGGGTTTAACTCAATCCAAAGGGATCAACGTTTCGGCCTTGGTAAAATCCGAAAACTCACTCAGGTCCGACTGCATGAAAGAGTTCGATTATGCTCAAAATGGGACCCATTACTCCGTCTCACTATCAAGGCATAAAAAAAAAAAAAAAAAAGAAGAAAAGCCTAAAACAAAAAAAATCAAGAAAAATCCAAACACAAAAAAATGTGTATATATTTCTACTCATTTTCATTTACATATTTTCAGCATCATATTTCAATCTCAAAAATGAAGAAAAATAACAAAAAATCTCTAAAAATAAAAATCCAAAAAATATCTTGAAAATGAAAAAGTGTAAGTAGAAATCTACTTTTTCTTCTGTTTGGGATGCATTTTCCTTATATGTATAAATAAAAAAGGGACTGACGTTTTCTCGAGAATGTGCAGGAACATCACACGGTCCAAAGCCTTGAAGCGGGCAAGTTTTCAGTGATGGACAAATCAGATAAAGTATCTCACCACCGACGTCAGGTCTAACAAAAAAAAATGATGATGAAAATCATTTTGAAAAGAAAAAGAAATCTATGCTTTCATGCTACGCATTCGCGTATTTTCGATGTGGTAAAATGTCAATATTTTATCGACAATGCAGCTGTGCAAAATTAATGTCTTAGTTCTAAGGTTCGCCTTGGATCCATGGATCTTATTTCAAAATAGAAGCGACGGTGTCAATTTTGGTCAAACAGTCAATGCATGGATTAGATTGATTCCATCGCTAAATCTTCGCCCAGATCACTCAATATTTTGGTTTCAGGTGAACTTGAGTGCCTTGTACTTCAAGATCGTCATATGATATTTTTGGAGGTGTAGACTCTTGGTCCTCACAGTCTGGGCGTGCGTCCTACGGGGTTTGAGGTCCGGATAACTCTGTCCTCGAAAAGATCCGTTGTTGGATTGATTCCAACCTGTCACATATGAAACTACGTCAGATAACTATGTGCAAACATGCATGAACAAGGGCTCATTTCCTTTATTTTTCTGCAGGCTTAAAACCTGTATTGGCAGCAGTATCCCTGTAAAGTGTACGCCATGGGTCTGGGTATCTGTATGATGGTCGTTTGTTCCCGTAAATTGTACCCGGGCAGGTCCGGGTAGGGGCTTCCATCGCCTTTGTTGCTTATTGCCCCTAACGGGTGCATGTTTATGCATAGTTGTTCATTTATAACTTCATTGATGACGGAGTCCAAGATTGAGTATCCTTCGGTGGACACCCAATTCTGACCCGATCTTTTCGATATCACATAAACTTGAGTATGGTGGCTCCAGTTTCGTCATAAACTATTGCGGAGGCACGGGCTCTTGGTATATGTTGTCTGGGGTGTGCCTCCCGGGGTTCGAGGTTCAGATAATGCTTGTTTGAAAAAAAAATGATGAGAAAAAGTAATCTTTGAAAAAAGAAAAAAGAGAAAAAGAATAAATCTGTGCTTCCCCACAGAGCTACGCACATGCGTGTTCTGATGCGGTAAAATATCGATATTTTATCAGCAACACCACTGTGCTATAATAACATCCTAAGTCTAAGACACGCCTTGGATTCTGGATCCTACTTCAAGGAAGGAGCAATGGTGTCGGTCCCGGTCAAACAGTCACTGTTTCGATCGAGTCGACTCCACTGCTAAATCTTTGCGATGAGCGCTCTATTTTGAATTCATGTGAACTTAAGTGTCTTAATCTTCAGATTCTCCGTTGGAAAAGGTCAATCGTTGGTTGAGCCCAACCTGTTGAGAATGAGATTATATGTCAATCAAACTATGTGCATCCATGCATTCAAAAGGGATCATTTCCTTTTTTATTTTCTACAGGCTTAAAACCTATATGGGTAGCAGTATCCCTGTAAAGTGTACGCCATGCGTCTGGGTATCCGTTTGATGGTCGTTTGTCCCCGTAAATTGTACCCATGCGGGTTCGAGTCAGGGCTTCCATTGCCTTTGTTGTTGCTTATTGCCCCTGATGGGTGCATGATTATGTATAGTTAATTGATGTTTGTGATCATTGTCGACGGAAGCCAGGATTGGATGCCCCTTTTTGGGAGACACCCAATGTTTTGTTGGATTTGTTCAAGGTAGTTGAAGCTGGATGCTCTAGCTCATGTTGATTCAGGGCACATTTTCAAAAAAATGGCATGTACTTCCAAAAAGCGTTGTGACATCTATTTTAATTCGCTCAGGCAGTCATGCTAAATAAACTTTGGGATCGATGGATTCGCCCAAAGACCTCGAACCCTGCTTTCAGTAGGGGCACCCGTGAATCGTTCGATGGGGCCATCGAATGCCTCGTAGGATTGGATGCAAACTATGGAGCTTTGTGTGTGTTTACTTCGCGCCTATCTTTGAATGTGGGTTGATCACCCCTCTTATTCACGAAGCTGTTGCATTCAGAATGAATTTTAAACATCAAACGCCTTCAAAATCATCTCGAAAAGTGAACGTTTTTCCTGACTAGCGGGCTTTCACAACTTGAGAGGCGAACATTTTTCTCAGCTATTGGGCTTTCACAACTCATTCCACCTCGATTATGCCCAGTAATGTCGCTAAGCGCTTGGGAACCGATTACCTCGAGAAACGAATGATTAGTCTGGCACCCCAGGGCTTCGTTTTCTCACCGTGTTACTCACCCGATGTTTGAAGTTTGTTCTGAATACAATGGACCCGTCAGTAATGCCTTGGGCCTTTTCGGATGTCTCTTTTCTTTGGCATATGATCACTAGTGATAAGATACCAAAGAGGGGCATCTGTAGACACCCAAATTTGGCCTAAGGCCCGATCAAAACATATTTCGAGAGAAGCGCATTTTCGAGCTTTTGATGGCATGTATGGAACCCTTAGGAATCACCCCAAACGCTTAGGAATCACCCTAGATCCCTTAGGAATCTATCCCGAACCTTTAGAAGCCAGTCTCGACCCTTAAAACCCATTCCAAACCCTAAACCTAACCTTCCCGAACAATAGATAAGGAATGGTATACCAGGACTAGCTGAGGTCTTATACTGATATCAAATCATATACCATTGGAAAGCGGACTTCTCCAGTTTTCTAACGAGACAAGAATCGCCTCAATCAGAATTGTATATCAAAAGTTACGGCGATTCGAAAATTAGGCAGAATTTAAGGTTTTTTGCTTGGCGCAACTAATAGTTGCGCTAAGCCATTTTCCCCCTGAATTTGCTGCCTTTTCCCCCAGAAATGGCCTAGCGCAACTAATAGTTGCGCTAGGTATAAATGGGTCCCCCACCCCTTGCGAAGCCAAGTTCCGAACTCTTGTTCATTCGCTTTATCAGACATTTATCCGCGCAACTATTAGTTACGCCTGCATACTGAACAAAGAATCGTGGGATTTTGTCTCAAAAATCATAATTGGGGTTTGACTTGTTGACCACCTCAGCCCTTGGGATGTATTTTGATAACTTTGTTGTACCCTTTTAATGCCTATTTGCAACCATTAAGTGATTTGAAACACTAACCTATCATCCACCATTAAAGCCCATCTTCACACTTCTCTAAACCCTTAAAACCCTAGGAATCCTTAGATTAGAGATTACCTAATTGCTAACCCTAATTAGCATCTAAGTAGCCTCCTAACCTATCCTTTTCCCATAAATAGAGCCCCCCTCTCCTTGGTTTAAGGGTTGAGAATTTCTACCTAAGAGAGAAAGAGCTTAAAGTGAGAAGATCTTTCTCCCTTTGGTGCACCCTTCCCATACAAAAATCAGAATTCCAAAACCTCTTCCCACCCTTAGCATTTCATAAAAAACACTTACGTTAGGTGTGTGTTACCCCCTTGCCTTCCTTCCCTACTGATTAGCTTCAAGCCTTAAGAGCTAGAACCCTATTTTTCCCATACGAAGCCTTCAAGAGTTCATCAAGTCACGCAAGGCTCTCCTACAGTGCTACAAGGGCCCGAGGGCTCCAGCTCTCCCCTTTCTTCTCCTATCTCCTTTTGCTCTCCCTACCCTCTCATTTTGTGCTGTTACACCGTCAAATTTTTGGTAGGAACGAAGGGGCACAAATAGGATTGGAGGCCCGTTTAGTAGAGACCGCGTTAAGCGGGTTGATTGGGTGGCTAATACTTTCCCGATTGGTAACCGAAGCCCCTACCCAAGAGCCTTTTGTGTGGACCGGATTTAGAGTCATATTTGTGGCACTTCGATGCTTATAAAAATGATATAGGTTTCTCGGGACACCAAAAGATTCGGGTGGCGACTCTATATTTTTTGGTTAGCGAGCATATCGTCGCAACGGGGATCGTCAAAAATCCTACGGTTGCACAAATACAAAAGGCAGTTGAAAAAGGGAGGACATTGGAATGTGAAAGTATATTGATGGAGGACAACCATGTTATCTCTGTGATTGGAGATGGAGCCATGACCAGTTAACTGCTTTGTATATCTAGAACATGTGAATGTGTAGTTGTTGTTTTCCTTTTTTAAAATAGTTGAAAATTTGAAGTTGTGGTTGGTGCTAAGCAAAAAAACAGTTACTATTTTTTTGGTTTTTTTTTATAAATAATTTAGCTTCCCATCTAAATGCAACTTATATTTTTACCTAAATTTTAGAATATTTTGGATGTGCTAAATATAAAATAGAATAATTATTTCTTATATATTATTTACAGGTTATGGATGCGTACTGCTGGACAATATGATACTTGAAAAAAATAAGTAATAAAAAAAATAAAAATTTTCATTGGAGACGGCTTTCAGCCGTCTCCAATAACAGAGTAAAACCTATTGGAGACGGCATGTAGCCGTCTCCATAATATAGGAAAAGTTATTGGAGACGGCTTGAAGCCGTCTCCAATAGTAGAAGATTGTTATTCGGGACGGCTAAAAGCCGTCTACAACATGCGTTGATATGGCAATGGAGACAGCTTATGGTAGTCTCCAATAAGCTCAAATATTGGGGAAGGCCAAAAGCCGTCTCCAATGTTTAGTCTCTAAAGACATTGGAGACGGAGCTATTGGAGATTACCTGGAAGCCGTCTCCAATAGTATTAGAGACGGCCTAGACATCTTTGGAGACGGCTTTTGTCTTATTTTTTGTAGTGTAATAGAAAAACATCCGCCGACAATAATAACTCCAACGGATCTTTGGTTGTTGCCGGTAGGTTTTGCCCGCTAGTAAAAGGCAACTAATAGTCTAGAGAGAGAATGGTCTGGTCTAGAGAGAGAGTCAATATAAAACTAAAGGTACCCACTAGGGGTTGGCGCAATTAGTAGCATACTTTGGTTTGTTACTAATAGGTCATGGGATCGAGTGTTGGCATCTCCCTTTTGCGATAACAGGATGCCCCGTAAAGTGTGTAAATCTTGAAATACTCATTACGCGGTGGGGGCGAGGGCATCCCCTTAGGGATTAGTCCAAGCATAAGCTTGAGATTACCCTAAGTTATCAATATACACTACAAAAAAGTTTGTTTTTGCCAACATAATTATTGCCGGCGGTTTTGAACTGCCGGGAATGTGATAGTTAGCTATAATTGTTTGCGGCGGCTTTAAACCGCCGGCAAAGGTATATTGAAAATAAGCACCGGCGGTTATAAACTGCCGGCAAAACTGTCGCGATACATTCCCCGACACCGACTTTCTCGGCAGTTTGAACATCCCACAAGTGTTGGTACCAGCAGTTTTTAACCGCTGGTAATGCTCCACAGATTTGTAGTGATATATATATCTAAAGGTGCAATTTTTTATTTTATTTTAGCTGCAATCACATGAACATGTGCAAGGACAACTTTTGGTTAACGCGGTGCCGTCACTTGAAAAGTGTGTGCAAGTAGTGGCTCCCTTTTAAATATTTTATTTTATTTTTTCAAGGTCCCTTGCTTGGTGCGATTTTAAAAGAATTGGGAATGTCAAGCATGAGAATGCGGGTTTGAGTTTGGAGAGAAGTCATTTTGTCTGTAACAAACCAAATGTTAGGTCTATATCCCGTCCACTCTTACCAACACCCCGTATGAACGGGGGCCAACATTGGGTAATGTCCTCTTTTTATTATTTTATTTTTTAAAAAAAATTCTTATTTTTCTCGAACCTTTTAATCTTCTATCATTTTTTCTGATTTTTCACCTCTCCTATGTATGCACGAACTCCGATTTGCGGGAGAACCTAGCTAAAATGATTTATCTTCTTGCGTATGCACTGGACTTTGGGTCAAACAATAATGATGCAATTTTAAATAAATAACGGGTTGTTGAAGTAATTGTCATGGGCTGTGTTTGGTATTGCTCTTAGGGAGATTAGAAAAGAGTATCAGCTGTTCTTTGTTATTGCAAACAAATATAGGAGAGAGAAGGATTGGAAGAAGATAAAAGGGAGATTGCTATTTGAAATAGAAAAAACAACCCTCTTTAAAAGAGCATGATTTTTTATGCTCTTTTAAAGAGGGATGTTTTTCATGTTTCAAAGAGCAGCGTCCCATTTTTCCTTCCTCCAATCCTTCTCTCTCCCAATATTCATTTACAACAATAAAGAGCAATAGCTGCTCTTTTCTA
This sequence comes from Chloranthus sessilifolius, assembly GCA_021018995.1. Lineage (NCBI taxonomy): Eukaryota > Viridiplantae > Streptophyta > Magnoliopsida > Chloranthales > Chloranthaceae > Chloranthus > Chloranthus sessilifolius. The sequence goes on along the minus strand of CM037590.1, from coordinate 120,930,532 downwards.
CTCTTCCAAAGAGCAATGTCAAACACACTCATAGGGTCTAAATGGGTTAGGTCTTAAAAGAGCCGATCCATACTTGGGTTGTAGGAGCTGGCCCAAACCCAGGTTGGTAAATAATTAGCTAGTGTAAGCTCAGTTTGTTTCTTAAATGGGCCTCAGCCCGTCGGCCAGCCCAACTAATTCACTTAGGTGAATAAGGGGTCTCAATGAGTTTGGCCTTAATCGAGCTGATCCATATTTGGTTTATGTGCATAGTGACAAATTTCTCCAAAATTCACCGAAACAGGGGTTGGACGAAACTTTCAGCTTGGTGATTTCTCCGAAATGCCGAAATTACATTACGTTCAGCAAAATTAAAGAATTTCACCGAGATAAATGAATTTTTTTAAAAAAAATTTAGCCATTTTTAATTAATAAATCAAAATTGTATAAATATTAAATGTAATATATATATATATATATATATACTCCCCAAAATTTTCCTGAAACTTTTTTAAAATTTTTCGAAATTTATCCAAAATGACACCATGCCAAAATATTGCGAAAACGAAATTTGTCACTATCATTGTGTGAGCCGGGCTTAATCCGATACATTAAATAAACAGTTTGGATTAGACCAGCCTTTTGCTAAATAGACCGGTCTTACTTGGCTTGGCCCATGGCAGGATATTCCGATAGCCCGATCCACTAGACCACTAATTTCCACTTAAGAGGCACCCTTTAACTCCCATACACTATAGAGATCATAGTGACAAAGTCGGGGTTTGAAAATAAATTGGCTTGAAAAAAATTCAGCAAAATTCATAAAATTTGGAAAAGAATCGGTCAAATTTCGGAAAATAAAAAAGACAAATTATAGAGATGTATTCATTGAAAATTATTTTAAAAAATTAAAAAATTAAGAAAGTATTTGAAAAAATTCAAGAAATTCATGAATAATTCATAAAATTTTCAGTTTTTTGAAAAAGTCGAATTGTAATTTTATTGGCTTTTCAAAAAATCAAAAATTATTCACAACTTTTTTCAAAAAGTCAGAGAATTTGGTCACTATGATGGAAATAGAAATCAATTCAATGTGACTTTTAAGAGCCTTGAAATTCGTGGAAGTAAGCATTTGAAAGTATTTGATGACCAAAATATCAATTTCTGAATCCTTACAGCCATTATAATCTAATCGAAGATGAGAGAATTTTATGCAAAAGAAAATTATGATAATTTAATAATCGGGTCTAGGTTTTCCATACCTAACTTAAAGGGCAACGGTCAGGTCCAACTAGGTTGAATCGGATTTCAGGTTAAACCACATCTACAGCCCTTGAAAATAGGTGAATTTTGACTGCATGTCATCCTACAGAAAGTATAAAAACTCAAGATTCTACCATATTCAAGGGCTGCATTTGTGGTTGAACTCAAAATCTAGTTCAACCTGGTTAGACCTGACCATTGCCCCATGACCAGACAGACCAAAACTATTCGATCACGACCAAAACTAACGTCAAGGTTGTATGATTCACGCCAAACCTAATTGACATCGGGCTAGGTTACTGGCCAACCTCATCGACAGACCTAGCTATGAGTCAGGTCAAACCATGTGAGATCTAAACTCTACTCCAAGTTTGGTTGGGCCGTGTCTCCCTTCGTATGACTTAGGCCTAAGTGTTAGTTACCAAAATTGTCGAACTTTTGAAAAATTTGTAATTAAATTATGATTTTTTAAGTTTGTAGAATAAATCAATCGCAAAATTGTCAAAAACAATCATAACATTTTTGAAATTTTTTTTGCAATTTTTGCAATTAAATTGCATTTAATTCACAACTTTTTTCAATAAATCATTTTAATATGGGTGGATTATCCAAAAGGGTCTCAACTCTTTGTAATTTACCCAGCGGGGTCCCAACTTGCCGTAATGACCCAGGAGGGTCTAGACCGTAAACTTTGTTTTAATATTTATGTACAAGGGTCACAAAATTTGGCACATGTATTTTTGGTACTTTTAAGTTAAACTTTAATGAACCAAATACTCCAATGTAAATGTACTAAAACACCCCTCCTTCCATTACTATCTATCGAGTAATATTCTTCTCTTCTTGTCATCTTCTTCTCTTCTCTGCATTTCTTCTCTGCTAACGAAGCAACAAGGAGAAGAAGATCGTCGATGAGAGCACACTTCCTAAAGCATATATTGAGAAGAAGATTGTTGCTTCGTTTCTTGTCTCTTTTCTACCGCTGCCGCTGCCGTCGTTGAACAAATAATTCTTATTTAATCTTTTTCAGTAGTCCTAAACCTTTGTCAGTGCTTGGAACCAGCTCACAGTTAGAGCATTCTGGTCTTCATTTGTCAATGCTTGGAGCCAGCTCATAGTTAGAGCAATGCCATTTTCATATGCTAGTTGGATTTGCAAATAATAAACCTATCTACGCTACCTAGCAGTGGCCCCCATGGATAGAATAGGATAGTGCATATTTTGGTATGAAATTTTCTCCTCTTTAGCGAGGACATACAGCTGGCTTTTGAAGAGTGAAGCTATTTATCCTCTGTTGAACCCCAAGTGAGCCCCACGGCACGCTGAGTACCTAAAACCAGCTCTTTTGCTAAAATTGCATATTTGCCAACATTACACAGAGAATAGGGTGAACAAAATGCAGTAATGTCTCTTGTAAAAGACACATTACAAGTAATATTTTTGGCACCATATTACATGTAATGTGGTTATTACATGTAATGAATTTGCTTCGAACCAAGCGTGCCCCAAGAGATAACATAATTGAACAGGTTTCTAGTATTGGAGGTTGATAGCGTCGGGTTGCTATTAACAGTGATAAAATTACTTGCCTCAATTGTTGACAGTATACGCTTGCAAATGTCAAATTAATGGCACAAATGTCTCTTACCTATGATGATGTTGGGGTTTTCAATTAACTAATCAGCTAATATTCTCAATTAAAGGATGGGATAACAAAATCCCCGCCAAAGAACTAAAAGACCCAGTCACATGCTATCAAAGGCAAAATGGAGGTTATGTTCAAAGGGGACATGTGATTTGACCATGAATTTAGTGGCATGGAAACTACGGACTGGATGGTATCAGTTGTTGAACAAACAATTCTTATTTAATCTTTTTCAGTAATCCTAAACCTTTTTCAGTACTTGGAACCAACTCACAGTTAGAACATTCTGGTCTTCTTCCTTCTTGAAAAGATCGAGCCAGAAATGCTCTAACTGTGAGTTGGCCAGTGGATAACGAATGCATGGCCTACTAGACTCACTTGAGTCTTTGTTAGACTTATAAGAGTCATTAATAGACTCTTATGTGACCCAAAGTTGCATAATTCTTATTTGTACATGACTCTGATGAGTCTACCATAATTGTAATGTCGGCAGTGACTATCGAATCTAAGGCCTACTTGTAATAACCCTAATTATTATCGTTGACATCAAGTTAGCGACTCTTGAGGAGAGTATAGCTAAGTCTATTTAGACCTGTGAGACATCCATATTTTTCGAAATAGACACATCAATTTTCGAGGACAAAAATTCTTTAAGGAGGGAAGAATGCAACATCCCTAAGTTTTGAACCCGCATGTACTGACTAAGTACGCATGCCAGGGATGACACTTTGTGTTCGTGTGCAACTTAGAAGCAAAATGGACTATTAATGACGGTTTAGTAATGAGTTAAAGCATATTGGTTGAGATTGGACCAATTAATTTGGGCTGACCTTATGGGCCAATTGTAATATCCCAAAAATTTTGACCTTTGGATAGTACACCTTGGTGTGCGTGCCCGACGGACCACATATGTGATATCATAAAGATACTTAAGTAAGTTATGGTTGGCTTCAGTGTTGGGTGTAAAAGGGCAGATTTAGAGCATGTATGGGCCTGTAGATGGATTTGTATACACCTAGGTGTGGTGTATCAGCTCAACACCGGATCAGATAGATAGGTGGTTTGAGTGTGCAGGTCCCATACTGAGCCAAGAGGTTATGTGTATAATGGTTTATACCTTATTTAGGTATGTCAGTTTCACGCGAAATCTAGCTCTTTGGATAAGAACTTATACACACATGTTGTGTGTATATTTTTATAAGGGAACTAATCCTTTAGTTATAAAAATAAAATACAAGCTTCCTTTGGTAAGCTATACCCGGTTGCAAATTTTGGGGATTTTGGGTCCTAGAGAGAGATAGAGAAGGGCTTGAGGACATCACGCCATAGACCGTCCGAACGTCGAATCGGCCCTATTGAACTACAAGGTATTGGCCTCGTGCTAATATGTGTACTGCAGGGAGTCGTTAGATTCCGACTTTGGGGAGATTTGAGAGAACGTGAATGCGTGGATAGAATCGATCGTTGTGATCATGACATACACAATTAGGAGAGTAAAGAGTAGTGCGTATTTGAGCAGAGCGTCATCATAGGCTTCGTTTCGATTCAAACGTGGGTGAGATTGATGAAATTCGCTCCGAAAACCTAGCTTGGGCGTGGGCTCGTGAATCGAGGAAATCGATCCGTTAAAGGTAAGAAATTATATGAAATTATGAGCTAATCATTGTGTTAGTTTAATTTATACTTATGGGTAAAAAAATTAGAAGAAAGATGATGAGATTTGAAGAAAAAATGAGTTTTGAAGTTTAAACCCGAGCTGACAAAATCGACCGGTCGAACTTGGAAATCAATCAGTCGAATTCGTCTGAGCTTGCTGACACTGTTGTGGTATTTCGACAGTAACTTTTCGGTCCAAACTCCGAATGATGTGATTCTTATGGCGTTGGAAAGAGGACAACAATTTCTACAACTTTTATGAATTGATAAACTCGTGAATCAATTTATTTAAAGGTCAAAATTTAGTATGAAGTTGGGTTAAATTTTGATTTTATCGAGATATGAAACTGACCAATCGAAATAATTTCGACCGATCGATTTGGAAAATCGAACGATCAAAAGTAGCACGACCAGTCGATTTTCACAAAATAGTGAGTATGTAATTTGGGTTTGGAGAAATCGACCGGTCGATTTTGTCTAAGTTTGCCGATACTGCTTTGGTATTTTAGCCATAACTTTTTACTCTGAAATCTGATTGATGCAATTCTTACGGCATTGGAAAGAGGACAACGGGATCTATAACTTTGTTGAATTAATAAATTCAGAAGTCAAATATTTTGAAGGTTAAAGTTTAGGAGAAAGTTACATCAAATTCTGAGTTGGAACAAACTTATCCGTTTCTCTCTCGTTTTGAAAAAGTATTTAAATATATCTAAGTTATTAGTAATTAAGGTCAATCTATACATTGTGTATTTGTGATATAGATTGAGGGTGAGAAGCCATTGGTAGGACTTTTCTTGGCTTCGCGCAACTTCGAGGTTAAGGTAAGGGAAACTCAGTGTATAATTATATTTTGTGAATTTGATTCATAGCTTCTTGATATGATTTTGATATGATTGAATGAAAAATTATAAGTCTGACCGTATTTAAACTAGTGTTTGAATTCTTTGAAATTAGAACTGGAATTTTATGAATTTGAGAATTTGATGGTATTTGAAAATGGAATAGTTTTGCATCATTGACTAATACTTTAACTTTATGTATTTGGAACTTCGCAAAATGAACTTAAAATGTGAAAAGGAACATGAAATTGGAACTTGAATCCGACCTCTAAGTCCAAACCGTGAATCTGTTGACTTCGAACTCTAAGCTTGAATTTGAATCCATCTTTGAATCCGAAATCTCGATCCGCTCTTGAACCCGAACTTGAAACTTGAACTTGAACATGTTACTTGAACTTAAACCTTGAACTTGAGGCAGAGAGGAGTAGAGGCTCCAGAGATGGGTAGAGTCCCCGGGGTTTTAACCTTGTTCCTTCCACGTAGGATGCTCTATTCCCGCGACATGGGATGCTTTGATCTCAGATTGGTTATTTGTTGCAAATTTGACATTGTTTGTAAATCCGAACTTGAACCTCGATTTGAACTTGAACCTTGATTCGAACGTGAACCTTGATTTGAACTTGAACCTTAATTCAAACTTGAACCTTGATCCGAATTTGAACCTTGGTTGTAAATTCATCCGAATCCTAGAAAATGAGAAATAAATTTATTTTTTTTGTTTTCCGTTTGACACGAAAATATGTGAACTAAGATCATTGGCTGAAATTTGGTTTTGAAATTGCTAATTGAGAGAATTCTTCAAATACCGTTTTGATATGCAAATGCTTTGAAGATTATCATTGAATCTATGCATTTATCTGATAAGATGTAACTGCTATTGAATTTTCTCTACTGAGCTTAGATGTTAGCTCACCCCCACTCTATGTCGTAGGTGTAGGTTTGAGAAAGGCCCAGACTACATACTTGAAGAAAAGGACCTTCCGCATAAGGATTTGTACTCTATTCTGGGATCGTAGAATTAATGCTTTGTGGATTTGGTGAGTTAAGGCTTGGTACATTGGTACTATTGTACACCATTGTTTAGTGATGGTTAGTCATCACTGATAGTTTGTTTTAGTTTACTGCCATATTGGATATTAAAATTAGAGATTTCTATTAATGATATATAGCTTTGCTTTGATTTCCGTATATATATGGAAGTGCCAAGTATTCTATATTTGGATCGTGATCTGCAACCCGACGGTCCAAGTTTTCCCATTAAGTTTAAGAAAAAGAAAATATTTAAAAAAATTCAGGTTGGTAAAATTTGGGCTGCCACACTACTGGACTCACATGAGTATGTTAGACTTATATGAATCAATAAATGACTCTTATGTGACCCAGAGTTGCATAATCTTCATTTGTGTATGACTCTGATGAGTGTACCATCATTGATGTCAGTGACTATCAAATCTAAGGCCTACTGGACTCACATGAGTCTTTATTGGACTTATAAGAGTCAATAAATGACTCTTACGTGACTCTGAGTTGCATAACCCTCATTTGTTAGACACTTATCAGACTCTAATATGACTCTAATGTCAGTGGATAACAAATGCATGGCTTACTAGACTCACATGCATTTTTGTTAGACTTATAAGAGTCAATAAATGACTCTTATGTGACCCAGAGTTGCATAATCCTCATTTGTTAGAGCCATAAAAGTCTAATATGATTGTAATGTCAGTGACTATCGAATCCAAGGCCTACTGGACTCACATGAGTCTTTGTTAGACTTATAAGAGTCAATAAATGACTCTTATGTGACTTAGAGTTGTATAATCCTCATTTGTTAGACTCTTGTCAGACTCTAACATGACTCTGATATTAGTGGATAATGAATCCATGGCCTACTGGACTCACATGAGTCTTTGTTAGACTTATATGAGTCAATAAATGACTTTTATGTGACCAAAAGTTGCATAATCCTCATTTGTTAGAGCCTTAAGATTCTAACCTGACTAATGTTAGTGAATAACAAATCCAAGGCCTAGTGGACTCCCATGAGCCTTTGCTAGACTTATAAGAGTCAATAATAGACTCCTACGTGATTCAGAGTTGCATAATCCTCATTTGTTAGACTCTTATCAGACTATAATATCACTAATGTTAGTGGATATTGAATTCATGGCCTACTGGCCTCACATGAGTCTGTGTTGGACTCATAAGAGTCAATAAATTCTTATGTGACCTATAGTTGCATAATCCTCATTTGTATATGACTATGATGGGTCTAACATGACCGTGATGTTAGTGATTATCGAATCCAAGGCCTACTGGATTACATGAGTCTTTATTGGACTTATAAGAGTCAATAAATGACTCTTATGTGATGTTGACTATATTCAATTCCTGCATTATATAGGCAGTATAACATCTTAGCTAGAATATCCACAAAAAATACTTGTATTATCAATTTGATAAAAATTGCCTACTGACTCACATGAGTCTTTGTTGGACTTATAAGAGTCAATAAATAATTACGTGATCAGAATTGCATAATCCTCATTTATTAGAGTCATAAGAGTCTAACATGACTGTGATGTCAGTAACTATCGAATCCAAGGCCTACTGGATTCACATGAGCCTTTGCTAGACTTATAAGTGTCAATAATAGACTCCTATGTGACCCAGAGTAGCATAATTCTGATTTGTTAGACTCTTATCAAACTCTAACATAACTGATGCCAGTGGATAACAAATCCATGACCTACTGGACTCACATGTGTCTGTGTTGGAGTCATAAGAGTCAATAAATGACTCTTATGTAACCCAAAGTTGCATAATCCTCATTTGTATATGACTACGATGAGTCTAATATGACTCTGATGTCAGGGACTATCAAATCCAAGGCCTACTGGACTCGCATGAGTCTTTGTTGGACTTATAAGAGTCAATAAATAACTCTTATATGAGGTTGACTATATTCAATTCCTACATTATACAGGCAGTACAACAGCTTAGCTACAATATCAATAAAAAATACTTGCATTATCAATTTCATAAAAATTCAAGGCCTAGTGACTCACATGAGTCTTTGTTGGACTTATAAGAGTCAAAATAGACTCTTATTTGAGGTTGACTATATTTAATTCCTGCATTATACAGGCAGTATAATATTTTAGCTACAATATCTACCAAAAATACCTACATTATCAATTTCATAAAAACTCAAGGCCTACTGGACTCACATGAGTCTTTGTTGGACTTATAAGAGTCAATAATAGACTCTTATGTGAGGTTGACTATATTTATTCCTGCATTATATAGGCATTACAACAGCTTAGATATAATATCAACCTAAAATACCTGCATTATCATTTTGATAAATATCCAAGGCTTACTGGACTCACGTGAGTCTTTGTTGAACTTATAAGAGTCAATAATGGACTCTTATGTGAGGTCGACTTTATTCAATTCCTGCATTATATAGGTAGTATAACATCTTAGCTACAATATCCACCAAAAGTACATGCATTATCAATTTGATAAAAATCCAAGGACTATTGATTCACACGAGTCTTTGTTGGACTTATAAGAGTCAATAATACTCTTATGTGAGATTGACTATATTCAATTCCTGCATTATACAGGCAGTACAACATCTTAGCTACAAGATCCATAAAAAATATTTGCATTATCAATTTGATAAAAATTCAAAGCCTACTGGACTTACATGAGTCTTTGTTAGACTTATAAGAGTCAATAATAGACTCTTATGTGAGGTTGACTATATTCAATTCCTGCATTATACTGCAATATGACATCTTAGGTACAATATCCATCTAAAATATATGCATTATCTATTTTATAAAAATCCAAGGCCTACTGACTCACATGAGCCTTTGTTAGACTTATAAGAGTCAATAATAGATTCTTATGTGAGGTTAACTATATTCAATTCTTGCATTATACAGGCAATAAAACATTTTAGCTACAATATCTACCAAAAATACCTGCATTATCAATTTGATAAAAATTCAAGGTCTACTGAACTCATATGAGTCTTTGTTGGAGTTATAAGAGTCAATAATATACTCTTATGTGAGGTTGACTATTTCAATTCCTACATTATACAGGCATTGCAACATCTTAGCTACAATATCAACCAAAAATACTTTTATTATCAATTTGATAAAAATCCAAGGCCTACTGGACTGCATTATCAATTTGATAAAATTACCTGCATTATCAATTTGAAAAATACTTGCATTGTACAGGCAGTACACATCTTAGCTATAATATCCACCAAAAATACTTGCATTGTCAGAGAGTTGCATTATCAATTTGATAAAATCAATCCCTAACATGCTAATAGAAGTTTGATACACAAAACCATCAAGCAGTACAATTCAAAACTAAGAAATTCTATTTCTGGCATTACAACTCAAAACAGACATAATCAAGCTCTTTTTTTATCCAAGCAAAAAGAAATATAACAACCACTGTCATCCACAATGGATTGCATAGTGAGATCTGAATAGATGAGGAACAAGGGTCACATTCATGAAGCAGAAAGAGCAGTATCATCCACAAATTTTAAATTCAACCATTTCTACCCTAAACCAGTAATAAGTGTCTAAAAATGACTCTGTGTGTTTCTCTATTTGGATAACTGTTTTGCCACTCAGTATTTTTTACTTTTTTGGAACAATTATTTAAAACTCCACAACATTACTCTCCGATCGACCCTCATAAATAATAATATCAAATAAGCATTGCTTCCTGAAAGCAAGTAGCTATTCGGGCCCTACCTTGAACTCTTCTTCTCTCCCAACCATAATACTCTCGGCGTATTTGAGGACAAATAACGTATAGTTCATCATTCCTTGTGCTTGTGTTGGGAGGCCTTTGGTCAAGAACGTGATCCATGAAAGAGGCTCGTCAAGTGCATTGCCCTTTCCATTCGAGTACGGAAGCTGTGGGAGATGAAAAGCCTGAAAAAATTTGAATACATAAACAGAAAGTAATTTACCTATAGATGTGAAATAAATGAAAAGATTAAAGGATAATATTATTTGCTTACCAAGGCATGCATGTGAGCTTTCCACCTGTTGAAATGATGATGGGCTAATGGGTCAAGTAGATAAAACTTTTTATCATGAAGGTCGACATGGGCCAATGCATAGTGAGATCCAAAATTACTGTGACATACTAGTATAACTGTCTCAATACTCAGAACGCAGATACATGTGAAGCCTACATATATAAAGATTATCCACCTCAGATTGGGATGGGGAATACAACCACGAACTATTTATAAGGGGTGATTCTAATATTTTCTTTCATAATTCTACGATGCGTCTTATATAAAAGCCAAATAAGAAAGGAAATAAATTTGTAAACCCTAAACAAATAATGGATATAAAGGACAGACTACTGATCATGTCTTAAAAAAGACATTGCTTAACGAAGGGGCATCACAGTTTTATAAAAGGTTGATTTGATCATGTCTTCAAGAAGCAACTAACTAATAAATGGACAATACGGTCTAATAAAAGACTGATCATGTATTCAAAAAATAACTGACTAATAAATGGACGATAAGGTCATATAAAAGATTGATCATGACTTACCACTGGTGTGATCTATCTAATAGTTTTTATCAATCTATAATGAAAAAATGTCTTTACACATGCAAAATTGATAAATAATAAAAAAATCATTTTTTAGATCATATTTTTATATTCTATAAAGATTAAAAATCACATTTCGATTCAAACAGATAATTTAATTTATACGTTATATGTCAGAAAGATAATTCGTCATGTATGTTATATACTAACCATAAAATTTACAGATTTTCATAATTATTTACAAACAAAGGGAAAAAATAAACTTAAATCTTAAAGATTAAGGTTTCAAATATATAAAAATATATCCTATCATTAACATGAAGAATACGGTTTCACCAATGCAAAAATATCAAATACTTATCAACCCTAAAGATTAGGGTTTCACAAACAAAATTATGTTTCTATTTGATCTCTATATATATATATATATATATATATATATATATATATATATATATATATATATATATATAAATTTGTTGTGACAAAAAAATACAAATTTTAAATATTTATAAATAATCCCCTAATTTGCATTTTGTGTTTAAATAGCACTTTAATTTAATGTTATGTTAAGTGTCGCTTGTAAAAAAGCACAGGGCAATTATCACTGTTGCGAATTTCTAATGTGCCGATATATTATGTAATGGTAAAAGCAAAATAAAATCAGATTAAAACAGAGGGTGGATTCAGTACAACTAAAATCTTCTAGACCTGTAAGATACAAAGTAAATTTGTATCAAGTTTTAATAAGTAAGAATTTGTCCCACAGGGAGTAGTGATCTAAACCTAGAAGGTGTATAGTAGAACTCCAGATATGACTCCAGATCTAGCAATTCTAAAAAGAAACAGAGCTTTTCGGGTGTCACTAGATCTAATTTTACAAAACTGAAATACAAAACTAAACTAAAGGATGGAGGAAGATGGATGGAAAAATAAAAATCAAATGATGAGAAATAGACATCCATGGACTAGTTCTCATTGCAATTCAATTGGGTCAAAGGAATTGTATAGAATTGATTTGCTACAATCCTCCATCTGGCTACAAGCTCCCTAGGTTCAACCCCAGCAGATGCAAGGTATAAGAATCCGATCTCTACTAATGAATCAGAGCAATCCTAAGGCTATGATCTGTCCACTTGAATGGTCACAGATTATCCTAGAGATTGTCTCAAGCCAATGGTCTTCATTAGAACAAGAAAGCTATTGCAGATGTTGTGGGTGCCAGGCTACAATCTCCCCATTTCTGACTGGCATCCACAGGAGTATCCAATCTAGGGAAATTAAATATGAAGAAGTGAAATGTAGATTAGAATCACCTTTAAATTCCACAATTACTGTAATAACATCTTACAGCTTATTGAGTTCAGATTTGTAATTTGTGCAACCTCCAATCTATTTACAATATCTTTGAAGCTTTCAAAATATAATTATAAAACAGATCTGGGCTGCTATCTAGATCTAATCCAACAGGCTGGATTAGAGAGAGAAGGGGAAGGAGAAAAGAGAAAAATAAAAGCCAAACCTAAATGAGCTAAGGAATACCAAAGTTATTCTATGGATTCCTAGCTGAGAAATTACAGCAGCAAGAAGTTCTATTTATACAAAGCAGTGATCCAAGTGCTTTGAATTGCAGTCAATCGAGGAGAGGATTTGATGCTTAATCCCTATCTTAGCATTTCAACCAATTAGAGATCAGATATAGATTTGGTTTTGTTGTGCTCAGCTGAAGCTAATTGTATTCCCGCCAAAAATTAAATCACACCCATGTGCAAAATTTCCTGTGTATTGGAGTTCCTAAAACTACCCTTGTTTAACCAAAAATACCCAGCCGCTCCTATTTCCAATTGCACACCACAAGTGATTGCACCCAACTGCTGAATTTTTGAAGATATTTAATCACACGGCTGCAGCTCAATGTAGATGGGGCCCGAGCTGGATTAATTGCAGATATGTAGGCCAACTGCAGCTTCATCAGTGAGATGGGGAAGATGAAATTCGAGAGGTGTACTGCTGAAACCAAGTGCCCTTCGAGAGGATAAAAATTGCAGAAGAGATATTTGCCTACAGGTTTGGTGCAGCTTTTAAAACAAGTGGTCGACAGGTTTAATGCTTGGGAATTTTGGTCGAGAGGATCGGGGATAAGGCTACTGCTGCAAAGGTGTCGTGAGGATGGCCAATGGGGGCTGGGAGTGCAACTAGTAAAGCATGTATATATATATATATATATATATATATATATATATATATATATATATATATATATATATATATATATAATTCTGCAGCTGCAAATGGTCGATGGGAGGATTGATGCTAGTCGAGAGGTTGAAGGGGCTGGTTTGAAGATCTGCTTGTCGACATGTTTGGAGAATGGGGAGTCTCAAGTCGAGAGGATGATGCATGGGAGGATTCAAGGTGTTTGGTAGCTGGAGCCTGAAGCTGTCGACAGGTGCAGGCCCCAAGTAGTCGACAGGTTTGGCTAGAGTCCAGCTTAGACTGCTCGAGGGGATTGAAGGGGGTTACTTGAAGTGTTGGTCGACAGGTTCCAAAGTAGCAGTGGAGCTGTCAATAGTTTTAAAAGCATTTGAAAGTTGCTGGTCGACAGGTTCCTGAAGGGTGCTGCTCGAGAGGTTTAACAGCTAGGATATAAAAGCTACTCCTCGACAAGTTTGGAGCTGAACTAGTTGACATGTCTTCTGAAGGGGAGGCTTGCTGAAACTCGACAGGTTCCTTCTTCCACTTTAAACCCATCGACAGGTTTGCTTCTTGCTGCACCTAAGATGTCGATAGGTTCTGAACTGCTCTTCATCTGCTCGACAGGTAGGCTGCTCAGCTACCATTCGAGAGGAGTTGGAGGAGTTTACTGCTGCTTTCCTCGAGTGATTGAAGACTCATATGCTCGAGAAGGTTGAGCAGCTTGCTGAAGCAGATTTCGAGAGGTGCTGGAGCTACAAATAGCTGCCATCAAATCTGAAGTTGAAGTGTAGGATAGGTTGGCTCCATTCATGAGTGCAGAGTGGATTCAACAAACTGCTAAAGATGTGCTACTGAAGCTTGGGGAGCAGAACTTTGATAGCTTTAAATGGTTAGAGGCTGCTGCTGTTTTATGGAGGTGCTTGACAGGTAGGCTGCATGGGGGGTTAAAGAGCTGAAGCAATGGCCTCTTTGAAAGGTTGGCTGTTGTGGTTCATTGCATGTGCAGCTGCTATATTTTCCAAAAGTGATGAACCCCATGGCTGCCTTTATGTGCAATGCTGAGGCTTTAAGTTTGGGATTGCACTCTTTAATAGTTTTGCTGCTCAAGTCATTGCATGTTTTTTTGGGGACAATTTCGTCAGATGGTAAATCATTTTGCCGTTTTCTTTAGTGTGCCCATTCTTTGTGCACCCTGCTGAAATGTGCAGCTCATGCTCAGGATCTGCTCCTTACCCTAAAGTGTATACTTTTGCAGCTTTTTGAGTCCTCTTCACTGCTGTTTGCATGAATGTGCTGAACTACCTTTTGCTCTAAACTGCTAATGTAGATTGAAGCACTTGGTTGCTTCTAATCTCCTTCTCTTAGCATATAAACATGGATAGTTGCATTATTTCTTCCTAACTGCATAATAACATTAAAAGGCAATTATTAACTATTTGGAGGCTTAGCAAAAACCAGGTTTAAAGGGTAAAATGTGGTAAAAATCATTGACTAACACACCCCCAAACCTAACCTTTGCTAGTCCTCGAGCAAAGTGAAATTTAAAATTACTAACCTATGAGATTAAATGCCACTTTCATAGGGAACATGGGTGCATTTGGTACATGCACCGAACCTTTTAAACCCTTAGGTGATCCCTAGTGGAGTGGAGTCTCCTGAGTGTTTTCAGTAAAGGTACACACAAACTTCTCCAATAAAATCAATTAATACTCATGCAACATACTAAAAAAGAGTTTAAGTGAAATAAAATAAATTCCACACCATATTCATTCAACTTTTAGAGGATTCTCAGTAGAAAAACATCAGTTTATAACTCAAAATTCTACTGCAATTCCTTCATCATCAATCAACTTATGTCAAAGCATTGTGCCTGAAAATTAATGCAGTGCTTACTATTGGAGTGTTTGTCTTCCCTCAAATGAGGGTCTAAAATCATCAATAAAACTAGGCAGAACACACTCACACAGACCTGCAAGTAATCAGGGTTTGTTGTAGGAAGTTTTACAAAGATGGTGAGTAAGGGAATGCCCACAGGGAGGTTAGTTTAAAAATATGATAAATCTCCAAAACTGTATTAGATCTGGCACCCTAACTAATGCTACGTTAGCTAAAAGACAGGGGAGAGGTTTAAAATGGATTTTCACTTAGGCTAAGCTAAAATTAAACATAGACTAACTTGGATCAAGTTTAAGATCTTAGATCTTGTAGGGGAAAGAGGTAAAAATTAGAAAATAGAGAAGAGTAGCTTGGAGATTGGTTTTCACTGAAATCAGATTCAATTAATTATGCTGCAGAGGTTCAGAGCGCACAATTCCCTCAACTGGCTATAAGCACAGCTGCAGGGTATAAACTCCACTTCAAATCGCAGGATCCACTTGGTCTTAAGGCTATGATCTATCCACTTTAATGGTCACAGACCATCGTATAGACTTTATCGAATCCATGGATTTGCAGCAGACGAATCCAATTGGAGACTGAGCATGGACTAATCTTAAGGTTATGATCTGTCCACTTTAATGGTCACAGACCATCCTAGGGATCTCCTCCAAAGCTAAGGCCTCAATTAGAACAATTAAAACCACTACAGATGCTGCAATTCCCAGGTCACTGACTCAAGGAATCACAGGAGTATTAGATCCAGGGCAATCGGGTGGTATCCAAGAGGCCTACTAGTTAAGTGGGTGAGCTGATCTACAGACTCCTCTACACAAATCCGATCGATCACCAAATGGAACCAAAGGAACTTTAGATCTAATTAAAGCATTAAAAATAGTATTAACATTGCAATCAATGTCACTCTACAATGGAAATACTCTTAGATCTGTAGTCTGTGCAGCTAGGAACCTACAATAGCACTCTTAACCTTACCCAATTACAGATCTAACTTCTTTCCTCGCTACTCCAAGGGAATTAGCCAACCATGGTTGGGCTAAAGGAGGGAAAATAGAATTCCTCTGCAAGCTTTAATCTCCAGAATTTGGCTCAGATCTTGATCTCCCCCCAATTGCAATTGGAGGTCTCTATATATAGCTTTTTCCTCTGTTTTTCTCGCCAAAAATTCCTTCAAGAAGGTCCTTAGAGTTTGTTAGAGTTCTGTTAGAGCACGTGGGTCGGTTAGGGTTTCCTAGGGCATCTTCTGGAACCGTCGTGTCGATCACCAAGTGCCTCGAGTTGCGTGTAGCAAGTCACCGAATCAAAACGTGTGCACAGTTGAATTTCTGAGAAGTTCTGCACACGATTTCGATAGGTTTAGGAAGCTTTCGACAGGTTCAAATAGAGTATTTTGGTCCTTTCGCTAGGTTCTCAGATCTCTTCGATAGGTTCTGATAGGATGAGCCTTCTCTTAGAGTTTCAACATTCTCAGCCCTTGGCTTGGGGTATTCGACATGTTGGAGGGGCTCTTCGACAGGTTGGAGAAACATTTTGACAAGCTCCGCTCTGTATGCCACCATTTCAATAGGGTTGCTCTCACTCCTATTGAAAGGCTCAAGTTCCCTTCGATAGGTTCTGTTCCAGTGCCTTCATCTTGATAGGTTTGAAGAAACCATTCGATAGGTTCCTTTGATGCCTCAGGCAGGTTTTCGATGGGATGATTTCTTCCTTTCTTTCAGCTGCTCGATAGGTTCTTGGATCCTATCGAACTCCTCAATCCACACGAATCCATTCTTCTTCTGCCTTCAGGTCCTATCAAAAACCTCTTCAATTGCACGAATTCTTCCTTGCTTTGCTTTCAGCTCCTGTCGAAGTCTTCAAGTGACCAATCGATAGGATGTTTTCAACCTATTTTCACTTCCTTCGCCTTGCCCTGCTACTGCCACGCGCTCTAAGGGTCCAGTGATGTGCTACCCTCTGGTGTGTTGTTGCTGGGTTTGTCCTGTACTGAGAGATAGCCCCTTTTTGGGCATTCTTGAGTGATTTTCTGTATTAGTGTACTCTTTCATTGCTGTCTACAAAATGCACTTGACAGAAGCTTATTAGTGTGCTCACAGGTTTATCAATGGTCAGGTTAAAGGGTGAAAAGTGGCATTTTTCACCACTTAACACACCCCCAAACCTAAGCTTTGCTAGTCCCTGAGAAAAGGAGAATAGAAACAAAAGAATTAAAATGCCACTTTTGTTGGGAGCACGGATGCATTTAGCATATGCACCAAGTCTTTTAAACCCCTAGGTGATCCCTAGTGGAGGAGTGAAGTCTCCTGAGGGTTTTCAGTGAAGGTACCCACAAACTTCTCCAATAAGGTTAGTTAATAGTAGTGCATCCTGCTAAACAGAGTTTCAGTGAACTAGAATAAATTCTCATCATGTCTTTTTAGTTCTAGAGGGTTTTCAGCAGAAAAATCACTAACTTAAAACATGAAGTTTTGCAGTAATTCCTTCATCATCAATCGGTTCATGTCAAGGCATTGTGTCTGAAGATTGATGCATGGCTCACCTTTCACTTGGGAATTCTATTTTGATACTACCCCCATAAAATTGGATTTTAGGCCCAAGTCTCACCGAGGCTGTTAACTCACAATAAAAATGAAGGGTGTAGAATTTCACACAGCTCAAGAGCGATTCTGATCCTCAAATAGGTAATAGGCATTGCTATAATTTCTGAGATTTTCTAACTCTTTTCACCATAGATTAGACAGATCCTTATCTCCACATGACAGCTCAATTTATTTCAGATCAGTAAGGTCTTTTCATTGGGTTGTAATGTGGCTTATGGATGAGGTTTGTAAAAGAATGAAAGGGTAAAAGGGATTCAAATTGAGAAATCAGTAAAGGTAAGGAGATGATTCATGGCTTCACCTTCTTCGTTTCAGCACAATTCCATCAACTTCTTGAATTTTTAGGGCCAAAGTGGCCAGCTTCTTCTCTTCCTTTCAATCTTTTAATGAAATGACTTCTCTTTCTCATTCTTTTGCTCTGTTTTTTTTTTTTTTTTTTTTTTTTATGGGTCGGAAACCACAAATACCACCAACTGTGTTTTTCTTCTCTTTCAACCACTTCTCAAACCAGCTCTACCTTCTTTCATTCCTTCACCTCTTCCTTCTGAAATCTCAGAGTGAGGGTCAATCTGTATCAGGTCACTATGGTTTTGGGTTCAAATTTTCTAGTTTTCATCAAAGAAAATTGGGACTTTTAAGGCTCAAGTGGTGTACATCAAGGGCAGTTCAAAGGTGGGACATTTTAAGCTTAAACTGACCAAGGGATTGTTAAGACCTGAAAAGTACCACTTTTCACCCCTTAACTTAGCCTTTGATTAGACCCTTAGCCATCTAATAAATGTTTATTAAGCTATTTTTGTAGGTAATAAACAGTAGTGCAATAAGGCCATAAATCCTGTTAAGGAGCCTGTATTGGCATCAGAAGTCCCTCAGAAGAATGAGTCATGAATCCAGACCTGAGGTAAGCCTCGCGCAACTGACAAAGCTCCAGAGGATTCAGAAAAATATGCTTCGCGCAGTCCTCGCGAAATCCCAAGACTTCACAACAATTTCGCAGTTGAGTGATGACTAGCTTGAGAATCACGCCTCGCAAATGCATGTCGCCTTGATAGAGGGCACGGATGCAAATGTCAAGAGGAGGCTGTCATAATTGAAAAAGCCTTAAAGCTATTGCAAGGATCCTCGCGAAGTTCCATTAAGAAGTGAACTTCTCACGTAGTTCTCACGCTATTCAGGAAGAAAGCAGCCTCGCGAAGCCAAAGTTAGCCTCGCAAAGATCTATTGTGAAATGGAATGCTCGCACAGTTCCCACGCTATTCACAAGTAGCAATCCAACCTCGCGAAGCTCAATCCAGCGAGAGCTTAACTATCTACCTCGCTACTGCTCAAAGCATCAAGAAGCTGCAATCCCGTGACGTCTGAAGTTTTAATGCTAACTCATCCTCGCGAAGTTAGTGCTACCACGCGACAAGTCTAGGAATCGATTGCAACCTGGCGAAGCTCTGAACTCCAACTTCCATCATTCTGTAGAGGACATTCTGGGGATTTTCAGCGATTAGGGCACGCACTCCCATGCTCAAATCTTCGTGCATGTGCCCCGAGGCATCCAAGGATCATTAAGAGGCCACGTGGCATCGCTAAAATTAGGGGTTCCTAACCCTAATGCACCGCCACACCCACTGCTAAACCGAAGCCTGGTTTAGGTTTAGGGAACCTTTAGACTTAGACACCAACGGAAGCTCAGACTGTATCACTGATACGAGATCTGAGATCATTTTCTTTTCTTTTCTTCTGTAGTTGTAAGTAGTTTTCCTTTTTCTTTTTCTTTCTCTCCATGGCCCTGCACTTGCTGGCCATGTCAATGTATGTTTATTGAGATTAGATTAATGGAATTTGTGAATGGGTGTTGTACTTTTATGGGATTTGTGTGTTTGTGAGTTGCTCTGTGCAAGGCTGCTGCCTTGTGATCCGCCATTGCTTTGGCTATGATTCAAAGTAATGGAGGACTGATTCTAAGGATCCATTCAAATCCAAGTGACCTGTGTGTCTAGGCTATCATGGTCCGATACAGCCTTAGCCCCACCACAGGACCCACTAGATCTGAAATCCCCATGGGAGCCTAAGCTGGTAGCCTTGTGACCATGGTGGTGGCAGCAATATTCTTGCTTTGTTTTGGGCTCCGTGAGGAGGATAGCCTTTGGGATAATCTATGACCATTCAAGTGGACAGGTTATAGCCTTAGGGTGAATCCAATCCGCCGATCCAAAATGGATCCTTCTTCTTCGATCCTGGGCTTGTAGCCTTGTAGGAGATTGTGCAGAGGCAGACTCCCCTATATTTGTATAGACCCGCCATCAGATGTTAGATCTGATCTGGGTATAGAGATTGTAGGCTTGTGACTGGACCATTCTAGTCCCACTCAAGCAATGGATAGCTAGATCTAAGTGGTACTCAATCTCTTGCTAGTTCTATGTGTCTGTGTCTGGGCTATCATGGTCCTATACAGCCTTAGCCCCACACATAGAGCTTTAGAGGTTGAGGTTCCCTATGGATTCCTGAGCTTGTAGCCTGGATGAAGTAGTGCCTACAATGATAAACTTGTTTTGACCCATCTCTGAATTGTGGTTCCCCTATGGGATAATCTGTGACCATTTAAGTGGATAGGTTATAACCTTAAGGGATTGGGTCATGGCACAGGGATGAGTTGGATTCTTTCTCCTCTTTGGTGATAATGTAGCCATTGGACAGGATTGCTATACCAGCAGACCTGGATCTGAGTCATCAATTCCAGCAGATCTGAACTCAATAGCATACTTTAATTCATTAGGCTAGCTTAGGATATTTAGAATAAGTGACCCTAAACTCCCTTCCTTTTAGGACTGCCAGATCTGTAGTCAAATCTGGAGGGACTACTAGAGATGACTCCCTTGAAGCTGTAGATCACTTTTCCCTGTGGGACAAACTCTTACTTATCAAAACTTGCTACAAATGAACCCTGTATCTTGCAGGTCTAGGATTTCTCAGTTGTGCTGATTCCATCCCCTGCTTTACTTTGATTTTAAATTTCTTTTACCACCAACAAATAAAGTAAGCACATCTGGGGTCGCAACAGGGATGACCTTACTTCATGTCCTCAATGTCATGAATGCTGTCAAGCTATTTCAATTTGGGTTTGCCTAACTTCTAGTGATTAGAATTAGATCCCATCAGTCCTTAGAGCAGAAAAATTGTCAAGGCACTCTTCAATGAAACTTTTTCAGGCCCAAATCTCACTAGGTATGACCTTCCATCAAATTTTTCAGGGGTGTATCTTCACAATCTTCTCTTATTTCAAGTTTACTACACATCAAAATTATTTTTCACAACTTGTTGACATTTGCCTCATGAAGTTTGTTGGACTACAAATTATTTCAGTTTCAAAGAGTTCTTTTTAATTTCCTCTTTTTATTCAAGTGAGAATTTATTCTAATTAATTCCAAATACTCCTTTTTAGCCTAGCTGTACTAAAATTAACTAATTTATTGGCATACCTACATGCCATACCCCCAAACCTAAACTAAACAGTGTCCTCACGGTTTACAGCATAGGGGGTGTAGCAGTTTATAAACAGAGCAAAACCCAAAGCAAGTAGACAACTAAATAAAGAAAAAAAAATAGTTTATTAATTGGGGTTAAACAGAGCATAAAATAGAGCATTTTATTATAATGGTCAAGCACAGGGAAGCGGAAGGTGGACAAAATTTTCTTGGCAAACGAAAAGGCCTCCCCCTGGCTCAGGGTTATCCTCAGCCTGCATCAGGTGGAAGAGGAACTGTAAGCCAAGAGGGGAGGAAGAAAAGGAAAAAGAAGGGGGTCAGGGGGCAGGGTGACGGGTGGTGGAGGAGGATGGTGGCGGAGAAGCCGGTAGCTCGGTCTTCAGCCTCTTCCTCTCCTTCTTATCCTTGTCCTTTTCCTCCTTAGTGAGGATCCATTGTACCTCCTCATATTCATCCAAGAGGAATTGCAACTGGTCTGGTTCCTTTGGCGGTAGTGGCTCCATCCAAAAGAGGTAGAGTTGAGCAGGAGTGAGCGTGAGCTTGTCATCTGCCATAGTTATGAGGAGTGCAGAGGGTAGAAGGAAAGGAATGGGCCGAAGTCGAGCCAGTTGCATCTATTTAAGGAGGATGTGTGAGAGAATATGAAGCGGTGCATTCAATATCGCCGTCGTCGATGAAAAGGAATGAATGGTTAATTTGATCAACCAGCATGGGGAACGAAATCGTGCATTAACTGGTAGCCTATATTTAGCGCGAGGAGTTACAGCGTGGGGCAGAAAACCAGGGGGTGCAGAGTTTAAGGCTCGTGTTGTGCATAGTTGTACATGGTACACGTGGGGTAAAATTTTCGCGCAGTGCGAGCACACAATGAGCATGGAAGGGGTGAGGGGGGGGGGGGTCGATTTCGATAGGATGAGTGTAGAGTGTCGACAGGTTAAGGCTTCCTATCGAATGTTCTCACCTATCGAAAGGTCTCAGCACCTATCGAAATCCTCACCAATCCTATCGATATCAGTGGCTGACCTAGCGAAAGGTCCAAATGACCTATCAAGAGGTTCAATGAGCTTAATAATATGGCCTGTGTGTAGAGCATTTAGCCTTAGTACCCAGCAACTCCTTTGCTACGCTACCAGTTAGCAAATTGGCCTCTGACCTTATGCCATTGATTCCTAGACTGCAGGCGATATTGAAACGAAGCTTGAACTTGACATGGCCATTTTATTACAAAGAATATCGTTGGAAATAATCAAGGTATAAATCAAATATAATACATATGATACAAATTGAAGTCAGGTATTAACCTGGAGGATCCTGAAGATTAATGGTCTCTTCAGGCTCACAAATATTGTCAACGCAAAGTTTCAGCCTCTTACCATTGACCTTAAGGGTTTTGTCATCTGTAGGATGCATGACTTTGACGGCTCCAGATGGGGAAACGTGTACCACTATGAAAGGTCCATCCCATCTGGACTGCAGCTTACCTGGAAAGAATTTCATTCTGGAGTTGAACAACCATACCTTGTCATTGGGCTTGACCTCTTTGCGGAGCAAATGTCTGTCATGGATGGCTTTGGTCCTTTCCTTGTAACTCTGGGCATTTGCATAAGCTTCTAGTCGCAGTTCAACCAACTCGGATAACTAGAGTTTCCTGTGAATACCAGCTGAGTGTAAGTCAGAGTTTACTGCTTTAATGGCCCAATACGCTTTGTGTTGTAATTCAACAGGCAAGTGACATGCCTTGCCATATACTAGTCTGAATGGGGACATGCCTATGGAGGTTTTATAGGCTGTTCTATAAGCCCATAAGGCATCAGTCAACTTGCTGGGCCAATCTCTTATGTCGGTTCTCACAGTCTTCTCGAGAATATGTTTGATTTCCCTGTTGGAAATCTCTCCCTGCCCACTGGTTTGTGAATGGTAGGGAGTGGCTACTCTGTGGGTAACAGAGTATCTTTCCATCAGTTTATCAAAAGGTTTATTACAGAAGTGGCTTCCCCCATCACTAATAATAGCTTTAGGAAAGTCAAATCTTAAGAAGATGTTGTCTTTCAGGAATTGAATAACGACTTTGTGATCATTTATCCTTGTAGCTATGGCTTCTACCCATTTGGATACGTAATCCACAGCGACAAGGATGAAATTGTATCCAGCAGAAGGGGGAAAAGGTCCAATGAAGTCAATTTCCCAAATATTAAACAGTTCAACAACAAGTATAGGTTGCAAGGGCATAGAGTTTTTCCTTGTAATGCTGCCCATTTGCTGGCATTGATGACAAGCTTTACAGTGCTGCCGGGCATCCTTGAATAGGGTAGGCTAGTAGAAACCACTTTGAAGGACCTTGGCTGCAGTCTTGTTACCACTGAAGTGGCCCCCGCAAGCCTATTCATGACACATGGTTAGGATGTTTTGAAGCTCAATTTCAGGTACACAACGTCTAATCACCTGGTCTGCATAATGCTTAAACAGGTAAGGACCCTCCCGCATGTAATATCGAATCTGTGCAAAGAACAGATTTTTGTCATCCTTGATCCAATGTGGAGGGATCCTACCCACAGCAAGGTAATTGACAATATTGGCAAACCAGGGTATACTTATCTGGACAGTCAGAAGCTGCTCATCTGGGAAGGAGTCATTGATGGGTAAGCTTTCCATGTCAGTTGTTGGGATCCTTGACAGATGGTCAGCCACCACGTTCTCAACTCTCTTCTTATCCTTAATCTCTAAATTGAATTCCTGCAAGAGTAGAATCCATCTGATTAGTCGTGCTTTAGCTTCCTTTTTGGACAAGAGGTATTTGAAAGCTAAGTGGTCAGTGAACACAATAATTTTTTTATCTCAACACATAAGATCTGAATTTTTCTAAGGCAAAGACAATAGATAATAGTTCTTTCTCAGTTGTAGTGTAATTCAATTGAGCATCAACCATTGATTTACTAGCATATGCTATCACAAAAGGTGTCTTGTCTTTTCTTTGCCCCAACACTGCCCCAATGGCAAAATCTGATGCATCACACATCAGCTCAAATGGCAGAGAAAAATTAGGGGATTGCAAGATGGGAGCTGTGGTCAAACAAGTTTTTCATAGTTCAAAAGCAACTCGGCATTTAGCATTAAAGTCAAAAGGAACATCCTGGCACAATAGGTGACAAAGGGATTTGGAGATTTTGCTAAAATCCTTGATGAACCTTCTATAGAAGCCAGCATGACCCAGAAATGACCTAACTTGTTTGACAGTTTTCGGAGGGGCAAATGAGCAATCAAATCGATCTTAGCTTGATCAACCTTGATTTCTTTGTGAGAGACAATATGTCCTACAACAGTGCCTTGAGTCACCATGAAGTGACTTTTCTCCCAACTCAGAACCAGGTTGGTCTCCTCACACCTTTGTAGTATGGAGCTGAGGTGGTGTAGGCATTGGCTAAAATCATCTCCATAAATGGAGAAATCATCCATAAAGATCTCTAAAAATTTATCAATCATGTCAGAGAAGATAGCATACATGCATCTTTGGAACGTGGCAGGTGCATTACACAACCCAAATGGCATCCTTCTGTATGCAAAGGTCCCAAATGGGCAAGTGAATGTGATTTTTTCTTGGTCCTGGGGGTATACAGGGATCTGATTGTACCCTGAATATCCATCAAGAAAATAGTAATAGGCCTTGCCTGCCAGCTTGTCCAAAATTTGGTGTATGAAGGGCAGTGGGAAGTGATCCCTGCTGGTTTTTTCATTGAGTTTTCGATAATCTATGCATACCCTCCAACCAGTGGTCTATCTGGTTGGGATCAACTCACCTGAATCTGCTTCAACAACTGTAATGCAAGATTTCTTGGGTACTACCTGGGTAGGTGCTACCCATTGTGAATCCGAGATGGGATAAATTATCCCAGCATCTAAGAGTTTGGCTACCTCCTTCATCACAACCTCTTGCATGTGTGGGTTAAGTTTTCTCTGCATCTCTCTGGAAGGTTTGGAACCTTCCTCAAGATAAATTTTATACATGTACACAGCAGGATTGATTCCCCCAATGTCTGCAATGGTCCATCCTATTGCCTTCTTATGCCTTTTTAATACACAAAGTAATTCTTTTTCCTGCTCGAGAGTGAGGGAAGAAGATATTATCACAGGCAATTTGGTGTTGTCTCCTAAAAAGACATATTTCAAAGATTTTGGGAGTTGTTTTAACTCCACCTCTGGGGGACTGATGAGGGAGGGCAATAGGGGTGCCTTGGAGGGGGGTGGTAGAGGTAACAAAGTAGGCCTCCATGGATGGTGTTGTGCTGGTGGAGCTTCAGAGGAGACAAGTTTCACATGCTTAATCTCAGAGGTGGGACCCTTCTCTACCTCTATTTCCTTCCATACTTCGGCTAGCTCATTAAGCCATTCCTTACCATATAAAAGCATATTCACATTTTCTCGGACAACCTCATCTATCACATCAAGAGAAAAACAATCCTCATCAGAATGAGGTTGATTTGCTGCATTGCACACATTTAATTTGACCTTCATATTTCCAAATGACACTTCCATGATTCCAAACCTGCATTGAATACAAGCATTAGCTATGGCCAAAAAGGGTCTGCCTAGAATCACAGGTATGGAAGTGGCACTCCTACCTGGTTCCATATCCAGCACCAAAAAGTCAGCAGGATAGAAGAATTTGTTAACTCCAACCAAAAATCCTCGATTATCCCCATAGGTTTCCTCTCAGATCTGTCAGCAAGCTGGAGGACCACATGTGTGGGCTTTAATTTGCCTAAGCCCAGCTTCTCATATACTGAATATGGAAGCAAATTTAGACTGGCTCCCAGATCTAATAAGGTTTTGTCAATGGTATGATCCCCAATGATGCAGGGGATAGTGGGGAGGCCAGGGTCTTGAAGTTTGGGGGAAGTTGCAATCGACAGGACTTGCTTAACTTTTTCTGCTGAAAAGACCTTCTTGGATAGGTGTATCCTAGACTGTCTTTTATGGGTGCACAGGTCTTTTAAAAACTTGGCATAGGCTGAGACTTGTTTAATGGCATCAAGTAAAGGCAAATTAATCCTTACTTGCTTGAAAGTCTCCATCATTTTCTCAATTTTTCCTTGTCCTTTATCAAAAGGGGAAGGTGCTTGTAGTGCCTTAGGAAATGGCAAATGTGGGGTTACTCCCTCACTTGCAGCCTTAGCCAATGGGGCCTCTTTCTTTTTAATTTTTTTCTTTTCTTGAGGATCCTCATTATCCTCTTTATTCACGGCTGATTGTTCCTTCAAGTCCACCACTAGTGGTATTTGTTGTGTGCTGGTAGAAATCACTTTATTTTCTTCCTCCAAGTTCCTCACAGGCTCACAGCCCACTTGGTTGTTCACTAGCTTACCACTTCTCAAAGTTGTAATAGATTTGGCTTCCTCATAGGTCGAGGAAACTTTACCCACTACAAACTGCCTTCGTGGATTGTCCTGTGGTTGGCTAGGCAACCTTCCTCCCTCTCTCCTAGTTACAGCATCAGACAGCTGACCAAGTTGGTCCTCTATCTTTTTGATGCTCTAGTTGTGAGAGTGCACAGTTTAGGATAAGGTGTTCAAGCTCTGCAGTGAAGAAAGAACTTGTTCCTCAAAGGATGGTGCTCTCACAGCTGAAGGGGGTATAGATTACTGCACAGTAGAAACTATAGGTTGGGCCATGGGTTACTGATACTGAGGCCTTGGGACATAACTTTCTCGATAGAGCTGAGCATTTCTGTAGGGCATGGGCTACTGGGGCTGCTGCTGCTGGCTGGGGTATGCATCTTTTCGCCACCTCAGATTGGGGTGGTTCCTCCATTGATACCAATGACGGCTGCCCATAAGATGTGACTACATGCTCTGTTATAAAATCAGGAAACTGGTAAGCAGATGGGCATTCTTCAAGGGGATGAGTAGGGGACTGGCATATGACACATGCCTCCTCCACCCTAGCAGCCACAGGTGACTGCATTGCTCCCATCAGCCTATCAAATTTTAGGGCTAGGTTATCCACTTTCCTTTCCAACTCACTTGACATATTCACTTCATATATCTTCCCTCTTGAGGTATTCTCCTTCACCAATTTAGGAGGCTCTAGATCTCTTGCTAAGGTTTCCCTTTGCATAGAGTTCTCACTAATAATATCAAAGAGCTCCCATGCCTCCTCAGCAGTTTATGGAGATAGGTGCCACCATAGGAAGCATCTATCATATCTCTACTTTTAGCATCAATTCCCTGATAAAAGATTTGAACCAATTGCCATTCAGGGATTTGATGGTGGGGGCATTTCTTTAGGAGTTCCTTAAATCTCTCCCAGGATTGATGAAAATCTTCAGTTGGATCTTGGGTAAAAGAGATGATACCCTTCCTCAACTGGCTGGTTTTTTACATAGGGAAGAACTTAGCCAGAAATTGACATTCGAGATCACTCCAGGACTGATTGCTGTTGGGTGGAAGCAAGGACAACCAGGTCCTAGCTCTATCCTTTAATGAAAAAGGAAAGAGTCTCATCCTGGTAGCCTCCTCCTCCAAACCTATGATATTAAATGTAGTGCACAGTCCCAAGAACTCATCAATGTTCTTGTAGGGGTCTTCTTGGTCAGGCCATGAAATGAGGGCAGCATTTGAATGATGGATGATTTTATCTCATAGTTTCCCTGAGCAGTTGGGAATTGAATGCAGAAGGAGGAATTATAGACCCCTGGTGCATTAAACTCCTTAAGGGTTCTTGGCTGTTGTTGCTCACCCATTTCTATATAATCAAATGCAACAAAAGTAGGTGCAGTTGGTCTAGATCTGAAAAGTCTTTCAACCTCTGGATTTAGTGGAATAATTTGAGGTTTGAGAGTTCTCCTACCAAACATACAACACTTAGATTCTGAATGCAAAACAGATTCTCAACATAGCAAGTAGAATCAACCAAGCTTTCTAACTATTCTAAGAAAAATTAACAAATCTGAAAGAGAAAAGGGGAGTAGAGGGATGCAAACTATAGAGCAGCTTTCAGCACAATTCTCCTCTTTCTGGCAACCTCAGATCTGTTGAAATGCACATAAAATACTAAAAAATAATAAAACTTACAAATGCAATTAGTAAAATTAAGCAAACATCTATGAATTTCTACAGATCTATGATTAAAACTTATATCTATCAATTTCTAAACACACCTCCCCGGCAGCGGCACCAAAAACTTGTTGGAGTGTTTGCCTTCCCTCAAATGAGGGTCTAAAATCATCAATAAAACTAGGCAGAACACACTCACACAGACCTGCAAGTAATCAGGGTCTGTTGTAGCAAGTTTTACAAAGATGCTGAGTAAGGGAATATCCACAGGGAGGTTGGTTTTAAAATATGATAAACCTTCAGATCTGTATTAGATCTGACACCCTAACTAATGCTACGTTAGCTAAAAGACAGGGGAGAGGTTTAAAATGGAGCTAAAATTAAATATAGATTAAGTTGGATCGAGTTTAGGATCTTAGAACTTGCAGGGGAAAGAGGTAAAAAGTAGAAAATGGAGAAGAGTAGCTTGAAGATTGGTTTTCACTGAAATCAGATTCAATTAATTATGCTGCAGAGGTTCAGAGCACACAATTCCCTCAACTGGCTATAAGCACAACTGCAGGGTATAAACTCCACTTCAAATCGCAGGATCCATCTGGTCTTAAGGCTATGATCTGTCCACTTTAATGGTCACAGACTATCCTATAGACTTTATCGAATTCATGGATTTACAGCAGACAAATCCAATTGGAGCTTGAGCTTGGACTAATCTTAAGGTTATGATCTTTCCACTTTAATGGTCACAGACCATCCTAGGGATCTTCTCGAAAGCTAAGGCCTCAATTAGAATAATTAACACCACTATAGATGCTGCAATTCCCAGGTCATAGACTCAAGGAATCATAGGAGTATCAGATCCAGGGAGATCGGGTGGTATCCAAGAGGCCTACCAGTTAAGTGGGTGAGCTGATCTACAGACTCTTCTACACAATTCCGATCGATCACCAAATAGAACCAAAGGAACTTTAGATCTAATTAAAGCATTAAAAACAACATTAACATTGCAATCAACGTCACTCTACAATGGAAATACTCTCATATCTGTAGTCTGTGTAGCTAGGAACCTATAATAGCACTCTTAACCTTACCCAATTATAGATCTAACTTCTCTCCTCGCTACTCCAAGGGAATTAGCCAACCATGGCTGGGCTAAAGGAGGGAAAATAGAATTCCTCTGCAAGCTTTAATCTCCAGAATTGGGCTTAGATCTCGATCTCCCCCCAATTGCAATTGGAGGTCTATATATAGCTTTCTCCTCTATTTTTCCTGCCAAAAATCCCTTCTAGAAGGTCCTCAGAGTTTGTTAGAGTTCCGTTAGAGCACGTGGGTCAGTTATGGTTTCCTAGGGCATCTTCTGGAACCGTCGTACCGATCACCAAGTGCCTCAGGTTGTGTGCAGCAGGTCACCGAATCACAACGTGTGCACAGCTAAATTTCTGAGAAGTTCTGCACACGATTTCGATAGGTTCAGGAAGCTTTCGACAGGTTCAAATAGATCATTTTGGTCCTTTCACTAGGTTCTCAGATCTCTTTGATAGGTTCCGATAGGATGAGCCTTCTCTTAGAGTTTCAGCATTCTCAGCCCTTGGCCTGGAGTATTCGACAGGTTGGAGGGGCTCTTCGATAGGTTGGAGAACCATTTCAACAGGCTCCGCTCTGCATGCCACCATTTCGATAGGGTTGCTCTCACTCCTATCGAAAGACTCAAGTTCCCTTCGATAGGTTCTGTTCCAGCGCCTTCATCTCAATAGGTTTGAAGAAATCATTCGATAGGTTCCTTTGATGCCTCAGGCAGGTTTTCGATGAGATGATTTCTTCCTTCCTTTCAACTACTCGATAGGTTCTTGGATCTTATCGAACTCCTCAATCCACACGAATCCATTCTTCTTCTGCCTTCAGGTTCTATTGAAAACCTCTTCAACTGCACGAATTCTTCATTTCTTTGCTTTCAGCTCCTATCAAAGTCTTCAGGTGACCAATCGATAGGATGTTTTTAGCCTATTTTCACTTCTTTCGCCTTACCTTGCTGCAGCCACACGCTCTAAGGGACCAGTGATGTGCTACCCTCTGGTGTGCTGTTGTTGGGTTTGTCCTGTGCTGAGAGATAGCCCCTTTTTGGGCATTCTTGAGTGGTTTTCTGCATTAGTGTCCTCTTTCATTGCTGTCTACAAAATACACTTGACAGAAGCTTATTAGTGTACTCACAGGTTTATCAATGGTCAAGTTAAAGGGTGAAAAGTGGCATTGTTTACCACTTAACACTCACCATTAAATTGAGATTTCTGTTTTGATAATGCCCCAAACAAATTTTATTTCAAACCCAAATCTTACCGAGGTTATCACTCACAGTAAAAATAAAAGGGTGCATCATTTCACACAGCTCAAGAGAATTTATAGCCCTCAAATAGGACTACAAGCATGAGCATAGGCATTGCTCTAATTTATGAAATTTTCTAACTCATTTCAACATAGATCAAACAAATCCTTATCTCCACATGGCAGCTCAATTACTTTCAGATTAGTAAGGTCTTTATTGGATTGTAATGTGGCTCATGGGTGAAATTGGTAAAAGAATAATGGGGTAAAAAGGATTCAAATTGAGAAATCAGTAAGGTGAGGAGGTGGTCTAGACAACACCTTCTTCATTTCAGCACATCTTCATCTTGTTTGATATTTTCAGACTTGAAGTGATCAGTTTCTAATCTTCATTTTGATTTTCCAATAAAGTGACTTCTCTTTCATATTTTTGTTTTGCTTCTTTTATTTTCCTTTTCTTTCATATTTTAGTCGAGAGGTTGAAGGGGCTGGTTTGAAAATCTGCTTGTCGACAGGTTTGGAGAATGGGGAGTCTCAAGTCGAGAGTATGATGCATGGGAGGATTGAAGGTGTTTGGTAGCTGGAGCCTGAAGCAGTCGACAAGTGCAAGCCCCAAGTAGTCGACAGGTTTAGCTGGAGTGTAGCTTAGACTGCGCGAGGGGATTGAAGGAGGTTACTTGAAGTGCTGGTCGACAGGTTCCGAAGTAGCAGAGGAGCTGTCGACAGGTTCTAAAGCATTTGAAAGTTGCTGGTCGACAGGTTCCTAAAGGGTTCTGCTCAAGATGTTGAACTGCTGGGCTATAAAAGCTACTCCTCAACAAGTTTGCAGTTGAACCAGTCGACATGTCTTCTGAAGGGGAGGCTTGCTGAAACTCGACAGGTTCCTTCTTCCAATTTAAACCCATCGATAGGTTTGCTTCTTGCTGCACCTAAGATGTCGATAGGTTCTGAACTGCTCTTCATATGCTCGACAAGTAGGATGCTCAGCTGCCATTCAAGAGGATCTGGAGGAGTTTGCTGCTACTTTCCTCGAGAGATTGAAGACTCATCTGCTTGAGAGGATCGGGTAGCTTGCTACAGCAGATTTTGAGAGGTGCAGGAGCTACAAATAGCTGCCATCAAATCTGAAGTTGAAGTGTAGGATAGGATGGCTGCATGCATGAGTGCAGAGTGGATTCAGCAAACCACTAAAGATGTGCTGCTGAAGCTTGGGGTGCAGAACTTTGATAGGTTTAAATGGTTAGAGGCTGCTGCTGTTTTATGGAGGTGCTTGGCAGGTAGGCTGCATGGGGGGTTAATGAGCTGAAGCAATGGCTTCTTTGAAAGGTTGGCTGATGTGGTTCATTACATGTGCAGTTGCTATATTTTCCAAAAGTGATGAACCCCATGGCTGCCTTTATGTGCAATGTTGAGGCTTTAAGTTCGGGACTACACTCTTTAATAGTTTTGCTGCTCAAGTCACTACATGTTTGTATAGGGACAATTTCTGCAGATGTAAATCATTTTGCTATTTTCTTTAGTGTGCCCATTCTTTGTGCACCCTGCTGAAATGTGTAGCTCATGCTCAGAATCTGCTCCTTAACCTAAAGTGTATACTTTTGCAACATTTTGAGTCCTCTTCACAGCTGTTTGCCTTAATGTGCTTAACCACCTTTTGTTCTTAACTGCTGATGTAGATTGAAGCACTTGGTTGCTTCTAATCTCCTCCTCTTAGCATATAAACATGGATAGCTACATTATTTCTTCCTAACTGGATAATAACATTAAAAGGCAGTTATTAACTATTCAGAGGCTTAGCTAAAGCCAGGTTTAATGGGTAAAATGCGGTAAAAATTATTGACTAACACACCTCCAAACCTAACCTTTGCTATTCCTCGAGCAAAGTGAAATTTAAAACTACTTACCTATGAGATTAAATGCCACTTTCATAGGGAACACGGGTGTATTTGGCACATGCACCAAGCCTTTTAAACCCCTAGGTGATCCCTAGTGGAGGAGTCGAGTCTCCTGAGGGTTTTCAGTGAAGGTACCCATAAATTTCTCTAATAAAATCAGTTAATACTCATGCAACATGCTAAAACAGAGTTTAAGTGAAATAAAATAAATCCCACACCATGTTCATTCAATTTTTAAAGGATTCTCAGCAGAAAAACATCAATTTAAAACCCAAAATTCTGCTGCAATTCCTTCATCATCAATCAGCTTATGTCAAGGCATTATGGCTGAAAAATAATGCTAAGCTCACCATTAAATTGAGAATTCTGTTTTGATAATGCCCTAAACAAATTTGATTTCAGACCCAAATCTTACCGAGGCTATCACTCCCAATAAAAATAGAAAGGTGCATCATTTCACACAACTCAAGAGCATTTATAACCCTCAAATAGGACTGCAAGCATGAGCATAGGCATTGCTCTATTTTTTGAAAATTTCTAACTTTTTTCACCATAGATCAAACAAATCCTTATCTCCACGTGACAGCTCAATTATTTTCATATTAGTAAGGTCTTTTATTGGGTTGTAATGTGGCTTATGGGTGAAATTGATAAAAGAATAAAGGGGTAAAAAGGATTCAAATTGAGAAATCAGTAAGGTAAGGAGGTGGTCTAGACAACACCTTCTTCATTTTAGTACATCTTCATCTTGTTTGATATTTTCAGACTTGAAGTGATCAGTTTCTAGTCTTCATTTTGATTTTCTAATAAAGTGACTTCTCTTTCTTTTCTTTTTTTATTTTTCTTTTCTTTTTGTATGATTTTTTTTTTCTTTTGTATCTTTCTCCATTTTTCTTTTTATAAGTTGGAATGCCACAACACTACCAAATGTGCCTTCTTCTTTCTCAACCAAACATCGAACCTTGTTCCTCTAACCTCACTTCTCCTTCTATTTCCTGAATTCTTAGATTGAGGGTGAACTGAAACAGGTCAAAGGATTTTTGGGTTAAAATTTTTTAGTTTTCGTCAAAGAAAATTTTCAAAGCTCAAATGGAGTGTATCAAGGGCAGTTCAAAAGTGGAAAATTTTAAGCTCAAACTGTCCAAGGGATGGCCTTACTTTATGTCCTCAATGTCATGAATGCTGTCAAGCTGTTTCAACTTGGATTTGCCTAACTTCTAGTGGGAAAAATTAGATCCAATTAGTCCATAGAGCAGAAAAAATTGCCAAGACACTCTTCAAAGAAAAATTTTCAGGCCTAAATCTCACTGCCATCAAATTTCTAGGAATATCTTCACAAGTTTCTCTCATTTCAGGTTCACTAAACATCAATTTTTTTGAAAATTCTTGACATTTGCTTCATGAAAAATGTTAAAACTACTGCTCATTTCAGTTTCAAAAAGTTTTTAATTTCCTCTTTTTCAAAAAATCAGGTGAGAAATTATTTTATTTTCAAATTATTATTTTTTTCAACATGGCTACACTAGCATTAATTTATTTTATTAGCACACCTGCCATACTCTCAAACCTAAGATGAACATTGTCCTCAATGTTCTACATAATGAGTAACTAGGGGCATCAGGGTAAAAGAAGAAAGAAAAAATAAGCAGAAAAATTTAAACTATATGCAGCAGAAAATAAAAATGCAAAACTGAATAGATGAACAGGAAAAATGAAAAAAAATATGATGTCCAAATGCAGGAAATTACTAATAAAATAGAAAAAAGAACAAAACTAAGCTAGAACTGCTACAAAATAAAAGCTTAAAACTGAATATATGACTAGAGAAATAAAAGAACTACAATGCAAATGAAAGGAAACTAATGCTAATAACAGAAAAATAACAAAAACAAAGTAAAGAACTGAATACAAAACTACAAAAATTGAAAAAATGCAGATTCAAAAACAAGAAAACAAAGTTAGAAACTGAATAAAAATGTAGAAAATTAGTAAACTAGGACAGACATTAACCTAGGAAAAAATCAACAATCTAAAAACAGAATTTAAACTAAAATTCCTAAAACAGAAAATCCTAAAGGTCAGACTTGTGCTAAGAGAAAACCTATTGTGCTATTTGTGTCTGTTTGTTGTGTGCTTGTTGTGTGTTTGCTGTGTGTGTGTGTATGAATCAATAAAATTTCAAAGTGATGTAAGCGTGGATGTACACAATTAGAAACAAGATTCTTACACAGCTGAGACCCATTTATGGTGAAGAAATCTTGAAGGAAAATAAAATCAGTGGGTCCATTGAATATTCAAAATAACATATGATCCATTGCTCATTATCCTACATGATTCCTCAAAATGAAAGGCCATGATCTCAGCAATTCCAGATGAGGGAAAATGAATAAAGGCAAAGGGAAACAACCCATATGGAGAAATTTTTTATGATTTTATAATTTTTTTTACTTTTTTATGTGTTTTTTATCAGCCTGGGCTCAGCAAGAGCCCTTATGTACTATTGCTGAAAAATAATAAGAAACAAATCAGAAATTTTCTATTTGTGTTTACATTTTCTTTTATTTTTGTATTTGGTTTTGTTATCTAAATATCAACATGCCAATAGTAGAAATTTAAACTAATACAAATTCAAAATACAGCAGAACTACTGGTTTTAAAGAATTTAAAAATAGAGAGAATTTAGAAATGAATGTAAAGGAGAAGGGGATGCAAACTCGGGCAGATCTGCTCCTGCTGCAATCCATTTGCTCCTCGTTTAGCAACTGCTCTAGATTTGTAAAAATTTAAAAACTGTGGCAGTACCTTATTCAAGCATATTGATAAAAATAAAAATAAAAACTCAGGCTACTGCCTTATTTTTGCAAAAATGCAAAAAGTGATAGCAGCATTTATTCAAACATCTAGAAGGCACAAAATAAAAACTCAGAAAAATAAAAATTTTTGCTGCAATAAAACAGGTTTTCTATACAAAAACTGCAGCAGGCATTTAATCAAGCACTTGGAATGAATTGTGTAGGTTTAAAGCAAAAACAGTAATAAAAAAAAAATCAGATCTACAAAAATGAAAAACTCAGATCTACTATCTAGATCAAAACTCCCTGGCAGCGGCGCCAAAAATTTGTTGGGAAATTTTCAGTGTGCCGATTTATTGTGTAATGATAAAAGCAAAATAAAATCAGATTAAAACAGAGATGGGATTCAACACAACTAAAATCTCCTAGACCTGTAAGATACAGGGTCAATTTATAGCAAGTTTTAATAAGTAAAAGTTTATCCCACAGAGAGTAGTGATCTAAACCTAGAAGCTGTATAAAAGACCTCCAGATCTGGCTACAGATCTGGAAATTCTACGAAGAAAGAAAGCTTTTCAAGTGTCACTAGATCTAATTTTACAAAACTGAAATATAAAACTAAACTAAAAGATGGAGGAAGATAGATGGAAAAATAAAGATCAAATGGTAAAAAATAGACAGCCATGGACTGGTTCTCAATGCAATTCAATTGAGTCAAAGGCATTGTATAAAATTAATTTGCTACAATCCTCTATCTGGTTATAAGATCCCCAAGTTCAACCCTAGCAGATGCAAAGTATAAGAATCCAATCTCTACCAATGAATCAGAGCAATCCTAAGGCTATAACCTGTCTACTTGAATGGTCACAGATCATCCTAGAGATTGTCCCAAGCCAATGGTCTTGATTAGAACAAGAAAGCTATTGCAGATGTTGTCGGTGCCAGGCTACAAGCTCCCCATTTCTGGCTGGCATCCACAGGAGTATCCAATCTAGGAAAATCAAATATGAAGAAGTGAAATATAGATTAGAATCACCTTTAAATTCCACAATTACTATAATAATATCTTACAGCTTATTGAGCTCAGATATGCAATCTGCGCAACCTCCAATCCATTTACAATATCTT
Organism: Chloranthus sessilifolius; assembly: GCA_021018995.1. Lineage (NCBI taxonomy): Eukaryota > Viridiplantae > Streptophyta > Magnoliopsida > Chloranthales > Chloranthaceae > Chloranthus > Chloranthus sessilifolius. The sequence continues at coordinate 120,894,187 of CM037590.1, read as the reverse complement.
TGAAGCTTTCAAAATACAATTACAAAATAGATCTGGGCTGCTATCTAGTTCTAATCCAACAGGTTGGATTAGAGAGAGAAGGGGGAAGAGAAAAGAGAAAAATAGAAGCTAAACCTAAATGAGCTAAGGAAAACCAAAGCTATTCTATGGATTCCTTGCTGAGAAATTGCAGCAGCAAGGAGTTCTATTTATAAAAGTGCAGTGATCCAAGTGCTTTAGATTGCAGCCAATCAGAAGAGAGGATTTGATGTTTAATCCATGTTTTAGCATTTCAACCAATCAGAGAGCAGATCTGCTTTTGTTGTGCTCAGCTAAAGATAATTTGCATTCCCGCCAAAAATTAGTTCACACCCATGTGCAGAACTTCCTGTGTATTGGAGTTCCCAAAATTGCCCTTGTTTAAAGAAAAATACCCAGCCGCTCCTATTTCCAGCTGCACACCTCAAGTGATTGCACCCAACTGCTGAATTTTTGAAGATATTTAATCACACGGCTGCAGCTTAATGTAGATGGGGCCTGAGCTGGATTAATTGCGGATATGTAGGCCAACTGCAGCTTCATCAGTGAGATGGGGAAGATGAAGTTCGAGAGGTGTACTGCTGAAACCAAGTGCTCTTCGAGAGGATAAAAACTGCAGAAGAGATATCTGCCGACAGGTTTGGTGTATCTTTTAAAACAAGTGGTCAACAGGTTTAATGCTTGGGAATTTTGGTCGAGAGGATTGGGGATAAGGCTGCTGCTGCAAAGGTGTCGTGAGGATGGCCAATGGGGGCTAGGAGTGCCACATGTAAAGCATGTATATATATATATATATATATATATATATATATATATATATATATATATATTTCTGCAGCTGCAAATGGTCGATGGGAGGATTGATGCTAGTCGAGAGGTTGAAGGGGCTGGTTTGAAGATCTGCTTGTCGACATGTTTGGAGAATGGGGAGTCTCAAGTCGAGAGGATGATGCATGGGAGGATTCAAGGAGTTTGGTAGCTGGAGCCTGAAGCTGTCGACAGGTGCAGGCCCCAAGTAGTCGACAGGTTTGGCTAGAGTCCAGCTTAGACTGCTCGAGGGGATTGAAGGGGGTTACTTGAAGTGTTGGTCGACAGGTTCCGAAGTAGCAGTGGAGCTGTCAATAGTTTTAAAAGCATTTGAAAGTTGCTGGTCGACAGGTTCCTGAAGGGTGCTGCTCGAGAGGTTGAACTGTTGGGCTATAAAAGCTACTCCTCGACAGGTTTGGAGCTGAACCAGTCGACATGTCTTCTGAAGGGGAGGCTTGCTGAAACTCGACAGGTTCCTTCTTCCACTTTAAACCCTTCGACAAGTTTGCTTCTTGCTGCACCTAGGATGTCAATAGGTTCTGAACTGCTCTTCATCTGCTCGACAGGTAGGCTGCTCAGCTGCCATTCGAGAGGAGTTGGAGGAGTTTGCTGCTGCTTTCCTCGAGAGATTGAAGACTCATATGCTCGAGAAGGTTGAGCAGCTTGCTGAAGCAGATTTCGAGAGGTGCTGGAGATACAAATAGCTGCCATCAAATCTGAAGTTGAAGTGTAGGATAGGTTGGCTGCATGCATGAGTGCAGAGTGGATTCAGCAAACCACTAAAGATGAGCTGCTGAAGCTTGGGGTGCAGAACTTTGATAGGTTTAAATGGTTAGAGGCTGCTGCTGTTTTATGGAGGTGCTTGATAGGTAGGCTGCATGGGGGGTTAAAGAGCTGAAGCGATGGCCTCTTTGAAAGGTTGGCTGTTGTGGTTCATTGCATGTGCAACTGCTATATTTTCGAAAAGTGAGGAATCCCATGGCTGCCTTTATGTGCAATGCTGAGGCTTTAAGTTCGGGACTGCACTCTTTAATAGTTTTGTTGGTCAAGTTATTATATGTTTGTATGGGGACAATTTTTGTAGATGGTAAATCATTTTGTTGTTTTCTTTAGTGTGCCCATTCTTTGTGCACCCTGCTGAAATGTGCAGCTCATGCTCGGGATCTGCTCCTTAGCCTAAAGTGTATACTTTTGCAGTTTTTTGAGTCCTCCTCACAGCTGTTTGCTTGAATGTGTTGAACCACCTATTGTTCTTAACTGCTGATGTAGATTGAAGCACTTGGTTGCTTCTAATCTCCTCCTCTTAGCATATAAACATGGATAGGTGCATTATTTCTTCCTAAGTGCATAATAACATTAAAAGGCAGTTATTAACTATTCGTAGGCTTAGCAAAAGCCAGGTTTAAAGGGTAAAATGTGGTAAAAATCATTGACTAACAATCACCTATACTGTTTTTTTCTCGTGTTCGGTAATTGCACTTTGGTTTTCTAGAGATGGCAATTAACAAAATATTAATTCAAGCTGTTATTTAAACAAATAACTAAAAATTAGGATGTTATTTATAAATAACTGAAACAGGGGTGACATTTATATATAATGCTAAAACATAGGGTATATGCTAAAAACCCATATATATTTTTTCCCACAGATCGGCTGGGATTAAACTTGAGACCTCAAGCTTGCAATGGGTGAGTTAAACTAGAAAAAATGACAAAAAATAATGTCCCTAGTTGTACCGAGTTAGGGTAAAACCCTACTTCAATTCCAACAAACAAAAGTCATAACTCTAAACCCTAAAGATTAGAGATTTACAAATGAAAAAAAAATAAAAGAAAAAACTCTACCTTTAAGAGTTTCTCTGTAATACTAGAAGCCGGCGATGGAGAAGACGGAGAGTGACAAGGGGGACTGAGACTCCACTTCTGCAACCAACGACAAAAATGAAGTTTTTTTCCAATGAATCGGCTGAGATTAACGTTGAGAATGAGTGGATTACCCAATAGGAATTTTAAACTTAAAAAAGTGACAAAAATAATATCCCTAGTTGTACCGAGTTAGGGTAAAACCCTACTTCAATTCCAACAAACAAAAATCATAGCCCTAAACCCTAAAGAATAGAGATTTATAAATGGGAAAAAATAAAAAATAAACTCCACCTTTATGGGTTTCTCTGCAATACCAGAAGTCGAAGAGTGAAAAGGCGGCTAAAACTCCACCTCTGCAATGGCCGGCGACAAAACGAAACTCTTTTTCTCAACGGCGACGAGAACAGTCGACGAAAATGAATGCCCAACACTGAAGGTTTGAAATGAAGCTCCTTTGCAATGGCCAATGACAAAAAAGAAGCTCTTTTTCTTCAATGGCAACGAGAACCGGCGACGAAAACGAATGCCCAACACTGAAGGTTTGAAACGAAGCTCTTCTTTGCTTCATTTTTCTCTTTTAAAATGAAGAGCGCTTTCATTATTTCAATCCACATTAAGTAATGGCATTTTCGTCAATTCCTCTGTTTCGAATATTGCCAATGCAAGCTTCTAATTACGCACATGCTTAATTCGTTGTAAATAAAAACCCACAAACCGAAAAGTTCGAGGGTCTTAGACCCTGCAGGGTCATTTCATGAAGTTGGGGCCTCGACGGGTATATAAGAGGATAGTTGGGACCCAAGTCGATAATTTTCTCTTTTAATATTTCCATACTTTTTAATCTTATTTTTAGTTTATAATTTCTTTCTCTGCATTTTACTTACTTTTTGCCAGGCTTTTTTATTTTTTGCCGAATTTCTCCCAGTTTTCCTCTTGCCGACTTATTACCGAACCCAGATTAGGTGACTATGGGTCCAGCCTGTGGTGTCAATTGGGTCGGGCTCCGGACCAATAAGCGCCATTTGTTCCCACCTAAAAAACATGGGTTCCTTAAAAGCAAGGGTGGTTCAGTCATTTTACATTTATATTACTACTTAAAGTTTATATTAATTACTTTATTAAGTAATTCATTACAAAAAGGGTGAGGGGCATTTTTGTAACTTCAATCTAAAAAATAAAAATAAAGTCCAAACGGCAAAGGACTAATATTCTTTACTTTAAAATTTTAAATTATCTAGATTCAATGCCCCTCCCTCCTTTTTACTGTATAAACTGAGTTTTGATGAAGTGTTGTAGAGAACCGTTCTAATTCAAGGGTACCCAATTTGTGCCCGTTAGATCTTTTATTCAATTTTTTATAATAAAATATTGGTACTCCAAAAACGCGTGTCCTATGTGGAAAAAAATTTAGAACCATTGGATCAAAGTCAACGTGCGATCTTCTGGTTTCATTTTGTAACGATTTAACATATTAGCAAAATAAATTTATTCTTCCCCTGACGCGTTTTCTCAGGCGGCATTTGGCTTTCGTTGGTTTCGAAACATCTGCAGAGGTCTGCTACCTGTCTCAAATGCATACAAAGTTCTCAAAATACCCTTCACAAAAGAACTTTTGGAGCAGTAGGGTTGTCAATGGGTCAGGTCGGGTCAACTGGATACCCGACCTGCCTGACCCTGATTTTTTTACTGGGTTGGTCACATAAGCTTGACCCGTCAGGTCATATTAAGCATGAGGCGAAGGTCTCGTATGATCCGGCAAAAATCAGGTCGACCCAGTATTCTATATATAAAATCAAGGAAAATAGAGACTTCTTTAACCAGGGCGTTTTAGGGCTTATTTAGATAAAACACGGAAACGTGAAAAAGTAAAATAATATTTCTATATTTTCCCATAGATACATAAGTTGTAGGAAATCATAGGATTCCTTTGTTTCCTTTTATTCTTCGTTGTTTGGATAACCACATTGCTAGCTGGGAAAACGCAGGATTAATCAAATCTTATGTTTGGATACATATGCAAGAAATTGTAGGAAAATAACCTATCCTAACAAAAAAAATTGACATAATACCACAAAAGATCATCCAAACTAAAAAATAGTTGCAATATCTTAAAAATGATTCACAAAAATGATCAAAAAATTATATATGTATTAAGTTTTTTTTTTCTCTTTACATATCTTAGTGAATTGTTCCAGTGGTTGACTTAGGCTGCGTATAGCATTACTCTTTTGTAGCCCCTGCCATAGCAGAGCTCATCTGCTTTAGTAGGTTACTATCCTCTTTGTTAACATCCCGCTACCTGCTTTAACAGGTACCCCTTCTCCTTGATAACTCCTTGCATAGCAAGATTTTATACATGATCTACCATGTTTAGCAGTTTTACCCTCCTCTCTACTCACTCCTTGTCAGAGCTGATCCTATTTGCTCTGATAGGGAGCTAGTAGAGAGGAGGGTAGAACTGCTAGTGCAGGTAAATCATGCATAAAATTTTACTATACAAGGAGTTATCATGGAGAAGGGGTACCTGCTAAAGCAAGTACTAGGATGTTAACAAAGAGGATGGTAACCTGCTAGAGCAGGTGAGCTCTGCTTTGGCAGGGGCTACCAAAGAGCAATGCCATACACAACCTTAGGCTGTGTATGGCAACACTTCCCAGAAGAGCGGACAGCTTCTAGAAAGTGATTTTGTGTGTTGGCCTCTTGCATAGTGTTTGTTACCACAAATGAAGTTTGATAATTGTCTTTAGAGGGCAGCTTGAGAACTAGTGCCATAGGAGTTATTGTTTGGTAAAACAATTTGTGCACATAAGATTTTAGCTTAATGACTAAAATGTCCTTCAGCAATTTAAAAGACTTGTATAATTTTATACTTTAAAATAGTGATTTATAATAAGGGAGGGGAAATGGGTCCGGAGCCTAAGAGAGCGGCATCCGAGTGCTTGAATCACATGCCATGTGACATGATCGACCCAAAACACTACCCATTTTATATGGACCGGCCATTTGCCGAGTGATTAAAAAAAAAAAGATTTTTGAACCTTTTTAGCCTTTGTTTGATGGGTCAAAGATAAGGTGATGCCCCAAAAACTTGATGCATTGATCTTGTGCACCTTTGACCATATTTTAGACGGTCAATATGTATTGAATTATGCCCAAATTTTTATATGACACTTGATATTAACCACGTTGTCGTGGTACCTGATCCTTATAATGGGTGCCACGTAGCAAAAATAAAAAAATCGGATTTCGTTTCGGTTTTGGTGTGGGCCAAAACTAAATTTTTGAACCGAAATTTCGGCCGAAATCTTCCCCACCATAAAAAAATGAAATTTTTGAGATTTTGTTTCGGTGGGGACCGAAACAGAAACATTTCGGTCAAAATCTTCAGATTTCGGCCGAAGTTTTGAACCATGTCACGTAGTGCCAGTTGGTCTGAGTGCAAAATCTCAAGCCTCTTATAAGAAAATGCTCTTAAATTTCTTTTGCTAATAGTTATTTATTACAATTGAAAATCAAATCTCACCCAGTGAACTCATTAACAATTGAAGATCAAATCTCAAAGTAGAATATTCAAAAGGTAATATACATTTATTTTTAATACAAATTAATAACAACAATAATTGTTCTTTTTTCTTCATTTTTTGAAGAGAGAGACAGAGCATAATCTGGTATCTATTTTTTTTAGTTGAGGAAGCAAGAATCATGATGACGCTCAACAACGTAATCATCGTCAATGTGTAGACACCTAAATTTGGCCGAAGGCCCAATCGAGACATACTTCGAGAGAGGTGCACCCCCGAGCTTCCGATAGCACCTCCTATATCCTTAGGAATCTTCGCAAACTCTTAGAAACTTACCCAAACCCTTAGGAATTGTCCCCAACCCTTAGAAAAGTAGAGGTTCCCAGCTTTTCAACGAGCCAAGAATCGCCTTGATCCGAGCTATACATCAAAAGATATGGCAATTTGAAGTTTCAAGCTGCACCACTCAACAAGTTCAGAACCTCTCGAGAACCTCTTGAGTAGTGGGGAATGCTTGGCATGTGTAATACACACGCTAGGCCATTTCTAGGAGAAATGTTGCCTGGCATGTATATTATACACGCCAGGCTACTTGTTCCCCAGAAATGGCTTGGCGTGCATAATATACAAGCCAAACATAGGTGGGCCCCCCAGCAGGCTCTGAACTTCCCAGACACTGTAGTTATGTGTAGACACGCCAAGCTTAGCTACAGTAACCTCTAATTTTTTCCCGAAATTTATTTTTAGAGTTTGACTTGTTGACCATCCCAATGTTTAGGGTGGGTTTCATTAGGATTGTTGCACCCTCATTTACCCTATTTGCAGCCTTCTAGTCATTTGAAACCTCACCCTATAATCCACCATTGATCCTATCCTCACAGATATCCATAACCCTAAAATCCTAAGAAACCTTAGATATTAGGATTACATAATTGCTAATCCTAATTAGCCTTTAAGTACCCTTTAACCCTCTCTTTTTCTATAAATAGAGGGGCACCCACCCTTGCAAATGGCTTGAAATTTTTCCAAGAGAGAGAGAGATTAAGCAATCCCCTCCTCCCCTTTGGTGCACCAAATACCCATGCAAATTTCAGAATTCTAAAATACCTTATAAACCCTACCCTCCATAAAAAACCCTTGAACTTAGGAGAGAACTACCCCTTAGCCTTCTTTCTCTACCCCTTAGCTATCAAGCCTTAGAGGTTAGAACCCGTTCTTCAACCACTCAAACTACCGGAAGCTCGTCAAGTGCACCTACGCGAAGGTATGCTATAAGGGCCCGAGAGCTCCGACTCTCCCCTCTACTCCTATACCTTCTCGGCTTTTCATTTATCCTTGAATTTGTGCCGTTATGCCACCGAAATCTCAATGATTGCGGAGGAGCACAAATAGGATCCAAGTGCCATCGGGCAAGAGGAAGTGCTCTTTGCTTTTGGTTTCTTTTTTTATTTTGGCCATAAGAAGAGACCGCTTACGAGTGGATTGGTCGGGTGCCTAACACCTTCCGATCGATAACCGAAGCTCCTACTTAAGGGCCTTTGGCGTAGACCGGAATCATAGTCATATTTGGCACTTCGATGCATTTAATATTGATTTGAGGTTTTCCGGGACACCAAAAGCTCAAGGTGGCGACTCTATATTTTTCACGAGTGCGCATCGTCGCGACGGATCCTCAAAAATCTACGGTGCATAGATGGCGACTTTGCTGGGGAAGCTTTTGAGCTTCTACTTGATATTGGCCCTTTGTATTTTTTGCATGTGTCTTTCTTGTTTTTACTAACTTTTGTTATTTCTCTTTCGTTTTCGTACTCACCCCTATGATTTCGTCATTTTTTTACTTACCCCTATTTTTCTGTCATTTACACGCCTTAGCCGATTGGCGGGCCTACTTGAGCATTGTCTTTACTTTCATTTATTTTCTGTCATTTATATGCCTTAGCCGATTGGCGGGCTTACTTGTGCATTTAGATTCCGTCATTTACATGCCTTAGCCAATTTGTGGGCTTACTTGCACATTTAAATTCCATCGTTTACACACCTTAGCCGATTGGCGGGCCTGCTTGTGCATTATTTTACGTTTAATCATATCCCATCAATGGACGCCGGCCCGTAGAGGCGACACGAGTCCATCACCCCCAATTTTTGAACATTAAGCAAACTCCCTTAAAATTGAAATTAAAATTGAACCAAGAGGGGGACTTAATTGAATTTTTGCAGGGGTAGATTTTAGATGGGTTGAGAATTTTAAGCAAAGATACGAATGTCTCGGTTCTTAGTACGGCGGCAGCCCCTAGTGGTGATGATCTCGAAAAGAACCACCCCATCCAGTATTTGAGAAGGTACTTGCGCTGGAGGTTTATCGGGTGGGTGACCGAGCCGGTTACAAAGCTTAAAACCCTGGGAGAGTGCATTTAGTTGCCCTGAATCAACCTTGTATCCCTAGGATCGAAGAGGAGGGACCCGTTACAACACAAAAATCTGTCCCCGGAAGCATTGCTTCCAGAAAACCAGAAAAAGAGACTAAGTTTGGGCTTGCTGTTCTGCTGTCACCATAGGTATCTCTGTCTTTGCCTGGCGTGTGTAAAATCCACGCCAAGCCTTTTTTACCCAAAATTGCTCTGACGTGTGTAAAATCCACACCAAGCCTTTTTTACCCAGAATTGCTCTGACGTGTATATTACACTCGCCAAGCTAAACTGAACAGAGTTAGTCTAGTGTGTATACTACACACACCAAGCCAAATTCTCCAAAATTTGGCCTGGCGCATATAATACACACACCAAGCCTGTCCAGGGTTAGGCAGCTCGAATATGAGGCCTTTACCACCTCCCCGAGTCTCACGCTTAGTGGTTTAGCACCTCCGATAGGTCCTGTACTCTTCGACACCCAATACGCCCTCTCCGGTCAAAAGAGGTCACCCTCGTATTGACTCGCTCTGGGGGATCTGGTTTTTTGTGTGGTTTCCCATGCCTTCACATAGATCGAAGGGTTTCCCTTTTGATTCTTCTGACGCATGTTGGGAGCTCACCGCGAGAGTTATTTAAGGTATGAATACCACCCAAAAGAGGAACTCCAAGGCCCTAGAACTCGTACTAAAGGTTCATTTGTTTTATAAAATAAAAAAACACAAAATAAAAAAAATCAAAATAATAAAAAAAAAACAAAAAAACAAAACCCAACAAAAAACTTGTCGTGCCGGAACAACGAAATCGCCTTACCCTCCGCCATCCCGTAGGGGAAGGAGAAGAAAACTCAACGGACCCCACCCAAGGCATTCGTACCCAACCCGCCACCAAGCCATATCTTGGGCGGTTGACCCGGCTTATGCCAATCTCGATTCATTCCCTCCATGTTCCCCAACTCTCTCCCACATGGAGGAAATCCCCATTTTTTATTCCCCCACGCAATCCAGTTTTGATGTCACCGGACCCTTCGGTGCACCCATTTTCCCATCCACACACCCATCTAAAATTTGCCCATCTTTCCATCCACCCAAAAACCATCTACATCCACCTCACATCCACCCTATTTTTCACCCCATTTCTCCTCAAATCCAAACAACCCTAACTTTCCCCCCTCCACCATCACTCAACATCCACCCTATTGTTCTTCCACCACCACCCAAAATTTATCCCATTCCCCTTCCATATCTAATTTTCCCATATTTTCCCAAAGTCCTACAACCCATTCCTCATCTATCTGAGCCGTGCCCCATTTCCCCTCCACTTCAAATCCAACTATACCCCATTTCCCTCCCATATCCATTACTCTTACACGCCAATTTCCCTCTACCTTTAATCCAAATTTTCCTTCCACATCCAATCTAAACAACCCCCATTTTTCCACATACACCCAAGCCATGCTCAATTCTCCCATATCCATTCCACATTTTTCCCCCAATCCAAATCCACCACATATCTCTCAATCTACCCAAGTCCTGCCCAATTTTCCATCTACCCAACCCATGACCAATTTTCCCCCACCTACCCAGGTCATGCCCATTTTCTTCCTTGAATCCCCCTCATCAAATATACCATCCGCTTCCGCACCCATACCCGATTCCATGGCCATCATGTAAGAAATGATGAACACCTTCATGGCATGGAGGCCTCCCAAAGCCACCATAATCCACCCCAAATACCCAACCCTCAACATACTCTCCAAAATCTTCACACCTCTTTCATCCAAAATGTCAATCCCAATCAACCTCCCATAATTCACATCACACAAGGCCCCGCCCATCAACCATGGGGTCATCCGAGTGGGCCTCAAGGCCAAATATCCTATACCCAAGCCCATCAATGGGCCCAATACCTCAGGCCCAAGCCCATCAAGGCCAAATACCCTATACCAAAGCCCATCAAGGCCTACTACCCCAATTCCAAGCCCATCAAGGCCCAACACTCCAAGCCCATCAAGGCCTAATACTCCAAGCCCATCAAGGCCTAATACCCTATACTAAAGCCCATCAAGGCCCAATACCCTATACCAAAGCCCAACACTCCAAGCCCATCAAGGCCCAATACCCTATACCAAAGCCCAACACTCCAAGCCCATCAAGGCCCAATACCCTATACCAAAGCCCATCAAGGCCCAACACTCCAAGCCCATCAAGGCTCAATACCCTAAGCCCATCAAGGCCTAGTTACCCAAACCCATCAAGGCCCAATGCCCCAAGACCATCAAGGCCCATTTCCATATACCCAAGCTTATCAATGCCCAACATCCTAGGTCCTTCAAGGCCTAAACCCGAGAACCCCATTTACAAACCCTTCATCATTTCCCCAATATCCCACATTTACCTATACCCAACCCCCCCTCAGATAATACACCCTCTCATCCAATCCCTCATCCTAGCCTGAGCCTTGTTCTTCCTCATATTTCACACCCAACTCAATCTGGGAATCCGTCCCATACCATCAGCCATCCCCAATTTACCCATCCACTCACTCCCCAACTAAATCCCCATAATACCCAAAACACACAATGGCCTCTTCAGACACCTGCCCAAAATTCACCATTCACTCATTCCGTCACCCCACAAGCCACTCATCAAAGTTTCCCCCAACCCTAATGGCCTCATCAAGTACCTACCCAATCCACTCAGAATCAGCAGGATAACCTCACCCTCCCTCCCCTGTATGTTGATAAATAATACGAGGAAGATGAGGTAAAAAATAGTGGGGCCTATGCGGGGGCATTCGCCAGTTTTAATCCCCCACCACCCACACTTACTATTCCCCAAGCCATCCAAAATGAAGGGAAGCAACCTCTTGAGGGAGCGGCCCCAGCCCCACCATCCAAAGAATTCGAGCAGCTGAAAGAATAAATGGATAAAATCCAGAAGCAACTGATGAAGTTAGGAGGAATTGAGATTCATGCCACAGATTTCTCAGATATGTGCCTTTCTGCTGAGGTCCCACTGCCATCCAAATTTAAAGTGCCTACGTTTGATAAATAAAATCACACCGGCAACCCCATTGCACATCGAAAGTCCTACTACAAGGATATGTGCCAATATGGCAGAGATGAACGACTCCTCATCAAAGTATTCCAAAAAAGTCTCACTGGTCCAACTTTGAGATGGTTCACATCTCTTGAACCGTCCATGATTAAAACGTGGAAGGATCTAACCCACCTGTTTCAAGAATAATATGTCTATAACATCGACATAGAACTACACAAGTCTGATTTGGCTCGGTTAAAATAGAAGTCCGATGAGACGTTCAACGATTATCTGGGGAGATGGAGAGCATTGGTAGCCCAAGTGAAAAATCGGATACCCGATGAAGAATAAATTGAGAAGATCTTAAGAAATACTCTTCCGATCATCTCAAATATTTTGGTATACTAATAGTAGTTCAGCTTTGCTAACTTGGTGAGGAATGCTAACCGTTGTGAGGATGCAATTAGAGAGGGACGTTTGAACAAGTATGTGTCCAGTGGGGCCAGTGGAGTTCAAAAATTTATCGAGCAGAGAAATGAGAGAAGATCAGAGGCAGAGGTACAAGCTATAATGAACACACCACCCAACACCAGCATGGTACCCTTTCAGTTCACAGCAGCACAGTCGGCACCGACACCAACAAATCAGGATCCGAGGCAGCACAATGCCCCTTGTGAGCAGTAGACCCCTGAGCAAAGATGGGCCCAGCATAACCGAGTGTTCACTCCCTTAGGATAATCCTTAAATGCCCTTTTACCGTTGCTGATCGAGAATGGTTTGGTTACTCAGCTTCAACCAAGATCCCCACCGAATTCGATCCCAAAGAATTATGATCCCAGCACACATTGTAATTTCCATTAAGAGCCGAGACATCCAACTGATCAGTGCTTTCCTTTAAAACACTCAATAGAGGATTTGACAGAGGCAGGGAAACTCATACCCCCAATACCCCCCCAAGCGAACCTGCACACCAATATCATGTAGGCACTGTTTCCACCACAATCGCAGGGAGGAATGGGCCCATGGGCCACCATTAACATGTTGGAGGAAGGGATGAAAGAATTAGATCCCTTAGAATCCATCACTGAAAAAGAGAGTTTCATGCCACCCGAGCAACAGGGTCATAAGAATGATATCATAGGGGTAATCGAGCCATTAAATTTAGTCGATTATTTCCCAAACCCTACACTGCAAGTAGCAACCCTCGATTTTAGGATGTATTTCCCTACACTTGCACCTGTCAACCATGTGGAGCCCTGTTGGTTCTCTAGGTAAGCTAGTATTATTTAAGAGTGGATGTTGTGTGGTAAAAATTAGAATACAAAAGTGGAGTGAATTGGCTATGAAAATAGCAACCTACGATACACAGCCTACAAGATACAGGGCTATTGTAGTAAGTTTTAAGTAAGAGTTTGTCCCATAGAGATCATGATCTAGAATCCAAAATGGGCTATAATAGTAGGCCTCCAGATCTGGCTATATATCTGACAATCCTAAATGAAGGGAGTTGGGTGTCACAACTATACTAAATTAATACTAAAAGAAGAGAAATAAAGTGCAGTCCTATCCTAAAGAAAGGGTTATAAAGAAGGTGGTAATGGTGTGTATTAAAATAAAAATAAAATAATGGGAAGTAGGCAATTAAGCAAAGGTTAATTCAGCTATATAACTCAGACTTAGGGCTGTCTTTGTAGCATTTCCTCAAATGGCTACAAGCACATCTGCAAGGAAGAGGTATCTAAGTTAATTCCTATGGTTTGACCTGGTCTCTTAAGGCTATAACCAGTCCACTTCAACGGTCACAGACTATTGTTGTGGTATTTTAGATGCTTGCTGCTAACTTTATTGAAAACATTGATAAGAATGTGTTAGTGAAAATAAATCAAAGGTGGATTGAAAACTACAGAGCAGCAAGTCTAAAAATACACATACCTGCAAGATACAGGGCCTGTTGTAGCAAGTTTTGATAAGTAAGAGTTTGTCCCACAGGGAAAATGGTCTAAAGCTCCAAGGGAGCCATCTTTAGTAGGCCCTTCAGATCTGACTACAGATCTGGCAATCCTAAATGGAAGGGGATTTAAGGTCACTATTGTTTAAATCCTATGGTAACCTAATGCCTAAACTACAGAAATATTTGAGAAGAATGGAGTGTGAGAAAATAAATATAAAAAGAGTGAGAAGTAGGCTATTAGGTATAGATCTGATGGGTTTTATAACTCAGACTCAGATCTGCTGCTATAGAAGTCCCGTCCAATGGCTACATTATCACCAAAGAGGAGAAAGGATCCAACTCACCCTTGTGCCATGATCCAATCCCTTATGTCTATAACCTGTCCACTCAAATGGTCACAAACTATCCAATAGGGGAACCACAGTCCATAGATGGGTCAGAACATGTTTATCATTGTAGGCACTACTTCATCCAGGCTACCAGCTCAAGAATCCATAGGAACCTCAACCTCTAAAGTTATGTGTGTGGGGCATAGGCCTGTAATGTGCACTAGCCTGGACACACAGGACCAGCAAGAGTTTGAGTACTAGCTTTAGATCTAGCTGTTCACTGCTTTAGAGAGACAGCAGTGATCCAGTCACACGCCTACAATCGCTACAGCCAGATCAGATCCGCCATCTGATGGTGGGTCTATACACATACAGGGGAGTCCGTCTCTACAGAATCTCTCACAGGGCTACAAGCACAAGTGCAGAGAAGAAGAATCTGTCTTAAATTTGTGGATTGGCCTCACCCTAGGGCTATAACCTGTCCACTTAAATGGTTACAGACTATCCACAGAGGCTATCCTCCTCACAGAGGTCTGAGACAGAACAAGTAGATTGTTGTCACCACCATGTTCACAAGGGTACCAACTCAGGCTCCCATGGGAATTCAGATTTAGTGAATCCTGTGGTGGGGCATAGGCCTGCATATGTGCCTAGCCTGTACACACAGGTCACTTGGATCTAAATAAATCCTTAAAAATAATCTTCCATTGCTTACAATACAACTTAGCAATGGAGGATCTCTAGGCAGCAGCCTTATACAGAACAACCCTCAAACATCAATCCCCTACATGTATAACATCCTATTATAAAACTTCATTAAAATTGTTCCAAATAGACATACAAAGGCATAGCCAGCAAGTGCTGGACTATGGAGAGAAGAAAAAGGAAAAATATGCTACCTAAACCCTAACCTTAACCTACTGAAACTCTATAGCTGATTCAAGAAGATCGCCTCCTTAAACCTAAACTAGGCTTAGGCTTATATAGCAGTCGGCTGTGGGAGCATTAGGGTTAGGAAAACCCTAATTCTAACGATGCAAATGTGGCCCATTTCTGTTCCTTGGATGCCTCGGGGCATGTGCACGGAGATTAGAGCATTGAAGTGCGTGCCCTAGTTGCTGGAAGTTCCTAGACTGCCCCTACAGAAGTGGGGAGAAGTTAAGATCCCGAGCCTCACTAGGTAGCAAGGATTTCTAGGTCTTGTCGCATGATAGAGTTGTCGTCGCGGGATTGAATTGACTTGAAGCTCTTGCAGTCGCGGGATAGATAGTTTGGTCATCACGGGATTGCTCTGGTCGTCGCGAGATTGCACTTTCCATTTGAATGGCGCGAGAATTGCGTGCGCAATTCGTTCTTTAGTGAATCTCGTGGGGATCCCCGCGAAGAAGCAATGTGCATAGGTCTATG
The DNA here is from genome assembly GCA_021018995.1 of Chloranthus sessilifolius. NCBI lineage: Eukaryota > Viridiplantae > Streptophyta > Magnoliopsida > Chloranthales > Chloranthaceae > Chloranthus > Chloranthus sessilifolius. The sequence continues at coordinate 120,878,842 of CM037590.1, read as the reverse complement.
GATTGCGCGAGCAGTTCCCTGGAGATCTGCATCCCGCGACCACTGCGCGATAGCTGCGCGCAGGAATGCCTGGAGCTCTCTCCTCAGTGAATCGTGCGAAGATTAAATGCTCCTCTCTTGAGCTGTGCGAGACTGTGTGAGCGCTTACAACTGAGCCTCGTGAGAACTGCAAGTCGCTGAGCCCTTCATCATTAATCTGGCGAGAACAAGGCGAAGCAGCTGGTGTTTCTTTTAATCAATTGAACCCTGTGACATCTGCGCGAGGCTCACTTCTTGACTTGCTGCTGCTGTGCTTTGCCTATGCTGCAGCCAAGTTCTCTGTTTGGGTCCAACTTCCTTTCTTCTGAGGAACTTCTGGGGCAAAAGTAGGCTTCTTAGCAGGGTTAGGGCCTTATCTGCAGCTACTGCTTATTACCTACAAAATGGGCTTAATACACATTTATTAAATAACTAAGGGTCTAACAGAGATTAAGTTAAGGGGTGAAAAGTGGTACTTTTCAGGTCTTAACAACTATCCAATGGAGAGGATCAAACCACACGAATGAAATCAGAAAACCAATCTGATCCAAAGGAGTAGACTGATCTTAAGGCTATAACATGTCTACTTAAATAGATGTCCTCCACCCAATGGCTCAAATCAGATCATTAAAACTATTGCAGACACCATATTTGCCAGGCTACAAACTCAGGCATCCATGGGAGCAAATAGTTCTTGAAAAACTAATGGAAACCATAGTTGCTCAAGGGCTATTTGGGGACTTAAAAGCAGTTGATCCTTGCTACAAAAGGCTTATAATGATTCAACTAACAAGTCTACAATCACTATAAAGAAATCAGATCTAACATCTGATATTGGTCAAGTAAAACAGAGGCGAGCTAGTTCCTACAACAACCTCTCACAAGGCTACAAGCTCAAGTGCAGAGGAGAAGAATCCTTCTCAGATCTGTGGCTTGGAATCACCCTAGGGCTATAGTCTGTCTACTTAAATGGTCACAAGCTATCCACGGAGGTTATCCACATTACAAAGGACTGAGAAAGAACATGTAAACTACTGCTGCCACCATGGTCCCAGGGCTACAAGCTCAAGCTTCCATGGGCCTTTCAATCAGCTCAAATCCAAAATACATGCATAGAATGAACAAGACTATGGGCAAATAGAAAAATAATAGATTGAGTGTACAATTAAAATGCCATTCCATTGCTCAACACAATACTTACAATGAGATTTCTCAAGGTAGCAGCCTTGTGCACAACTGCACTTCACAACATCCCAATGTTCACATGACCCATTACAAAACTAAATAAAACTACACCTAATGCTTACAAAGGAATTAGTCAGCAAGTGTTGGGCTAAGAGAGAAGATAAATGGAAAAAGAAGTGATCAAACCCTAACCCTAATCTGCTTGAGCTCACAGCTGAAGAAGGTTGAAGGAAAGATAAAAATTCGAAGTTATACGTATAGCTTATATACTCAGTCCCTAATGCCTTGGCATAGAGAAGATTAACCCTAATTTTCTAGCATATGTGACACTGTTACAACCCTTGGATGCTTTGGGATGTGTGCCTCAAGATTAGTGCCTCGGGATGTGTGCTCTAAGCCTTGGGGAATTCCCAAAAGGTCATTGGAGTTAAGACTAAGAAGTGGAGAGCCCGAGCTTAGCGGGGCTGGCTTCAACATATTAATTCATTTGCACAGTTTGCAGAGTCCTCGCGAGGTAGCATTTGGCTTTAGAAGGTTGTTCACTTGCACAGGTGGACTTTGGATTGTCGCGCAGCTGCTTTTGCTTTGAATGTACTCGCGTGAAAGAATTTGTAGTGCTTAGCTTTGCTCTATAGGTAAAGGGTATAGCTTCTAGGCGCGAGAGAACATTTGGAGCTCTCTCTCCTCCAGAGCCATGTGAGAACTTTGCGAGCTAGCTTGTTATACTTTGTGCAACTTGGCCTCGCGAGTTAGTGCATGTGGTTAACATAAGCTTTGATTCTCGTGAGAACTTCATCAACTGGATTTCTGAAGGTTTAGTGCGTGACTACTTCACGAGTTCCTCAAGCATTGTTTGCAGCTGAAGTGCGCGAGAGCTACGCGAGAAACTGCTCTATGTAAATCCCTTCGCTGAGCTACGCGATTTCTTCGTGAGCTCTCTTGTGCTGCATATCTTAGCTGCGTGAGGAAGCTTTACTGCAGCCTTAGCCACGCAAGGAAGCACCTCAGCTATGCGAGATAAGTCATTTATTCCTCTATTGCAAGGTATATGCTGCTATTGTAGCTTCCACCACTCTCATCTATACTTCTCACATCTGGTAGACTTCATGGGTCCATTTTGACATGCAAACTAGTCACCATGGTGTGTACCACCATGGTGCTTCATTAGTCTTTGGCTCAACTGTTATTTCTTCCTTGAGGATTTTCTCTCTTCTTAGCACAAAAGGCATGGGCTATGTGTTAAGCTGCACAATTTATTACTAACTACAAAACACACTTAAACAAAAGTTATTAGTTAGCTTCAAGGTGTAGTAAAGGCCACGTTAAGAGGTAAAAAGTGATACTTTTTAGTGAATAACACACTCCCAAACCTAATCTTTGCTAGTCGTCGAGCAAAGCAAAATTTAAACAACTACTGTATGAATGTAAATGCCACTTTTGTACGAAACACAGATGCATTTAGCTTATGCATCAAGCCTTTTAAACCCCTAGGTGATCCTTAGTGGAGGAGTGAAGTCTCTTGAGGGTTTTTAGTGAAGGTACCCATAAACTTCTCAATGAACCAGTTAACAAAGGTGTAACATTATCAAGTCAGCTATCAATACACAGAGCATCAGTTCACCTTTGATTCAAAATGTGAGGAATTTAAACAAATGATATGCTCAGACATTTTATCATTAAAACCTTTGCATGTATGTACACCATTTCCAATTAGCTTACAACAAGAGAAACAACAAGTGTATATCAGTACTGAGCTCACCATCAATTCAAAAATTAGGTTTTGGTAATGCCCAATATATTCAATATCAGATCCAATGCTTACCAGGGCAGTCTCTCACAAAGAACTTTGAGGGTTTTCATTTTCTCACAAGCTCAAGAGCAGTTATAGACCCAAAATAAGTCTGTAAGCATGAGCATAAGCAAAGCTACTAAATTCTGGCATCATTGGCTATTCCTCACCATAGATTGGACAACTCCTCATCTCCACATAACAGCTCATTCAACTTAGGATCACAAGGGCTTATACTGGGTTGTAATGTGGCTTATGGGTGTAGGTTATAAAGAATGGAAGGGTGAAAAGGATGCAAAATTGAGAAATCAGTAGGTGAAGGAGGTGATTCATGACTTCACCTTCTTTAGTTCAGCATATTTCATCTTCATTGACATTTTTTAGACTTGAAGTGGCCAGCTTCTCCTCTTATTTTTACTTTTTTCAATGAAATTTCCTCTTGACTCCTCTCTCTTCCTTTTTATTATTATTTTTCTTTCTTTTTGATACATTTTTCTTTTTATTTTTATTTTTATTTTTCTGACATGCCACCCTCTTCCCAGTTGCTATACTGTTATCCTCCTTTTGTGTTTCTTTTCCATTCACCCAATGTTGACCCTTGTTTGTCCATCTTCAACTCCTTCTCCTTTACCTTTTGAATTCTCAGAGTGGGGGTAGGTTTGAATCAGGTCCACAGGTTTAGGTACAAATACTCAGGTGTGCTTTGAAGAAAACTGGAAATTAAGGCTCAAAAGGTGTATGCACAAGGGCAATTTACTAGGATTGGTATGTTTAAGCTCAAACTGTCTAAGAGAAGGCCTTGATCCTTTCCTAAATGTCATGAGTGCTGTCAGCTATTTCAACTTGGAGATGCCTAACTTCTAGTGAGGACATTGACTCAGGCAGTCCTTAGGGCAAAAAGAAATGCCTCAGTCACTCCTCAAAGAGAAAAAAAAAATTTGTAGGCCCAAATCTAACTAGTTATGGTCTTCCATTGAACTCTTGGGCATGTCCTTACCTTTTTCTCTCTCTGATGGTTCACTAAGCACTGGCACAAGTGAGTTTTCTTGATGTTCATTTAATGGAAATGCTAAAATTTGTAAAAATTTTAATACCGAAATGTCTGCAAAATTTTTAAATTTTCCCACTTTTAATATTTCTTAGGTGAACATAGCTCTATATCTATCTCACTCACTTGATTCTGCTGCACTTAGGTTAACTACATCATTGGCAACCCTTGCCACACCTCCAAACCTATGAGGAGCAGTGTCCTCATTGATTCAAAGAGAAAGTGTATGTGCAGCAGGGTAAAAACAAGCACAAACAAAGTAAGTAAAAGCAGTCAACAAGGCACACACAAACAGTTAAAATGAACTAACAGACATAAAGACAGAAAGTAAACCAAACAAAACATAACAAAGAGACATTTCATTTATACACAAAAGGTTGTACAATGCAAGGGAAAAGAACTACACAAAAATTATACAAAGACATCCTAACTAATTACAGGTGCAAATCTAATCATCTGAATCATCTGCTACATTAGGTGGTTCTTGGATTCCTTTGCCTTTTGCTTTCTTCAAAGCAGCAGCAGTGAACTGTGACCTTTTGGAAGTACTTTTTCTTGGCCTGGATGTGCTTTTCTTTTTGAGAGTGGGCTCTAGCTTTGAAGTAGGCTCCTTGATTTTGATTCCAGGCCTGACTTTGCTAGTTTCCCTGGGTTTAGGGGTTGTTTCCTTTTAAGGTACATCTAGGTTTAATTGTTTGGAAACAACTTCAACTAACTCTCGATCACTATTTTCAGTTAAGGTCTTTTACAATGCCGCAATAGTCACACCATAGTCATAAGCTCTGTCCTCTACTATTCAGAGTGCCACTTGCAGGTTCTTTATCACATCTCCCATTCCATCAACCTTGTCATTTTCCTTATTGTATTTCAGAAGTGTCTCCCTCCATCCCTGTTTGATTTGCTTCTTCTCCAACTTATGTGTGATCTTCAAGAATTTGATTTCATCCAGTAGTGGCTGCTTGACAGTGGCCCTCAAGTTAGCCATGCCCCTAATTACATCCTTCTTTATGTAGGCATTGGCTTGCATGACTCTTAGGAGGGTAGTATGGAGGCATGGGGTTGAAAGAAGCAGGTAGGATGGGCTACTCAGCAGGGGAAGAAGGGCCAGCCAGCAATGGAGAGGGGATGGATGATGGCCTGGGTAGGGTGGAGATTGAGGGACTTCAAGTTCAGGTTTAGGGTCTATTTGGGTGGAGGCATTGGTGAAGGTAGGAGGAGGAATTTCTGAGATAGGTTCAATGGGTGTAGTTGCAGGTGTGGGAATATGGATGGGTGTAGGGATAGTAGGTAGTTGGAATGGTTGGGTTAAAGTTGTCAAGGTTGTTTGGATGGCTTGCAAAACTAGTTTGGATTGAGGTAGGGTTTGGGAGGGTGGAGTTCATGGCTTGAAGGTTGGCCTCAATGGATGATTGGGTTTGGTTGTTGGCCAACACTTGGGCTTGAAGGGAGAGTAGGAGGTTGAGGATTTGGGGTAATAGGTGCAGTGGGTTGGATGTGTGGTATTGGTTGAAATAGGGAAGTGGGTGCATCGTTAAAGTTTGTTGGTTGTGGGGAAGTAGGTGTAGGGGAAAATTGATGGGGCTGTGATGACTCATGGGGAGGGGTGAAATGGGGAGGGTGAGGTGTGTCTGGGAGAGGGGTGAACTCATAGTTGATATCTCCTATGATGGAGTCCATCATAGCTGAGTACCCCTCAGATGTAAAGGGGTCTTGGTCATGGGAAGGGAAAAATTGCATAGTTTTGTTCGAGGGGTCAAGTGTATTAGGTGCAAAAGGTGTGGAGGTTTGTATCGGCTGAGAGGAGGCTTCAAGGAAGGGAGTCACAGGTTGAGAGGTTACAGGGATTGGGTCTGGTATGGTAACTGTTGCAGGGATTGGGATGGTTTGGGATATATAGGAGGGTTGGGGCTCTTTGTGGGCTTTGGTTAATTTTCTTTTCTTTTTATAGGTTGTTTCATAGGTGGGCTAGGGTGGGCTGGGTAAGTATGTGCAAGTTGGGTTGGTAGAGGTACTGGTATGGTTTCATCAAATGTGGTGTGGATGGATGAACTTTGTGTGGCTGATGTGATGGGGGGAGGTATAGGCATCGTGGCTGTGGTAGTGGGTAAAATAGGCTGAGGTAGAGGTGATGGAATTATAGGGGGTTGTGGGGCTGGGGTTGAGGTAGGAGCTGGTATGGAAATGGAAGGAATGACTGATAAGGTAATGAACTGAGATGGTAGGGAAGTGCTAGCTTGCACACTTGAGCTGGCAACAATAGAGGTAGCAGCAATAGTAGCTGCTTCTTAAATAGTGGGGGCTGTTGCAGCTATTAACTCCTCCTTTTGCTTCTTCTTTGCTATCATGGTGCCACTGATCCCCCATTACTTCTTTTCACACTTGGTGGGGGCTAGGGTGATAGTCTTCTCATCCCTCTGAAAGGGGTATCCACCAAGCTGCAGCAAGGCTGTAATAAGCCTACAGTAGGGAAGGGAATATGGTTTCTTCTTGATCTTCACCTTCTCATGGATATCCTTCATCCCCTCAAAAATTAACTTGGCAGCATCCAAGTAGTGGTTCATATGGAATGAGTAGAGTGCATATGTAATGGGAGACCTCCTCTCCTGCTCATGGCCAGAGTAATAGACATTTTTCCTCAACACTCCATCCATAAATATGAGGTTGAGGTACAAATCCCTCTTCCTGATGGAGATCCCTGATGCAGTGATCCCTCCAGTAAGCTCCTTTATAATTTCTGGGATGGTGGCTATCAAAGGGAGACCCAAGCTACGCTCAGGGTTGTACTTGGCTGGTATCCCAAGTATTTATGCTATTACAGCTTGATTGAAGAGCATTTTAAAGTTGTCTATCAACACAAGCAATGTTGGGTTCCCATCATCCCCAATCTTTACTCTAATATTCTGATAGAACAGCTGCACTAGTCTAGGGAAGACTAGTTGCAGTGGGGGCCTCAACAAGGGCAGCAGAGTTGCCTTGGTCAGGTACTCAATGGAGGCTAATGTCTTTGGTAGCTCCTCAAAGTAAACTTTGTCAAAAATGATCTCTGCCTCCAGTTTAATTACTGTGACAAATTCAGATGGGACCCTGAGGTACTCAGTATCTTCCCTCATCAGTGGCCACCTCAGGGACCTCCTGGGCCACAACCTTGCCTTTTTTCTACTTTTTCATAAATTTTTCAGGGCTTTTGACAGGTGGGTGCTCTCTGGCCCTCTTCTTTGGGCCAGATTTCTTTTTGGCTTGGGCATCAGAGGCCACAACCTTGTCCTTCTTCGCTGGGGCTGTCTTTTTCTTAGTTGGGTCCACTTGTGGCTCAACAACAGGTGGAGGCATCTCAGAAGTCTTCAAAGTGGAGGCCTCTGCAATCCTTGCAGATTTCTGAGTGGCCACAGGGCTGCCAGCAAGTTGGGGGTTCAGCATGGCAGCCAAGGCTTCACCAAATTTAGAACCCGTGGCCATGGCTGCTCAATCCTTCAAAATTAGGGCTTTAAACTCCCAAATTGTATAATGCACACTTCACAAACACAATAGTACCGAAATTCCTCTCTACTTAACACCAAATGAATATCGCATAAAACCGACAAAGAGAGAGTGAGAAAACCAACTTGAAGCTAGGGTTCCACCTCACACATTGCACAATGGTTCAAATCTCCCCAAACCGAGTTCAAAGTGACCAGGAGGTGTTGGGGAGTAAAATGGTAGGAGGAAATTTGCGGAGTTGGAGTGGGGTAGGTTGTAGAGAAGAAAGAAGAAAATAGGGAGTTTGGTTTTATGCAATGGAAATTAGGGCAAAGAGATAAAATGGAGGAAATGGAAAAATTCATAGGATTTATAAGGCTGATCCCATGCCTCGCGTGGCTATCGCCAGGTACTAGCGGGATAAATTTCTCCTGCAGTAAAATTTCAAGCTCACGAGAAGTGCTGTTGTGAAGAAAAAAGTAGCCTTGCGAGGTCAAATTTAGAAGCTCTATGTGTCTCGCGTGGTCACTCACGAAGCTGAATCTGGGCCTTAGCGTGCGAAGCATTTTTTCATCCCTCGCATAGCTTAACTGTTAAACTTCGTGAGGTTTAAAATGTGTAAATTCCATTCTTCACGCGATTCCATGTTGCTGTCAGGATGGAGCCTTGCGAGGCTCAATATCAGGCTTCAGCAAGCATTTCTGCTCGCAAGGCTATCGTGAGGAACAACATTTCCATCAGAACTCTGGGAGAAAGCTTTAAGTAGCTCACGAGTTTGAAATTTAGGCCATAAAGCCTCGCGAGAAAGCAACACTTAACCTATTTTTTAGTGTTGCACATTGGCCAGTGCATCCATACTGTCATGCACCTAGCCATTGTGCATCAGCACCATCCCCTTGAAATTTAATCTATTTCATCATTATCATTTGTTTGCCCAATATCGACACATGTATATCAAAAATTCAGAATGATAAAAATTTTCAATTAAATCAATTTCTTGACCATTACAATGATAGTACTTCAATCACACAACAACAATAGACATGCATCTTAAATTCAAATGACAAATATACACATGTACTCAAAACAGAATAAAACAAACAAGCAAATCAACATCACACTAAAAGGAGTAATTGATAGATTTCTAAGCAACACAAAACAAGACACACTTTTAACACATATGGCATACAGTTTACAAAGCTGTGGATCACTAAGAAGTGGGAGGTTCATGTAGGTGAATGGTCTGAGGAGGCTCCACTGAATTTTCTACACAAATTTTCAGCCTTTGACCATTCACTTTCATGATCTTCCCGGACATAGGATCCAAGATCTCCACAACACCAGATGGGGAGGCATGGATGATAGTGTAAGGTCCATCCCATCTATATTTCAACTTTTCTAGAAAGAACTTTAATTTGGAGTTGAAGAGCCAAACCTTAGTACCAGCATTGAAGTTCTTCCTCATTTAGCTTCTTGTCAAAAAATGCTTTTGATTTCTCCTTGTAAATTCTGGCATTTGTATAGGCTTCTAGCCTCAGTTCATCAAGCTCTGCCAATTGTAATTTCCTGTGAGAACTAGCAGCCGTTAGATCAAAATTTAGTGTTTTGATAGCCCAATAGGCTCCGTGCTCTAACTCTACTGGTAGGTGGAAGGCCTTGCCATAAATCAGCCTAAATGGGGACATGTCAATAGGGGTCTTATAGGCAGTCCTATAAGCCCACATAGCATCATTAAGCTTTTGTGTCCAATCCTTTCTATCAGACCTTATAGTCTTCTCCTAGATATGCTTGATCTCCCTATTGGAAATTTTAACTTGCCCACTAGTCTGTGGGTGATAGGGAGTTGCAATTCTGTGTGTAATATAATACTTTTTGAGCAAGTTCTTAAAAGGCCTGTTACAGAAATGACTTCCACCATCACTAATGATAGCTTTGAGGGTGCGAAATCTTGAGAAGATATTGTCCTTTAGAAATTTAACGAGAACTGTGTGGTCATTGGTCCTTGTGGAAATGGCTTTCACCCATTTGGACACATAGTCCACTGCTATAAGTATGAAATTAAAACCCATAGATGGAGGAAAGGGACCCATAAAATCAATGCCCCAGATGTCAAAAAGTTCTACCACAAGGATTGGTTGCAATGGCATTGAATCTCTCTTGGAAATGCCTCCCAACCTTTGACATCTCTCACAAGCTTTCCAATGTATGTATGCATCTCTAAACAAAGAAGGCCAATAAAAACCACATTACAACACTTTTGGTACAGTTTTTCTACCACTAAAGTGACCTTCACAGGCTTGCTCATGGCACATAAAAAGAATGTTGTGGAACTCACTTTCAGGTACACATCTCCTAACCACCTGATTTGCACAATGCATGTAAAGGTATGGATCCTCTCACAGAAAATACTTGACCTTAGAGAAAATAGGTCTTTGTCCATCTTGGATCAGTGAGGGGAGATCCTACCAACAGCAAGAAAATTTACAATGTGTGCAAACCAAGGCACACTAGACTGCAGAGCAAATAGCTGCTCAGAGGTGGTCAACCACCACATTCTTAACTCCCTTTTTATCTTTGATCTCAAGATCAAACTCCTGCAAGAGGAGGATCCATCTGATCAGCCTTGGTTTGGCATCCTTTTTAGCCAATAGGTATTTCGGGGCTGATCAGTAAAAACAATAATTTTAGACCCAAGCAAGTAGGGTCTAAACTTGTCCATAGCAAACACCACAGCAAGCAGCTCCTTCTTAGTGGTGGTGTAATTGAGCTGAGCCTCTACTAGTGTTTTGCTTGCATAATAAATAACTGTAGGTAGCTTATCTTTTCTCTATCCTAAGACAACACCTATGGCCAAGTCTGATGCATCACACATCAGTTCGAAGGGGAGTGAGTAATCTAGGGCCTGGATTACAAGAGCAGTGGTAAGACACTTTTTCAAGACCTCAAAGGCCTTAAGTCATTCAGCAGAAAATTCAAATGGCACATCCTGACACAGCAGGTGGCACAATGACTTTACAATTTTGTTGAAGTCCTTAATGAATCTCCTATAGAATCCAGCATGTCCTAAAAATGATCTGATTTACTTGACAGTCCTGGGTGGGAGCAGGTGTGAAATCAGGTCCACTTTAGCCTTGTCAACCTCAATTCCTCTGTGGGAGACCACATGGCCTAACACAATTCCTTGTGTCACCATGAAGTGACTCTTTTTCCAGCTTAGGACCAAATTGGTCTCCTCACATCTTTACGAAATTAGGTCAAGGTGACTCAAGCACTGGCTAAAGCTGTCCCCATACACTAAAAAATCATCCATGAAGAATTCTCAAAATTTGTCAATCATGTCAGAAAAAATAGCATACATGCACCTCTGAAATGTGGTTGGGGCATTGCACAGTCCAAAAGGCATCCTCCTGTAGGCAAAGGTGCCAAAGGGACATGTGAAAGTAGTTTTTTCTTGATCTTGAGGATACACAGGAATTTGATTATAATCTGAGTATCCATCAAGAAAGTAGTAAAATGCCTTCTCAGCCAACTTGTCTAGGATTTGGTCAATGAAAGGGAGAGAGAAGTGGTCTTTCCTGGTCTTGGAGTTGAGTTTTCTGTAATCAATGTAGACTCTCCAGCCAGTGGTCTCTCTTGCTGGCATCAACCCCCCAGAATCAAAAGTAACAACTGTAAGGCCTGATTTTTTAGATACCACCTGGATAGGTGGCATCCACTCTGAATCTGAAATGGGGTAAATCACCCCTGTATCCAACAGTTTTACTATCTCTTTCAATACCACCTCTTGCATGTGAGGATTAAGCTTCCTTTGCATCTCCCTAGAGGGTTTTGCCCCCTCATCCAAGTGAATTCTGTGTATGCAAATTGAGGCATCAATGCCACCCAGATCAGCTATTGTCCACTCCATTACCTTTTTATGCTTCTTGAGAACACTCAATAATTCCTCCTCCTGTTCACTAGTGAGAGAGGAGGAGATAATCACTGAAAGCTTATTGTTTTGCCCCAATAAGGTATATTTTAATGTGGATGGAAGCTGCTTAAGCTCTAGCTCAGGGAGACTTTCAATAGAAGGCAACAAAGGTGCCTTGGTGGTTTGAAGAAGGGGCAACAATATAGGTTTTCAGTTAGAATGCTACACTAGGCCCACAAAAGGCTCTATTTTGATGTTGTCTTCTGTCATGAGACTTTGGGCCTCCTTCTCAACCATGCTCCAAATAATTTTCAGGTCTTCAACTACATTATCTCAATTCAGCAGATTGGATAATTCTTCTTCCACCAGGCCATCTAGTACATCAATTGTATAGCAGTCCTCAATATCCATCTGAGGCTGCCATGCAGCACTGTACACATTTAATTGGGCCTTCATAGTCCCAAAGGTAACATCCATCACCCTTGACTTGCATTTAATGTAAGCATTAGCAGTTGCCAAGAATGGCCTGCTAAGGATGACAGGAATTGAGGTTTTACTTTTACAAGGGTCCATGTCTAACACAAGGAAATCAGCTGGATAGTAGAACTTGTCCACTCCCACCAAAACATCCTCTACCACACCCATAGGTCTCCTCTTAGACCTATCAGCCAGTTGGAGCACAACTAATGTGGCTTTTAGCTCCCCCAAACCTAGCTCATCATACACAAAATATGGGAGCAGGTTCACACTGGCCCCTAAATCCAAGAGGGCTCTTCCAATGGTGTGATTTCCAATTATGCAGGGGATAGTAAGTATCCCTGGGTCTTGTAATTTCTAAGGTGCGGCAATGGACAAAACTGATTCAATATGTTCAACAGTAAAAACCTTTTTAGACAGTTGTACCCTTACTTTTCTCTTTTGTGTGCAGAGGTCCTTCAAAAATTTAGCATAGGCAGGGACCTATTTTATAACATCAAGTAAGGGCAAATTGATCTTGACCTGCTTGAAGGTCTCCATCATCTCCTCCATCTGTGCATTTCTTTTAAAAGGAGATGGGCCAGCAAGTGCATGAGGAAATAGCAGCTGTAGGACTGCTGGTGCCACAGCTGCATGCCTAATCACATCATGGTCAAATTTTAGTTTTTTTGTTATTTATTTATTTATTATTTGTTGTTGGGGCTTAAAATCAACCCCTTTATTTTGTCCTTGCTGATCCACAGCAGGGTATGCAATCCTTGGTTCTTCAACACTCATATTTTCTTTATTTTCTCTTTCCTTGGCCTCCTCATTTGTATTGCCCACCAAATTATCAACCACCCTGCCACTCCTTAGGGTAGTGATTGCATTAGCTTCCTCATGGATAGAAGATGCTTCTCCAATCATATACTGCTCTTTAGGGTTGGCCAAGGGTTGACTAGGCAACCTGCCCTCCTCTCTCTTGTTAAAAGTATTACATATTTGACCCGGTTGGTCCTCTATTTTTTTAATGTTTTGTCCATGAGAGCTCACAGGTTAGGCCATGTTTTCCAGATTTTGCATTGATATCAACATTTGCTCTTCAAAGGAAGAGGACCTGGGCTGTGATGGGGGTAAAACCAATTGATTGGGCTATGGGGCAGGCAACTAAAAATTCTATCTTGGTGCATATCCCTGGTTAAATTGATACTGAGGTATGTATGGAGCTACCAACTGTTGCTGTTGGGGTTGTTGGTATGTGTCTTGTCTCCACCTCAAATTTGGGTGGTTTCTCCATGTATACCCAGTAGGATGCTACCCAAATTCTTGGGCTGCATTGCCATGTTCCATAACTAACTTAGGGAACTGGTTGGTTGATGGACAATCTTGAATTGAATGTGTGGGGGACTGGCATATCAGACATGCCTCCTCCACTTGTGCAACCATCCTGGGCTGCATTACATTCATCAGTTTATCAAATTTTAAGCTTAGATTGTCCACCTTTCTTTCTAACTCACTTTGCACATTAACCTCATACATACCACCTCTAGGGGTGGATTCTTTCACTAACTTAGCAGGGGTCTGGCTATCATTGTGAGATAGTGACTCCTATTGCATGGAATTTTCACTTATAATGTCAAACAACTCCCATGCTTCATCAGCTATTTTGTGGAGGTAACTACCCCCAGAAGAGGCAGCCACCATATCTCTACTTTTAGGATTAATTCCTTGGTAAAACACTTGCACAAGTTGCCACTATGAAATTTGGTGGTGGGGGATCTTATTTTAACATATCTTGAAATCTCTCCCATGCTTCATAAAAGTCTTAAGTTGAGGATTGAGTGAATGACAATATGCTTGTCCTCATCTGACTAGTTTTATTCATGGGAAAGAATTTGGCAAAAAATTGGCTTTAGAGGTCACTCCATGTCTGGATGCTATTGGCTGGGAGATTAGAGAGCCAGGTGCTGGTTTTGTCCTTTAGGGAAAAAGGAAAAAGCCTTAGTTTAGTGGCTCAAGTCCCAAGCCAGCAATGTTGAATGTGGTGCAAAGTGCCAAGAATTGGTCAATGTGTTTGTAAGGATCTTCTTTACTGAGCTCATGAAAAGATGACAGCATATTAATGGTGGAGGACATGATTTTATAATTCCCTTCAACAAAAGGAAATTGAATGCCAAAGAAAGAAGTGTAATCCCCAGGTGCATTGTACTCCTTAAGAGTTCTTTGCCACTCAGCCATGACAGCTGACTCGATTTCAACAGTATGGGCTTATGTGGTGTTTCTTAGTCTAAGCACCCTTTCAACCTCAGGATTTGGAGGTTCCAATTTAGGATTAAGGGACCTTTTACCAAGCATACACACACAAAAATCAGCAGGTAAGGAAAATGCTCACAACACACAAAAAATTTGCAAACAAAATTTACAACTAAACAGATTTACAACTACACTAATGATAGGGAATTCAACATAAAGGGATTGAGTTTTAGGGCAAAAGAAGTGCAAACAGAGCTAGCTCAACTCCAACTGTAGCTCTAGCTTTTCCCTACTAATGTTGTCCAATTCTGCAAAAATTCCACAAAAATCATTAGTACTTTTTATTCCAATTAAGGCACAGCTACAAAGAATTTTTTAAGCTAAAATATAGTACAACTCAGGTCTACTAAAAAGATCATAGATCCCTGGTAGCGGTGCTAAAAACTTGTTAGTTCTCTAGGTAAGCTGGTATTATTTAAGAGTGGATGAAGTGTGGTAAAAATCAAAATATAAAAGTGGAGTGAATTGCTTTGAAAATAGCAACCTACGATACACACAACCTGCAAGATACAGGGCTATTATAGCAAGTTTTAAGTAAGTAAGAGTTTGTCCCACAGAGATCATGATCTAGAACCCAAAATAGGCTATAATAGTAGGCCTCCAGATCTGGCTACATATCTGACAATCCTAAATGAAGGGAGTTGGGTGTCACAACTATACTAAATTAACACTAAAAGAAGAGAAATAAAGTGCAGTCCTATCCTAAAGAAAGGATTATAAAGAAGGTCGTAATGGTGTGTGTTAAAATAAAGATAAAATGATGGGAAGTAGGCAATTAAGCTAAGATTAATTCAGCTATGTAACTCAGACTTAGGGCTTTCTCTGTAGCATTTCCTTAGATGGCTACAAGCACATCTGTAAGGAAGATGTATCTAAGTTAATTCCTATAGTTTGACCTGGTCTCTTAAGGCTATAACTTGTCCACTTCAATGGTCACAGACTATCCAATAGAGAGGATAAAACCACATGAATGAAATCAGAAAACCAATTTGATCCAAAGGAGTAGACTGATCTTAAGGCTACAACCTGTCCACTTAAATGGTCACAGATTATCCAATAGATGTCCTCCACCCAATGGCTCAAATAAGATCATTAAAACCATTACAAACACCATGTTTGCCAGGCTATAAGCTCAGGCATCCATGGGAGCAAATAGTTCTTGAAAAACTAATGGAAATCACAGTTGCTCAAGGGCTATTTGGGGATTTAAAAGCAACTGATCATTGCTACAAAAGGCTTGCAATGACTCAGCTCACAAGTTTGCAATCACTACAAAGAAATTAGATCTAACATCTGAAATTGGTCAAGTAAAACAGAGGGGAGCTAGTTCCTGCAACAACCTCTCACAAGGCTACAAGTTCAAGTGCAGAGGGGAAGAATCCTCCTTAGATCTGTGGCTTGGAATCACCCTAGGGCTATAGTCTGTCCACTTAAATGGTCGCAGGCTATCCACAGAGGTTATCCACATCATAGAGGTCTGAGAAAGAATATGTAAATTGCTGCTGCCACAATGGCCCCAAGGCTACAAGCTCAAGCTTCTCTGGGCCTTTCAATCAGCTCAAATCTTAAATGCATGCATAGAATGAATAAGACTATGGGCAAACAGAAAAACAATAGATTGTGTATAATTAAAATGCCAATTCCATTGCTCAACACAATACTTACGATGAGATTTCTCAAGGCAACAGCCTTGTGCACAACTGCTCTTCACAACATCCCAATGTTCACATGACCCATTACAAAACTAAATAAAACTACACCTAATGCTTACATAGGAATTAGCCAGCAAGTGTTGGGCTAAGAGAGAAGAAAAATGGAAAAATAGGTGATCAAACCCTAACCCTAATCTGCTTGAGCTCACAGCTGAAGAAGGTTGAAGGAAAGATAAAATTTCTAAGTTATAAGTATAGCTTATATACTCAGTCCCTAATGCCTTAGCTCAGAGAAGATTAACCCTAATTTTCTAGCATATGTGGCACTCTTACAACCCTTGGATGCTTTGGGATGTGTGCCCTAAACCTTGGGAAATTTCTAAAAGGTCCCTGGAGTTAAGACTGAGAAGTGGAGAGCTCGAGCTTCGCGGGGTTGGCTTCTGCATATTAATTCATTCACACAGTTTGCAGAGTCCTCGCAAGGTAGCATTTGGCTTTGGAAGGTTGTTCACTCATGCAGGTGGACTTTGGATTGTCATGTAGTTGCTTTATCTTTGAATGCACTCGCGCAAAAGAATTTGCAGTGCTTAGCTTTGCTCGCTAGGTAAAGGATACAACTTTTAGGCACGTGAGAGCTGCGTGAGCGAACATTTGGAGCTCTCTCTCGTCCAGAGCCACGCGAGAACTTTGCGAGCTAGCTTGTTGTTCTTTGTGCAACTTGGTCTCACGAGTTAGTGCGTGTGGTTAACATAAGCTTTGATCCTCGCGAGAACTTCGCGAGCTAGATTTCTGAAGGCTTAGTGTGCGACTACTTCACGAGTTCCTCAAGCATTAATTGCAGCTGAAGTGCACGAGAAACTGCTCTGTGTAAATCCCTTCACTAAGTTGCATGACTTCTGTGTGAGCTCTCTTGTGTTGCATATCTTAGTTGCGTGAGGAAGCTTTACTGCAGCCTTACCCACGCGAGGAAGCACCTCAGTTGTGCGAGATAAGTCATTTGCTCCTCTGTTGCAAGGCATATGCTGCTGTTGCAGCTTCCACCACTCTCATCTATACTTCTCACATCTGCTAGACTTCATGGGTCCATTTTGCCATGCAAACTAGTCACCATGGTGTGTACCACCATGGTGTTTCATCAGTCTTTGGCTCAACTGTCATTTCTTCCTTGGATTTTCTCTCTTCTTGGCACAAAAGGCATGGGCTATGTCTTAAGCTGCATAATTTATTACTAACTATAAAACACACTTAAACAAAAGTTATTAGTCAGCTGCAAGGTGTAGCAAAGGCCAGGTCAAGAGGTGAAAAGTGGTACTTTTCAGTGAATAACAAGCCCAAATTTTACTCTCCCCAGATATATCAGCCATTCCCAACACCAATAGACGATCAGTATGTGTCACTTAATCCATTGCAAACACCAATCCAATGCAGTTGGCCCAATTTTGCTCCACCCCCAATCAATCCACCCCTAGTACCACTCTATTACAATGGGCCTAATTTTTTCGTACCCCCACCAGTTTATCCATCTCTAACACTAGTCAACCAGATTTGGCCCAGTTCTGTCGTGCCATCAATACAGGCATCTCGGATACCCTCACCCACCCCATTTCAGATTCAGGGCCGACCTACGATCCCCATAAAATCCCGCTCAGTTATGAACAGACGGACATCAATGCAAGCAGCGACAGAGAAGGGGCAGTTAATTTCGTTACCCGATCAGAAAGAATCTCTAAAAACCCTGAAGTATTGATACCAACCTGATCGGTGCCGAAATGTGACTATATTTCGCACCCTAAAATCCAATATTTAGCTGTTCGATGAAAGCATCTGATGGTTGTTGTAAGATTTTGATGTTTACAGGTGTTTCCAATCATTGGATCGTTAAAGAGCATAAAAGAAGGTAATTAAAGGCTACACAAGAGCTATGGACAAAAAGATCAAATGAAGCATCGAAATCCGTGAAGAAAATCAACATCTATCAAGAGAGATAAGACTTTACCCTGAGATGTCAATCGATTGAGGTACAAGTGTCAACCGATTGACACATGGAGAAAAGACTTTACCCTGGAATGTCAATCGATTGAGAACTAACTGTCAATCGATTGACACATGAAGACAACTTTATCCCTACTTAAAAGTCAATCGATTGAGATTTAAGTCTCAATCGATTGAGGTATTAGGTCTAGGGTTTGTTCGACCACTATAAAAAGGAAGCTACAGCTTTTTAAAAGGGGATTCATTACTCATTATTATTTTTACTTTTTAGGGCTCTTCACTTTGGAATTTTGGGGGGACTTTCTTTTGATTCTTCAAGGGTTCTTCTTTCTCCTTCTTCTAGGGTTTAATCTGGGTAGATTGTACTTAGGTTTGCATTGTTTTTCTTTTAGAAAATCATAGATTGTATTTAGGAAAAACAAGTGTAAAAGATCTTTTGAAGAAATGAAAAATGGAATGGCTTTGAATGAACAAGGAGATCATACATCAAAGATGAGAAGCTAAATCAGTTGATCGGAGAAGATGCGATCCCCAGATAAGTAGCAATTTTTTATGATTAATACCGCAGTTAATTTATGTCATCATGGAATCATTTTGGTAAAAGTTTGTGTTATTGAAAATATATTGAATGCTTTGTTATGACCGTTGATTGCGCGTATCAACCGCCGTAATCGCTAGATCTGGACCTACAGACTGATCTAGGCTGCAGAGCGATTATGTATTTACTGTTGTGATCTAAACATCATGAGATATGCTATATTTTTTACATGACTCATACCGTAATGATAGGCTGAGTCATTATTTTTAGATAGGGTATGCCGGATTGATGATCATATTTTATTACGAATCATTTCTCTAGACGAATGATGGTGTGAATGATGCTTTAATAAAACTGTGGGTTTTAATGGTAGAAAAGGAGTACTAATATGGGGTAGTATATTCCTTGATCATATTTAAATATTATTCTTAGTTCCATCATAAATTAGTTGTTTAGATTAATTTATTTTTCTTGCATTTAGGAAAAGTATGATAAATTTTTGGTAAAAATTGAATCTGCCCTTTAGTACTTCCTTGGGGATGTTTTTAAATCTCTGAAAGAATGAATTAAAATTCACAATTTCCCTGTGGGTTCGACACCTTTGTTCTTGCCATATTACAATAGATCTTGTGCATTTGCAAGGGTTACACTTAAAATCGATCATGTTTTTGGCACCGTTGCCGGGGAAATCGGCAAAATTTTGATTAATTCGGGAAGAGATCAGTTGTGAGTAGTAATATATATATATATATATATAATAATTTTTTTTTTAGATTTTTTATTTGCAAAATCTTCTTTCCCTTATTTTTCTTCTCTTTGGTAAGATTTTGTGGAGTTCTTTTAGGAAGTAGAGATTTTTAGGACTTCTTATTTTAGATTTTGTAGGAGTTTCTTTTTCCTATCTTCCTCTTTTAGAAAATATCTTGTAGGATTTCCTAAAATCTAGTAATTAATTTTTGTAGGACTACTTGCTTTAGGATTTGTAGGAATCTTTTTATTCTCTCCCTTCTTTTTCTCTTTTAGGTAAGATTTTATAGGATTTTGTAGGATTGCCTTTAGGCTTTAAAATTTGAATTTTTAATTTTTAATTGTGGATTTTGAAATTTAAAATTTAAATCTTAAATTTTAATTTTCGAATTTAATTTTTATTTTTGAAATTCGAATTTAAAAAAATAAAAAATAAAAAAAATTTCTCTTCTTTTCCTTCTGATATTGGCTACTGTTTATCTTAGACTCAATCGACTGAACATTCACTGTCAATCGATTGAGACTGGGATATCATTCTCTATGAATTCCCAGGTTTCTTTCAATCGATTGACAAGAGCTTTGTTATTTGTCATCTTAGCTGCAAAATCTGTGCTGACTTGCTTTGACTCTTTGAACCTCAATCGATTGAAAACAATTCTTCAATCGATTAACTGATAAAGTCATTTGTTTGAAAATTTGTGTGCTTATGTCAATCGATTGAAATACTTGTTTCAATCGATTGAAGTTGAATTTTTTTTTGGGTTTGTTGTGGATTCATCAATCCTTGTTGCGAGTGTTGGTGCATGAGCTTTACTTGATCTCATCACCCACATCTGCAACCATTTAATCTTGAGATCGAAAGATCTTGTAGAGAGAATCATAGAATCCAGAGGAATCAGTATCATCATACTGAAGCCATGGCAGATCAAAGGCAAGAGAGAAATGAGAATAACAACAATGGGAACGTCAATAATGGAAATAATGGAAATAATAGGAACAATAGTTTTGATTAGGGCCCTAGAACATTGGAGTATTATAATGATCCTGGTTTTTACGAGGATCAGGAATGTATCATGCATGCCCCTATTCCAGGGAACCACTATGAATTCAAATCAGCAATGATTCAAATGTTACTGGTTTTCCATGGTTTGGCCAATGAAAATCTACACGTTCATCTAAATGAATTCACTGGGGTATGCAAAATGTTCAGAGTCCACAATGTCACTAATGAGATAGCTAAGCTCCGACTCTTTCCTTTCTCTTTAAGAGATAAGGCAAAAACGTGGTTCTATTCCTTAGAACCACAATCTATCGAGAGTTGGGCAGAGCTACATCGTCAGTTCCTTAAAAAATATTTTCCAATGACTAAAGCCATTGAGTTGCGTCAGAAGATTCAATTCTTTTCCCAACAACCTATAGAAACATTCCATGAATGTTGGGAACGTTTTAAGGAATTGATCAGAAGTTACCCCAATCATCAAGTTCCACGGTGGCAACAGGTCCAAAGTTTTTACAATGGACTGATTCCTGAAGAGAGACGCATGGTTGATGCATCGTGTGGTGGATCATGTGCCACAAAAGAAGCTGACGAATTATGGGCATTGTTTGAGAAGTTATACCAAACTTCGATACAAAGTGAGACACTGGGGCGAACCAACTTGGACCTGGCACCTAAATCTCATATGTTGACAAGAGATGGATTGTATGATGTCAACAATAATACCTCTGATCTATCAACAAAGGTTAACATGTTGTCCAAACAAATGAATATGTTGTTAGCTGTGACTAAGCAAGCTAAAGCTCCTGTCACCCCCACTGTGTGTTCAATTTGTGACCACCCAGATCACATGGCTAATGAGTGCCCTACTACCATGTCATTCTTCCCTGATGAACCTACTCCTCAAGAGCAGGTCAATGTGACTCAATCTTATCAGCGGCGGGGTAGAAACATGTACTCCAATACCTACAATCCGGAATGGAAAAATCACCCCAATTTAGGATGGGGTGGATCGAACCAAACTGGTCAGGTAAACCAGCAGTACAGAGCCAACACAATGGGTGGACAATAAAACTTTCGTCCACAACAGAATTTCCAACAGAATGCTCCGTATTATCATCCAAATTTTGAGTACAAAAAAAATCAGAATCTCAATCAATCGCATCCTAGTACTTCGAAAGATTCTGATTTAGAAGAAAAGGTGATGCGAAGCATGCAATCTTTTCAGCAGATGATAATGGACCAAGTCAGTCAATTGGCCAATCAACTGAGTCAACGAGAGGAAGGTAGGCTTCCCAGCCAACCCATCAACAATCCTCGAGGCCAAACACCACCTGATGAAGGACCATCGAATAGTCAATAGTTGAAGGCTGTTACGGTGCTGAGAAGCGGCAGAGAGGTGGATAATCAAGTGGAAATGCCTGTGGAATCTGATCAGAAAAAAGAGAAAGAAAGAGACAAAGAGCCAGAGAAAGAATCAGAGAAAAGAAAAGAATCAGAGAAAGAGCAAGGAAGAGATAAAGGAAAAGAAAAAGTAATAGAGGAAGAGTCTCCTCCAACCGTCCAACAAGGACGTAAAAAAGAACAGGAATTTGAATCTGCACCTTATGTCCCAAAGGCACCATTTCCCGAATGCCTAACTCCTCCATCTAGAATGGGAAAGGGACCAGCAAAAATGGAAGAAATCTTTGAAACATTCAAGCAAGTAAACTTAAATCTTCCATTACTTGAAACAATCAAACAAGTTCCTGAGTATGCCAAGTTTTTCAAAGATCTGTGCACTTGTAAGAGAAAGGCACGTACTCATGTTTCAAAGAAAGTGTTCCTAACTAATCAAGTCAGTTCGATATTGCAATTGGAAACCCCACAGAAACTGAAAGTCCCTGGAGTCCCAACAGTTCCATGTGTCATTGGTGGGCAACCAATTGGAAAAGTGTTATTAGATTTGGGAGCAAGTGTTAATCTGATCCCATACTCAATGTACGAGAAACTCGGATTGGGGGAATTGAAACCCATGACGGTCACACTCCAACTGGCTGATAGGTCAGAAAGAAGACCTAGGGGTATTATCGAGGATGTTTTGGTTGGAATAGACAAGTTTGTCTTTCCAGTGGACTTCATTATTTTAGACATGGAACCACCTGTTAAATCAATTAATCAAGTCCCCATCATCCTTGGACGTCCTTTTCTCGCCACTGCGAATGCTTGCATTAATTGTCGAACGGGAGTCATGAACGTTTCTTTTGGAAACATGATGGTTAGATTGAACATATTCCATGCGATGAACCATTTCCCTAACGAGGATGAGGTCGAATGTTTTTACATCGATCAGATGGACGAAGTGGTGGATGAAGTATTACCATCAATGCGCACCAAAGAAAATTTTGAAACTGCTTTGTTGGCCATCTATGAAGAAAAAGAATCTGAAAGGAAGCAGTCAGAAGAGACGAAGTCGAATTTATCATGTCCAGATGATGACTTATGTGAAACTGTGACTAAGGTAGAATCATTACCTATTGAGGTAAAGGATGTGCTAACTCCATCAATTGAGCAACAACCAACTATGAAATTGAAACAGTTACCTGAGTCGCTCAAGTATGCTTTTCTGGGGCCACGAGAAACGTCTCCGGTAATAATTTCTTCTACATTGTCGGTAGAACAAGAGCATGATTTATTGAAAGTGTTGAAAGAGCACAAGGAGGCTATCGGATGGACCCTAGCTGATCTAAAAGGGATTGACCCATCGGTATGTATGCACAAAATACATCTGGAAGATGACAATACACCATTGAGAGAACAACAAAGGCGACTTAATCCGAACATGCAAGAAGTCGTGTTAAAGGAAATCATTAAATTGCTCAATGCTGGAATCATCTATCCGATCTCTGATAGTGAATGGGTAAGTCCAGTTCAAATTGTTCCGAAAAAGTCTGAAATCACGGTGAAAGAAACTGCTGAAGGAGAATTGGTCCCTACTCGCGAAACTACTGGGTGGCATGTCTGCATTGATTATAGAAAATTGAACACAGCTACCAAAAAGGATTATTTTCCCCTTCCGTTCATTGATCAAATTCTTGAGAAGTTAGCAGGGCAAGAGTTTTATTGCTTTCTTGATAGTTATTCGGGATACAATCAAGTGCCTATTTTTTCACCTAATCAAGAGAAAACGACATTCACGTGCCCTTACGGTACGTTTGCATATCGAAGGATGCCGTTCGGCTTATGTAATGCACCTACTACTTTTCAACGATGTATGTTGGCCATATTTTCAGATATGATTGACAAATTTATCGAGGTGTTCATGGACAATTTCTCTGTTTTTGGGAAGACGCTTGGTTCTTGTTTGAATTACCTTTCACAAGTGTTGCAGCGTTGTGTAGATTCCAAACTTGTTCTCAGTTGGGAAAAGAGCCATTTTATGGTTCAACAAGGAATTGTGTTGGGACATATTGTTTCAAAGAAAAGAATTGAAGTTGATAGGGCCAATGTCAATTTAATTGTCAATCTGCCACCACCTAAGAGTGTCCGACAAATTCCATCATTTTTGGGTCATGCTGGATTTTATCGAAGGTTCATTAAAAATTTTAGCAAGGTGGCTAAACCATTGTGTACCCTGCTTGGCAAAGATGTTCCTTTTGACTTCGATGAGGATTGCATGAAAGCATTTCTGAAATTGCACGAGCTCTTATCAAATGCACCGATAATCCAACCACTGGATTATTCTTTGCCATTCAAACTCATGTGTGATGCATCTGATTATGCTATTGGAGCAGTCTTAGGGCAAAGAGTGAACAAAGTGCCTCATGTGATCTATTATGCTAGTAAGACATTGATCGATGCCCAACTTAATTACACCACCACCGAGAAAGAATTATTAGCTGTGGTGTATGCTCTCGATAAATTTTGATCTTATCTGCTTGGATAAAAAATAGTGGTCTTTTCAGATCACTTTGCATTGAAATATTTGTTGGCAAAGAAGGACGCCAAACCAAGATTGATCCGCTGGATCCTGCTACTTCAAGAGTTCAATTTCGAAATCAAAGATAAAAAGGGTGTAGAGAATGTTGTGGCTAATCACTTATCTCGCATTTTGCCTGAAGAATCATCTGCACCTGAACCTATCCGGGACACTTTTTCAGATGAGCAATTAATGGCAATTGATGCGATCGCTACGAAAGCTCCTTGGTTTGCCAATATCATGAACTATCTGGTCACTGGCAGAATCCCTACTGAATGGGGTAATAATGATAAGCATCTCTTTTTCTCCCAAATAAAATACTATTTTTGGGATGAACCATATTTGTTCAAAATCTGTTCAGATCAGATCATTAGGAGATGTGTGCCTGAAGTAGAGCAACTAAGCGTCATCAATTTCTGCCATGCTGGAGCCTGTGGAGGCCATTTCGGAGGACAGAAGACAACACAAAAAATTCTTCAAAGCGGATTCTACTAGCCCTCCATCTTTCGTGACGCTACTCAATTTTGTAAAGAATGCCAACGATGTCAATAGCTGGGAAACATCTCCCGACGAAATATGATTCTCCTTAATCCGATTTTAATTGTTGAAATTTTTTATGTTTGGGGGATTGACTTCATGGTCCTTTTCCCCCATCTTTCGGGTATTCATATATTCTTGTGGCTGTTGATTATGTCTCCAAATGGATAGAAGCTGTGGCAACCCGATCGAATGATCACAAGGTCGTAGTCAAATTTCTGAGAGAAAATGTGTTTAACCGATTTGGGATCCCGAGAGCAATCATTAGTGATGGCGGTTCACATTTCTGTAACAGCCATTTTGCCACTCTCATGAAGAAATATGGCGTTACCCACAAGGTTGCAATGCCATATCACCCGCAAACTAGTGGTCAAGTGGAAGTGTCGAACCGGGAGATCAAGCGAATTTTAGAAAAGACGGTACGACCGGATAGAAGAGATTGGTCAAACCGGCTATCTGATGCTCTTTGGGCATATCGGACTGCATTCAAGACACGGATCGGAATGTCTCCGTTCAGGCTTGTCTACGGGAAAGCATGCCATCTTCCTGTTGAATTGGACCATAAGGCATTTTGGGCTATCAAAAGATTCAATTTTGATATGCACACGGCAGGATCAAATCGACGGTTACAGCTGAGTGAATTAGAAGAGCTACGCTATGATGTGTATGAAAATTCCAAGCTGTACAAAGAAAGGTACAAAAAGCTGCATGATGAGTCAATTTCTCGGAAAGAGTTCCACATTGGATAAAAGGTTTGGCTATTTAATTCCATACCCAAACTCCACCCAGGAAAACTGAAATCGAGATGGGAAGGCCTGTTTCAAGTTGTTTTCATTAGTGTGCATGGTGCAATTGAGGTCCGTAGTCTCAAGGACAATCGAGTTTTTAAAGTCAATGGGCCACGTCTCAAACCAATGATTGGGCCCATAACCCAATTCAAGATTGAGGCGATGCACCTCAGTGACCCAGGTATTTGATCAACAAAGTGGTCTAGCTGTCGACGATTAAACTCAGCGCTTCCTGGGAGGCAACCCAGTGTGTTTTATTTTCATTTTTGTTTTTGTTTTGTCTTTGTTTTTGTTTGTATTAGAATTGAGTCATTCTCAATCGATTGACTGTAACACAATCAATCGATTGGCATTTGTCTCTCAATCGATTGACACTTCCTTGTCAATCGATTGAGAAGTCAATCATCATCATCTCCATTTTGGTTGTTCAATCGATTGAGACATTAGTGTCAATCGATTGACAACACCTCGAGTTTATAACAATTTTTAGAACTTGGAGCGCCACCCGACACATCTTGTCGTGGCAACTAGCTTTCAGGGCACATTTGTGTCAATCGATTGAGACCAACCCCTCAATCGATTGACTTTATTGGGTATTTACTGCACCTGTTTCCAAGGCACCTAACCGGTGTAACTTTTCAAAAAAGTGTGTCCTCAATCGATTGACAGAACTGTGTCAATCGATTGACATTGAAAGAAGAGAGGTGGATTGTGCCACGTATCATGCGCATGCCCGATGACTTTCCAACTTCACGCAACGTGGGCAAACCAACCATTCTCAATCGATTGAGGATTCATCCTCAATCGATTGAGGTCTATATTATATAAGTGGGGTCACAACCCGTGGCTCCCTCATTCCGCCTCCTCTCAAATCAAATCTGCATCAAGCTTCTATGTTCTCCGCGTACGCGATCGAATGGCAGCGCCTGGCCCACCAATATTTCGTCCACCGCGTCCCGCCAATGATCCGATGCGCATCCCTAATGAGCACTATATCGATCACCAGTTCCAAACAAAAAATTTCTTCGACCTCGCCAAATACCGTCGCATCGCGGAATGTGCCCGTTCAATCGAATTCATCGAGGCTTTGCGATTGGAAATGTTGCTTGCCTCGCCGCCCATAGATGTCTCTCTGCGAATCATTCGCCTGTTTTATTAGAAAATGGTATGGGTACCGGAAACACTCTCGCCAACGGGAATGCCCTTCATCACCATCGAGATTGATAATTGGCAATATAATCTGCATGCTGCCGATCTTGCGCATGCCTTCAACTTTTATGTGGCTCGCCCTTTGAACCACCACATTAATCCGGCTATTGATCTTAGTTAGGAAGACATGATCAATAATATGTGTGGAGGATGTCGCGGGACCGGTCAATCCACTAAACGGGTCGTCTTACCTATGGACATCTTGTTTTGGGATATCGTCATGGCGACCAACCTTCTACAGCATGGCACAAAAAGTGAGCGGACAAAGAATAGGGTAGCAGCACTTTATGCGGCACACACAAACACTTGGTTTAATGCACCCGGCCTAATGCTCGAGGAGATGTATCGGTGTCACTAGGATAACGCCACCACTACCGTATTGGCGAAGCGTGCAGCGATTCTCCTCCATTTCCCGCACTATGTGATGCACCTTTTGGATCACCTTTGCTGCCCCATTTACGATGATGAGGAGTTGGGCGATATGAAATTTTATCAGTATGGGATAAGAGCATCAAAGCGATTCTTCGTGCGCAGCCACCTCCGATTGATGTCGACGATGTACCTCCTCCTCCCCGTCCAAACCCCGCACAACGCCAACGTGGCGGTGTTAGACGACCTCGTCCCGAAGAGATCCTGAATTTTGATGCCGAGGTAGCTGTTGCTCGCCTCGAGGCGCGGATGGATGGGCTGAATGCGAGGCTTGCTGGTGTTGATCGAAGATCTAGGTTTCAGACCTCTCTTCTCATGCGGATGGCCCAAGAATCGTTCCCAGGGTGTGCCGACGAATTCATCGTAGGAGCGTGAGCGGCGATGAACGAGGAGAGGGACCCTGAATTTGATGATGATGATGATGTTTAGTTTGTTTTTGTGTAGTTTTTTTTTTTTTTTTGATGTTTGTGTTTAGTGTTTTGTGTTTTGATTAGGTTTCTATGTTTTTAGTTGTTCTTTTTGATTAATCATAGTGTTTTTAGTGGTTAGGGGACCAATGGGTGTAATCAATCGTTAACAATCAATGGAATCGAAGTGTTTTAATGTGTTAATTTTGCTGTGTTTGCATCTCGAGTGCGCATATGTTCATCAGTCAATCGATTGAGATGAAGCTCTCAATCGATTGAGCACTCTACTTTTGAAATTCTGAAAATGCAACCCTTCTGAGTCAATCGATTGAGACACTGTTCTCAATCGATTGATTCCTGCATCTACAAATAGTAAAGTTTCAAAAATGGGAAAGTTTTGACCATATACTTGGTATTTTGAGTCAATCGATTGACACACCAATGTCAATCGATTGACTTTTACATGGTCAAACTGTCAAAATCAGTCAGAACAGAAAGTTTCTCAAAAAGAAACTGTTTTGGGAGTGGGTTTTGAGCCATGCACCATCGGCCTTTGTTGACATATTGTGTCAATTGATTGACACTAAACTGTCAATCGATTGACTGATGCTTAATTCCGAAAAGTTACACTAAACCGTCCGAAAATCGAGTCTTTTAGAGTTTGTCTTGTAGGAGGTTTCATCGAGGGTCCTTCAAGTCCATATTTTAAGAAACTTCTCGCTATTTAAATCAATCATAGGGCAGTCCTATTAGTCCAACTTTTAGTTTTTTCTTCCTCACCTTTTAGCCATGTCTTCCATTCGCTATTGTACCCGCTCCGCCGTGAAAAAGCTGAAGGAGCCCACGCGAAAACGTGCACGTTACCACGCTATGCAGCCACCACTCGACTTGTCAAATCATGACGTCATCTTCCTAGATGATGAATCTCCTTTAGAAGTCAAATCAATTTTCACATGCTCCGCTGAGGCCATCCACGACTTTGATTCCGACATACTTGTGGGCGAAATTGAACCCACTTCCACCTCCTACCCCACCCCGTGCACCAGTTCCGCCTCCTGGCGAGTTTGGAATCACCGAGGAGATGTGGAATTATGCGTTTCCAAAGCCGAAGGAAGGCAGTTCTATCATGGAAGACTAAAAGGCGTCGGATTGTCAGTTTTCGGGTCTAGTTTTAGGAGTCCTTCTTTATGTTGTTTTTTTTTAATGTTTTCGTTTCAGTTTGTTTTAGATTAATTTTGAGTAGGATTTTCATTTTGCAATAATTGTAATAGTTTCCCTCTATTTAAATAAAAAAATTTAGTTCGTTAAATAATTGTGTTTTTCTTTTTGACCACCTTCTCTTTCACTTGATCTATTTCTTTTGGTCCTCCAGTGCATCAAACAAGTTTGAGGGGGGGGGTGGTTTCCCTCCTATTTCAGCATCATCACCAATGAGGATATTGGACAGTTCAGGTTTGGGGGGGGGGGGGTAATTTCGGTGATTTTCATGAATTTTTGGTTTAATAATTTGAAAAAAAAAAGAAGACTATTTTCGGACCTGGAAATCATATCAGTCAATCGATTGAGATTATTGTCTCAATCGATTGACTGATAACCATTAAATAGCCAATTGGAAATTGTCAACAGTCAATCGATTGAGACACTTGTCTCAATCAATCGACTGATGACAGGAAGGCTAATGAAATTCGAATTTTTATTCATTTTCTTAAATTGTGTATGACCTGAAATTTAAAAAAAAAATAAAAAAAATTGTTATCATACCATGATTATTTTTATGAATGCTCACAAAGTTCAAGATTAAAATAGCGATATTCATGATCGATGCCTGAAAAATTTGTGCACCATCACTTTGCTTTAATTCCAAGTTTGAGAATTAAGTGTATGACTTGAAATTTTCAGATCTCAAGAAAGGCTTAAACCCAGTGAGTTTTGAACTTTGTCTTCGTTCCTGATGAGTGTTGAAATAAACTCGGAGTATCTTTGAATTCCTGTTTCAATTGTTAAAATCTCATTTATTTTATTTTGATTTGTTGATTTTACGTGCATTACACCATTACACTAGAACTCATTGTGTAAAAACTCAAGGCAATTAGGCATCATTACCATCATGAAAGGAAATGATCTAAGGCCATTATTGGCTCGTTTGTGCCCAAAAGTATCCAACCATATACTAATTTATCTTGTTGTACCCCCTTTGAGCCTCAACTGAAAAATTTGCCTTATTTATTCTGTGTAAGCTATATTAGCCATACCCCACACCAATTTGAAAAGCCTTACCCTTTTAACTCTGAGAAATTAGGGATGAGATCAAGGAAGGACATAAAAAGTTATGGCAATAATATCTGTAAGGAATAAATGGCAGAGAAACGTAAACGGGGAGAGAAAAAGGAAATTCAGTTTACTGCAAAGAGTAGAGAAGTATATAGAACTATGTTAAAAAGAAAAATAAAAAGAAAGAGAAAAAGTGTACTGAAAAGAAAAGGTTCTAGAAAATTCGAAAGATATCAGAAAATCAAGTGTGTTCTTTTTCCAATTTCTCAGAGATACTTGAATCCTGTTTTCCCTTTCTTTCTTAACCAGTTACCCGAGCCC
This sequence comes from Chloranthus sessilifolius, assembly GCA_021018995.1. Classification (NCBI taxonomy): domain Eukaryota; kingdom Viridiplantae; phylum Streptophyta; class Magnoliopsida; order Chloranthales; family Chloranthaceae; genus Chloranthus; species Chloranthus sessilifolius. Next base: position 120,848,821 of record CM037590.1, on the reverse strand, counting down.
CATTACAACCTTAGAAAAGACCTGTTTGATCCAATCATGAGTGGTAAATGCCTTGTGGAGAGTGATTGTACAATGTCTATGGTGCTTGGTATATGCATGTTTAAAATACAAATATCTTTCTTAATGAGATTTCTCTTAAAATTCTTTGATGCACCGTCGTTTTGATAAATTGTGAGATTCTTCTAAATCGTGTTGTAACTCCATCTCACATGGGAGTGAAAAATAAAACCATTCATCAGGAGTGATTTCGTTCTGAGTATATACCCATGGTAAGGATTGAGTTTAGACTTGTGATCTAAAGGTTCCTAGTTTATGCTTCTTCTCAGACAAAATAATTTGATTAGTGATAATTGCATAACATTCTAAGGCATAAATCATGAGCATTGAAAGATAATGGATTGAATTGAATGAGCACTGATAAAATGAACATGGTCAGATGCAGTTTAAAAGATTTTCCAAGGTCATCTAATTACTTGAAGGGCATGACTGAAAATTTTGAAATTCATAAGTTCTGAAGTTTGTAGGTACCTTCGCTGAAAACCTTCAGGAGACAAAACTCCTCCACTAGGGATCACCTAGGGGTTTAAAGGCTTGTTGCATGCGCTAAATGCAATCGTGTCCCCTACGAAAGTGGCATTTAAAATTTTTAGGATGATAGTTGTATTTGCTTTACATATTTTTCATTCTCTTTGCTCGAGGACTAGCAAAGTGTAGGTTTGGGGGTGTGATCGGTGCCGAAATGTGACTATATTTCGCACCCTAAAATCCTATATTTAGCTGTTCGATGAAAGCATCTGATGGTTGTTGTAAGATTTTGATGTTTACAGGTATTTCCGACCATTGGATCGTTAAAGAGCATAAAAGAAGGTAATTAAAGGCTACACAAGAGCTATGGACAAAAAGATCAAATGAAGCATCGAAATCCGTGAAGAAAATCAACATCTATCAAGAGAGAGAGTACTTTACCCTGAGATGTCAATCGATTGAGGTACAAGTGTCAATCGATTGACACATGGAGAAAAGACTTTACCCTGGAATGTCAATCGATTGAGGACTAAGTGTCAATCGATTGACACATGAAGACAACTTTATCCCTACTTAAAAGTCAATCGATTGAGACTTAAGTCTCAATCGACTAAGGTATTAGGTATAGGGTTTGTTCGGCCACTATAAAAGGGAAGCTACGGTTTTGTAAAAGGGGATTCATTACTCATTATTATTTTTACTTTTTAGGGCTCTTCACTTTGGAATTTTGGGGGGACTTTCTTTTGATTCTTCAAGGGTTCTTCTTTCTCCTTCTAGGGTTTAATCTGGGTAGATTGTACTTAGGTTTGCATTATTTTTCTTTTAGAAAATCATAGACTGTATTTAGGAAAAATAAGTGTAAAAGATCTTTGGAAGAAATGAAAAGTGGAATGACTTTGAATGAACAAGGAGATCATACACCAAAGATGAGAGGCTAAATCAGTTGATCGGGGAAGATGCGATCCCGAGATAAGTAGCAATTTTTTATGATTAATACCGCAGTTAATTTATGTCATCATAGAATCGTTTTGCTAAAAGTTTGTGTTATTGAAAATATATTGAATGCTTTGTTATGACCGTTGATTGTGCGTATCAACGGCCGTAATCGCTAGATCTGGACTTGCAGACTGATCTAGGCTGCAGAGTGATTATCTATTTACTGTCGTGATCTAAACATCATGAGATATGCTATGCTTTTTACATGACTCATACCGTAATGATAGGCTGAGTCATTGTTTTTAGATAGGGGATGCCGGATTGATGATCATATTTTATTATGAATCATTTCTCTAGACGAATGATGGTGTGAATGATGCTTTAATGAAACTGTGGGTTTTAATGGTAGAAAAGGGGTACTAATCTGGGGTAGCATATTCCTTGATCATATTTAAATATTGTTCTTAGTTTCATCAGAAATTGGTCGTTTAGATTAATTTATTTTTCTTGCATTTAGGAAAAGTGTGATAAATTTTTGGTAAAAATTGAATCTGCCCTTTGGTACTTCCTTGGGGACGTTTTTAAATCTCTAAAAGAATTAATTAAAATTCACGATTTTCCTGTGGGTTCGACACCTTTGTTCTTGCCATACTGCAATAGATCTTGTGCACTTGCAAGGGTTACACTTAAAATCGATCACAACCCAGCCAGAAGAGAATGAACCAGCTGCACTGAACCCATTCAAAAAAATTAGCAGAGAGCACTTACTAGAAACTTAACTAAAGAGAATACCAACCCACATTACCGTTTGGGACCTATTAATGACATCCTCGCTTCACTTCCAACGTCTAATTGGAGCATTAAAAGATGCCCATGTATCCAACAAGGTCTCACGAGATGAAGTAGAGCAAATGATCGGGCAGGTGCTAGCTCCCAATGCCATATCATTTTCAAATGCCGACTTACCAAGTGAGGGAAGCAATCATTCCAAACACCTCAACATCACGGTGGAATCACAGGACTTAATAATCCCTTTGGTGCTGATAGACAATGGTTCAACATTGAATAATATGCCCCCTCAGAACTGCAACCAAAATAGGGGTTGATCCTTCCACATTCAGGCCAGCCAGAACAAGTGCAAGAAGGTTTGATAATACCAGGTGAGTGGTGATAGGAGAAGTCGATCTTAAGCTCACCATTGGGCCAAAGGCCTTCTCAATCCCAATCCAAGTCATGGACATCATGTCCTCCTTCAACCTGCTATTAGGACGCCCGTGGCTGCATGAAATAGGGGCGGTGCCCTCCACTCTACACCAACAACTCAAATTCATATCATAGCAGAAGGTCATAACAATAATAGGAGAATGGAGAGAAAAAAGAGAGAAAATGGCCCATAACATTAAAAATCTCAAGGTGCTGGATGTACCCCATACAGCTAAAGACATAAATCTTCACAGCTGCCAGTATGATGTGTCAACATTGGCGCCAGAACCTATCAGAGAGGTCGCCATAAAAATCAGAGGTGGAAAGACTGCAGCAGTGGCCATGCTCTAAAAGTGGGGCTATCAGAAATGAAAAGGTTTGGGTCCCCATTTGCAAGGCAGGAGAGACCTGGTCAAAGCGAAAGGCAGCCAACATGTTAGATTTGGCTTAGGCTACAGGCCTATCGAAGAAGAAATCCAAGAGGCCAAGGAAAATGCCTGAACCATTGCTGTAGCCAAAGTCAGGGGGATAGATCTGGGGGATGAACCCTGCTCGAGACCTCACATCCGAACCACATTTGTGAGCACCAGGAGTCATCAAAATCGACCAAAATTGGGCTACGCAGTTGACCCCATATAAGCAGGTGGCCATCCACCAAACCAATCTCTAAATCATCCCTCTGAGAATTGAAATAGACCTCACCTCATTATCACTTTTTGAAGAGGAGATACCCATGCTTGTACAGCCACCCATCCTGAACCATTCCAAATCAGTGTTAACCTTTGAGGATCAGGTTCAAGATGTGCTAATGATAAACATGATGAAGGCTACCCTCAAAAGCCATCTCAATCAGCCTCCTCCATCCAACCAAGTAAAGGTACAACACAGTAGGTAAGGAATTGGGCGTCAATGCCCCTAACTCTAGAAGCATCGGGCGACCTAAAATTTGACACCCACTTCCCAAAAAAAACATGTAAAAAGTGAGCTGAGCCCTTGGCAGATAATACCATGTGTATATAGGGACCCACCTTGCCAAGGGTCCAATTTCCGAAGTAAAGAAAATTCCTAAAAAAATAAAAAAAATACAAAATCTAAAAATTATCTTTTAAAAAAATTTCCAATAAAATCAAGAAAAAAGATGCCTTAATTGAGAAACCTAACTGAGAAGGATGACTTTCCATTGCCACATCTCACGTGAAGGCTACCCCTTTCCTGTAGAAATACAAGAAGAGGTAGAAATCACAAATCTGGACGAGGAAAACCCTGCTAAGGAGATTCCCAATGAGCTTTAACGGCACGCCGATTTTTACCATGGCCCTATCGTGATCGTCGAAGAAACAGAGGACGTCAATCTAGGGACCGAGGAGGTTTCTTGAATCACTAAGATTCGAATATCGTTGTCCCCCAAGGAAAGAAAAAGCATGATTGATTTCCTTCGGTCATACCAAGATATCTTTGCATGGTCATATGAGGATATGCTTGGTTTGGATACCGATTTGGTCGAGCATGAGCTGCCGCTATATCTAGATATTAAGTCAGTCAAGCAAAAGTTGAGACTCCCGAGGCCAGGATGGAGGCTGAAAATGAAGGACGAGGTCATCAAATAGTATGATGCAGGGTTTCTCATAGTCTCCAAGTACCCTTAATGGTTAGCCAACATCGTCTCGGTAGCCAACATCGTCTCGGTACTAAAGAAAGATAGAAAGGTTCACATATGCATTGACTTCAAAAATTTGAACAAGGTGAGCCTAAAGGATGACTTTCCATTGCCACATCTCGACATCTTGGTCGATAACACTGCTAGGCATAGGATGCTGTTGTTCATGGATGGATTTTTCGGATTTAATCCGATCAAGATGGCCGAAGCAGACCGAGAGAAGACAATATTCATTACTCCATGATAAACTTTCTATTACCGAGCCACGCCATTTGAGTTGAAGAATGCTGGGGCAACATACCAAAGGGCGATGACGACACGCTGATCCGAGAGGAAAATTCAAGCCTAACTGAAAAGGACCTTACATCATTCGTCGGCCTTGCCACCATGAATGGAGATCACTTTCCTGAGCCAATCAATGTTGGATATGTCCGACGATTCTATTCCTAAGTCTCCTATGGAAAGGTAAGTATTGATAAAATAGATACGTGACTGCTTAAGGACCCCATAAAAGAGGCCATGATTCCAAAGCCAAGTAGCCAAAAAGTATCCTTGAGCACTTATACCCTTTGCTACTCGATCTTGTGCCAATGGCCTTTTCTTTCATTATCTCCTCCCCAAAAAAAAGAGAATGTGTATATACCAAATAAAAAAAAAAGAGAAAAAGAGTTGCCATCAAAATCTAAAAAAATCATAAAAGTAAAATCTAAGCAAAAAGAATAAAAAAAATGAAAAGAAAAGTGGGGCATGTACAGTCAAAATTCTTCAAGAAAGAAGTATATTACGACAACTACAACCCTATCAAGAAAATCTTCTTAAACCCAAGATTACCTTCAAGAATTCCTAATCTATCCCATGGCCAAGATACATCCCTAAAGAAAGCCCTCTTTAAGGTCTACAAGCAGTCACAATATTCATTGAATCAGCACGAGCCAAGCTGGGAGACAACATAAAGAATTCCTAACCTATCCCATGGCCAAGATACATCCCTGAAGAAAGCCCTCTTTAAGGTCTACAAGCAGTCACAATATCCATTGAATCAGCATGAGCCAAGCTGGGAGACAACATAAAGAATTCCATCCAGTCGGTTATGATGGAATTGATGTCCATATCGTGGTCCTTGAAAGAAGAAAAAAAAAAAAAAAAAAAAAATGAAAATATACAAGCTCCAAGCAAAATAGATGTAGTGAAAACTCGAAAGGGCGTTATGGGTAAAAAGAACGAGCTTGTGCTGACCAGGTGAAAACCTGAAAAGGCACCTGAAATAAAAATGCATACCCATGGATGTAGTGAAAACCTGAAAGGGCGCTACGGGTAAAAAGATGGCAACAACGGGCATGGTGATAACCCGTCTTGGGTGCTGTGAGTAAAAATGTTGTAAAAGAAAAAAGAAAAGAAGAAAAACTTTAGTTACTCCCTTGGTTACAATCCTGAGCTTTGATCTTCATTTGTGCCGCTCATGTTAACTCAAATCGGATCTTGATCAGGTATATCTTTATGCCGCACCGTCAAACGTATGACTCGAGGTAAGGATAAAGGGAGAAATTGATCCAAATGGATAGACATTCCAACCTTGACAAAAAATGTTGAACCTCACTTAGGTCCAACCGCATGAATGGATTCGGCTATGCTCAAAGTGGGACCCATTACTTCGCCTCATTGTTAAGGCATCAAACAAAAAAAAATAAATAAAAGAAAGAAAAAACAACAAAAATAAAAAATCTGAAAAATTCTAAAAAATATACACTCATTTTTTATGCTCATGTACATATTTATGGCATTGTACTTCCATCTCACAATGAAGAAAAAGAACAAAATAAAATAATAGTCCAAAATATATACATCTTGAAAGAAATAAATAAGTGTAGGTAAAAAGTTTGCTTATCCTTTTGTTATTTAGGATGCATATTTGTTATAAATAAAGGGACTGACATTTTCTTGAGAAATGTGCAGGAACACTCAATCGGCCCAAAGCCTCGAGGTAGGCAACCTCTCGACGATGGGCAGAGCAGAGGAGGCATCTCACCACTTATGTCGGTCTATTCAAAAAAAGAAAAAAAAGAAGAAGAAACAATCATTTGAAAAAGAAAAAAAGGAAATCTGTATTTTATGCATAGCTACGCACATACGTGCTCTAATGCGGTAAAATGTCAATATTTTATCGATAATGCAGTTGTGCTACATTAGCGTCCTGAGTCTAAAGTTCATCTTAGATCTTTGGATCCTACTTTAAAGTAGGAGCAAAGGTGTCAATCTTGATCAAACGCTCAATGTTTCGATCAGGTTGATTCCACTGCTAAATCCTTGCGCCAAGCGCTCCATTTTTGGATTCATGTGAACTTAAGTTCTTAAGCTTCAGATTTCTCAGAAAAAGGTCAATTGTTAGTTAAAACCAACCTGTTAAAAAGGAAATTACCTATCGAACGATTATGCTCAAATATGCATTCCGAAGGGCTCATTTTAGGGTGCAGACTTAAAACCTGCATTTGTACGGTATCCCTATAAAGTGTATGCCCTGCATCTGGGTATCCGTTGGGTGGTCATTTGTTCTTGTAAATTGTACCCAGACGGGTTCTGGGTTGGGACTTCACTTTTCCTTTGTTTTTATCTACCCCTGATGAGTGCATGTTTTTACATAATTGTTCGATAATAAGATTATCGTTGACAGAAACTAGGATTGAGTTCCTCCTTCGTAAGCACCCAATTTTGGCCAGATCTGTCCAGTATTATTTGAAGTTTAGTACTCTAGGTCATATTGATTCAGGACACACTATCAAAAATGACACACACTCCCAAAAAGCGTCGCGACATCAATATTCGCTCCGCTTGGGCAGTTATGATAAATTAACTTCGGGATCATTGTGTTCGCCCAATGACCTCGAACCCTGCTCTATGCAGGAGCACCCATGGCCGGTCAAATGGGGCAATCAATGCCTCGTGTGATTGGACACAAGCTGTGGATCTTTGCTTATTTGCTTCAGGCCTATCTTTGAGTATGGGTCGATCACCTGCTCACTTACGAAGCTGTTGTATTCAAAATGAAACTTGAATATTGAACATCTCCAATCATCTCGAGAAGCAGACATTTTTCCTAGCATATTGGGCTTTTGTAACTCGCTCCATCTCGATTATGCCCAGTAATGTCGCTAAGCGCTTGAGGACCGATAATCTTGAGGAACGGACGTTTTTCTCGACATACAGGGCTTCTGTTTATTCATCATGTTACCCACCTAATATTTGAGGTTCATTCTAAATATGGCAGATCCATCAGTGGTGCCTTGGGCCTCTTTGGATATCTCTTATCTTTGGCATTCAATCATTAGTGACCGGATACCAAAGAGGGGCATCTATAGACACCCAAATTTATCCCAAGGCCCGATCGAGACATACTTCGAGAGAGGTGCACCCTCGAGTTTCTGATAGCACTTCTCACATCCTTAGGAATCTTCACAAACCCTTAGAAACTTACCCAAACTCTTAGGAATTACCCCCAACCCTTAGTTAACCCTCCCAGGCCACAGATAGAGTGAGATATATCGGGTCTAGTACGAACCTCTACTAAGACCAAATCTCATACCATTGAAAAGTAAAGGTTCCCAGCTTTCCAACGAGCCAAGAATTGCCTCGATCCGAGCTATATATCAAAAGATATGGCAATTCAAAGTTTCAAGTTGCACCACTTGACAGGTTCAGAACCTCTCAAGGAGTGGGGAATGTTTGGCGTCTGTAATACACACGCCAGGCCATTTATGGGAGAAATGTTGCCTGGCATATATATTATACATGCCAGGCCACTTGTTCCCCAGAAATGGCTTGGCGTGTATAATATACATGCCAAACAGAGGTGGGTCCCCCAGCGGGCTCCGAACTTCCTAGACACTGTTTCTATGCTTGGCGTGAGTAATACACACGCCAAGCTTAGCTACTGTAACCTCTAGTTTTTGCCCAAAATTCACTTTTGGGGTTTGACTTGTTGACCATCCCAATGTTTAGGGTAGGTTTCATTAGGACTGTTGCACCCTCCTTTACCCTATTTGAAACCCTTTAGTCATTTACAACCTCACTCTATCATCCCCCATTGATCCTATCCTCACACATATCCATAACCCTAAAATCTTAGGAAACCTTAGATGTTAGGATTACCTAATTGCTAATTCTAATTAGCCTTTAAGTACCTCCTAACCCTCTCTTTTTATGTAAATTGAGGGGCACCCCCTTGCAAATGGCTTGAAATTTTTCCAAGAGAGAGAGAGATTAAGCAATCCCCTCCTCCCCTTTGGTGCACCAAATACCCATACAAATTTTAGAATTCTAAAACACCTTATAAACCCTACCCTCCATCAAAAACCCTTGAGCTTAGGAGAGAACTACCCCTTAGCCTTCTTTCTCTACCCCTTAGCTATCAAGCCTTAGAGGTTAGAACCTGTTCTTCAAGCACTCAAGCTACTGGAAGCTCGTCAAGTGCACCTACCACTTAGCCTTCTTCCGGCTCTCCCCTCTACTCCTCTACCTTCTCGAATTTTCCTTTATCCTTGAATTTGTGCCGTTACGCCGCCGAAATCTCGGTGATTGCGGAGGGGCACAAATAGGATCCAAGTGCCTTCAGGCGAGAGGAAGTGCTCTTTTCTTTTAGTTTCTTTTTTTATTTTGGCAATAAGTAGAGACCGCTTACAAGCGGGTTGGTCGGGTGCCTAACACCTTCCCGATCAATAACCGAAGCCCCTACCTAAGAGCCTTTGGCGTAGACCAGAATTAGAGTCATATTTGGCACTTCGGTGCATTTAATATTGATTTGAGATTTCCTGGGATACCAAAAGCTCCGGGTGGTGACTCTATATTTTTCACAAGTGCGCATCATCGCGACGGATCCTAAAAAATCCACGGTTGCACAAAATGGTTCTTGATCATCTCAATAGTCTCCCATTAGAGTTTTCGGTATCAAACTTGGCCATTAGGCATTAACAATGTATTTTCCTGTTAACATAGCATAATTTCATACACCATATATCATCTCATAAAATTATGCATACAATTTTCTACATGTTAGATAAATATTTGAATCATATATTTTCGTACTAAAATCTTCCAAAGTTCAAATAATGAAGAACAATGATACATCTATCGAGATAGAAAACCCAAATAAGTGAATAATAGTGCCAAGGATGAAGCACTGTGCAAATGCGCCCCACTCCACCTAGGATTTAGCTAGGGCTGGGCATATCAGACCCCCCCTTAGTTCTAATGCGGGGTGGATCTGTGTTTGCTTAACCCTTTTAAAGAGCTTTAACAAATTTCATTCAATATCAAAGAAATGTCACTTTCTGATCTTAAACTACAACAATTAAAACAATCTAATAGAAAGTTCTTTTACCACTGGAAATATGAATTTCCAACGGTAATAGTATTAAATAAACACAATATTAGGGCAGTTAATTGGCTTAAAACAAAGGAGTTGTTATTTAATTTTAAGTTGGCCATTAATGTACTAAATAACTTCCTGTGCAATTAACAATAGGGAGCCCAATGTCACGTGATTACTTGATGACGGAAAAACCTGGAAAAAATAAAAACAAAAGAACAAGAGGTCTTTGAAGAAACAAAATAACTTAACCATTTGTTTAAAACATAATGAATTGATTAAATTTCTGGGCGATGTCTTGGAGGGATAGCAGGTTATTTCCTTAATTGAAGATTGGACAAAGGTGAGTGGACAGTGATAACCTACAAATCCTCGACTAGGGAAGCACCAAGCCACTTCTGCCCATTGAAACTTGGAAATTTGAATCATAACTTTGAAGTAAGGCAGAGTAGAGGGAATGAGGTGTGGTGATTGCTTTGTTGGAATTCTTGCTAATATAGATGTAATCATAAATTGGTGTGCAAATTTACTCAATCATTTACTACCATCGACAGAACGTAAAATAATCATTTAGATCAACTAACATCCTTCCCTCATTTTTATTGCAATAGAGAAGTTGATGTCACGTGGTAGATTACGTGAACATAATGCCTAATTGGAACCTAAAAAAGGTTGTTCTATTACCTCCAAATGATAGCGGAAACTACATAGTCTTGGTCATACATGGAAGTTGTGTAAACTAGCTTGCTGTAAGTCTGGAGATGGAAAATGGACTAAAGAGCGTTTGGAGCAGTTTTGGAGAAGACAGAGCAACGACATGTTTAAACTGTCAACAAAATAAACAATTAGTTGTTGTCAAATTGGAAAATTAGAGGTTTGATGATGTGTTCAAATTTCAAACATGGTTGGCCATGGTGGATGCCAACGAAAGATTAAAATCTCAATATTGGTCAGTGCCGAAATCGAGATATATCATCTCAAGGATCAATTATTATTGTCACGAGTATTTTTTTATAGATATCACCTCAGCCTTCAGGTGTTGGCAATACAATATACGACATAACATAACATGAAAGGAGAACAGAAAAAGAGAATATAATATGCATAAAAATGTTGTTGGTTGGTTCAAAAAGGCAGACATACTTATGCATGGCTGAGGAAACATAACATGAAAGGAGAACAGAAGGTTGACTATTTTATTTAGACATGAAAGGAAATATAAAATCTGGAATTGAAGAAAAGAATAAAACCATCCAGTTTTGTGTCATTAATATAATTATAAATCAAGGGAAAAATCAATATATCAAGAAAACTGAAAGTGAATTTAACAGAAGAACTAGAGCAATAAAAAAAATAACAAACTTGCATATATTCAATAGCTAGAACAGTTTGCATAAAAAAAATAAAAAATGTTTGCCGAAAAACAAAAAGAACAAAAGCCCAAAATCTATATGGACTGCAAACATAACACAACAGAATTATCTCGATCTCGAGAAAGGGATGGTAGCAAGGCTTCATTTAAATCATGCTAAAGTGTTTAATCAGAATTTTGTCAAACACGCACAACTCATGAAATTTTATAATACTTAATTCACAAAATGACCACCTCGACTAACTAAAATAGTATCAGCTATTGAATCATGAACCATGTCCATCTCCCCCCGACCATGAGGCGTTCCCTCATATTCAATAGGGTCAACTGGTTCTATTGGGCCCTCTTCAAAATATCTGTCGACATCATATTTCTCAAAGTCATTATTGGTTATGCTTTCTTGCTTGATGAAATTATAAATTGTCATACATGCAACCACAATAAATCATTGTGTCTCTAACGAATATGGTGCCATTTTTTCTAAAATAGGTCATTTCTTCTTTAAAACTCTGAAACAACACTCAATCACACTTTGCAAAGATGAATGGGTGTGATTGAATAATTCTTTATGCCTTCTTGGTCGCAGACCATTCTTAAAGGATAGAAGATGGTAACGAGTCTTACGAAATGACGCTAGGAACCCTGTCGTATTAGCATAACCACCATCCACGAAATAGTATTTATCTGGAAAAAGAAATTATTATTTTCAAGCATTCAAAATATATGAAAACTTTCAATGACTCATACACACCTTGAGAAGCATGAGGAAAATTTATCTCTAATGTATTAATAGCCTCATTGAGTATACGTGAATCATTAGCTGCGCCCTCCCACCCAACATAAACAAATGTGAATTTCATGTCAAATGAACAGGCAATCATCACATTTTGGGTTAGCCCTTTTCGGGTACTTCTATAGGGGATCTGTTGCCCTGCTAGAACCTGAGCAATAATATGTGCACCATCAATTGCTCCTATGCAATTCTTTTTATTTGAACCAAAAATAAATTATTAGCCTAATTTATTTTATAATAATTTTGTAGTAAATATTAATGTAATGATTTCATAGTAAATATCAAACTAGTGTTTACCTTGAAGAATGACCAATATTTGGGATTCGTGCGAATATGAGCAGAGACTGATTCAAATGATGGCGGAACGATAATAAACATTGACAAATTTATGAATGCCTTCAACACATTATGAAAATGACGGGAGACAGTTTTAGGAGAGCGTTGGAAGCGTTCAATGATCATCCTATTGCGTTCATTATGTGCTCTTCAATGCATACATATCTTGTATCTTGTAATAATTCTCTATTCCTTAAAGTGTCACACAATCTCCAAAATACATGCTTCTCCATTCGAAATTGCTCATAACATACAATAGGATGTGAGTTAAGTATGTGCATAATCCAAATCATACCTTGGAAGTCACAATCTCTCTGGGGTTATTTTGCGATATAGCGATTGAAGTATATTACGGTTGCCTGCACACCAGTAAGAGCTAGAAGATTGAACTCATTGTCAGATTGTGCATTGTTATATTCTTCATCAGAATATTGCCCATGTGTACTTCTGTTTTCATCATCAGATTGCATATTCTACATAAACCAACAAATATTTTAAAGATTTGAAAAAAAATATCCAATTGCAATTAAATAGCTATAGGTGCATGACAATTACATAGCAACCATGATTATTACACCACAACCATAAAAGTGCATACTAACTACAACCACAAAAGCTTATATTAGCAACCACAACCATAAAATGCATGAATCTACAAAGCAACCACAACCATAAAGAGTGCATACTAATAATCATGATCATTATAAACTGCAAAAATTTTTTATATAAGTGTATACTAATGATTAAACTCATTATAGATTATATGAAAGTATCATAAAAGTGCATACTAACAATCGCAAATATTAAAGTGCATAAAAACAACCACAAACATAGAAGTAAATCTATCTATGAAACAACTATGGAAGTGAAGAAAATCATCAAATCATGAGAGTTTAGTGTGTGCCAAAGCCACTTGCTCGATCCATCCGATGTTGCAACCACACTCAGGGGGACTTCTGGATCTCGAAGACTAACAAAAATCTTTCGAAATTCTTTCATCTCAAACATATCAACATCAAACAAGTGTAAATTGTACAGCCTAGGAATGTCAATCATCTGATCCAGTAGGTTGATACACTCTTGAATGCTAGTGCCTTGAACATGAAGGGTGTTCCATGTCGTATTTCTAGTCTCAACAGCTTCACATATACGATTGATTTGGTTGTCGAGTCTAGCAGCACCTGATAATTTTTTACGTTGTGGTGTAGGTTTTAGTCCTGCTGATCTTCGCCATGAACTAAAAATACGCCTCTTATCTCTTGTGATATCTCAAAAATTTTGACTTTGAATAGTATGTCTCGATGTGCGTGCCCAATGGGTCATGCACCTAGAAAAATTGGAAATATTAAAATAAGTTAAGTTAGCATAGGCTTTTAGTGAGAAGGAATAGTGATGGGATGAGAATGACCATGAGATGGTGAGTGATACACCGAAGTTTGGTGTTTGTGCTTAACACCCATGTTTGAGCTTTTAAGTATATAAGTTAAAAGATAAGAGAATTAAATTCCCTTGCTTTGGTTGTTGAGAGAAAATAAATGAGAAGAGAGAGAAGGGAGTTGCCTTGAATACGGACATGCATGCAAGATCAGAAACCTATGCGAGATTAAAGAGGTTTGAATCGAAGTGAAATCCAAAGTCCAAGAGGTGAAAACCTAGCTTGAAGCGTGAACAAGTAATCGAGGATTCGATCAATCCAAAGGTAAGGATTTTGATTCTTGTTGTTATGAATTATGTGCGTTATAGTTTTAATTGGCATGTGAGTGAGAAATTAGAAGAAAAGAGGGGAAGTTTTAAAGAAAATAGGTTTGAGAAGTTAAAACCCGAGAATGGGAAGAATCTGACAAAATCGATCGATCAAAATAAGTGATCGATTGATCAACTTTGTCCTGTGTTAAAGGACAAGGGTTTCTGAGGAATCTGATCGATCGAAATAGTTTCAATCGATCGAATTGTGAAAATCGATCCATCGATATGCACACTGATTGATCATTTTATGAAAAATAGTGAGCATGTTAAATGGCTTCTGGAGAAATCGACCAATCAAAAATGATTTTGATCATTCAATTTTGGAAACTGATCGATCGGTTTGTGAATCGATCGATTGATTTAGGTAGATTCAAGATTTTGTTTGGTTTTGATTCGAAGACTTTGGGGAGACCTTATATCTTCCTATTTTACGTCATTCTGACATACGGACTACATTTTGATGTGATCTAGGTAAGGGTTGTGTATATGCTTAAGGAACTGGCTTGGATTTAAAGGAGTTCGTTAACTTCTCGTCAAGGTAGGGAAAACTCAGTAACATGTTCATTTGATTTCGTTTAGCAGGAACTTTGTGATATGATAAGAATATGTACGTGATTGTGTAGTTTTTCGTCCATCGTTTAACATGAATTTTGTTATTGCTTTTTAACATAAAAAGTATGTGAGGATGTGCACTAAGAAGAAACCACAAGTGTGTGTGTGTGTGAAACTTGATAAGTGAGTATGTGACCTCAGTAAGAAACTATGATATGTGTATGTGACATCAAGTATATGTGTGTGTGAAATCAGAAATTGTGATAAGTGTGTGTGTGACTTTGAAGGCAACCCTATTATGTATTATCACAAATACACAGTGAATAACTATAAGTTAAATTTCGTACTTTGATTTAAGGTTCATGTGTGAATACCTTACCGATGCGGTGGTATACCCGTGACCGATATAGTGAGATATCTGTACTTTTACTCCGGTATGGCAGGATATTCGTTCTTTGATTTCCAATCTATGGAAATACTTCGTTCGATACAAGTCACCTAATTCGAAGGAGCTTGGGCAACCTTGTATGAGGAACGGCGATATTTGGGGTATTACATCGGTATTATATACGACTCTCGATACTATATTTACTCGAGAGATTACTTAAGTGACTTGCTTAAGTGTGTGCGTTAAGAGAACATCTTGAGTAACCAGGATTAGTGTGTTTTGAAACTTTACATTCGATATTCATTTTGTCAATTTAATTGCTTTTAAATTATAAATTGTGACTCTCAGTAGACTAAGCATGTTTTCGATTATGCCATGCAGTCTATATTTGATATCATAATATGCATGTTGTTTATGTTTTCCTATTGAGCTTAGATGTAGCTCACCCTTCGACTATACGTCACAGGTTCAGAGGTAGTGGCGGGGACTGAGGACGTAGATCCTGAGGACCCTAAGTACATTCTTGGGGAGGAGACAGAGCTCCCTCCGGAGGAGTTCTTCTAGCGGACTGTGCTGCGCTAGTTTGATTTTGAGATTTTATTTGTAAGGCTTGGTACGTCCAGCCGGTTTAGTTTTTGCAAGTATACTTGTATATGTCTGACAATATTTTGTTTTGCAAACCATGTGTTGGTGACGATTGTTTATCACTAATGGTTTGGTTCGGTTCTTTTGGCCATGTGAATCGCATGGGATTAGAACCATCTTTTGTTATCTTTGAGTTATCTTTATATAAAAATGGAGATTTATTTCGTATGATGACTCTATCTGCTTATTTAGATATATGCTTTGTTTCGCTTTGTGTGTGGATGTACAAAGTGTTTCGTTCGTATAAGGGGATCGACCTTGATGGCTGATCCGATAGTGCGGGTTTTCAGGCGCAGAAATCTGGGCTGTCACAGTTGGTATCAAAGTATTTTTACTTTAGAAATTTCTGACAAGTCTTAGATTTTTGTCAGAGTATAGAGACCTTCTGCTAATGAAACTTTGGTTTCATTTTGCAAAGCATCATGTCTGCTAGAAGAAGGGGCCAACCAAGGGGCGGCCATAGTAGGAATTTCAGAAGTGGGGATGAGATTCCCACCAGTTCTAATAGGGTTCCAATTGGTGATAGAGAGGTTTCGGAAAGAAGCATTCCGGAAGAGAGGAATCAAGAGAGAAATGAAGAAAGAGAAGAAAGACAAAGAATGATGCATACTATCATGGCAAATACTATGGCTCAACAGGCAGCGTTATTGGTGGCTAATAATGCCAATAACCATTAGCAGATGCCACCTATGCCTCCAGCTACACATATTCCACCACCTCATTATGGATTCGTTGAGTGTAAGAAGTTGAGACCTCCTAGTTTCTATGGTCAGATGGATACATTGGAGGTGGAGAAATGGATGAATCAGACTGAGAAGCTCTTGTAGAGACTACCTTGTATTGAAGCAGAGAAGGTGAGTTGGGCTTCTTATCAGTTAGAGGGAGATGCCGACCCTTGGTGGAAGTAGGTATTACTAAGGAGAGAACAGAAGAACCCAGATGGGGAATGGACCTGGAAAGAATTTATTGAGGTGTTCAACAAGGAGTACTTCCCAAGACAAATAAGGAATCAGATGGCAGCGAGGTTTATCTTGGAGCAAGGAGCAATGACTGTACGAGAATATGGTACAGAATTTATAAGGCTATCAAGATTTGCTCCTGATTATGTGGCCACATAACTTATGGAGGCCAATAAGTTTGAGAATGGGTTGAGGCCGATTCTACGTGATTGAATCGTTGTGTTCGAATTAGAGACGTACGGGACCGTGATGGGGACGGCGCTGGTTGCCGAGAACGCCATTGATGATATGTATAAGCGACGGGACTAGCAGAAGACAGGAAGAGCAAATCATAGTAGAGTTGGTAACTATGAGCCAATAAATAAAAAGTCGTGATTCGTAGCACCTATTCAGAGGCAACCAATTCAGACCAGTTTCTCTAGGCCATCTCAGACTAATTACTCTAGGCTACCTATGCCTTCGTCTATGAGACCTATTTGTTATGAGAGCCCAGCTATCTCTTCAAGAGTATCATTTACTCCAGGTTTCTCTAGGGCAGCATCATCCACCCCAATTCTGTTGAAATATGATTTTAGTTGTTTTAAACCTATTGACAACTCATTCCAACCATTCGATAGCTTCTGCTCTGAGCTCTATTCCCCTTTGCCTGATTTCCAATCTTCTTCTTCCTCCTCCACCTCCCTGGTTCCAACTCCACTCACCTTGTTGTTGCTCCAAGTGCTTTAATTTTACAAGCACTACATTTTGCACCTATTTGAGACTGGTTTGGTGCAGTGTACTGCAAGATCTGACAACCCTAGGTTTTCTGGGTAAGCTCTCCCTAAACCTCCCCTCTGTGATTTTCCAGCATTGTAATTCCATTTTTTTATCGTGTGGGGTTACTTTGATTGAGCAAAGAAGTTTGTTGTGGTTGTTGAGAGTTATTGTGTGGATTTTTGTGACCAATGGCTGACCGGGAGGATACTTTGGCTGACCTTTTCAAATCCCCTTCCAAATCTGCCCAAAAGTTCGCTAGAAAATCCAGTAGGCTAGCCACACAACCAAAGGAGAACCCACCTGCTAAGAGAAAGCTTATCATGGAAAAACCTGAAAAGGTTAAGAAAGTGTTGACGTGTTTGCCTTCCCTCAAATGAGGGTCTAAAATCATCAATAAAACTAGGCAGACACACTCATACAGACCTGCAAGTATTCAGGATCCGTTGTAGCAAGCTTTAAAAGAATGGTGAGTAAGGGAATGTCCACAGGGAGGTTAGTTAGAAATATGATAAATCTTCAGATCTGTGTCAGATCTGGCACCCTAACTATTACTAATTTAGCTAAAAGACAGGGGAGAGGTTTGAAATGGATTGTCACTTAAACTAAGCTAAAATTAAGCATAAGCTAAATGGGATAGAGTTTAGGAGCTTAGATCTTGTAGGGGAAGAGAGTAAAAAATAGAAAATGGAGAAGAGTAGCTTGGAGGTTGGTTTTCACTGAAATCGGATTCGATTAATCATGCTACAGAGGTTTAGAGCACACAATTCCCTCAACTGGCTATAAGCACAACTGTAGGGTATAAATTTCACTCTAAACCACAGGATTCACCTGGTCTTTAGGCTATGATCTGTCCACTTTAATGGTCACAGATCATCTTATAGACTTTATCGAATCCATGGGTTGCAGCAGATGAATCCAATTGGAGCCTGAGCTTAGATTCATCTTAAGGTTATGATCTGTCCACTTTAATGGTCATAGACCATCCTAGGGATCTCCTTCAAAGCCATAGCATCAATTAGAACAATTAAAACTACTACAAATGCTGCAATTCTCAGGTCACAGACTCAAGGAATCACAAGAACATCAGATCCAGGGAGATCAGATGGTATCCAAGAGGTCTACCAGTTAAGTGGTTGAGCTTATATATAGACTCCTCTACACAGATCCGATCGATCACCAAATGAAACCAAAGGAAATTTAAATCTAATTAAAGCATTAAAAATAGCATAATCATTGCAAACAAAGTCACTTTACAATGAAAATACTCTCAGATCTGTAGTCTGTGCAGCTGGGAACCTACAATAGCACTCTTAACCTTACCCAATTACAGATCTAACTTCACTCCTCGCTACTCCAAGGGATTTAGCCAACCATGGTTGGGCTAAAGGAGGGAAATGGAATTTCTCTGCAAGCTCTAATCTCCAGAATATGGCTCAGATCTCGATCCTCCTGCAATTGCAATTGGGGGGTCTCTATTTATAGCTTTCTCCTCTATTTTTCCAGCCAAAAATCCCTTCTAGAAGGTTGTCAAAGTTTGTTAGAGTTATGTTAAAGCATATGGGTCAGTTAGGGCTTTCTAGGGCATCTTCTAGAACCGTCGTGTCGGTCACTAAGTGCCTCGGGTTGCGCAGCAGGTCACTGACTCTCAACGTGCGCACAGCTGAATTTCTAAGAAGTTCTGCACACAATTTCGACAGGTTCAGGAAGCTTTCGATAGGTTGGAATCGAGCATTTTGGTCCTTTCGCTAGGTTCTCAAATCCGTTTGATAGGTTCCAATAGGATGAATCTTCACTTAGAGTTTCAGCCTTCTCAGTCCTTGGTTTGGAGTATTCGACAGGTTGGAGAAACTCTTCGACAGGTTGGAAAACCATTTCGACAGGTTTCGCTCTACATTCTGCCATTTCGATAGGTTTGCTTTCAGTCTTATCGAAAGGCTCAATCACCCTTCGATAGGTTCTGTTCCAGCATTCTCATCTCGATAGGTTCAAGAAACCATTCAATAGGTTCCTTTGACACTTCAGGCAGGTTTTCGATAGGATGAGTTCTTCTTTCCTTTCAGTTGCTCGATAGGTTCTGAGATCCTATCAAACTCCTTAATCCACACGAATTCATCCTTCTTCTGCCTTCAGATCCTATCGAAGACCTCTTCAACTGCATGAATTCTTCCTTTCTTTGCTTTCAGCTCCTATTGAAGTCTTCAGGTGACCAATCGATAAGGCGTTCTCAGCCTGTTTTCACTTTCTTTGCCTTGCCCTGCTGTAGCCATGCGCTCCAAAGGTCCAGTGATGTGCTACCCTCTGTTGTGTTGTTGCTAGGTTTGTCCTGTGCTGAGAGATATTCTTTTTTGGGCATTCTTGAGTGCTTTTCTGCATTAGTATCTTTTTTTATTACTGTCTAGAAAATGCACTTGACAAGAGCTTATTAGTGTGCTCATAGGTCTATCAATGGTCAGGTTATAGGGTGAAAAGTGACATTTTTTACCACTTAACACACCCCCAAACCTAAGCTTTGCTAGTCCCTGAGCAAAGGAGAATTAAAAGAAAATAAAAATGCCACTTTCGTAGGGAGCACGGATGCATTTAGCATATGCACCAAGCCTTTTAAACCCCTAGGTGATCCCTAGTGGAGGAGTGAAGTTTCTTGAGGGTTTTCAGTGAAGGTACCCACAAACTTCCCCAATAAAGTTAGTTAATAATAGTACATCCTGCTGAACAGAATTTCAGTGAACTAGAATAAATTCTCATCATGTCTTTTCAGTTCTAGAGGGTTTTCAGCAGAAAAATCACCAACTTAAAACATGACATTTTTGCAATAATTCCTTCATCATCAATCGGTTCATGTCAAGGCATTGTGTCTAAAGATTGATGTATGGCTTACCTTTCATTTGAGAATTCCATTTTGATACTACCCCCATCAAATTGAATTTCAGGCCCAAGTCTCACCAGGGCTGTTAACTTACAACAACCATGAAGGGTGTAGAATTTCGTACAGTTCAAGAGCAATTACAATCCTCAAATAGAGCTGTAAGCATAAGCATAGGCATTGCTCTAATTTCTGAAATTTTCTGACTCTCTTCACCATAGATTAGACAGATCCTTATCTCCACATGACAGCTCAATCTATTTCAGATCAGTAAGGTCTTTTTATTGGGTTGTAATGTGGCTTAGGGATGAGGTTTGTAACAAAATGAAAGGGTAAAAGGGGTTCAAATTGAGAAATTAGTGAAGGTAAGGAGGTGGTTTAGACAACACCTTCTTGATTTTAGAACAATTCCATCTATTTCTTGAATTTTCAGAGCCAAAGTGGCCAGCTTCTTCTCTTCCTTTCAATCTTTCAATGAAATGACTTCTCTTTCTCCTTCTTTTGCTCTGTTTTTTTTTTTTCTATTTTATATATATCGAAATACCACAAATACCACCAACTGTGTTTTTTTTCTTTCTTTCAACCAGATTTAACACCTTGCTCCTCTAATCTCACTTCTCCTTCTTCTTCCTAATTTCTCATATTGGGGGTGAACTGAAATAGGTTAAAAGGTTTTGGGTTTAACATTTCTGGTTTTCCTCAAAGAAAGTTGGGACTTTTAAGGCTCAAGTGGTGTGCATTGAGGGCAGTTCAAAGGTGGGACATTTTAAGCTCAAACTGTCCAAGGGATGACCTTACTTCATGTCTTAAATGTCATGAATGTTGTCAAGCTGTTTCAACTTGGAATTGCCTAACTTCTAGTGATTAGAATTAGATCCAATCAGTCCATAGCGCAGAAAAATTGCTAAGGCACTCTTCAAGGAACTTTTTAAGGCCCAAATCTTACTGGGTATGGCCTTCCATCTAATTTTCAGGGGTGTGTCTTCACAATTTCCTCTCATTTCAGGTTTACTACTCATCAAAATTACTTTTCACAAATTGTTGACATTTGCCTCATGCAGTCTGTTGGACTACGACTTATTTCAGTTTCAAATAGTTGTTTTCTTAATTTCCACTTTTTACAAAAATTCCAGTGAGAATTTATTCTAATTAATTCCAAACACTTCTTCTTAGCCTAGCTGTGCTAAAAGTAACTAATTTATTGGCATACAGACATGCCCCCAAACCTAAACTAAACAGTGTCCTCACTGTTTTACACTATGAAAGTAGGAGAGAGGCATGCGGGGGAAAAGAGTAATATAGAAAGACAAAATAACAAAACTACATGAAGACAAAATTGTGTTAAACAAGCTAAATGGATACATAAGACAAGTGAGGGAGAAACGAAAACAACAAAACTGCATAGCTATTTACAGGTATCATCTGGCCATTCATAGAGGTCAGCCAGGTTTTTCAGCTCATCCTTAGATAAGGTAGCCTTGCCTTTAGATTTAGCCCTCGGTTGCAGCTTCTTCGCTGCCTCCTCAGACTGGGCAGCGGGCTGTTTGCCTTTGGGGTCAACAGCAGCAACAGAATCAGAATCTGAATCGGATGGAAAAAGAGCAGTGGGGTCCAATCTGAGAGCCGCAGCAGCCTTCCTCCTTTCTTCCTTCGATAGTAAGGTGAAAGAGGTATCAGGTTGGGGTGGGGGCTAGGTGGGAGGTGTGGCTTTAGACTGGGCAACAGGCCTCTTTCCTTTCTTGGCAGGGGCAGCAGAGGGAGCATATCTTTTTACAGTGACTTTCTTCCTGGGGGAAGCCCTTTTTGATTTGTGAGGGGCAGGTTGAGTGGGGGGAGGCTCCTGGGCTGGAGGAGGGTGCACATCCACAGGGGGGGTGGTAGGAGGTTGAGTTGTAGGGGGGGACAGGATTGAGTGGGAGGAGGTGCAGGAGGGGGTACGGTAGCGAGAGGGGTAGGCTGAAATGGCTGAGAGGTAAGGGAAGCAACATTTTTCTCCAATATATCAATTTGTTTGGCAGCATAGAGTAGGTTGGCATCAGAGAGTTCCTTGGTGGCCTTGAGTATCTCTTGAGCATTGGCCAATTTTTTCTTGAGAAGCTCAGAATTCTTCTTCTCATATTTGGCAATGAGACTCTCAGCAGCTGCCAATTGTTTTGCTGACTCATAACGAGTCAAAATTTTAGACCACCCTTGAGAGATATCCCGGAGTTGAATTCGGTGCTCCAATTCGATGTTGGCAATCCTCTCCTCATAAGGGGCCTCAATAGAAGCTCGTAGTACAGCCATACCTCTCAGGACATCCCTGTGGATGTAAGGGTTATCCCTCATGGCATACAACAAGGTGAGGTAAGGAGGTATGTACATAGATTGGCGAAGGACAATGGGCAAATACAAGGGTGGAGTGGAAGAAGAAGAGGGGGTGGAAAGAACCAGATCCTCCCATGGATCAGTTTGGGTGGAGGCATCCTGGAAAACAGGTGGGGGTGGTGAAGGGTAGAGGGGATTCAGCTGTTGGGGAGGCCAGTAAATCTGGGGATGAGGGTAAAGTGGCCTGTGGTGTGAAAAGTATGGGGAGAGCTGGTGTGGCTACTTCCTCAGGCTGGGCAACTGCGTGGTGTGGAGTAGGTATGGGTGAAACAAGAGGGGATAGGTGAGGGGGTTGAGGAGCAGAAGAGGATGGGATAAGGATGGATTGAAGTGATTGGAGACATGAGCTCATGAGGGTCTGGGTGTTGGTGCTGATGGTTAATTGGGACTGAATGGATTGGAGGATGGAAAGGATTTGAGTGAGGGTGTCAGGCCTGGTGGGGGTAGAAGGGGCTAATGCTTGGACATGCTGGAAGGGAGAAGATGGTGCATGGTTATAATGAGGAGTGGGGTGTGGGGAGTCAGGAAGTGAAGTGTACGCATGAGCAACATCCTCCACAATTGAGGTCATGAGGGCCGTGAACCCAGTAGTGGTGAACAGGTCCACACCCTGTGGAGATGGGGGAGAATTAGAAATGGGTTGGGTACTGGGTGGAGAAGGGATGGTATGGGTAAGCTCGGATAATGTGGGAGGTTCCAGGATGTCAGGGTGGAAAACCTAGGAGGTGGATGGAGGTACAACAGGTTCAGAGATGGGTGGGGGGAGGTCTGGTTGAAGAGGGACTGATACAAATGGAAAAAGCAAAGTAGGTGGAGGGGTAGGTAAAGGGACAGGTAGGGTAGGTGGAGGGGTGGAGTCTCTGGTGCCACGGTAGTGGTTGTCTTCTTAGCCGCCTCCCTTCCAACTGGTTGGCCTTTCTTAATCAAAGTGAGGCTGGTTGACCATTCTCGCGTACCATACAATTTAAAGGTCAGCTTCTCCATTGGTTCAGATTGCTTAATCACATATTTTCCAGTCCTGAGCAGACATGTGATGAGTCTACAAAATGGCAGGCCACCTCCTTTAGCAAAAGCTTGCCTCTTCAGCACCTTGTCATTGATGTCCACCATTATTTCAAAAATCAGCTTAGGTGCATTCACAAAT
The DNA here is from genome assembly GCA_021018995.1 of Chloranthus sessilifolius. NCBI lineage: Eukaryota > Viridiplantae > Streptophyta > Magnoliopsida > Chloranthales > Chloranthaceae > Chloranthus > Chloranthus sessilifolius. The sequence continues at coordinate 120,825,220 of CM037590.1, read as the reverse complement.
TACCCCTTTAAACAAAAGTATAGTGCATCCACTAAAGGGGTCCTTCTCTCTTACAAATGGCCAGAGACAAACATTTTTCCTCAGAATGGTATCAATGAGTCGAAGGGTAGGATGGAGGTCTCTTCTTATCAAGGATTCACCAGAGCCCTCTATTCCATTAGTAAGCTGTTTAGCCATTTCCCGAAATGTGGCCCCTATAGGTGCTCCCTCAGCTCTGGTGGAGTCAAATTGATATGGGACTCCCAAAGCCAGCCCAATAGCTCTACAATCGACAGTCAACTGCCAATCATCAATCAAGATTTTCAGTGTATCCTCAGCTCCAGGTACCACCTTTGTCAGGTTCTGGTACCACAATTTCACTAACCTAAGATAGACATTTTCCTTCAAGGGTGAAAGCAGGGGTAGCAGACCTTCTTTTTTCAAATATTCCAATGTCCCCTGGCACTCCCCAATGTTGGCAAAATATGCCAGATCAAAATACGTCTCAGGGACAAGACTCAATTTTTCTACAAACTCGTTGGGGGTAGTTAATCCATCTAGCAGCTCTACTGGAGGGGCAGCTCTAGGCTCCTGAATCTCAACAGCTTTGGCTTTCTTAGCTTTAGGAGTATTTTTGGGTGACATCTCAGTGAGTTTCCTCTTGACAGGTGGTGTGTCGGTTGGCTTGGACTTCTTGGCGGATTTGGGGGTGGAAGCAGTTGTTCTCCGGCGTATGTTCGCGAGAGTTTCCTCCGGCTCATCCATTTTACGCTTCAGAAATTAAGCACTCACCAACTTGAAGCGGAGTTTGAGGTTTAAAAATTAGAGGATTGACAGATTGATGGTGGGAAGGCAACTGTCCTCAAAATACCTAGGGTTTAACTAAAATCGCAATGCACAACTTCAATTTTTCCAAAATTAGGGGCAAAATGCTCTTATGTGCAAGCTGAATGTACTAACAAAAAGGCAGACTGAACAGCTGAAGGTTCTACGAGGAATTAGTGAAGAAAAATGGAGGCGACAGAGAGAGAAAGAAAACTAGGGTTTTGCAGAAAGTATGGAATGAGGCACAAATGGCGTATCGACGGTATATAAGGGGTGGAATACGATTCTGATAGGGTGAATTGGATGGTTTCCATAGGTTCATGCATCCTGTCGAAGGCATAGCAGACACCACTTTAAAATCAGATGATTCGATAGGATCCCGATAGGTGGAACTATCCTTTTGATCAGTTTAAACGGCAGTTGAATCTTCATTTCGATAGGTTCCCGATTGGTATCTAGAACCTATCGAAATCTCTGTTTTTCCTATCGAAAAGTTAGCTTTACCAATCGAGAGGTTCAGTACCTATCGAAACCATCTAACATCCTGCCGAAATCACCACGTGACCTATTGAAAGGTAAGCTTGACCTGTCGAAGACTTCTAAAAATCAAATAAAGCTGTATTTCTGGGCACTCGCAGTCTCAGTTCTTAGCAGGCTCTATTGATGTGGTGCCCCATGATTAGATTCTCTTATGAATAGCTCCCATTACCTCAGGACAGCTGAGAATGACGATCTAGTATTGAGCATGGCAGTTTTGTTGTTTTCTTTTTATTATTGCAAAGAAATAAAAAGAATCACATAACAACTAAGTAAGCACCTATAAACAAAAACAGAGTATGGTACATATGATATATACTGACTGCAGGGGTTAATCTGGAAGGTCTGGAAGGTCCATAGTCTCCTCAGGCTTATCAAACTTGGCACTTTTCATAGATCTTTTCCTCATCCAGTGTCCATTCCCTGGGTGCAGTCTTCCAGCTAAGAGCCAATCCTTGTCCTGCACCAGCCAATGTGGATTATCATGCATCACTTTCTTTTGGGCATTAATGGAAAAGCAAGCCTCTTCAGGAGAGGGTTGATAGCCAGTGTTATACACATTCAACTTAACCTTCATGTTTCCAAATGACACTTCCATGATCCCATACCTGCATTGTATGTGGGCATTGGCTGTGGCCAAAAAGGGCCTGCCTAGAATCACAGGGATGGAAGTACATTTGCTTGGTTCCATGTCCAATACCAAAAAGTCAGCAGGATAAAAGAATTTGTCAACTCCAACCAAAACATCTTTGATTATCCCCACAGGTTTCCTTTCAGATCTGTCAATCAGCTGGAGGACCACATGTGTGGGCTTCAATTTGTCTAAGCCTGGCTTCTCATATACTGAATATGGAAGCAAATTCACACTGACTCCCAGATCTAATAAGGCTTTGTCAATGATGTGATCCCCAATGATGCAGGGGATTGTGGGGGTTCTAGGGTCTTGGAATTTGGTTGGGGTTGCAATTGACAAAATTTGTTTCACTTTCTCTGCTGAGAAGACTTTCTTGGATAGGTGTATCTTGGATTGTCTTTTATGGGTGCATAATTCTTTTAAAAACTTGGCATAGGCTGGGACTTGTTTGATGACATCAAGTAAAGGCAGATTGATCTTTACTTGCTTGAAAGTCTCCATCATTTCCTTAATTTTTCCTTGCCCTTTATCAAAAGGGGAAGGTGCTTGTAGTGCCTTAGGAAATGACAAGTGTGGGATTGCTCCCTCACTTGCAACCTTAGCCAATGGGACCTCTTTCTTTTATAGATTATTCTTTTCTTGAGGATCCTCATTATCCTCTTTATTCATAGTTGATTGTTCCTTCAAGTCCACCATTGGTGGTCTTTGTTGTGTGCTGATAGAAATTACTTCATTTTCTTCCTCCAAGGTCCTCATAGGCTCACAGCCCACTTGGTTGTCCACTAACTTATTGCTAAGACCTAAAAAGTACACTTTTCACCCCTTAACTTAACCTTTGATTAGACCCTTAGCCATCTAATAAGTTCTTGTTAAGTGTTTTATGTAGGTAATAATCAACAGTGAAATAAGGCCAGGAATCCTGCTAAGGAGCCTGTTTTGGCACCAGAAGTCCTTCAGAAGGATGGACTCTGAATCCAGACCTGAAATGAGCCTCGCGTAGCAGACCCAAGCTTTAGAGGATTCAGGAGAAATATGCCTCGCGCAGTCCAACTGAGCTTCCCAAGACTTTACAACAACTTCTCGCGCAGTTGAGTGACTGAAGAGCTTTAGAAGCACAAACTCGCGCAGCTCTCGCGAAGCTCAAGAGTAGAACACATCGCACAGTCTCGCGCAGTTCAAAGCAGACCTCTCTCAACCTCGCTTAGTTCGCTTAGAACGGCTGAGGAGAGAGAACTTCAGAAGACTCTTCGTGCAGCTGTCGCGCAGTAGCCGCGGGATGCAAATTCAAGAAGAAAGCATCCCCGCGAAGACAGAGCCATCCTCGCGAAGATCAATTAAGACATGGAACCTCATGCAGTTCAAAACTCATTAAAGCCTTGTGAGGAAACTCGCGAAGTCCATTGAAGAGAAGTGCTCGCGCAGTTCTCGCGCTATTCAAATCCATCCTCGCGAAGATCAACCCAGTGAATGCGCAGCTACCTCGCGACTGCTTGAACTCCAACCCCGCGACATCTGAGGATTTGATGTCTACTCAAAGCCCAATCCAGCGAGAGCGCAATTCTCTACCGTGCGACTGCCTGAAGAGCAAACCAAGGAAACCTCGCGACGGTTGAAGCTTCAATGTCAAACCATCCTCGCGAAGAGCAAGAGCTACCACGCGACAAGTCTAGGAAATAATAGCTATCTAGCGAAGCTCTGAACTTCAACTTCCATCGCTTCAGCAGAGGACTTTCTGGGAATTTCCAGCGATTAGCGCACGCACTCCCATGCTTAAATCTCCGTGCACGCGCCCTGAGGAATCCAAGGATCACTATTAGGTCATGTGGCATCGTTAAAATTAGGGTTTCCTAACCCTAATGCGCCGCCACACCACTGCTATATGAACCCATACTTAGCTTAGGTTTAGATATCTTAGAACACGTCTCATCTCTTGGAGATTTGATCTGAGATCATTTTTCTTTTCTTTTGTAGCTGTAAGTAGTTTTCTTTTTCTTTTTCCTTCCCTCCATAGTCCAGCACTTGCTGGCTATGTCTTTGTATGCATTTTGAACTAGTTTAATGGAAGTTTTGTAATAGGATTTTTACATTATGGGATTTGTGTTTGAATGTGATCTGCTCTGTGCAAGGCTGCTGCCTTGTGATCCGCCATTGCTTTGGCTGTGATTCAAAGCAATGGAGGACTGATTCTAAGGGCCCCTCAGATCCAAGTGACCTATGTGTCTGGGCTATCATGGTCCTATACAGCACACATCTGGCTACCACGTGCTATATTCACGGGAGTACTTAAGTATACTATTTTAAGTTATTTAAATATTGTATGCATAGCATTTTAAAAACTCTTAGGATAAAATCTGTTGTCTGACATTTTGCATCTGTTCTGTTCTTTTAAAATCCAGCATCTGTCATTTGAGAAATTTTGTTTGCATGATCTGATTTAATCATCTATTTTGAGCTAAATTTTGGATACCATGATTTACAGTTTTAGATGCAAATTTAATTGAGTTTCTTCTATTGAGCTTAGATTGTTAGCTCACTCCTGACTCTGTGTCATAGGTTCTGAGGCTCGGGCGCCAATCACAGAGCGACCCAGATTATCATCCTGAGCCAGAGGCTGAGGAGGAGGATATAGATATACCTGCCGACGAGTTCTATCCTTAGATAGGGTAGTTAGTTGTGTATTTTGTTTTATATCTGTATCTGTCTTTTGTATTATTGTGGTTCTAGTGGCCATTGTTTTTTATTAAACTTTGTAATTACTTTTAGTTATTATTGTATACATCTGATAGGAACCACTATTGGGAACCATTGATTTTGTTGATGGACATTCATCACCATTGGTTCTTCTTGGTTCCTATTTTTAGATGTATATTCTTTTTTATATATATACATGTTGATCTCTTCTTTTAATGCCTTCTATGATGACTCTTTATGCGTCTTTGATAGTGTCTGCTCTGATTTCCGCTAGATGAGCAGACATTCTTTGTTTTGTTCTGGGGATCATCAGATATGACCCTGATGGCACAAGTTTTCGAGTGCAAAAATCCGAGCTTTTTCAAGTTTAATACACGAAATATGCATATTATACAAGAAAATGCGTTTTATTAAAAATTACAAGGTTTATATGAATTTTGTATGTTGTGGCAAACAAATGCGTAGTACATGCATATTTTTCAAAAAAAGCCACATTTTGTCACAATGATGTGACCTGCAGCTCACCGGGAAATAATCACTAATGAAAAACAGCAAAGAGATGCCCAAATAGAATCAGAATAAAGAAAAAGAAGCATTAGCTTGCCCGACTACCAACAGCGTTGGCTCTCAATTCAGGTACCTAATACTAACTAAAAATTAAAAGGGGCCAGCTACCCATGCTGTAGGCAAAAAGGATTTAAGTTGGCATTTCTTCAACTTGAGGACAAGTTGACGAGAAAGGATCAATATACTATGAAATTCTTGCTACCTTTTTCAAAATGACAAAACATAACTTTGAATTCAAAATGCACCCCCACTGACTTAGACTATGCTGCTTACAATTGATGTCAAACGATACTTGAAAATCAACATGATCGCACTAATTTTGGGAGATGTTACAACCACATCACTTTACGTTCGAGTCATCTCACTTAAACAAAGGAAATATTTGTTGATTATTCTTAGTCAGATGATGGAGATTGTTTTAAATTGGTATATTTTAGATTGTGTCTAAAACAGACCATTCATAGCAAGCCCCCAAAACATCATCATTTTAAATTGGTACATGTTTGGAGAATGGGTGTTTTGGTAGGGGTCGAGGGAGGGGGTCAACAAAAGCCCACAAACTAACTTTACCATCTCACATACAAGGACTAAAAGATTGAAATATATATATATATATATATATATATATATATATATATATATATATATATATATTGGCATATCAGGCGAGTCTTAGGCCCTTATGTATCAAAGATAACAGAAACTTAGTTTGCCGATATTTAAAATCATGCTTAATAATGTGATCTTAATTTGTAGGATTAAATGTGGAATTTTTTGTTGGTATTCGCACATTTTTAAATATAGATATATGGGACAGTTGTCATTGTTGAAGGAATGGGTGAAGCTACTATATATGAACTTGCTCGTCACGGTCATGACAAGCTTCTTGGGGAGAATAATCTCCTGATGAGAGAATGGATGAAGCAGGGCAGATTCAGTTAAATTAGTATATAAACCCCCTCTTCTTTTGAAATAGAATTGCTTGAGGTTTTACTTTATTAACTAATTAATTTCTAAATACCTAATTTGGCAAAGACCTAGATCGAAGTTGCAACCTCTATAATTTACCATACCAAAGGAGAAGGGATCACTTGTCAAACGTATATATCTAAACACTGATAAATGCACAACATCATCTCAACAAATCTATGGAGTCACGAATCTCAAGTACAACAAAAAACAAAAATCAGCGATTATACCCGAAAGTAGCGAGCTGAGATAAAAAGAAAAGGTGATGCTTCAGAGGAGCTAGACCGAGCTTATATCGAACCCTATTTGTGACACCCAAAAGTATAGTAATCGTCACGGTGATGATCAAATTTACTCTCTTTGTATAATTTCGGCCATCGATTTTCATATCCAGTGAAGTTCTTACAAAATCCGGCCAGGAGACGATGGGTTTCCAGAGAGAGATGAAGGTGAAGCATCAAAACGAGAGATAATAGATTACCAACATTCTGCAGTGAGGGAAGATTTGGGGAGAACAAGAGAGAAAAAGGATTTGGGCGGCTAGAGATGGGGAGTTTGAGAGACAAAGGAATTTGAGCGGCTAAGTGCTTTCAGCAACGAGAGATTTGAGCTTTTATATGGGGACGATGGTGCCCTATTCTTGTGACAGAGGTCACGAGTTCGAACCCTGCTACCACACGGAGAAGAGGATTTATGGGTCGTTGCATAAAAAAAACCTCTTATTTGGACCGTGGCATTCGTCAATTTTTTTTACCATGGCTACAATCCGTTTCTAAAGTTTGTGATGTTGTTTATTGACCATTTTCAAGTAGTGTCAATTGCTTCTAACAACAGAATATTTCTGCATGTAACATATATACCAAAATACTAACAGTAAAAGTTAAAACAATGTAGCATGAAGCAAGATTCCATTACTGTAAGTGCAAGCTTCCGTCTAGATAAGGGGCATTTAAAAACTAATTTGGTATAGTCAATCTCCCTACACCAATCTTGGATAATGCACGGATATTTTTTGTGCCAAATCAGCGAAAGTTCAGAAGCACGCTTTCACTGATTTGTGTGCCCAAAAATAGGTGTGCACCTCTCAAGGCTTGACTATTTTGCAGAAGGAGATTGACCCAAGCATCTTGGCGGTGCTCTGATCAGTAGACACAACAAATTCCCACAACTCAGATGGTAGAATTTGAAAAATAGGCACGCAACAAAGAACTCTCATTGCAACATATTTTCCTTCATTTCTATGACAAAAAATGTAAATATATTATAGGGAAATCAATGAACTAGTAATTGTCAAATAATCGATCATTTGGAAGTTCAGATCAATAATATAGATTTTCTAAACCATCTCAACTTTTTATTTTCCTATTACAGTTTTCCATCATATATATTTTCTTATTTTTTGTTCTAAGCAGCCTGGGGGGATGAAGAGTAGAACTTATAAGTGTCTGGTTGCTGGCAGGCTTGACATTGCTCAAAAATCCCTAAAAAAAAGGCTCACAAATCTCGTGGTGTTGCTGACATAGTGGTGAGCATAGTCACAAGCTGCTTTAAAAATTATTATAGACTGCTTTACAATTGATGAGTAAGCAGACTAATAAGCTTTACAAATTGTTACGAAACTAAAATGCAAGACCAACATTTAGACAAAAGGAGATTGACCCGAGTGGCTGCGGTCATTTTCTTGGTACTCGGTCAGGTACCTAATCCCAGCTATCAATAATAGTAATGTCAAAACTTATAATACTAGAAATCACATTGATAGTACTACCATCATTAATGATATATATCAGATTGGTGCCAATTTTAACCATTGACTGGGTGTAGGCTTGTTTTATGTCTACCTTACCTCATGAGGTGCCCACCTAAATGCCATCTTCCCGGGTCAAGAAGTTTCAGTCAATTTGAGATTTCATAATACAATGTGGATCAACCTATGCTAACTAATACCGCTCCCTATTTTTGGGATACCCAGATGTTGTATATGTGGAGGCTACAAAAGGAGCTAATACAAATACTAGTAAGATTCGATTCAAATAAATCTTACAGTTTTGGGTCCATTTTCTGAAGTCTGAACTCCTAACAATTGTAAAGACTTTACATATAGGAGAACTCTGTTTGGGTCCACTAAGCTAATGTGGAGTGCCAGTAGCACCCAAACCTCCGTTTGGGTGCCATGTAAAGCTCCAACAGGTAGTATAGATCAATCAAAAAATAAAAAATATATATATATATATATAAGAGAAAACCATTCTTCTCTTATGTATTGCATCAAACACGTGGTGTGCATGTAAAACAATGTCCTCATTCAAAAACTAAAAAAATCATCAATTAATAATGAGGATGTTATAATTTAATTATAGTAAAAATATATATAAGATTTTTCCTCAAGATAAAAGAAATGATGGGGACAATGTGATTCAAATATCTGTATTCTCAAAGATTCTAAAGCCAAAAAACCAATAAAACCCAAAAAGCAAAACGGGGGTAAAGCTTGACAACCAAGTCACAATAATCTAATTTCAGTGTGAAATAATTACAATTCCAAAAATAGAACTTTATCTAAGAAAACCAATAGTTAAAAGCATCCAATTCATAACCTAATTGATCTAAAAGAGCAGAAGAATAAAAAATGAAAAAAATATGGTGAAAACATAACTTAAAAACAAGTTTTAGGATTAAATGCAAATATAATTTACCTTTGATGATGGCTTGAGTTCCTGATAGATAATGATGATGGTGATGATTAAATGCAAGAAAAAGAGGAACTGAAAGAAAAAGTTTAAAAATTAAAATAAAAATGTATATAAAATCTTTCAAAAATCACATTCTCCATAGAACTGAGATATTAGAAAACAAAAAAATTCAAAAATCACATCCTACCTGTAAAGGATGATGAAGATGATGATGGCCACAATCCACTGGTCTCTCAATTTGTGATAGGGATCAGAACACTTAAGGATCAGCAACGATCCTCTAACAAAAATTAGAGCAATGAAGAAGACAAAGAAGAAGAAGGGTTTCCGCTGGGAAAGAGATGGAGAATTGGGCGAGCAGAGATTCACTTCCATTGCTAGGGTTTCCCTTGGGAAAAGAAGACAAAGAAGAAGAAGGGTTTTGGAAAGTGATTGGTATTTGGGCTCCCACACCAATTTGTTATATAAAGGTCTTCCCTAGGAAAGTGATTGGAAGGTCATCGGGTCGAACTCGCTCACTTACAAAGAAACATGTTTAAGTGGGCCGTTGCATTGCTTTAACCACAAATATGAGCCGTTGTTTACCTGGATTTCTTATGCAACGGCCGATGTTTGTGATTTTTTAAAAGCAAGTGATGTTGTATTTTTTCTGTTTTCACGTAGTGCATTTGTAGTTGATTTTTATAGTTTTTAGTGAAGTGACAACCCTTGAAACCTCGCCTCTTTTTTTTCCTTGCATTAGTTTAGGACAGAGTGCCAGATCTAGTATAGATCTGGAGATTTATCATAGTTTAAAACACATTTCCCTGTGGACATACCCTGACTTACCCCTTAAAGCTTGCTGCAACAACCCCGATTCTTGCAGGACTGATTGTTTACCTTGATCCCATTTCTCTGTGAATTTTCCTATAGTTTGTTGTTTTTAACCCTTTAATAATTATAAGGTAAGCAATACAACAGCTTCTAGGGCTTGATTATAGCACTCGACATTGGCGATTTTCGGCCATTTTCAAGCTCGGATCTTCGTACGGGCAGCTCCTAGTAACATCAAGAGGTAAATACTAACCTCTTTCAAGTCTTTGAATTTCAATTAGTGTCCCATACCCTAGGATTTAGTTAATTAGGACAAAAACCCTTGCCCTACTCCCCTTGCATTTTGTGGAGTGGTTGTGATGGCACCAAAGACTGCCAAACGATGGCGAGTACCGCTCCAAAGAAACCCCCAGCACAGGCGGGATCCTTGTCACAGCCACCACCGAAGAAACCCATAGCACCGACGGGTTCTTCGTCGCAACCACCTACACAAACCCAACCACCACCACGACAACCACAACAACCACCACCGAGATGTGAGCAGCCCAATGAGTGGTGGGTTGATAAGGATTTTGAGCCTGAATGGTTCATTGACCCAAAATTTTTTGCAAAGCGTGAGGAGACGCTTTGGGCTTTCAATTACATTTCTACGGCGGGATTGGAGGGTATCTTATGCCCGTGCAAAGAGAACTTTTACCCTTGCATTGTGAGACTCTTTTACCAAAATATGGAGGATACCACTAACCCGACCATCCTTCGAACAAAAATAGATAATCGGCCCTACGAGTTCACCTATGACGGCATGGCCGATGCCTTGGAATGCTACCACACATTTAACCCCGAAGAGATAGCATTGGAGGAGCCTTTTCTTGGCCCTTTAGACTATAAGTACGTAGCGGCTCACATGACTCATGGAAAGGTGGGATCCAGCTACTCAATCAAACGAGTTGATTTGCCACGTGAGCTTTGGATGCTCGATTCTATCATGAAATTTAACTTGTATCCGTTGAGGCACAAGACGGAACGGGTGGGTATAGCCGCTGGTTTATTGCGCCGCAGGTCAATCTAGAAAGGATGAAACTCGCTAGGAAGAAGATGCTAGAGGGGGCCAAGAAACCAGTGGAAGATATGCCCTATGCTCGTCTCATCTCGCTCATGGTAGAGAACTACGCCGGCAATGGGACGTACACCCTTTCAAAGAATGAACCGAAGTTGACGGGAAATGTGCAACCATACACTATAGTTGATTGGAACCAAACATACGTGAAATTGATCAAGAAACCAACAGTAGGGGCACCACCACAGCCTGAACCACAAGCCCAAGACTAGCCACCTCTTGATACTCCAATTCCGGATGAGCCAGCTGCTACTTTTCCACTTCAGCAGCGTGCTCGGCGTTGTAGGCAGACCCAGGCACCACCACCACCTGAGGTGCTCCTACGCCAACCATTGCTGACCTCTATGCGCTCATAGAAGAAAATGCACGTCAAATGGCAGAGAACAATCGCCTACTCAACCACCGATTGGACTACCATGATGCATTGCACGCCGAGGAGATGCGCTTCATGTTCCCCGCCGACTATCTTCAACACATGGCGGCAGCTCAAGCATGTTCTGGGAGGCGTCGAGTTCGGGTGCGGGAGACCATGGTGAGGACATGGATCAGCCCGATGGTGCGACAAGTTGAGTGATGTTTTATGGAATTAAAATTTTGGGAATGGTCAGATGCAAATTTTGGATATTTGTAAATGTTTAAAACAGGTACCTGAGACATGTGTCCTTTCAAACAATCACAGCATGGTTGCCACAAAGTCTATAATTAACCTTTTGGTTGTGTTTTCTATATTGTCCTACATGGATATATATGCCATGGTGTTGATATGGGTTAGTTAGTTGGGTTTCTCTATGTGATAGGTGTTGTTGTGTTTGGTTTAAATGGATGTGCAATTATCTAGTGGTGCAGGTGATTCTATGCTATGATAAATGTGACTGCATTGTTCTGCAGTCTAATGGGTGTGACTTAGAATTTTGCAGGCTATGTGGTTTGAAATTATGCAGGATGTGTATATCACTGCTTTGTTGTGCAGGTGCATAAATGGGGTGTTTTCACCTATTTGTTTAAGTAGACCAGCAACTCCTTGCTTGCTATTGTGCATGATATATCTGCCTTGCAGGGTTTTAATCATGGTCTTGATTTCAACTCTAATTTTGGTTTTGTTATAAATATAATCTGTGATGTATTGTTCGGTGTTTCATGTTATAGTTTGATTTATTAAGTCTCTTGTGGGTTGCAGTTTAAACCCCCCAAATCCATTGAAATCAGGGGAACCCTTGGCCAATTTTCATGGATGAAAATTCCCAAGGTGGGGAGAATGTAACGTCCCAAAAATTTCAAACTTTGAATAGTGCACCTCGGGAAGTGTGCCTAACTGGTCGCCTGTTGGACCGAGTAAACGTTGACTTGTTTGACTTACTTGATTAACTTAAGTTAGATAGGTCATGTGTGAAATATGGAGTGTGTGTGTTAAAAGAGTTAGTTTGATTGAGTCATATATACCTAGTTAGGTATGTATGCTTTACACCCAAGTCATGAGTGAGTTATAAAGAATAGGGAGAAACTATTTCCCATTTTCTTTGGAGTTGTTGAGAAATTAAGAAGAAATAAATTAGAAGAGTGAGAGTGTGTGTGTGAGTAATGAATGTGTGATTGAGGGTGGATCGGAAAGATTTGCGAATTTAAGGCTTCGCATCGAAGTGAGATCGGAGATTTTGGAGTTGTGAAACCCATATGGTGAATGAGAGCTTGGGATCAAGAGATCCGATCGGCTTAGAAGGTAAACTTAGTTATTTTAGTTGGAACTTATAGTTGCTATGCTATGAATTTAATTTATTAGGTGTGAAAAATTAGTAAGAAAGGAGTATAGGTGTGGATGAATGAGTTCTAGAAGTTAGAACTCGACCCTGTTCTGAAATGGGAAAAATCGATCAAACGGAATTAGTGATCGTTCGATCGATTTTGCCAAAGAATAAGGGACTGTAGTGCTGGGTTTCAAAGGAAACCGTTCAAACTAAATTAGTGATCGTTCGATCGGTTTTGCCAAAGGTTTAAAGTAGGTAGTGAAGGATTTATGAGGAAATCAATCGAACGAAATGAAACCGTTCGGTCGATTTTGGGAAATCATTTGATCGATTTAGCAAATCGTTCAATCGATTTGAGCTGATTAAGGCTTTTATTGAGTTTTATTTACATGAACCATGATTTAGCTTCCAAACCCCATGTTTTACACCATTTCTGATACGTTGCGTGTGTTTTGACCATGCCTAGGTTGAGCCGAACCTTGGGTAGTTAAGGCTAGCTCGGATTGAAGAACCCTTGGAATGATTTCATGTGAGGTAGAGATTACTCTGAGCATGTACACTTGATTACAAAAGCATGTATGTAGTGATGTTATATGTATGCACGTGTGTTAAAAGCATAGTTATGTGCTTGTGTTTCGAAATGAGTTAAGCATGAGAATTTAATATGTGTGTGTGTGTACACTAAGTTACAAACCTGTAAGCATATGAGGTGTGACATCTCAGGGATGTATATGTGATGTGAGCATGTAGGTGATGCATATGAGTATGTGACATCCCAGGGATGTATAATCAATGTGAATATCTAGATGATGTGAACTATATCAATAAGACTTGAACAAGCTTTGAATTATTATATTTAGCATAATTTCACGGTGAATAACTATATGTATCTTTACACAATTGATTTAAGGTTCGGAGAATACCCCACCGATGCGGTGGTATACCCACGACTGACTCGACAGGATATCCGTGACCAATATGACGGGATATCCGTACACCAGTTGAAATCCTAGGGATGTATGTGAGTTTTGTACCCCGTCGCCTATGTGAAAGGGACTTGGGTTATGTTCGACAAAAAAGAGTCTGATTAGACGACGATGAAGGGTATTCCATCAGGGCTCAACGCTAGATTGCTCGAGGATTATTTACGTTACTTAATTTAAGTCATAAGACCAGCCTTTTTGTGTTATGTGAACAAGTTGAGAATAAGATAACATGCGTAATGTAACAGATGCATTCAGTTCATACTTCCAATAACTTAAACTGTTTTCTAATGATAAATCATGCTTCGATTATTTCAGGAAATGTATGTGAATAAGATAGCTTTACATATTCAGATATTATTCCCTATTGAGCTAGGATGTAGCTCACCCTTTTGACTATATGTCACAAGTTTTGAGATCGTGGCTACTTCTGGAGACGTTGATCCTGATGATACGTATTACGTTCCCGTGGAGGAGTCAGAGCCCCCTCCTGAGGAGTTCTTTTAGAAGACCCTCTGCGTACTTTGATTATCTTGTGAGAGTGATTGTACGGCTTGGTATGTCCAGCCCTATTTTTTGAGATAATATAATTATTTGAGACATTCTTTTGGCGAACCATCAGAGGTGACCTTTGTTTTGTCATCAATGGTTCGAGTTGGTTCTTTTTTCTCATGCAATGGCATGGGGTTAGAACTATCTTTTGGGTCTCATGTTATGACATACTATTACTTAGAACTGGAGATTTAGTTTAATTGTTCATGCTTTACTTTTGCATTTGTATGGATATACCAAATGTTTCGTGCATGTTTATGGGGCACGACCTCGAGGGTCATGCCGATGGCACAGGTTTTGGGGTGCTGAAATCCGAGCTATCACAGAAACCATGGTGATTATTAGGTGTTTCTATTCGTGTGTACTTGACTCCCTATGGGTGCGACAAAGTACCATGAAACCAATGAACCATAGTAAATTTTTGGGGACAAAAATTCCTAAGGGGGAGAGATTGTGACGTCCTGAAAATTTTGACTTTGAACAGTATGTCTCGATGTGCGTTCCCAACGGGTCATGCACCTGAAAAAATTGAAAATATTAAAATAAGTTAAGTTAGCATAGGCTTTTAGTGAGAAGGAATAGTGATGGGATGAGAATGACCATGAGATGGTGAGTGATACACCGAAGTTCAGTGTATGTGCTTAATACCCACGTTTGAGCTTTTAAGTATATAAGTTAAAAGATAAGATAATTAAATTCCCTTGCTTTGGTTGTTGAGAGAAAATAAATGAGAAGAGAGAGAAGGGAGTTGCCTTGAATACGAACGTGCATTCGAGATCGAAAACCTATGCGAGATTAAAGAGGTTTGAATCGGAGTGAAATCCAAAGTCCAAGAGGTGAAAACCTAGCTTGAAGTGTGAACAATGGATCAAGGATTCGATCAATCCAAAGGTAAGGATTTTGATTCTTGTTGTTGTGAATTATGTCCGTTATAGTTTTAATTGGCATGTGAGTGAGAAATTAGAAGAAAAGAGGGTAAGTTTTAAAGAAAATAGGTTTGAGAAGTTAAAACCCGAGAATGGGAAGAATTTGACAAAATCGATCGATCGAAATAAGTGATCAATCGATCGATTTTGTCCTGTGTAAAAGAA
This sequence comes from Chloranthus sessilifolius, assembly GCA_021018995.1. Classification (NCBI taxonomy): domain Eukaryota; kingdom Viridiplantae; phylum Streptophyta; class Magnoliopsida; order Chloranthales; family Chloranthaceae; genus Chloranthus; species Chloranthus sessilifolius. The sequence goes on along the minus strand of CM037590.1, from coordinate 120,810,027 downwards.
CAAGGGTTTCTAAGGAATCTGATTGATCGAAATAGTTTCGATCAATCGAATTGTGAAAACCGATCGATCGATATGCACACTGATCGATCGTTTTATGGAAAATAGTGAGCTAGCGTGTTAAATGGCTCCTGGAGAAATAGACTGATCGAAAATGATTTTGATCGTTCAAGTTTGGAAACCGATTGATCGATTTGTGAATCGATCGATCGATTTAGGTAGATTCAGGATTTTGTTTGGTTTTGATTCAAAGACTTTGGGGAGACCTCATATCTTCCTATTTTACGTCATTCTGATGTATGGACTACGATTTGATGTGTTCTAGGTATGGGTTGTGTATATGCTTGAGGAACTGGTTTGGATTTAAAGGAGTTCATTAACTTCTCATCAAGGTAGGGAAAACTCAGTAACATGTGTATTTGATTTCGTTTAGCATGAACTTTGTGATATGATAAGAATATGTACGTGATTGTGTAGTTTTTCGTCCGTCGTTTAACATGAACTTTGTTATGGCTATTTAACATAAAAAGTATGTGAGGATGTGCACTAAGAAGAAACCACAAGTGTGTGTGTGTGTGTGAAACTTGATAAGTGAGTATGTGACCTCAGTAAGAAACTATGATATGTGTAAGTGACATCAAGAATATGTGTGTGTGAAACCAGAAATTGTGATAAGTGTGTGTGTGACTTTGAAGGCAACCCTATTATGTATTATCACAAATACATGGTGAATAACTATGAGTTAAATTTTCACTTTGATTTAAGGTTCATGTGTGAATACCCTACCGATGAGGCGGTATACCCGTGACCGGTACAACAGGATATCTATACTTGTGCTCCAGTACGGCAGGATATACATTCTTTGATTTCCAATCTGTGGAAATACTTCATTCGGCACAAGTCACCTAATTTGAAGGGGCTTAGGCAATCTTGTGTGAATTGTTCATTGAACGACGATGTTTGGGATATTACATCGGTATTTTATACAGCTCTCGATGCTATATTTGCTCGAGAGATTACTTAAGTGATTTGTTTAAGTGTGTGCGTTAAGAGAATAACTTGAGTAGCCGGGATTAGTGTGTTATGAAACTTTACATCTGATATTCATTTTGTTAATTTAATTTCTTTTAAATTATAAATTGTGACTCTCAGTAAACTAAGTATGTTTCTAATTATGCCATGAAATATATGTTTAATATCATAATATGCATGTTGTTTATGTTTCCCTATTGAGCTTAGATGTAGCTCACCCTTCGACTATACATCACAGGTTCAGAGGTAGCGGCAGGGACTGAGGACATAGATCCTGAGGACCCTGAGTACATTCCTGGGGAGGAGACAGAGACCCCTCTAGAGGTGTTCTTCTAGCGGATTGTGCTGCGCTAGTTTGATTTTGAGATTTTATTTGTAAGGCTTGGTACATCCAACCGGTTTAGTTTTTGCAAAAATACTTGTATATGTCTCACAGTATTTTATTTTGCGAACCATGTGTTGGTGATGATTGTTTCTCACTAATGGTTCAGTTCGGTTCTTTTGGCCATGTGTGTCGCATGGGATTATAACTGTCTTTTGTTATATTTGAGTTGTCTTTATATAGAAATAGAGATTTATTTCGTATGATGACTTTATCTACTTATTTAAATATATGCTTTGTTTTGCTTTGTGTGTGGATGTACCAAGTGTTCCATTCGTATAAGGGGATCGACCTTGATGGCTGATCCGATGGCGCGAGTTTTATCAACCCTAATAAGATCAATTTCATCAACCTCATCAATATCAGCTTCTAGTGGTGTCTGGGCTACTTGGTGATCATCATGGTCATTATTGTCCTCAATGTTCATAGAAGAGGATGTTTCAATTCTCGATGTTGTGTTTAGCCCCTCATTAGGTATTGACCCTTGCGAAGGTGCCCAACCCAATCCACCAGTCACATGTGTCCCACTATATATGATGTCCAATTCTTTGGCATATTCAAGTTCCTTGTATTGCTAATCTTTATCGTTAGGGTATTTCTGTAATTAATTCATCCCCACATAATGAAAATAAATTATAAAACAATTAGAAAATAATAGTAGATTGTGTAATACCTTTAGCCATTCATCCCACCATGCTTCATCAACAACAACTGTATTCTTAGTGGAATCCCATCCCAAACCTGTATTGGCCCTTAGCTTATTCCATCTTAGCAATTTGTCATTGGTTTTATCCCAATGATACTTCAATTGGTGACTGTCGTACTCCATCCCAGTTCTCTTAGAAAATTCATTGACCATTATCTCATACCCTGAGTTATCTGTGACAGCCCAACTTTTCTCACACGAACTTTTAGGAAAAGTCGGGTCATTAGATGACAATCCAGTTTCCTCCTTACGTAATAATGAGGAAACCGGACTGTCCGATGCTTTTTAAGGCATATCCACGCATACGGAAGGCAAAGTAAATATCACATGACACTATTTCAATTCTAGTTCTATACGTGACATAATCCAAAATTAACAAAATACCCACCGGTGACGGCCAACCGTCACCTAAACAGTGGTTCTAAAACTATACGAAGTTATGCAAATCTTAGTTCAAGTATTTTACTTACAACCAACAAAATGCACTAAGCCAAAATCTATCACAACCGAACTAAGGAAAATAGTCTTCAAGTGGAAGCTCTTCTTCCGCCTCTGGCACATAATCAGGATCCTCTTCTAGCTCAAGATCCCGATCCATGTCTAATCCTGTAACATAAGATGTCGGGATGAGCTAACAGTCTAAGCTCAGTAGGAAAATGATGAATATTAACTCTCATTTCATTAATTCGAAACATAGGTTCAATGATGATAATCAACAACATTTTCATATCAAACTAAATCAATGATGAACTTTCAATGTCATTTCATATTTAAACAGAATTTAAAAGAGCTTAAGTTTCAAATTGATATTCAGATAAACTTCGGAATTTCATATGGTTTCATATTCTATTCATTTCTCTTATCTTACATGACATGCTTAGTTCAATAATGACTTAAGTGGTTACTTAAGTAACTCCAATGCAGTTATAGCATTGTTGAGCCAATGACTTATGGGAAACCCCCTAACCATCTTCTTTCAATGAATATTTACTGAGAGTACTGTAGATACCCAAATTTGGCCTAAGGCCCAATCGAAACACATTTCGAGAGAGGCGCATTTTCGAGCTTTTGATGGCATGTATGGAACCCCTAGAAATCACCCCAAACCCTTAGGAATCACCCTAGATCCCTTAGGAACCTATCCCGAACCTTTAGAAATCAGTCCCGACCCTTAGAACCCATTCCAAACCCTAAACCTAACCTTTCCGGGCAATGGATAAAGAGTGGTGCACTAGGACTATATGTCTTCTACTGATATCAAATCATATACTATTGGAAAGAGGACTTCTCCAGCTTTCTAACGAGCTAAAAATCACCTTAATCGGAGTTGTATATCAAAAGTTATGGCCATTTGAAAATCAGACTTTTTTGGAGGGATTTTTGCCTGGCGCAACTAATAGTTGCGCCAAGCCATTTTCCCCCTAGATTTGCCTGGTGCAACTATTAGTTGCGCCAGGCCTTTTTCCCCCAAAAAATGGCCTGACGCAACTAATAGTTGCGCCAGGTATAAATGGGTCCCCCCACCCCTCACGAAGCCAACTTTCAGGCTACTGTTCATTACTGCTTTACTGTACATTTGCCTAGCGCAACTATTAGTTGCGCTAGGCATATGAACAGTAATTGTTGGATTTTGTCCCGAAAATCATGATTGGGGTTTGACTTGTTGACCACCTTGACCTTTGGGGTATGTTTTGTTAGTTTTGTTGCACCCTTTTGAAGCCTATTTGCACCCCTTTAAGTGGCTTAAGGCCTCACTCCATCATCCACCATTGGAGGACCTTCCCACACATTTCAAGGCTCCAAAAACCCTAGGAAACCTTAGATTGCCCATTACCTAATTGCTAATCCAATTAAGACTTTAACCCCTCACCAATCCTCCCTTCCTCTATAAATAGAGAGCCACCCATCTTGCTTAAGGGTTGAGAATTTCTACCTAAGAGAGAAGGAGCTTAAAGTGAGAAGATCTTTCTCCCTTTGGTGCACTCCTACCATACAAAAATCAGAATTTCAAAACCTCTTCCCACCCTTAGCATTTCATAAAAAACCCTTAGGTTAGATGTGTGTGATCCCCTTGCCTTCCTTCCCTACCTATTAGCTTCAAGCCTTAAGAGCTAGAACCCCATTTTCCCCCATACAAAGCCTTCAAGAGCTCATCAAAGCAAGTCACACAAGGCTCTCCTACGGTGCTATAAGGGCCCGAGGGCTCCGGCTCTTCCCTTTCTTCTCCTATCTCCTTCGCTCTCCCTATCTTCTCATTTTGTGCCGTTATGTCACCGAATTTTCGGTAGAAACGGAGGGGCACAAATAGGATTGGAGGCTCATTTGGGCAAGAGAGAATCATTTTCTTTTCATTTACTTCATTTTAATTTTGGCCATTAGTAGAGACCACTTTAAGCGGGTTGATCGGGTGCCTAACACCTTCCCGATCGATAATCGAAGACCCTACCCAAGAGCCTTTAGTGTGAACCGGATTCAGAGTCATATTTTTAGTACTTCGGTGCTCATAAAAATGAGCTAGGTATCCCGGGACACCGAAAGCTCTGGGTGGCGACTCTATATTTTTGTTAGAGAGTGCATCGTCGCGACGAGATCGTCTCAATTCCCACGGTTGCACAGATGGCGACTCTGCTGGATAAAGCTAGTAGAGCTTCCCCTTGAACTAGGCCTTTTTTTTTCTAACATTTTATTACAGTTTTTTATTTTATTTTTGCTATTTTTTCACTCACCCCTCCGATTAAGTCACTTTACTTACCTCTACTTTTACGTCATTTACGAGCCTTAGCCGATTGGCGGGCCTACTTGCGCATTTGTCTTTTATTTTCCTTACTTATCCGTCATTTTAGTGCCTTAGCTGATTGGCGGGCCAACTTTGTCTTTTAATTTCTTTAAATTTTCATCATTTAAAGTGTCTTAGCCGATTTGCGGGCTTACTTGTGCGCTTATATTCCATCAGTGGATGCCGGCCCGTAGTAGCAGCACGAGATAATCACCCTCGGTCTTTGAACTAAAGAAAACTTCCAAAAAAAAAAGAAAAACTTTAAAAAAATTAAAATTGAACCAAATTAGGGAGCTTAATTAATTTATTTTTACGGGGTAGATTTTAAAAAAGGGTTGGAATTAGGCAAACATACAAACACCCGGGTCTTAGTATGGCGGCAGCCCCTAGTAGTGATGATCCAAAAAAATTCCAGCCCACCTAGTATCTGAGAAGGCACTCGCGCCGGAGGTATATCAGGTGGGTTCCCATTCCAAAGCTTAAAACCCTTGGGGAGCGCGCTAGCGAGTTATACCGGACTCAAACCCTTTAGGTGCGGTGAGGAGAGAATCGATCACCAAAAAATAGCTCAGTTCCCGGAAGCCTGGCTTCCACAAAAAAACTAAAAAGAGAGACTCATTTCGGGTGTTGGTGGTTGCTATCATCAGTTCTGGAGCATCAGTTTTTGCTTGGCGCAAGTATTAGTTGCACCAGTGTAAAAAACTGGAATTTATAACTAGCGCAACTAACTAATAGTTGCGTCAGCTTTAAAATCCACATTTTTACCTTGGCGCAACTAATAGTTGCGCAACTAATAGTTGCGCCAGTATAAAGATAGTGCCCTACAACCTGGGCGCATGTATTAGTTGCGCTAGGTCTGTTTAGTAGCACCCCAGGCCGAATCTGTGGCCTTCTTCACCTCCCGAGTCCCCCGATCAATGTGCTTAGTGCCTTCTTTAGGCCCCGCCATCTCCGACACCCAATACGCTTCCGCCGGTCAAAAGAGGGCAACTTCTTTTTAGCTCATTCCGAGAGATCGAGTTGTTTGCCTCAATTTTCGTGCCTTCAATAGATCGAAGGTTCTCCTTCGATTCTTTCGAAGTGCATCGAAATCGTCGCCATGGGTCTTGAATTAAAGTACGAGAGCCACCAGAGAAGGGAATTCCAAGGCCTCGGAACCCTTGTTTTTCAAAACTTTTTCAAAAAATTCAAAATATATATAAAATCAAAACCAAAAAAATATATATATAGTTTGTGGTGCCGGCACAACGACATCATCTTGCCCTCCGGCGTCCTGTAGGGGAAGAAGGAGGAGGATTTTTGGGCCTTATCCAAGGCACCCTTACCCAACCCGTTCCCGTAGAATGTCGTGGGTAGTGGACCCGGCTTACGCCGATCCCGACTCATCCTCGCCACATTCTCCAACCCACTCCCATTCGGGAGAAGTTTTTTCCACCATTCCCCTCACCCAACCCCCCTTTACCGTTACCGGCCCATTTGGCGCCCCCATATTCCCAACCATTACCCCCCAAAATATCCAAAGTCCTACCCCCCATTCTCCATCTTTTGCCCAAACCATGCCCATGCCAAACCTAAACCCATTTTCCCAATTCAAGTCCATGCCCTAATGTCCATCATCCCCCTATAGACCCGATCCACCCACATTCACATACACCGATTCCGCCCTATCCGCCCCCCCGCAAAATCCCCCATCCATCCGAGTCATGCCCATTTTTACCGAGGCCATGCCCAACTTTCCTCATCCCTCCTCATCATACCCCTCATTATCCCAAAACATCCCCTCATCCACCCCATACCCCACCACCTACCATGGTCATGCCCGATTATACCGAGGCCATGCCTAATTTTTTTGCCACCTCCACCCCATCTATACCCAATCATCCCTTAAACCCACCATCCACATCAGATCCTCCTTCCATGATATGATGGAGGAGATGTTTCAAGCCTACTCCTTATGGAAGGCTTCCCAAAATACCTCCCATCATCCACACCCCACATCCATGAACCCATCCCATACCTTAGCCAACCTCCATGCTTCACTCCCCCATTACACCCATCAACCCCTCATAATCCACACCACCCAAACCCCCATTACCCACTTACCCCAAGGCCCATTGGCCCAAACCCCCTTTTCTCACATATCCCAGGGTCCCATGGCCCAATACCCCACCACCCAAACCTACCCAGGGCCCATGGCCCAGACCCATCAAGGCCCACTCGGCCAGACCCACCAAGGGCCCATGGCCCATACCCATCAAGGCCCATTTGGCCATATCCACCAAGGGCCCATGGCCCATACCCATCAAGGCCCATTTGGCCAGACCTCACCAAGGGCCCATGGCCCAAACCCATCAAGGCCCATTAGGCCAAACCCCTCAAGGGCCCTTGGCCCATACCTATCCAGGCCCACACCCACTAAGGGCCTGTGACCCAAACCTACCAAGGGTCCATGGCCCAAACCTATCAATGGCCTGTGACCCAAAATGGCCAAGGGTTCATGGCCCAAACCAAAACCCCACACTCATACCTTCCACATTTAACCCAACCTTCACAGCCGGGACAAACCCATGCCATACCTCAAACCCAATTCTCCCATGGCCCCACACCCCAAGGCCATCTCCAAACTTTCCCCCATACCCAATGGCCCCATCAGGCCCCACCTCAAAACCAAGTTCCCATCACCCAACAAATATTTCCTCACCCCCAATGGGCTCACCCAACCCCCACTCATGTCGTTCCCATCCAACCCATGCAACAACAACAGGAGAATCCCGCCCTCGCTGCACACTATGCCAACCAGCAGTATGAAGAGGACGAGATTAGGAATAGCGGGGCCTATGCTAGGGCTTTGACCTGCCTCAACCCTCCTCCCATAATTGCCCACCCCCTGGTAGCCCAGAGTGAAGTCCAACTGACAGCCAAGAAAGCGACCCTTGTATCAAAAGAGTCAGAACAGCTGAAAGAACAGTTAGACAAAATACAAAAGCAGCTGATGAAAATGGGTGGTGTTGAAATCTACGCCACGGACTTCACAGACTTATGTCTGTTCGCTGAGGTCCCCCTACCCCCCAAATTTAAAATGCCAGCCTTCGACAAATATAATGGCATTGGCAATCCTATTGCGCACTTGAAGTCCTACTGTGGGGACAAGTGCCAATACGGGGAGGACGAAAAACTGCTAATAAAAGTCTTTCAAAAGAGTCTGATCGGGCCGACTTTACGATGGTTCACATCTTTAGAACCGTCTATGATGAAAACGTGGAGGGACTTGACGCATCTCTTTCAAGAACAATATGTCTACAATATAGACATCGAGCCGCGTAAGTCCCACTTGGCCCGTTTAAAATAGAACCAAAACGAGACCTTCAGTGACTACTTGGGGCGATGGAGAGCATTGGCTGCTCAGGTCAGGAATAGAATACCTGATGATGAACAGATAGAGATGATCTCAAAGAACACTCTATCAGTGATTTCGAACTTTTTGGTATATCAGCAGCAGACCAGCTTTGCTGATCTGGTGAGAAATACTAATCGATGCGAGGACGCCATCAGGGAGGGGCGTCTAAATAAGAATATGCCGAGTGGACCCAGTGGGGTTAGAAGATTTTCAGAGTAAAGGAACGAGAAGAGAACAGGGGGCGATGTCCAGAACATAGTCAATACCTGGCCTAATAACAATACAACCCCGTTTCAATTTCAAGTCCCCACCAAAGACTGTTAGGCGACGCAAAGAAGAATGGGGAATGGGCAAGGAATGCAAATGACCCCGAAACAGAGGAGAGCCCGCTACGACCAAGTTTTCATACCTCTGGAGCAATCATTGAGTGTACTTTTGCCCCTGTTAGTAGAAAAGCGATTACTGGCTATCCGCCAACCACAACCTCCTCCTCACTCGATCCCAAGGAACTATGACCCAAATACCCACTGTAATTTTCATCGTGGTCCGTGTCACCATCGATCAGCTTCCCATAAAGCACGCCATCCAGATTTGATTGATGTCGGAAAATCATTCCCCTGCACCCTCTCGCATGCTAATGTTCACCACGTACTACCCCCACATCCCACCGGAGGAGGTGTCTCAATCCACCGCCTAATGATAGAAGATGAGGAGTTTGAATTTGACCCATCCGATTATATCAGTGATCGGGAGAATTATGTGGCACCATTGCCGAGGAATGATGAAGAAAGGAATGTTGGGATAATTGAACCCCTAAATTTGTCTGAATATTTCCCCAACCCACCCTCGCAATTTGAACCCTTGAATCTCTGGGCATACTTTTCATCCACCACACCCGTCAATTATGTAAATATCAATGCATACCAACCATACACCACAACCCCCATCAATTATCCTATAAGCCCCCAAGCTCCTAATCAAGACCAGCTTATCAATGGCTGCACTACCCCATTTCAACTACCACCATACACCACAACCCCATTGATTACCCTCTAAGCCACCAGCCCCAATCCAACACCCGACCCATCGTTATCAATGGCTCATACCACCCCATCACCCAGTTCACCACGCAAACCCCACCACCTGTGTCAATTCCTAACGCCCATCGACCCCCATCTTCCGCCAAAGACTCCACCACTATCAATGGCCTACTTTTACCTCCTTCCCTCCAATGCCCCCACCCTCAAGCTTCACCACCCCCATTTGGTCCAAACTTTCCACCCAACCTGCTACCACCGAGGTGAATTAAGTATTGCCTACACCTCCTGAGCTGACAGTACAAGTGCCTCAAGTACCGGCAGCCATACCTTTCCAACTCTCGGGACCCATATATGATCCTCATCAGGTCCCGCTAAGCTACGAACAAACAGAGGTCAATGCCGGCAGCAGCAACAGAGAAGGGGCAGTAGATTTTGTTATCAAGTCAAGGAGGATATCAAAGCAGCCAAAAGCACCAGCAGTAGCACAGGCCCAACCCAAAGGAAAGAAAGACAGCGCAGTGAACCCCTTCGAGAAGATGAGTCGAGAACATATATTGGAGACTCAGCTGAGAAGATTGTCTACCTATATCACTGTATGGGATCTGTTGATGACGTCCCCACTCCATTTCCAAGCATTAATGGGGGCATTAAAAAATGTGCATGTATCACTTCAAGTTAGCCCAGATGAAGTCGGGCAGATAATTGGTCAAGTGATGGCTCCAAATGCCATTTCATTTTCTGTTGCTGATTTACCTGAGGAAGGAGGTAGTCACTTAAAATCTTTGAATATAACCGTTGAGTCCAGAAATATGATTATCCCCTTAGTTCTAATCGATAATGGGTCTACATTGAATATATGCCCATTAAGAATTGCCACCAAGATTGGGATAGATCCGTGCATGCTGAGATCCACAAGAACCAGTGCCCGAGGTTTTGATGACACACGAAGAGAGATAATGGGAGAAGTTGACCTTGAGTTGTTAATTGGGCCAATGACCTTCTCCATACTATTTTAGGTAATGGACATCAAATCCTCATTTAATCTTCTGTTAGGGAACCCGTGGCTACATGAAGTCGGAGCCATACCTTCCACATTGCACCAAAAACTCAAATTTGCATCTGGACATAAGATTATCACAATCATCAGAGAGGGGCACAGTGAGAAAGAAAAGGCCGCCAATAGCGTTGAAAAACCTAATATGCTGGATATACCACACACTGCTGAGGACGTCGACCTCCACAGTTTCGAGTACGAGGTGTCGGTAATACTCCCGGAGCCCATCGAGGGCATCATTCCAAGAACCGGAGGTGGCATGGTAGCAGCAATAGCCATGCTCCAAAAGTGGGGCTATAAAAAAGGAAGGGGTCTGGGACCCAAATTACAAGGAAGAAAAGAGCCAGTTATCGCCAAGGGGCAGAAGGTTCGATTCGGGTTAGGATACAAACCCACAGAAGAAGAGGTCCGAGAGGCCAAAGAGAAAGCCAGGGTCGCCGAGGCTGCAAGAGCTCGAGGAATCAACATAGAAGAGAAACCTTGCCCTAGGCCGCACATCAGGGATTCCTTTGTCAGCGTAGGGGTTGTAAAGATCAATCGAAATGGGGTAACCCATTTGACCCCACACAAACCCACAGCCCCAATCCATCCCACCAATCCCCAGATCTCCCTTCCCAGCTTGGAGATAGATTTGGCCTCGTTGTCCCTTTTTGAGGAACGACAGTCGGTACCTGAACCCCCCCTGTGGTGAATCACCACAAAACTGAGTTATCATTTGAGGACATGATCTCAGACGAAATGGGGATCAATATGATGGAGGCCGACTCCAATAAGCCATATCAGTCAGCACCCTCCATCCCAACAGGTAAAGAAGCAGCCCCTCAGGTACGCAACAGGGCGTCTTTGCCCCAAACCCTGGAAGCGGTGAGTGGCCTAACATTTGGCACTCGTTTCCCAAAAAAAAAAAAAAACCTATAAAAAGTGAGAGAAGCCCTTGGTAAACAATACCTTGTGTATATAGCAACCCGCCTTGCCAGGGGTCCGTCTTCGAAGAAAACAAATATGTTAAAAACATGGAAAAAATACAAAATCTCAAAAACATGAAAAAACCACAAAATCTCAAAAACATTGAAAATATCCAAAGTCCAAAAATATTATCATTTAAAATTTTAGAAAATGTCCCACAAAAGGATGCCTTAATCAAAATGCCCGTCCCACGTGAAATCAATCCCTTCCCCATAGAAATACAAGAAGAGGTAGAGATCACCAGTCTGAACGAGGATGTCCCCTTGGAGGAGCTCCTCAATGAGCTCATTGACCGATTTGCCGACTTTGAGTATGGCCCTACCCCCATTGTCGAAGAGACCGAAGACGTCAATCTAGGAACTGAGGAGGTAACCAGGATAACCATAATCGAAACGTCACTGTCTCCTGAGGAAAGAAAAAGCATGATCGACTTCCTTCGGTCATACCAAGATATTTTTTCCTAGTCGTACGAGGACATGCCTGGTCTGGATACTGATTTGGTCGAGCATGAGTTTCCCCTCTACCCTGATATGAAGCCAGTCAAGTAGAAGCTGAGACGTCTCCGACCCGAGTGGATGTTGAAAGTCAAAGACGAGGTCTCATGGTATCCAAATACTCGCAATGGCTAGCCAATATCGTACCTGTGCCGAAGAAGGACAGAAAGGTCTGCATATGTATCGATTTTCGCAATTTGAACAAAGCGAGCCCAAAGGACGATTTCCCATTACCACACATCGACATCTTGGTCGATAACACAGCTAAGCATGGGATGCTTTCTTTTATGGATGGATTCTCAAGATACAATCAGATCAAAATGGCAGAGGTTGATCGTAAGAAGACAGCATTCATTACCCCCTAAGGAACCTTTTGCTATCGAGTCATGCCATTCAGGCTGAAGAATGCGGGTGCAAAGTACCAGAGAGCTATGACTGCACTATTTCATGACATGATGCACTGAGAGATTGAAGTGTATGTCGACGACATGATAACCAAATCACCGGAGCGAAGCGACCATCTGGTAAACCTTCAGAAGTTGTTTGAAAGACTGAGGAAGTATCGATTACATCTGAATCCACAAAAGTGTGCATTTGGCGCCATGTCAGGGAAACTTCTAGGGTTCATTGTCAGCAAGAGGGGGACTGAGGTCGACCCAATCAAAGTCAAAGACATTACTAAAATGCCATCACCGTCTACCAAGAAAGAGGTTAGAGGGTTTCAAGTAATACGATATCGCTTGCCTCATTCAGACTAACTCCAATCTGCATGCCGATCTTCAAGTTACTAAGGAAGAATTCGCCCATTGAATGGAACGACGATTGTTAGGCAGCGTTCGGAAAAATCAAAAGCTACCTCCTTAATCCACCTATTTTGATACCACCTGAGCCAAGGAGACCACTCTTGATGTATCTCTCCACGATGGAAGTTTCGATGGGATGTGTCTTGGGGCAGCACGATGAAACGTGAAGAAGAGAGCAGGCCATTTACTATCTGAGCAAGAAGTTTACTGATTATGAAGCGCGCTACTCTCATCTGGAGAAAGCATGCCTGGCTGTTGTATGGGCTACTCCAAGGCTCTGCCACTACTTGCTATCTCAGGCGGTTCTGCTCTTGGCTCGGATGGACCCATTGAAATACCTATTTGAAAAGCCAGCTCTCACTGGACGAATTGCATGATGGCAACTTTTATTATCTGAATTTGACATCACGTACGTCACTCAAAAGTCAATCAAGGGGCAGGCGCTTGCTGATCATCTTGCCGACAATCCTATACCTGATTATGAGCCTTTGAGAACTGAGTTCCCCGATGAGGACATCCTGTTCATGATAGAAGATGATACGGAAGAAGCAGAAGAATTATGGGTAATGCACTTTGACGGGGCAGCAAATGTCGAGGGCCAAGGAGTTGGCGCCATCCTGATTTCACTGAAAGGATCCCATATACCGGTCTCTATCAAGCTCACTGAAAGTGAAGCGGTCAATATTATGAAGAAATCCATGAGGGAGTATGCGGAGCCCACGTCAGCAGTCACATGCTCGCTAAGAAAATCCTACGGCAGGAATACTTTTGGACCAACATGGAATCGGATTGTTGCAAACATGTTAAAAAATGCTACAAGTGTCAAGAATACTCCAGTCTGATACACGCTCCTACCATTGATCTTCACTGCATGACCACTCCTTGGCCATTTGCTACCTAGGGCCTTGACGTTGTCGGAATGATTAATCCGAAAGTATCAAACAGACATCGGTTCATCCTCGTCGCCATTGAATACTTCACCAAGTAGGTAGAAGCGGCGTCATATGCCAACATCATGGCCAGTCACGTGAAGTTTCTCAAGAATAATATTGTGTGTTGATTTGGAGTACCCAAAGATATCATCACGGACAACGGCACAAACTTTGCGAATAAGCGCATCCGAGACTTCTGCGAGCAATACAAGATTAAACACCATTGCTCATCCCCTGATCGGCCTCAAACTAATGGAGCCGTGGAAGCCGCGAACAAGACAGTCGTCCGCATCCTTGAGAAAATGGTCGTCACTTATCGAGATTGGAGCGAAATGCTGCCATTTGCTTTGTGGGCCTATCGGAAGTCGATCTGCTCCGCTACAGGGGCAACACCATTCTCCCTTGTGTATGGAACCGAGGTCGTCCTCCCGATAGAGGTTGAAGTACCCTCACTCCGAATCCTCATAGAATCAGGCTTACTCAAAGTAGAAAGAGAGAGATCCCGCTTTGAACAATTAAACTTATTAGACGAGAAGAGACTCCTAGCCTTGTGTCACACCCAAGTGTACCAGGGGCAAATCACACGCGCTTATAATAAACGTGTCCGCAGTCGAGATCTGAAGGTAGGAGACATTGTGTTGAAGAAGATCTTCCCATCCCTTCATGCCGATCTAAGGGGAAAATTCAAGCCGAATTGGGAAGGGCCATATGTCATTCAAGAAGTGCTGCCGGGATACGCCATCCGCCCCGCCACCATGGACGGAGATCATCTTCCTGAGCTCATCAATGCGAGATACGTTCGACAGTTCTACTCTTAGTCTATCGCGATAAGGTAAGTATTGGTGAAATAGATACGTGACTGCTTAAGAACCACCCAAAAGAGGCCATCACTCCAAGCACAGTAGCAAAAAAAAAAAGCATCCCCTAAAAAATGATGATATCCTTTGCTACCCCATTTGAGCCTGGGCCTTTTTTTCTTTCAAGAACTTCTTTCTCAAAAAAATGTGTGTATGTACATTCAAAAAAGAGAAGTAAAATTACCATCAACCAAAACCCCAAAAAAAAACAAAGGGGATTGCCTGAAATAAAACAAAAAGGACAAAAATTTTGGGGCGTGTACAGTAAGATCCCCAAGAAAGTATGTTTAGAAAACTGAAGCCGTATCAAGGAAACACTTTTTTAGCCCAACATACCTTTAAATCCTAATCTAACCCATGGCCAAGCTACACCCTGAAGAAAGCCCTCTTTTTAGGTTCACAAGCAGTCATAGCATCTGTTAAAGTCAACACAAGCCGAGTTGTGAGACAACACCTGAACCCCATCTAGTCGGCTATGATGGAATCAACGTCTATGTCATGGCTAAAGAAACGAAAGAATAAAAAAAATATATATAAAATAAAAATACAAGCTCAAAGCAAGATGGACGTGGTGAAAACCCGAAAGGGCATTACGGGTAAAAATAGCGAGCTTGTGCGGACCAAGTGAAAACTCGAAAGGGCGCTTGGGGTAAGAAAGCTAAACCCATGGACGTGGTGAAAACCTGAAAGGGCGCCACGGGTAAAAAAAGGGAGATAAATAAATAAATAAATAAAAAGAGAAAAAATTGAAAAAAAAAAGTTTGGACTGATTGAGAAGATTGATGTTTGAGGAACCCTTTTGTTACTCTTCCTGTACCCTCTTGTCCGACTGGGCCGCTTATGCTAGTTCGAATCGGGTCCCGACTAGAATTGTCTTTGTAAAACTCGCACCATCAAACGTATGACCCGAGGCAAGGAGAAAGCTTTAACTCAATCTAAAGGGATCAACGTTCCGACCTTGGTAAAATCTGGAAACTCACTCAGGTCCGACTGCATGAAAGAGTTCGACTATGCTCAAAATGGGACCCGTTACTCCGTCTCACTATCAAGGCATAAAAAAAAAAAAAAAAAATCAAGAAAAATCCAAACACCAAAAAATGTGTATATATTTCTACTCATTTTCATGTACATATTTTCAGCATCATATTTCAATCTCAAAAATGAAGAAAAATAATAATAAATCTCCAAAAATAAAAATCTAAACAATATCTTGAAAATGAAGAAGTGTAGGTAGAAATCTACTTTTTCTTTTATTTTTTAGGATGCATTTCTTTATATGTATAAAAAAAAAAGGGACTGACATTTTCTCGAGGATGTGCAGGAACATCACACGGTCCAAAGCCTCGAAGCGGGCAACTTCTCAGCATGGACAAATCAGATAAAGCATCTCACCATCGACGTCACGTCTAATAAAAAAATGATGAAAATTATTTTGAAAAGAAAAAGAAATCTATGTTTTCATGCTACGCATAGCTACGCACTCAAGTATTTTTGATGCGATAAAATGTCAATATTTTATCGACAATGCAGTTGTGAAAAATTAATGTCCTAGGTCAAAGGTTTGCCTTGGATCCATGGATCCTGCTTCAAAGCAAGAGCGATAGTGTCAATTTTGGTCAAACAGTCAATGCTTGGATCGAATTGATTCCACTGCTAAATCTTTTGAACCAAGCGCTCTATCTTTGGATTCATATGAACGTGGGTGTCTTAAGCTTCAGATTCTCCATTGGAAAAGGTCAATCCTTGGTTGAGATCAACCTGTTGAGGATGAGATTACATATCAATCAAACTATGTGCAACCATGCATTCAGAAGGGTTCATTTCCCTTTTATTTTCTGCAAGCTTAAAACCTGTATGGGCACGGTATCCCTATAAAGTGGATGTCATATGTCTGGGTATCCGTATGATGGTCGTTTGTCCCCGTAAATTGTACTCGAGCGGGTCCGGGTCGAGGCTTCCCTCGCCTTTGTTGTTGCTTATTGCCCCCGATGGGTGTATGATTATGCATTGGTAATTGATGATTATGATCATTGTCAATAGAGACCAGGATTGGATGCCCCCTTTTGGGAGGCGCCCAATGTTTGGATAGATTTGTTCGAGGAAGTCGAAATTGGATACTCTAGGTCATGCTAAGCTGAGGCATGCTTTCAAAAAAATGGCATGTACCCCCAAAAAGCGTTATGATATCTATTCACTTCGCTTGGGTGGTCATGCTAAATAAACTTTGGGATCGATGGGTTCGCCCAAAGATCTCGAACCCTGCTTTTAGTAGGGGCACCCACGAATAATCAAATGAGGTCATCAAATGCCTTGTAGGATTGGATGCAAACTGTGGAGCCTTGCGTATGTTTACTTCGCGCCTATCTTTGAATGTGGGTCGATCACCCCTCTTACTTACGAAACTATTATATTCAGAATAAATCTTGAACATCAATCACCTTCAAATCATCTTGAGAAGCAAACATTTTTTTTGACTAACGAGCTTTCATAACTCGAGAGGCGAACATATTTCCCAGTTATTAGGCTTTTGTAACTCATTCCACCTCGGTTATACCCAATAATGTCGCTAAGCGCTTAGGAACCGATTACCTCGAAAAACGAATTATTAGCCTGGCACCCAGAGCTTTCGTTTTCTCACCATGTTACTCACCCGATGTTTGAAGTTTATTTTGATACAGCAGACCCGTCAGTAATGCCTTGGGCCTCTTCGGATGTCTCTTTTCTTTAGCATACGATCACTAGTGATTGGATACCAAAGAGGGGCATCTGTAGACACTCAAATTTGGCCCAAGGCCCGATCAAAATATATTTCGAGAGAGACGCATTTTCAAGCTTTTGATGGCATGTATGGAACCCTTAGGAATCACCCCAAACCCTTAGGAATCACCCTAGATCCCTTAAGAACCTATCCTGAACCTTTAAAAACTACTCCCGACCCTTAGAACCCATTCCAAACCCTAAACATAACCTTCCCGGGCAATGGATAAAGAGTGGTACACCAAGACTATCTGTGGTCTTCTACTGATATCAAATCATATACCATTAGAAATAGGACTTCTCCAGCTTTCCAACGAGCCAAAAATCACTTCAATCGGAGTTGTATATCAAACGTTATGACCATTTTAAAATCGGGCTATTTTGGAGGGATTTTTGTCTGGCGCAACTAATAGTTGCACCAGGCCTTTTTCCCCCAGAAATGGCTTGGCGCAACTAATAATTGCGCCAGGTATAAATGGGTCCCCCCACCCTCATGGGCCAACTTCTGTGGTAATCGTTTTATTATCGCTTATTATACATTTGCCCGACGAACTATTAGTCAAATAGTAATTATTAGATTTTGCCCTGAAAATCATGATTGAGGTTTGACTTGTTGACCACCTTGACTTTTAGGGTGTATTTTGCTAATTCTGTTGCACTCTTTTGAAGCCTATTTGCACCCCTTTAAGTGGCTTAAGGCCTCACCCCATCATTCGCCATTGGAGGACCTTCCCACACATTTCAAGGCTCCAAAAACCCTAGGAAACCTTAGATTGCCCATTACCTAATTGCTAATCTAATTAGGACTTTAACCTCACTAATCCTCCCTTCCTCTATAAATAGAGGCCACCCATTTTGCTTAAGGGTAGAGAATTTCTACCTCAGAGAGAAAGAGCTTAAAGTGAGAAGATCTTTCTCCCTTTGGTGCACCCCTCCCATACAAAAACCAGAATTCCAAACCTTTTCCCACCCTTAGCATTTCATAAAGAACCCTTAGGTTAGGTGTGTGTGTGACCCCCTTGCCTTCCTTCCCTACCTATTAGCTTCAAGCCTTAAGAGCTAGAATCCTATTTTCCCCCATACAAAGCCTTCAAGAGCTCATCAAAGCAAGTCACGCAAGGCTCTCCTACGGTGCTACAAGGGCCCGAGGGCTCCAGCTCTTCCCTTTCTTCTCCTATCTCCTTTTGTTCTCCCTACCCTCTCATTTTGTATCGTTACGCCACCAAATTTTCGGTAGGAACGAAGGGGCACAAGTAGGATTGGAGGCCCATTTGGGCAAGAGAGAACCATTTCCTTCTCTTTTACTTCATTTAAATTTTGGCCATTAGTAGAGACCGAGTTAAGCGTGTTGATCGGGTGCCTAACACCTTCCCAATTGATAACCGAAGCCCCTACCCAAGAGCCTTTGATGTAGACCGGATTCAGAGTCATATTTTTAACACTTCGGTGCTCATAAAAATGAACTAGGTATCTCAGGACATCGAAATCTCCTGGTGGCGACTCTATATTTTCGTTAGAGAGCGCATCGCCGTGACGGGATCGTCTCGATTCTCACGGTTGCACAAGTATGGTATAAACTGCCGTACCGCTCCACGATGGATGGTATAAACCTTCATACCGGTCCTTATGGGGTTTTGTTCACATAACCTTAAATCAAAGGATAACATATAACTAATTTCAGAGTTCAAAGATTTCTCCATTCTTAGAGTCGATGATTCGAATTTTCATAGTTGATGTACAATGCAATAGTTCATAGTTCGAGATTCTAATATGTCGATTAGCATTCAAAGAACATGTTCAAATTTCTATTTTCAATGAAGCATACGACTAATTTCATATTCAATTCATGTTAATCATATAAAGTGATCTATGGATAAAAATCAAAGACGAGGGTTAAGTATTGAGATTTCCCTACCTTAGGTTCAATGCAAAACGAAGGTCTTTATCAATGCGAAGGTCCCTATCAATGTCCCCCACTCTTAGCCTAGATCACACCAATATCGTACACTCTGCGTTAATGATGGCGAATTTAGATGGCTCGAAGTTTCTTAGAGTTTTTCCAAAGAAAAACTGAAGTAGTCAGAAACAGGGAAAACTGATCGATCGATTTCGAAAGGCAGAGAAATCCGATCGATCAATTTCTCAAAAAAATTTGCACATCCCTGTCCTATCAAATTCGATCAATCGATTTAAACCGATCGATCGGTGTTGACAGATTTCATAGCCCACTCGAGCTTCTTCTTTCTTGATCTATTTTCCCCCAAATTTCAATTGATCTTCATCAATTTTCACACACTCACTAATCTAAGCTTAGGAATAAATAATATCACAGAACAACACTAAAATGCTCACCTTTTTAGATCATTAATTAACGTGTCTTGCTGTGATCTTAGCCAAAGAGGGTTTCGGTGTCGAACGGTGGAATATCATGGCGATCGAATGGAAACGAAACTCAAATTGAAGCTCCTCACTAGTACATGTTGCTCTTCACCTTCTCAACTTGCGGATGACATGTCTACGATGATCAGTTCATATTTGTTCAAACCCATACTCTCATACACTCTCTGATGCAAACTATAATGTAGCTTGAAGGTTCTCCGAGGTCGAGATCTACGAGGAGAGACCAGAATCATAATGATCTGTGAGAAGGAGGCAAAACTTGTAGAGTGATCTCACCATTGAATCTCATGAATGGGTTTGAGGTAGGGGGTAGAGTGAAGGAAGTGAGAGCTCTTTCTCACTTCTCTTTCTTACAAAACAATACCCAGGTGAAATATCTAGATATTTCACTCATCTTTCCCTTTTATACTTATAAGGCTTATTTGAGTGTTAAGCCGGCACACCATTTGTCGGCGCATGGGTTTCAAATCAATGGACAAAGTGATATCTAATTCTACTTTTCACTCAGGCGTATATATTATATGCGCCTGAGTATTTCTGGGGATTTTTGGCTGGGCGTATTTAATATATACGCCTGGCAAAAACTGTTCTTTCAGCTTGGTTCAACAGTGAACAGCAAGCCCAAAATGGGTCTTTTTGAACTGGTTTCCTGGGAGGGATGCTCCCGGGAACTACTGTGTATGTTATCGGGTCACCCCTTTCCACTTCCTAGGGATACACGGCTGAATTCGGACTGTCTATGCTCTCACCATTGCGGGTTTTACGGTTTGATCGGAATTGACAACCCAACCGATATACCTCTGGCGCCAGCGCCTTCTTAGGTACTGGAAGGGGTGGTTCTTTTCAAGATCATCACCACTAGGGCTGCCGCCTTACTGGGAACTGGGTAAGTTATATCTGTGCCTCAACCCCCCGAAAACTACCCAAAATATGCAAAAATAAATTTGATTATGTCCCCACACTGTTGGTTCACTTTTAATTATAAATTTTTAAAAGGGAGTGAATTTAAGTCCAAGTTCGAGTCGGGGATGACAAGCTCGTGCCGCCTCAATGGGCTGGCCTTCAACGGTGAGATATGATGACTGAAATAAAGAGCGCACGTAGGCCCGCCAAACGACTAAGGTTCGTAAATGACTGAAATTTAAATGACGTGGAAAGTAGATGCGAGCAGGCCCGCCAAACGGCTAAGGCGGCTTAAATGACAAAACCGTAAAAACTGAAATTTAAAGGCGCAAGTAGGCCCGCCAATCGGCGAAGGCACTTAAAGGACCGAATCGTAGGGGTGAGTATGTTAGTAAAAACAACAAAAATGAAGGAAAAATAGCAGAATATCAAAAAAACAGCAATGGTTAGTAAAGATTAAAAAAAAAAGGCCAACAAGAGGGGAAGCGCTAGGGTGATGTCCCCAGCAGAGTCGCCATCTGTGAGACCATGGATTCTCTCGAACCCATCGCGACGATGCGCTCACGATGGAATAAATGTAGAGTGGCCACCCGGAGCTTTTGGTGACCCGAAAAATCTTTAAATCAATATTTTGAGCACTGAAGTGCTAAATATGACTCTGATTTACCATTTTTTGCCAAAGACTCTAAGGTAGGGGCTTCAGTTATCGATCGGGAAGGGTTTAGGCACCCGATCAAGCCGCACGTAGCGGTCTCTATCTATGGCCAAAATGAAAAATAAATGGACATAGCTTCCGCTTGCCCGAAGGCAATATAGACTATCAAGCTTTGAGCCAAACCGAAATTTCGACGGCATAACGGCTTGAATCCTTGGACGGAGGAAACACCAAGAAGGTAGAGGAAGAGAGGGGTGAGCCGGAGCTCACTGGCCCTTGTTGCACCGTGGAAGACCTTCGCTTCGGCGTACTTCTGATGACTTTAAATGGCTTAAACGGTAGGGGAATAGATTCTAATGCTAGGATTCGGTAGATGGGAAGAGTAGGATGAAGCTAGAGACTAAGTTTGACTAAAAAAGGGTGATCTAATGGTTGAAATGGATTGAAAGGGGTGAACTAAGCATGCTAAAATTCTGGTTGAAGAATAAAAATGAAACTTTCTCTCACTAGGCCTCTCTCTCTTAAACTCAAACTTTCAACCCTAATTTTTCAACCCTTTGGGAAGAGGGGGGGCCTCTCTATTTATAGAGAAAAGGTGGGTTAAAGGGTTACTTAAGAGTTAATTGGTTTAGCAATTAGGTAATCCCTCATCTAAGGTTTTCTAGGTTTTTAGAGTCCTAGGGGTTTGGGGAACCTATTTCAATGACAGATGATGGGGTGAGACCAAAGGTGACTTAAGGGTTGCATATAAGCTCAAAGGGGTTGCAACCAACCTTAAGACACCCACCTCAACCAAGGGGATGGTCAAAAGGTCAAACCTGATGAAGGAATTTCGACCATCGATGATGACGATTCATCGAGTAAGTCAAGGCGATATATTACATACAGCCCTTATGTATATTATTTTATGAAAATCAGAGGAGATCTGAGAAGGTGGGTGCCACGGTGGGCCCTACTACTATCTTTGATATGTATTATACCAACAAATTTGGTCTAAAATGCCAAAGCGATATAATATATACGCCTGACCAAAATGGGGTCAAATTTGCTGGGCGTATGTAATACATACGTATGAGCAAAAGTCATGATTTTATGTAGAACTTCAATCGGCCATTACGTTTGAACCATAACTTCAAATTGGGTGATCTTTGGCTTGCTGGAAAGCTAGAGAACTCCTCCTTCCAATGGTATGGGGCTCCTCCTCAGCAATGGTCTGTGTAAAATTTTGCAACTCTCCTCCCATCAATTGCTCAGAAGGATTAAAGTTGGGTGGGAGAAGGGATCCTAGGGTTTAGGGGCGATCTCTAAGGGTTGGGGGAATGGTTCTAAAGGGTTCAGGGTGATTCCTAAAGGTCTCGATAGGTTCCTAAGGGTTTAGGGGTGCCATCGGAAGTACAGGGGTATATATCTCTCGGAGTACAGACTGATCGGGCCTTGGGCAGAATTTGGGTGTCTACAGACGTGATGAATTATTAATATTAGAGTAGCGAGAATTTGATTGGTTATGAAGATTAGTTACTTGATAACAAATTAATAAGTTAACTGTTATCCTAAAATGCCTTATCTGCCTAGAATTATTATCGAAGCATGATAGTATTAAAATGATATATCGATGTTTCTCTTGGAAATTGTTATAGAATATGCATGATTAAGATATCTGGGTGCAATTAGAAAATGGATACTTGAGCAGTAAAATTTTGAATCGAAATTGTATTTAAACCTATGTTTGGGCTTTATTAAGCTTCACAACTTACAGTCCTTTCATGACCAAAAATTTCAGACATGGACGAAATCAACTAGCCGAAGTTGAACAAAGTAGGCCGGATCGAAATTCAAGTTTTTGTAAGGAGCTAAAAGTGACTAAGATCTCTTTTGTCCAGAAATCACCATTATACATGAGGACGGACTACATGACCCCTTTGAATTGGGTTCCTTTATTTCGTTACAATTTTGTACTATGTAAATCTACTATGAAAGAGTTGTTTTAAAAAGCATTTGATTTTTGAATATTGTACGGTGTTCCTTTATTGGACATACTGAAAATATTTCGCTTTAAGGTTTGAAACTTTTGACCAAGCTTTCTTTTCTTACTTATAATTTCGTGATAAGTAAGGCCTTATTATGCTAGTTTAGTCCTTTGAAACCTTTGAATGTTTTGATTCAGGTTAACGGTAATGGGAAATTTTTCGCAATAAATAGATTTTATCAAAATTGACCCAGTTCGTGGATCTGAACATGTAGGGCACGAGATCCGCCCATTGCCTGAAGCCAAGGGTTGGGGGCGTGACACTAGGGTCATTAAGTCCTAATTGGCCCATTTCTAATCATCTAGGCTCTTGGGCCTTCTAATGGTCAATTCTTTAACTCGATCTATCAAGTCAATCCTAACAAGGTTTAATCATGCATCATCAGTGGTCATAGTGATCTGGCATTGATTTAAATATCACAGATTTTCGAGGAAAATCGAGGTTTTGACTTTACTCTTGGGTATATAGTTTTTCCTTAAGAGTATCGAACCCTTTACAGTAAATTTGCTGTCATTTTCAACTCCGATCGAAGTTCTGAGTCCTTCGAGAAATGGATGGAAGAGGACTGATAGATGCATCTTTTCCAGGTGGTGGCACTTAAAAATTCGATCAGGATTTATCAGAGCCTTTGAATTACAGAGTGCAGATTTTACCTTAACTAGTCATCAGACCAAATTTTATGGTCTTTGATGTCCAACTTATAACTTTCGGTGCTGATATTGAAATTGGACAAATGATACCTCATTGGAAAGCTCAAGGAGTTATCTAAATTTTTCTACATATTATGACGGCTAAAAACATATAGATCGTGATGAAATCAGGGCCATCCGATCAGGGGTCAGATTTGGTCAAAGACTGTGTGCCACTTGACAAAGTTTTGGGTCCCAATTTTCCAGAATTTTTAGCCAGAAAACCAGATGGATTTTTGCTGTGAAATTTTGCACAGTGATGGGGAACTTATCCAATGCTTCTTAGATTTTTCAAGGATTTATTGGAGTGATTTTTGCACATAAAATTATAGCCCAATTGGGGCACATAATTCTAGTGCAATTTGTGCAGAGTTGCAACTTTCTGCCCCGTCCGTGTAGGTCAAACGATGAGAAGTTTAACTCTGAAATTTGACTGAGTCATAGGGAACCCATTAATGTGCTTAATTTTAGTTTTTTCAGATTTTTTCCTAAACTATTTTACTTATATTAACACCCACATCAGTGAGCTCTCTGTTTTGGGCTTTAAAACCCTTAAATTTAGAATTTCATGGGGTACTCTTAGTAGCTCATCATATACCATTAATTTTTCTGATCAGATTTGATGTATTTTAGATCATGGAAAGATCAATCATGAGACTTATTTGGCCTTAATCTATTGATCTAGTGGCATGATTTTCCCTAGTTACCATCCTATTTGCTCTAACATTTGTGTAACATAATTTGGTACCATTCGATCTAGCCACTTAGGGACATCCGATCAAATCGGTTTCTTGCGTTATATCAAGTTCAAATTCCTCATTTCAAAGAATATGATCTTATATAAATTCATTTTTAACCATTAGATTCACTACCTTTACATGTTATGATGCTAATCTTGCTATGATCTAGTGTTAGCTAACCAACAAGAGTACTAGCAAGTTAATTAATCAATCACCGTCCATTTATAGTTAAGTTTACATCAGAATTCCAGCATGATACAGTGGGAAGAAAATCCAAACAAAATAAAATAAATCATATTAAACTTAATCGTTTAATCCATCTAAGCCATATGCATCAAACAGACTAGTGAGAGCAAATTTCTACTATGTTAAACACATGCATCTTACACCATCAAATTACACTAATCAAACGGTGAGATCACATTATATAAAAATCTAAATTTTCCCAACATTTTATGCAATTTAAGATATGCAAAACACTTACTAGCTACTACCTAGCATAATTCTTAATCAAGTCCAAATCCATCAAATGGCATATGCACTCAACTCTTCCCCATGGCACCACAATCATCCATGTGATGAGATGCTAACCATTCGATCTCTCCTAGGTGTTATGTGATGGTTGTTTGTGATCATTTGGATCACACACACACAACTATCTTACACCATCAAATCTCTAATCCACACTCCTACTTCAAAAAATTTCAAAAATGTCAAAAGAAAATGACATATAGTAGTATTTTTGTAAAAATATCTACGCTAGTTTTTCACTTAACCTAAACCTTACCATTCTAGATCATTTGATGGCCATGCATGATCATATAGATCACATGCATGGTCATCCCATCACATTCTACTACACCAAATTTATCAAAAAAAAAGTAACCAAAGTGGAAACAAGAGGCTAGAAATCCACATTCTACTACACCAAACCTTACGACTTTAAAAGAACTAAGTCTTTTCCTTCTTTGATCCACAATGCTTGCTGGCTTGTAGGTTTTTGAAGGGTGAGATGGCTGGGATGGGGTTGAAATTAAACTATGTTACCCTAAGAGTGAAGGGAATCCATTGGTGGTGGATTTGGAATCCAATGGTGGTGAATTTGGGATTTAATGGCTAGATGAGAGAGGACTTCAAGGTTCTAGAGGAGCTCTAAAGGAGGTTGAATGAGGAAGAAGAAGAAGAGCTAGGAGAGAGGGTGGTCGATTTTTGCAATGGAGTAAGTTGGAGCTTAAAGCTCTTTTGAGGGAACAAGCTTTGCCTCCTCTCTCCCTCTCTTCCCAAATCTCTCCCTCTCTCTCTTCCCAAAGATAAAGTCAAAGGGCACCGAAGAGAGCGGGACCCAGTTGACTCCTCTTTGGACCCTTAAGTTAGTCCACTTGTGGACTTTTACGTCTTCTTGTGGTCCTCTTTTTACCCTGATCTATCATCTTAGATATGCCCAAGGTTTTATAATATATATATATATATATATATATATATATATATATATATATATATATCCCCAAGGTGAGATCAATGGTCATAGATGTGGTTCAAATTGGTCCACAAAATCAATGGCTAGGATTTATTGACCAGATTGCAATAAATGCCATTGCCCTATGCTAAACTTATTTACTTAAGAAAGTGTATATGTTCTTTTTTGCTCCCTTGGATCTGGAGGTCCAAGTTTGACTAATTTTTCGTTGACCCAGCCGTATCGGGACATTAGATCACCACCATAGATGATGATCTAGAGATCATCACCTTACTTGGGGTACAACTTTTGTGAAAATTACCCAGATATCTTTTAAAATCTCGAGTTGGGTGACTATTCAATGGCTCTAGATGGAGTGTGGGTGGCTTTTGAAATGCCTACCACACCCATTGATTTAATTTGTATACTCTATGGGTGTCACTTGAAATTGCCTCATTTCATCAAGTCTTAAGTGGTACTCCATGTTTTGGAAGGACCAGGCCTCAGGCTATTTCTTGGTACAGTCAAATTTTGTTGGGCCTCTGTCAATTGATTGACTAACTCTGATTTTGAGGGGTATTATAGGTGCCCACCAAAATTAGGTGGGGTGCATTCATAGCTACCGTTTAAAGGGTCTTTGAGGAACCGGCAACATCGACTCGGCTCTATGCTCAAGAAAATGGTTTAGAGGGAATTATTGTTAGGCTGACGTGGTCTCTACGCCTTTTTTTATTGGGAAATATACCTGATCGACCCTGTCAAATGTACCTTTTACATCAAAGGCCCTATAGTTTCACCTTTACCCAAACCGACCCATTGCGTGCCAAGCCATCTTCCGCCTTTAGGAAATACCGGATTTACCTCCAATGTAATAAATAGTCGCCTTCACCAAACCCTTCATTGTTTACCTTTTTACTTTTTACTTTTTCGTTCGAAGTCGGTGGAGAGGCGGTCGCAAGTCGCTAGCATTCCGTTCTTCAATCTTCAAGCTACAAAACCTGTAAGTAGCTAATAAAATTATCATTAATTGCTGTTGAGTTTTTTCTTCTTTTTTCATCGATGTCCATTTTGTCATAATTTTTATATTCTTGTAAATACAATCGATATCGATTGTATATATAGTCGATATCGATTATAAACACAATTGATTTATTATCGATATCGACTATATATACAATCGATATCGATATATTACAGTTCATTTAACATTTAACCAATGGGTGTTAGTATGGGACTATCATTTTAACAAGCTGTCAAGATAGGACCCATCATATGAACTCTTCAAAGCCTTCACCCATTATAAATATAATGTTTTATTTATATAAGCCGATGTCTAATTTATTGCCAACTAACCTTCTGTTCAACCATTATGGCAAGAAAGCTCAGAAGGATGAGAAAATTTAATACAACGCTTCGTATTCCACCATCAAAGCGCTTTAAATATAGGTTTAGTTCGTCTTTAGTAAAATCATTCCCTATTATCGATTGTATATACGGTCGATATCGATTGTATATACGGTCGATATCGATTGTTATGCGATCGACAACGAATGTTCATACAGTCGATGGCAATCGATGACGATTGTGTAAACAGTCGATGACGATTGTATAAACAGTCGAAATCGACTGTATATACAATCGATAACGATTGTGTAAACAATCGATACTGATTGCATTAACAGTCGATTCGATTGTCTAGGGAACCGACAATTTTTTATGTAGCCTGATTATAAATAATCTCTTTCAATTTTATTACAGTTCATATATAGAAGCCGACAAAATGGTTGTACAACGGGCTATTGGCAAATGTTCTCCTACTGGCATTTCGAATATCTATGATGACGCTAGCCCGCAGCGGAAGGAGTTGCTGAGTGCATCAGTTTTCGAGGGAATATTCCAAATGCCAAAGGGTGTTAGTTTTGCTGGAGATGTTGTAGATGCCATGTTAAGTTTTTAGGTTGAGAAGAACCACTTCCGAATCGGGGAGGAGAGATGTCTATCTTCGGAAGATGGACGTTGCCTTAATACTGGGCCTTGTGGTGATTGAACTCCAACAGTACACCCCTTCCATTAAAGCACCTGAAGAGGAAAGCATTGGATACAAATATTTTCGGGGACTACCGGTCGGAAAAATTATTCGATCTCATATTGAAAATGGATTGAGACTAGTGCAAAGTGATGACGACTTCGTCATGTTGGCTCTTCTTTTTATTCTATGTACATTCCTTTTTCCCGGGTCCCATCATCAATTGTCGGAAGACCACGTTGAACTCGTCGATGACGTGGAGAACTTCAAAAAAATGCCGTGGCGTCTCTACGTGTTCAAAGACTTGATGGAGTATATAGGGAAGAGCGTGACAAATAGAAAGACTGCCGACAACGATAAAGCCCTTAAGCCGTATAATATTTATGGCTGTATGTGTGTACTTCAGTGGTGGGCCTATGAGATGCTGCCTGACATCTCACCTCAAAGAACGTCAATGATAAACCCTTTCCCCCGATTATTGAAGTGGGCAGAGAAGCCCCAAACGAGGACTAAAGGCTACACTCTTGCGAAGATGGTGGATAGCAAGGTATGATGTCGTTTTAAATAATTCAAATTTGTAAAGGTAAATTTGTAAGAACATTAAAGAGTAAAGCGGAGGATTCCGATTACCAAATCAATTGATATCGACTGCCTATGGAGTCGGTATCGACTTCGTACACAATCGGTATCGATTTCATACACAATCGTTATCGACTGTAGATGAAATCGGTATCCACTCGTTAAGTAGTCGTTATATTATAGTGATTGTTCAATTTTCTCTGTAATTTTTCTATGTTATTTTACAACATGTATTTTTTCGTAACAAATTTACGCTCCCCTCGAACCCGTTACCTTCGAGTTGGAGATACCCCTCGTAAGAGATTATCAGCGGGGTCTAAAGGCTGTTGGGAGGAAAATTAGGGGGAAGAGGAAAGAGGTTGAGGAGGTCAAGAAAGCTGTGGAAGTTGATCTGCAGCCCAAGAAGAAAAGAAATTATATTCCGGTCAAAGAAGTTAAAGAGGAAGAGTTTGAGGATGAAACAACGTCTGACGAAGGCTCGTCGTCAGATGAGGTCCAAGTCCAATTAGATCGGCCTAGAAGGGTCGCCGCAAAGACAAAGAGGCAGTACACCAACCTCCTCTAATCAACAGTTGTTGAGGAGGATTGATGGTTTGGAGTTGTATAACTTGAAACTCAACCAAAAAGTGAGCAATTTGGAAGAGTTAGTTAACCAATTGGTGAAAGGGAATATGCAGTTGGTGGAGGAGAATAGGCTCCTCCAGACATAATGCACCTCCTTTGATGACCAGCTCACTTTCAACAAGATGATCCGGAAAGAGCAAGGAAAATTTTTAGAACTCCTTCAAACGATCTTGGAGGTGACACTCAAGGTATGAGTGGCAGTGTAGTCTGCTTTAGTTTACCTCGATTGTTTATTGAATCGCTAATGATTGTATTTACAATCATTATTGATGGTAAATACAATCGTTATCGATTTATTTTCCAATCGATACCGATCATATTTACAATCACTATCGATTGTATTTACAATCGTTATCGATGGTAAATTCAATCGTTTTGGATCGTATTTACCATCGATAATGATTGTAAATACGATCAGTAACGATTGTAATTATGATCGGTATCGATTTTAAATACAATCAGTATCGATTGTAAATATGATCGATATTGATTGTAAATACAATCGATTTAGATCGGTTTCAGAATCGATTTAAATTATTTTTAGAGATTATTCTATTCTCTCAGTTCTTCTTATTTATCAATTTTATGTCTTTCGATATTAAGGATGGTATTTTTTCGAAGTTGTTATCGGAAGTATCTCTCACTGCCGATATGGGACCAGAATTTGCTGGTCCAGCCGACCGGAGATCAGCAGATGTGGCACCAGCTCCTCCTGCGCAAGAGGAGTTGGCAGCAGCTGATAACCAATCTCACGATCATGATGATAAGGTGGTCCGGCTGGTGATGAGAAATCCGAGCAACCATTCGATGCTCGCCTAAGGCATAGGATTAAAGCAAAATATGTTGTCGTGAAGTCTAGGACCGGAAAAAAGCAGCCGATAAAAAAACCTCCAACCGAGACGATGCCCCCTCCTATGGTTGAGCTGACAGATGAGTAGAGGTTCATGAATGTCATCTGGACAGCTCCCGAAAAGGATGCCGAGTAAGTTACATATATTCGTAATTTGTCTATTTTTCCGATGATAGTTAGTTGTTAGTTAGAAGTTAATTTCGTTTTGAATTAAAACTTTAGCCGTTATATTTTATGCAGTACCTACGTAAGCTCCGTGAGTGATTATACACTCTAGATTCTTACTTTCAAATGTTTGGAAGGCAAGGGACACTTAGACAATCTTGTAAGTAATTAAATCTCTCATATTCAATTCTTAATTCTTTCCAAAGATGTTATTTTTTTTTAATATTTTCTGACAGTAACGACTGATTAAAAAAATAGAACGATTGCCCAGACAGTGGATCACGATTGTTTAAACAATCGATAACGACTGTACAAACAATCGTGATCGATCGTCTTAACAGTCGATCATCTTAACAGTCGTTAACGACTATCTAGGCAATCATTAACGATCGTCTTAACAGTCGATACCAACTCTGTATAGAATTGATAACGATTCTCTGAATAGTCGATTACTGAAATTTATTACCTTTCAGATAATTGGAGCCTACCTAAGACTTTTAGAAGTCATGGATGACACTGCTCATCCTGAAGTTACGGATATATTCTTCCTGATGAGCCCCACCGGTTTGTCCTATATCTCCATAGATTATAATGATTTAAGACTCTTTGTTGAAACTGAAAAACTCAACGGCCAACCGATGAACACATAAATTGAACGGTGGGCTGCCCTTAAGGAAGAAGCCAACCCAGGCAAGAAGGTGCTCCAAAATTTCTTCTTCAATAGGTTGAGGGATCTGTGGGCTCACCAATGTAACATGGTACATTACGGTCTTTGTAAACTTTATTTATACTTTTCACCATTGTGTCCTCTAATATATTATTCATTTCAGATATTTGTCCCAGTCTATAGTCACGATCCTTTACATTGGGTGCTTGCGATCGTTAAGGTTTTAGAATGATCGGTAATAATCGTTGATCCAATTTTTGATAGGCCCTCTAAGGAGAAGTATCACATCCAAATGAACATCCTCGTAAGAATTGTCCACACTTTCAAATCAATTAATTTCTAATTTACGCTTATTTAATCGCCCTCAGAATACGATTGTATAAGCAGTCGACATCGACTATTAAAACGGTCGTTAACGACTGGTTATACAATCGTTAAAGACTGGTTATACGATCGTTAACGACTGTTTTAACAGTCGATAATGACTCTTTGAATAGTCGATGTTGACTATTGCGGCAATCGATAATGACTGCTGAGGAAGTCAATAATGACCGTTTTAACAGTTGAAATATGAGAAAATTCTGAAGGTAGTTGTAAATATTTTCTCTGCTTGCTTATCTTAGCTACTTATCTTATCAAACATTATCTGACATTACACTTTTCAAAACAGACCAAATATCTTTCTGGGCTTTTACATGTACACAGAGACTCCACTGCATTCAACGTTGAGACCTATCCATGGTCAAGTTCTGATTGCAGGGTCAAATCCGTACCCCGACAGAGCAATGGGTGAGACTGTGGGGTATTTGTTTTGAAGTACATAGAGTACTTCATGACGGGGAAGAAATTCGACTTCAGTCAAGGCAATATGAGTCAGATCAGGGCAGAAATTGGCCAAGCCCTCGCTAAATTTACTGCCGATGGAGAAGCCGAGAAAGCCACCGATGTAGAACCTACAACTGATGCACCACCCTAGTTTTTTTCAAAAGTTAAAATTGTATGTAGTTGTAAGCAGAACATTCAAGGATATTTGTAAATAAAAATTTTAATTTTAACAACATTCAACTTTTTTTGAAATTTTTTAATCTCAAGTATGTAAAAAATATATAGGCTAGTTAACAATAGGCTGGTTTTGTGCTTGTCGCAGACCCTATTGACAGTCATCGACTAAATATAGAGAGTTAAGTAAAGAGTGTTCAAGCAGTCGATATCAATTGCGAATACAATCGATATCGATTGTATAAGAAGTCGATATCGAATGAATATGCAATCGTGTTTGATTTCATATGCAATTGTTATCGACTGTGAATACAATCGTGTTTGATTGTATAAGCAATCGTGTTCGATTTCATAAGCAATCGTTATCGATTTCATAAGCAATCGTTATCGATTGTAAATGTACTCGATATCGATCTCTTATAAAATCGACATCGACTGTATTCGCAGTCGATACCGACCATATTTACAGTCGATATCGACTATCTGTGCTGACAAAACGTTGGGAAAATGCTTAAAAGTTTTATTAAAATATACTTCTTTACATTTTTAATTTATAGCTAGTGGACTGTGGCGTGTAGTTAAATATATAGCCGACTTTTTGTACTGTATCAACTCATCGGTCCAACTGCCGTGCAACTCCTGCGATTGTGACCATACTTACTATACCTGCCACACTGTAGGGCCCTAACCTCACTCTTAGACCTTATCCTTCTCTTTCTCTTTCTCGGACGGCCGACTTGCTTTCGACAATTATAGGGTGGTCTCACTTTTATATTTTCAGACAGTTGCTCAGCTTGGAATGCCCATTGGCTTTTATCGAGGGTGGAAAGCCTTTGTTCGTCATATATTTGTCTAAAGCAAGCAGTGAAAAACCACTTCTCACAGAAGTTATGGTAATTATAACTTCTCCGATTGATGGCCTCCATGGCATGAGAGCAAGGCAAGCCATGAACGCGCCAACAGCGAAAAGTACACGTCTTGTGTTCCAAGTCGACGTGATGAATGAAATTTTTGAAATTGATTTGGAATTGATCGCACCTGTATGGTTGAGCTCTCTTTCTACCAGCCCATTACAGCATCTTCTTTATGTGCTCGTCTGCTTTTGGGCAGAGGAGGGTGGTCCATTTCTCAGATATCTGTCGGCGCTTTTGAAAATGATAGGCGACTTTCTCTCTAGTAGTTCTGATTAGGTCAATAATTGGTCTCTCTCGAGCTATCTTTAGTACGCTGTTTAAGATTTCGGCATTATTCGTAGTCAGGGAATCATATTGCCTTCCTTTCATATATGTGCATGCCCAATGCTTTGAGTCTATTTTCAAAATATACTCTACGGCCTGATAATCAGCAGAATCTTTCTTCATTTTGTTAATAAAATAATCAAATTTCTCTACTGAATATACACGCGCGGTGCACCACCATAAACCCTTCACATTGTTCCTGGGATACTTGTGTTGCAAATTTTGTGTCATATGTCACATGCAATAGTTGTGGTGTACGTTAGGGAAGATATGTTTGACCGTCTTAATTAAACCCTTCGACCTATCCGTGATAAATATGAAATCTTCGGTAAACTCATCGATCACGAACGCACCAACCCGTTCAAGAAACCACATCTACGTATCCTCTTCTTCTAATTCGATGACTGCAAATGCTAACGGTAATATATAGCCATTACTGTCTTGCCCCGAGGCGATAAGTAGGATCCCTTCGAAACGTCTCCGTAGGTGTGTGCCATCTACAAGTAGTGTGTGACGAAGTGTATTACGGTAGCTTCCGATGCATAGGCCAAAACTCCAAAAAAATCTTTAAAATTTATCATCAAGCGTTAGTTAAAAGGATGTTTGTACATTAGGATCTATCCTCCTCATCTCCTTATCGTAGGCTGGTAGATCCACAAATTGTCCTTCCCAACTGCCTCTAATATCATTAAGGGCAAGTTCTTTCTCCCTTCAAGCCTTAGCATATAAAATTTACACATTATAAGTTTTTGCAATATCAAATATTATCGAAGCCGGGGTGTAGTCGAATCCTTCCATAAGTTTCTCCCGTACATAGTTGGCTACGAAGGAGATTGTTGCATTACAGTGAACGCATAAGTTTCTCCCGTACATAAAACTTTGAAAACTAGTTGAACGCATATAAATATGGGAAACGGCTCTGACTTAAAAACTCTACATCACTCAATTGTACGATGTGTTGTGTAGTCTATCTAGTTTTATGTGTACCCCGCGCAATGTATATTGTGACGACCTGGACCCCACATGCCAACCATATCATTTGATTATGGGCTTTGGTCCCTGCCCCAGTTTTATTCCTGGAATAGGAGTTATGTTGCACCATTCCCACCCAAAAAGCATCGATACATGAAATGATTGGTCGTACCTCATAGAGCAGGCTCTGAACTTCTGTTTATTCGATGTGGGATCTTATTATGATGTTGATGCCCCACTTGATGATACGGCTTAGAGGGCGACATGTTAGTGACTAGCTGGACGAGGGAGTCGACGCTGGAAACTTCTATGATCACTGAGTGCTCAGAGTTTAGGGATTTAGTTTCTTTTATGTTGAGATATACTTTTTCAATTGTGCTTACCGTTATTACGTTATTCTACGTATGGGGCCATTTTACCCGGGGTGAAACGCCTCTCTCTCTCTCTTCTACTTTATTTTTTAGATGCATGGTTAGGTTTTGTACTTCCCACTTTTATAACTCTGATAAATCTTCATCTAAATTGAGAATTGATTTGTGTTGACTTAATATCACTAGTTGAAATTCATGAATACTAAGAGTCTGGTTGATTGTGATTATGAGAATATTATGTATGTCCACTTAATGTCTTAAAAAGCGTGTGGGGTCACAATATGAAATTTTAGGCCCTCGAGATTAGATTGAATTCTAGGTCGTGACATATATACCCATAATGGTGTTGAAAAGTATACTACATTGTAACAAGAGACTTCCATTACCAACTTCTCTTAAGTAGTACTTGAGCGGAGAAAACATAAATTTCTTTGTGCCTGTATTAGGTACTTGATAAGAGCGCCAATGCTCTTAGCACTCACGTCGCCTTTTGGGATGTGTGGCGCGTGACACCAATATGTGTTTGTGTGATCTGATCTTATGATTTCAAGATCCATGATGCAAAAAATTGTGTTGCAGGATAATCTCAATTTGATTCAAAGTTGGCAAACGCCATTTAAAATTAATTGTATGTTGAACTTACATGTTAACTGATAATTCTAGATGATGTTTTATTGGTTCGACTCGGATGATGTAGATCATTCTTGGTCCCAACCTCTTGCACCAAAGAATTTTAGATCACGCCTCATCTATGTTATAACAAACATTATGATTCCACCTGGCATAACAAAAGACCATTCCCTAGGGCTAGTCTCATAAATATGGGGTATTGGGGAGAGGTTTGTTGGAAATTTTGATAAAGATTGAACGAAGAAATACACTGATCCGGTTCGAAGCACGAGGAATATCGTTGTCTTTAAACTAATATTTGCCCCTATCACTACGATCAAGTGGTCACCAACAGGTTACCAGCAAATTGGTTCTAGGATACACTGTGTATTCTTGTGATAGATTTGGCGAATTTGATCACGCTACCAAAACACCAAATATTGCGAGAGACTCTGAAATGATCTTCAAAAACATGATGAAAAGATATAAAAATGTAGTGGTTAAAACTATGGTCTCGAGTTCCTTTTATAGAAATCAAGAGGTACGATCGCACCGATTCGCGAAAAGACACATCCGTACATTCATTTAAAGTCACTACAAAAAAAAGGGCTTTTGGAGACTATTATTGGAGACGGCTTTTCGAAATCGTCTCCAATAATCATTTATTAGAGACGACCTTTGAAAAGGCCGTCTCGGATCCTTTTATTAGAGACGGCTATAGCCATCTCCTTAAATAAAATAACATATAGTCGGTCTCCATAAGGTTCACTTCATGTATAGGCAGGTAGAACCTTTAGAGACTACATGAAAAAGTCGTCTCAAAAAGTCTCAATAACACCAATAGAGACTGCTTCAAGCTGTAAAGTCGTCTCTAAAAGATCTAACTTGGTCTTTAGTGTACAGTGAAATATAAGTCTTATATTTTTGAGGGCTGCAAATAACCTAACTCAGCCTGGCCTTATAAATTGGCAATGCTACCAAATTTACTTTACTTCTGCAACTCGTCGCGAGGTGAAACTCATCTTGTTCGCTCTGATCTCCGAGAGGAAAACCTAGCCTCCCTCTCCTCTTCCTCTGTCTCGACGAACCCTAGATTTTGCATGATTTCCTGATTGTTTTGGCTGCAAATTGAGATTTGGGAGGTTCGTTTCATCAATGTATCGGAAATTTCTCTGGTGAGCTACGAAATCTCTCTTCTAATTACTTGAAATACGAGATCTCTCATCTTCCTCCATCTCCCTCTTCGAAACCCTAGCTAGAGATTTAAATTGCAGAATCTCAAAGGAATAAATGTCGTTGGGTTTAGAGAGAAATTTCGTGATCTGAGTATGTCTCTGCGTCACAGTTTAGTCAAAGATCTGTTTCGAACTTTAATGGTGGATCCAGAGCTTTACACCGCAGTTTTGTTTGAGAGATCCAGATTTATGAGTTCTGATTTTTGTAGATATTGTTCTATTTTTGGATTTGTTGTTAGATAATATTTTTGAGTTTCAGAAATAACTGTTTTTGTGAAGAAAACTTGTAAAAAAAAATATTTAATATTGAGGCTTTTGCTTCTTCAAATAAACTAGGGTTTGAGGTCCTTTGTGTGTTTATCAGAAGCATCTTACTTAATATTCAGCGTTAATTTGTTTTTTATGTGTTAGAGAGGTTAGGATTTGAAGTCGCTACTTTTTTCTCTACGGGATGGTTCCTTCATGTAGTTTCCTTCATATATATTTCAATTTTTCACCTAGATTTACTATGGATGTCTCTAAAATCTCAAATTGTATTGTTTTTTATTCATCTATTATCATTTTTTATTCATCTAAAATCTCAGATTGTATTGTTTTTTACCTAGTATTCCTGCTCTCTTTTATTCATCTATTCCTTTTTGCTTGAGAACTTGCCACTGCTAGCTCCGTCTTCTTGCAACTGAGTGTTGAGTTTGTATATTTTGATACTAGCCTACATATCCACAGCTAGATATTTGTCCCTACAGGAAAAATTCGCGGCTTCATTAAGTAATATAGGTTTCTAACTATTTTTTCGTATGTTTATAACCCTGTTTATAATTTTGAGGATATTATATATTTTCATTTGGTGCTGGCTTTGAGCTCGCACAAAAAGTCATCAAGGGATCCTAATTTGTATATGTTAGCATATGAGAAACAAGCTATGCACAAAACTTGGTTCATCAGTGTCCCATGTCTAACAATATTTGATTATGACAGAATACTCCAACATGGATTTCTTCTTCACATTGGAGCAGTCTATCACTATGTTACTTAATTCGCTCCAGTACTCTGCGAATGGCAAACTGGTTCATAGCGAATCAGTTCTCCGTTCAATTAGGTCAAATTCCTTGTAATCGGCGAATTGGTAACCTGATCTCTTTTTATTCATACAAAATTATTGTGAGAACCCGCTAGTATTACAGAAAGTACTGCCGTCCATAATTGAGCTTTAGCAGGTGTCTCCTTAGGTAATAGTAATTCCTCATAGTCATCAATTACTATACTACCTCTTATTTTCTCAGAGTCAGATACACTGCTAAAGCTATTATGTTAATGTTTGAAGACATAAATGATGGGCTTATTTGGGTGTTCATAGGGGATATGGGCTGAATGATCTGAAGATAAGATATTGAACTTCACATTATATATAATCTGAATCTTATGATTTTGACAATCATGAGCTGTATTTGCAGTTTTTTTCTTCCAATATTTTATTTGAGAACTTCATTAGTTTGTAGTTTAGCTATATAATTATTATACTTTGCTATTCAAGCTCCAAATGAAACATTGGCAATCCGCTGTAAGGGATAGCCTTTTTGAGGTTAACGTGACCCCATATAACAGTTTCAATCGGAATCATGTTGTAGGAACTATGGTTGGGGCGTCCACGTTTGATAGCAGCGAGCGGCGCCACAATGCGGCTGATTTGCTAAATTACGTTAAGCTCGATAACATTAGGGTCGCACTTCACGCCAGCGTAGAGAGGGTTCTTCTTAATTCCAATTCGGGTAATCTTCCTCTTCCTCAACCTTGCTTTGTTTTTCTATTTGGGTTTCTTTGATTTCTTGATTTGGGTGGTTCTTCTCTATAGAATCATACCATCATTTTTTTTATTATTGATATATATTTTTTCGATGGCTTATTATAACAATTCTGTAGAATCATACCATCATTTGGATAGTGGTCAGCCCTTTTTTATTAAGGAAATTATAAATATCTCTTGAAAATGATCGAATTACTCAAGAATTTAATAAATGGTCACGTTGATGGATGTCATAAATGGAATATACATATCTTTTCATAAACCTAAGAGCTCTATAAAGACGCTTGATTTTGCGTGAACTGGAAAAGACATTCTGATCTATAGCAGTGCATAATATCTTGGTTCTTCTCTTTCGGATGAATAACTAAACTATGATTTCTAGAAAATGGAAGAACATAATGGCCTTGGTCAGTGAAGTTTTCTTGACAAACAAAAATATTTGTTTTGGCAATGAAGCATTAGAACATCACGAGGTTTCTCCGTTGTAGAACATCACAAGAATTTAATAAATGGTCGCGTTGCTGGATGTCATAAATGGAATATACATATCTTTTCATAAACCTAAGAGCTCTGTAAAGACGCTTGATTTTGCGTGAACTGGAAAAGACATTCTGATCTATAGCAGTGCATAATATCTTGGTTCTTCTCTTTCGGATGAATAACTAAACTATGATTTCATGGATGTTTTTCTGCTAGAAAATGGAAGAACAGAATGGCCTTGGTCAGTGAAGTTTTCTTGACAAACAAAAATATTTGTTTTGGGAATGAAGCATTAGAACATCACGAGGTTTCTCCGTTGTAGACAAATTATATATTTTTTAAGGAACTGTTGGGGTGTGATTTGTCTAGCTTAGAGAAAAATTTATGAATGATTGCAACTTTGAGAGAAAAATTACATAACTTTCTCTTCATTGTAAGATCAGTAGGATCAACTTGGATCTAATAATATCTCCTCATTGTAAGATTAGTAGGAGTGCCATTCATATAAACTAGGATTTTACTAAAT
Organism: Chloranthus sessilifolius; assembly: GCA_021018995.1. Lineage (NCBI taxonomy): Eukaryota > Viridiplantae > Streptophyta > Magnoliopsida > Chloranthales > Chloranthaceae > Chloranthus > Chloranthus sessilifolius. The sequence continues at coordinate 120,770,819 of CM037590.1, read as the reverse complement.
TTTAGTGGCTCTTGTATCTGTTTTAGCGTTAGCCTTTTCTTTTTGGATATTCCAATTCAAGTAGAAGGGCTTGTCACTAATGTTTATATCATATCCCGCTACGCATTTGAATCTGTTAACATAGTTACGATCCTGAACCAATGCAAGCTGCAATAAGTTGGTTACCTTGTGTTAAATTTTTTTTTTTATACCATGACAGTGTCAAAAAATAACTGATATACACCCTACACTACGTGAAAAAGCCAAAAAAACCACTGCCTTAATTAGTGGTTTTTTCAAAAAACTACTGTCTTTGACAGTGGTTTTTTTTCAAAAAATCACTGCCCTAAACAATTGTAAAAAAAGGAGTGATTTTTTTTTACCACTATACAAGACAGTGGTTTATGAAGTTCATAAACCACTGTCTGGTATAGTGGTAAAATAAAACCACTCCTTTTTTTACAATTGTTTAGGGCAGTGGCTTTTTTATGCAAATTTTTTTTTTAAAAAAATTACGTCGACAATTTTTTATGCAAATTTTTTTAAAATAATAATTTTTTTATGCTTTTTTTTAATGCAGTATTTTTTATGCTTTTTGTAATACTTTTTTTTAATGTAATTTTTAATGCTTTAAAAAAAATTATATAAAGAAAAAAAGCTATTAATCTCATATTCAAGCACATCCATAAATAAAATAGATGCCAAATTCTTTTATTCAAACAAAATATTGCATTTCAACCTATGATCCAACCTTTCAAATCAACCAAATATTTTATACTTTACATGCTCAATCCTTTTATTCCAAAAAAAAAAAAAAGAGTTAACAATCTAAGGACCCCATGACCTAGTTTCATAATTAAAAAAAAAATATATATATATATATATATATATGCTTCGCCTCTCCTGCCAAATATCCCCGTCCCCTAGTGATCCATTTGAGGTGAGCTTTAAATCGAAAAGCTTCGCCTGAAATCAAAAGGAGAACGTAATTAAATATTTATGATATTAAGCAATTAAATTGAGATATTGATGATATCAAGCAATTAAACTGATAAAACTGCAAGGGAAAAAATTCAGAAAGAAAACAAAGCAAAGGAGAAGGGCAAAAATTCTGAGTACGGAAAGAGACAAAAGAAAAATCGCCAAAAAAAAAAAAACAGTAAAAAGGGAAAGCACGGGAAAAAAGGAAAAAAGGAGCCATTACTTGCACTAAGAAAGTTGGCCCTTGCAACAAATTTAAATAAAGACTAGAAATAGTGAATTCCCCATCTATTGGTTTTGTTGTACGAATATAGAATCCACCTAACCAAATTGCCTGCAAAATATATCAACAATTTCAACTTTTATATAGACAGACTAAAGACTCTAAGGAAGATTAGAGTGTCATCAATAAAAAGGAGAATAATGGAATTCTCTACTAACAAGATCAGTAAGTTCTTTGTTAGTGCAAGATGCATCGCATTCAGGACTAAATTGTTCGTCAAATGAGAAAATATGGACCTCATCCTCGCCTAAAACAAAATAAATTGTTAACCACTAGCAAAAAGCAAACAATATAATCATCGATGAAAAATTCTACATCACATAAATTAAGTTCCTCAAGGAAACTGATCATCAAAGTTCATTACCTGGAAGTTCAATTTCAAATTGGACTGAACCAAGAAGAACCTTACTACTAAAGGCACTACCAATTTGGGAGTTTGGGTAGTCAACTTGCACCAATGAATCTGCAAATTGAAATAGAAATCATAACATTATTAATTATGCAAAAATTAACTAGTGTGATGTGTATGCACCAATGAAAATCAATTTTACAGACCTGCAACTCCTGGGATTTCCACCATGAAAACAACACGTGGCCTATCAAATGGATTGGACACAAGAACTTCATTCAGCTGCAAGTAAAAGATAAATTCAGCTTCTTCTTTTTTCCAAATGAAATAGTAAGCTCTATGAAGGAGTTAGCATGGATTATCCACTAAACCTTAGATGTGACACTAATTATATCAGACTCTAAAATCTGTATCTGAGTTCATGTGACACTAATTATATCCCAAGTCTGAAGCTGACCCAAAAATATACTTATGTGATAAAGGGAAGCATCTAATCCATGCGTTCTAAAATGAACAATTGTATATATTTTCTAATCATCAAAATTATAGTGCACCAATCAGAATACTATTTTCGTGTAACTCTATGAAAATTGGATTTAACATATCTTGGAGATAAATAGTTTATCTATTTACAAGATTGTGCTTAAAACACTAATTCAAAAATTAGGGTTGTCAATGAGCCGAGCTCGAGCCTACTCAGGGTCAGCACTAGCTAAGCTCTACCATCCAGAACCTGAGCTCGGCTCTGGGCTCTTTGAGCTTGAAGAGTCCAAGCTCTAGCTCAGCTCTATCGAGCTTGCGCCAGCAAATTCGAACTCAAACAGATTTTGGATCATTTATATGATTTTAATCACAGATAAATGATATCAATGAGCTTAAATGATTTAATAGATTCATAAATTATTTAACGAAATAATCACTATTTCAAATAACTGTTTTTTTTGTTGAGGATATTTCAAATCACTGTTTTAGATTACAGATAAGTGTTTTTGAATCAGTTAATCCCAAAAAATATACCGATGACAAATGATTTAATTAGATAATTATTGGTTTAATCATATATTCACTGATTTAATCACAAAAAAATTATAATAAAAAAGTTCACAAATTATAAATAGTTTCTCAAAAGATTACTGCACAGATTTATACTAGAGTTTTTGTTTTTTTTGTGAGAAAAGTTTTGGGTCCATAGAGTTGAGTTCACTTTGAAAAGAAGAAGGGATAATTCTTAGCAGTAAAATTGTGGAGTGTGAAAACCCACTCTCGTGGCCTCCCCGAGACACGCAATATAAAATCGTTGCAAGAGAGAGAACATTGGCAAAGCCTACTTTCTACAAAGTAGGTATCGTAAATCGGATGGTGAAAACCAAATATTACCTAGGGCCCAATGAGCGGGTCTACGCCACCCCGCTAAAGATGTCAAAACGATCACTGACGATTTGGCACCAACAAATAACGCATATCTCCTAAGGCTTAACCAAATTGGGGAGCCATGGCCCATGTATCTAAACCATAGTGACCAAGTCAAGTTTGGGAATAAATCGGCTTAGGAAAAGTTTGAAAAAGTTGAAAACTGCATCAAATAGGGAATTACAAATTAAAATTCTAAAAAATTAAAAATATAGTACCCAAAAATAAAAAAAATACAAGTCTGACCAAAATTGGAAATAATTTGGGAAAAGTCATTTAATTCAAAAATTATTTGGAAAATTCAGATTTTATTCAAAAATTCCAAATAATTTGAATTTTATTTGTTTTTTCAAAAATTCACTAATTATTTGCGACTTTTTCAAAAAGTCGGCAAATTTGGTCACAATCCGCTAAAACCAACTCGTCAAATATTGGGACACTGCTCACAAGACCATAATGTCAAAGACTATAGAATCGTTTTTCACATGCTTGGGTCATCCAGATCTAATGATTTAGAATCTAGGGTCCTTAGATTGCAGCTCTCTGTTTGGAAGGCTCCTAGATTACCATCGATGTCAATCCTATATTACTAGTGGGCTCAACAAATGAAACTCAATTTGTATTTATATTCATAAGCTATATATCCAACAGAAATTTATCAAAACCTAGTTCTTATAATCACAAACTCAAAACAGATATAATACTTTCGATGGGAGTGGCTCCCTACAAACTCACCAATCTATTGAATAATACACATCTTTATGGCATACACGCGGTGTGAACTCAAAATCATAAGTTGAAATTAACTTATTGCAGCAACAGGAGCATAGATCAAAAGAAAAAGTGGACGCAATTGTATTCCAACAGTAAATAATTCATATAATGGTTATAAACTTATGTAAGGGAGTCAACGGCATCTTCTTCCAAAGAATCGAGAAATATAGAAGAAACAGGCATGGTGGGTTTTCTCTAAATTTATAGGCGGCACAAGACAAAAGTGCACCATTTCGAAAGTGTACATAAAACACATAGCTCAAGGCCAAATTTTCACTTATTGTGCCCACGTAAAGTAAAATTTGATCTAGGATGATGGCTAACCTTTTGAAACCTTATCATTGCGCTACCATTTAACTTGGAGCCATCCATGGTAGGGTTCCTCTTACTCCCCGTAAACCAACGTATTTCGCTTAATTTTGACAAACCAAAATCACCTACAAAACAGAAAAAATAAATGAATAGTTATTAAGTGAATCATTTATTTTAAAATTATGTGTCATAAAATGCACAGAAGAAAAAAAAGTTAATTTTAAGGGCAAAAAGGAATTACGAAGCTCCATAATGTAGCAACACTCCAACCGCTACCAATTTGTTAGAAAACAAGATCATGATCTTTGCTACACAATGCATTAGTAAAGCTACCTTGCAAATGGGTCTTAGAGGATCTTTCAGTTCACAAGCAAATTATCACACTTCAAATCAAATGCACAATATTCTTAGAATGCAAATATTCCATCCCAAAAGCAGCATCCATTGCAATTATGAGCCGCTTTCGACGATCAAGATGCTTGGCAATTGCATTCACAACGAAACCTTAGTCTTACAAGAGTGGAACTATAACCTTGAGAGAGAAGCACAGGAGGCTTACCTATCTTTACGTAACAAAAACATGCCTAAGAGAACCATTCACCATGAACTCACATAAAGGGACATTGTTCCCCGGTCCATCTTGCATGATGCCATAAAATGCAACTACATTGGGATGATGAAGCCTTGATATAATTTCAGCTTCGGCGCCAAAAGTCCAAGGTCCGAGAAGGAATTATTAAACATTAAAAAAATAATGAAATGGTATGTAAAACCTTTTTCCTCTGGAAAGACCACAATTAAAAGGAAATTGAGATTAATAATCGGAAGGTTTGTGTACGGTGGTAACCGCCAATCTAGCATGCATGTTCTTGGGCATGTTTCTTCTCAGCTAGGAGATAACATTGTCTCTACTCGTCGCTCGCCATTACATAAGAAAACAAAAGTGCGATAAATTGCAAGAATGTACTAAATTAGGGAATGCTTACCAATCTCTCTTGTTCGGAGGATTGGCCTGTAAAGCAACTCTTCTTTATTCGCTTAATGGCAACATCTGTCCCCCTCCATTTTCCGTGGTAGACAGTTCCAAATGTGCCAGAACCAAGTTCCTTAAGCTCTTCAAGATCCTCGTTCTTTATTATCTGTTAAGGGCATGCAAGAAATTTCAATGTTTCTAAGAATAACAACATGCCTGAGTGACATAAGTACTAACAATCAAATAGTTAGAATAGCATTAAACAAAACAAATGAATGGTTTTATCAACTATAGTTAGAATAGCATTAAAATACCTCATACTCTGAGGCTGGAGTTCTTAGGTTCTCCTCTACTTTTGAAAAAGAAATATCCTCAACCTGTACACTATCACCCCCCTTTTCCACCACATGGGACGGAATATGATCTGGCCGCAAACCAATGGTATCAGCTCCAACAACACTAGAAGATTCTTGTTGCATTTCCTCTTCAAAATCAATGTGGGAATCAACATGACCAATAGCACCTCCCTCAATCTTTGAAGGCGGAAAATAGTAGGTTCTAGGATCCACCTTTGTAAGTGGACGAGAAAAAGCAATATGGTTTTGGTCCATAAGAGAAACATCGTTTTGGACAAACTCATTTTGTGCCAAATTTCGGAAAAATGACCAGCTCTGAGGTTTAGGATTCTACATGTTTAAGCTCAATCCAGCTTCGTCACTACGCAGTGGACTTATACCAGAGGTATCTTCAGCTATTCTTGTCTTGGAAAATATGCCAGAGAGTAGATCAGGAGGGAATCCCTCATTGATATCAATAAGAAAATCTCTCTTCTCTGGAGCAAGAGCATGAACAGAAGATTGCTCTTGAGAAACAACTCCAGTAGAGTTATCTGCCCAAGCAAAAGGAGGCATCCCCATATTTTTATTACTCTCAGTAGCATTGGTTGCAAGATTCCATGGAAGCAAAATGATGATGATTCCTAGAAATCGCAAATTATTTGCTTTGTTGTTGTACTGCTCCATATATTTGGTATTCACACTACAAAATAAAGGACTTTTGGAGACGATTATTGGGGACGGCTTTTCGAAGCCGTTTCTAATAACCATTTATTAGAGGCAATCATTTCAAAAGCCGTCTCGAATTCTTTTATTAGAGACATCCATTTTAAAAGCCGTCTTGATTTCTTTTATTAGAGACGGCTCTAGCCGTCTCCATAAGATCCATTTCATATATAGGCAGGTGGTAACTTTAGAGACTACATGAAAAACCATCTCTAAAAGTCTCGTTAATATGAATAGAGAAGGCTTCAGCCGTCTCCGCATGATCTAGTTTGGCCTTTAGTCATATATAGGTGGTTAGTTATAGTTTTGGCGGCTGCAAATAACCTAACTCAGCCTGGCTATATATAGGCAACGCACAGATCTATTTCACATCTTCAACTCGTCGCGAGGGAACAACCAAGTCTCGTTCTCTCTAATCTCCGAGAGGGAAAACCCAAGTGAAACCATTTCTCCTTCGTGCTCTTCGGTCTTGGAAATCGTGGAACCCTAATCGATCTCCCAATTTTCTCTCTAATCTCTTTCTCCAATCTCCCTCTCTTAAACAATTACTGAAATCTGCAATCAGATTCACCATCTCTTCTCTCGGCTCAACTTTGTTTCAGATTTGTTGGAAGAAATCGAAAAAGCTGACGTGTCCAAACTGCTTGAATCGGATGTAAGTGAATCTAGGCAAATATGATGCTCAAATGATCTTAATTTTGGTAGTCTAGCAGTTTGAATCGGATCCAAAAAAGCAAACTCTAATCGCTTAAATCTGAGTCAGACAAAGTTTAGATCTAAGGTGCGGTTCAATTTCGATTTCCATTCAAGCTGCATTTTGATAATGATTTTGATTCAGATTCCAAGTCGATTTCATATTTTGATTCGTGAGTGAATGAATTTTGATTTAGATTCAGATCAAGTAGATTTTGAATTTGTAAAATTTGTTTGCAATTTGTTTGGAATTATAGGATTATTTGTTTGGAATTAGTGGAATTATAGGATTATTTGTTTGGAATTATAGGATTATTTTTTTATTGTTCATTATTCATAGATGCAGATTTTTTTATATGCACAAAGGGTATATTGATGATCTATAGAGGGGTTTATCTTTATATATCTAAATTTACATGATTTTCCTTATTATTTTTGTGTGATTTGCATCTGCATAGATGATTTTTACTTTTTAGCTTTTTTTTTTTTTTTGGAATTTAGCATGATTGTCTTTGAATTTGTATATTAGTGAAAAGATTCAACTTTTTCTAAGGTTAGTTTGGAGATTTATTTTTTAAGGTGATCTGTGGGATTTGTTCAGCTTCATTTATTTTTGCTTATTTAAAATTTTAAGACTTCTTATTGGTTTTTTGCAATTACTTGATGAATTTTTAAAAATAATTGTGTACAATGTTTTTATCAATTATTTGATGAATATTTTTTCAATTACTTGCTGAAATGTTGATGCCTTGAAGGCTAGTTGAAGAAGGTTATAGCTGGTTGAAGGCTGTGTATACAAAAAAAATTTCATCAAATCTGTGAAGCCTAGTTTCATAATATTGTGTTGAAGGCTGACATATTAAGAGCTCTGTATACAACAGTGGTGACCAGCAGTGTGTAGTGGTTGTATAACCACTTGGGAGTTGACCGACAAAAGTTACCTGCAGTAGTGCTGCTACGTGTTTGCTGAATTATCTTTGTGGACATAAACTATTAGCAGAAAAGATCTGTGTAAATCTTTGGGGTTAATCCAAGTTTTGGTCAGAATGGTAGCTCAATGAGGTATAAGATCCTACACTTACGTTTCAAAATATTCTATTTTCTCTTCCCAATTTTTCTCCAAAATTTGCCCATTTTTGTCTTCAAATAATTTCTCATTCTCGACTTGGTGACTATGGTTTGGAAACAGGAAACTTTATGAAGCTCCTTATAATAAGACAGTGGATTGGGTGTAATGGCAGCCTTAAATTGGAGAGCTTGGGAGGTTAGTTTTTAAGCTTTTCAATTTTTGCTTTACTTAGTGATTAATTATTTAATTAGCAGTTCATTCAATAAGAATTTTTATTTATTTATTATTATTATTATTTTTTTGTGGTTAAGCAAGGATTGAACCTACAACATGATGGTTGCAATATTAATAACCTTCCAATTTTTCTACAAGCCATTTTTTTTCTTTGATTTGAAAATACGGATATAATATTTGTTTAATACGTTGTACCAGTAGTACATGTATTAAACACATATTATATCTACAACCACCTGTACCCTTACATACACTTAGGTATATTGCAGTACCTTAAGATTTGGACACTTGATGCTTTAAGCTGTAGTTGGCAAAATATTTTGTAGTATAAAAAATACTCGAGTTTACTTCAGATGCAGAGTTAGCAACAAATAAAAAGTATAAAATATATCACTACTAAATAAAAACAGTACTTCAATTCTCTTTCTCTGTTGAAACCTGCAATGCATTTCCAACACATGACTCTAAAGAGGAAGATTTTAGAAAGTGTTCTGGAAAAGGTGCATACGATACCCACCACATTGATGGAAAGAACGCTGTGAATCCAAATCTCTATCTTGGAAGCAATTCCCTTGGAAGCTTGATCTATCAGGAAAAAAAAGTATAAGAAAGTTGCTAGAATAAAGACAAAAAAAAAGCTCAGATAAGTACCTTGAAGGATGTTCCAAGCACGATGGTATTCCTCCATCAAAGAAGTTACATGAAAAGTTTGCTTTACTTAGCCAACAGAAACCAGAGGCATTTCTATTAGGAGAATACCTGAAACGGAGATCAATCAGTCCATATATGTAAACCAAAATCTCTTAACAACGTCTTCATATTTATACCAACTCAAACAAAAATTTGAAGTTTAAAGCTATAGAGTACTTGAAGTTTGTAAGTAAAACTCTTAGTGTTTATTAGGGACTCTAATGATCTTGATGCATGGTATACTCTAATGATCATAGTTTTGCTGAAATTTTAGGGAGTGGTTGTACAGTTATCTAACTTTTTTTATTCCAAGCATGTGGGTAATTTTTTATCAGTGAGCTTTAAAATCTTTGTAAAACGAGATGTTTATTGCATTGTGTTCCACATCAATTTCAGTTTGGAGCAGAGATTTAAAGTCTGATATATATTGGCATATCGGTTGAGCCCAGGTTGATACGTATCGGATATATTGGATTCGTGTCGGCCAAACCAGCCAATAATAATCACCTTTTTTTTAAAGTCTATATGAATAATAAAAATATATATTTCCATGCATGGGAAATTGCAGAAGGGATGCATATACTTCACATGATTTTATATCTTGTCATTGAATCTCCATTTGTTCGAATTGATGCAGCATAAGACCATTGATAGCGTGCTTGCACGAGGTGAAAAGCTGGACAGTTGGGTTGAGAAGAGTTCAAATATGAGTGCAGCCTCCCAGGTAAATGGACAGGGATGCCATGGTTTCCCATCTAGGCATTTTCTATTCCATGTATACCTTTGACACATGCATGCTTACATGCCCCAACATATGTGAAATTGCACTTACATTTTTCCCCCTTCTAAATTGGCACATAAGCACACTTTTCAAACATAAAATTTTACCTTTTTTTCTTGTTTTTTAAACTATTTTTATGCTTCCAATATAGCATATCTATTGGAAGCATATGGAAAATTCATGCAAGGCTTTCGGAAAATTCATGTAAGGCTTGTCAGAGAGCTAGAGAAAAAGTTTAGCGGGAAGATGAGCCTTGATGTTCCTGTTTATTATGTATGCTTGGAAAGTCATATGGAAAATTTGTCGTAGAAATGATGAAATAAGCATAGATTATGCATTTGGAGAATTTGGAAGCATAAAATGAATTAGTTGGGAAACCATCCTAATACTTTTATCTGTATCAAGGTTCAAAATTAGAAGTAAAATAACCAAATAAAAATCATAACTTCTGTTGATGGCCAGCCCTTAATTGCAGGCACAGAATTGCATTTTTCTTGTCTTTTTAACCAACAGCAGGTTTTGGTGTTATCTTGTTGAAATCTCCTGCTTTGGAATATATCTAAATTACTAACAATATTCTTGTTGATGATGACTTCTATTAGCTATTCGAATTCCTGAATTTATTGTGCTATTTGAGCTCCTTGTTTCCAAGAATAAGCCCTGGTTGAAGAATTATTTCCCATAGGGGTCATATAATCAGTTAAGTTCCCTAGTCATTTAAGGAACTATGCCATTTTAATGATGGCTTTGAATCATCTGTGGCATGCACGTTATGTTTCTTTTATTGTGTATATGTGTAGAGGGCCATTGGTTGATCATTGACGCCTTTGTTAAGGCTTGGGCTATCAAGTGTGAAGATGCGGGTGTGTCTGGAGAGCAGCAACTTTGGTGTAAAAAAGCTAGAGGTTAGGGCTGTATCCCCATATACTGTGTAATGGCCTTTTTTTTTATGTGTAATGTTTTGTTCATTGGCAAAAAATAAACGTTGTTACAAATGTCATTCAAAAACCTATTATTCTTGTTTTATCGAATCCAACTTCGCAGTCTGAGTGTATAGCCGAAGAAGCTTATACGTGGAGTAAGGTAAACATCATATTACGTTTCTTCCTTATCTACTAAATATAGAATTACTGATATTTGTGCAAGAAAATTAAATAAATATATGTAATAAATAAAACTCATTATGTTTCCTCTTCCTAATTTGCAGGGCAGGCTGCTTACTTATTACTAACTCCTTTTTATTTGACACATTATAATTTTAAAAATTGGCAAATTGCAGTATCTAGCAATCTATATTAAATTTGCTGAATTTGTGAATTAGAAATAATAATTCATAGAACTGTGTGGTTGATTTATGTGACGACCCGACTTTTCCAATCCCTAAGGTATAGGAAAGGCCGGTTCATCAACTTATTGATTTCTCAATAAGCCGTAACAAACAGAAGCCGGCAACATAAACAAAGATCTAAAGACAGAGACAACATATAGTAATCCAAAAATAAAAGCTTCATATAACAAAATTAAATATATCATTGTGAGGAACCAAGAAGAACCACCGGTGATGGCCAATCCAATCACCGAAAATAGTGGTTCACAACAATGGTTCCTCGAGTGATATCAACAGAACCAAAATAATAGCCTAGGGCTCAATATTCCAAAATAATATCCAGACAAAATACCAAAAAAATACAGGATCTAAAATCAAGGAAAGAACTCCTCAGCTGGTATGTCCGATTCCTCCTCGGGAATATAATCGGAGTCCTCCAGATCCTCTGACCCAAGGTCAGTCTCAGCACCTGTGACGTATAGTCGAGGGTGAGCTAACAACCAAGCTCAATAGAGGAAACAGATCTATTTGTATTTCTTTAAAAGTAAAAGTTTTCAAAAGACGGAATCGGATCAAATATGATTTTTCAATGATGCTTTTCAAAGTAAATCTCCAGTTCTAATCCTGAGTCAAAACTGATAATATAGTCTAAAGTGTTCAAAATGTTTTGATTTAGCATGCTTCTTGTCTTAAATTTATAACTTAATTTTATCTCCCAAATTTCCTATAGCATGAGAGCGAACTACATGACCGATGGGAAAACCCTATTGACCATCGTCGTTCATGAACCCATTTCGAAAATACAACAAGCCCCTAAGCTATGAGGGAAACTTGCGCCAAAGTAATACCGTCAACACGGGTGGTAAAATCTAGGGCATCGTCCGTATGAACCTTAAATCAAATGCAAATGCTAACACATATCAAGCTTGTTATTCATAATGTAATTCTGATTTTTCAAAGTTCTGATTCGAAATTCTGATTCAAAGATTATCTGAGGTTCTGAGGTTCGAATTACAAAGTTCTTAATCATAACAAGGTTCTAAATTTTCAGATTTGTGTCATATCTTCTGAGTTTTATTTATGATGTGTATAACAGAATTCCCAAAATTAATGCTTCTTGAAAGAAATAGCCGAAATAGTTTACACTTATAAATTGATGCAAATAACAAATAGGGTTCCCCTACCTTAACAAAGAAGTTTCAAAATCAAGCACAAACAGTCCTCACCAAGGACTCCCAATAGCCAAAACCTACATATAACACTCTCAGTGTTAATATAGAACCAAAAATCAAACCAAAAAGCTTACTAATAAAAAATCCAACAAAAATTTCGAATGCCAAAACAGGACAGAATTCGATGGTCGAATTGAAAATCGTTGATCGAATTTTAAATTCGATGGTCGAATTCAATTTCGACCAACGAATTTCAAAACTGCACATCAGTGACAAAACCTTGAAATTCGACACTCGAATTTCAATTCGATGGTCGATTTCCAAATTCGATGGTCGAATTTGAAATCGACCATTGAATTTCAAAATTTCCTTCAGGCACAAGAAAAACACATTTCGACTGTCGATTTTCAAATCGACAGTCGAATTCCAAATTCGATGGTCGAATTCAAAATTGACCATCGAATTGCTCTGGTTCTGTGGCTGTTAACCTTTCATGTCTGGATTCTTTTCTTCATTTTCAAACACAGCCATCAGATCTCCTTTAAACATACTACATATTATTCTAAGCAAAACAAAATTTTAAAGGACACAAGAAGGTCTTAACAGCCTACCTCTTGTAGCTTAATCCTTCGTTCCTGTTGCACCAATTCACACCCCGGAACCAAGCACGAAGGCTTTAACCAGACCAGAGTTTCCTAATCAGTTCATTTAAACATTTCTCTAGTGCACAGATCAATCCACTCAGTAACATCCTCTCCTCTATCCTTCTCTTTCAATAGCCCAAACTGATCCGAATTCAAGCACAAAATAAACTAATGGTTGAGATGGGAAGAGGAGCTCTCAATCTCTCAAGATCTAAAGATCAAAAGCAAGGCAAATGGTTTGCAGATTTAGTTTCAACCGAAAGAGAGAAGTGTAAATTCTCTCAAACCTCTCTCTCTCTCTCTCTTATAAACAAAAACAAGTTAAATATCTAGATTTTTCTATTTACAACTTATCCATTTACTTTGAAAATATATTCGGTGCTAAACACAAACACCAACCATATTGTGTAAGTCATTATTTACATGACTTGTACACATCCATTTACAATACCCTTTTACCATCATTCTCATCCAACAGTAAGTTAACTCAAAAGCCAATAAAAATCTCGTAACAATTTCCGGACACGCTTATAGAGGTAAACAGACTTCCATGAACTCCGCCCAAGTCCATGGAGTATTGGGGTAGTCCTGCTCTCTCATCCGGGAAACAGACTTCCACCACGGGCTGGCCTCACCAAAAAGTTTGAAAGATGCCCAATGTACTTTCTCGACATCGGTACACTGCAACACCTCAAATATTTTCTCTATCTCATCCAGCCATGCCTCGGCTTCCATAGGATCCGTCTGCCCTGAGAATGTAGGTCTCATCCTCCTAAACTCTGCGAATCCTCCTGGTTGATGTCTGGCTGCCAGCATCTCTGTCTATCGGTCTATGGCAGTAGTCTGTTGAGCCATGTTAGTAGCCAAGACTGCCAACACCTCGTCCACATTTCCTCTGTCAGGTCTAGCAGCTCCCAACGAATCTGCATTAGGGCCAGATGCAGATCTCCCTCTGCCATATGAGGTGCTACGCCCTCATCTATCTCTTCGATGTGAGCCGTACGAGGTCCTTCTATACCTCGGCCTCTGCCTCTAAACCATGGAGGCATGCTGATCTGTCATTGTTGAAAAACAATAACAATAGATCAGTATTGATTGTTAAAAACAAACCAACCCTTAGTCCTAAGACTCTGAACCTAGAGCCTTGCTCTGATACCAACTGTGACGACCCGACTTTTCCAATCCCTAAGGTATAGGAAAGGCCGGTTCATCAACTTATTGATTTCTCAATAAGCCGTAACAAACAGAAGCCGGCAACATAAACAAAGATCTAAAGACAGAGACAACATATAGTAATCCAAAAACAAAAGCTTCATATAACAGAATTAAATATATCACTGTGAGGAACCAAGAAGAACCACCGGTGATGGCCAATCCAATCACCGAAAATGGTGGTTCACAATAATGGTTCCTCGAGTGATATCAAAAGAACCAAAATAATAGCCTAGGGCTCAATATTCCAAAATAATATCCAGACAAAATACTAAAAAAATACAGGATCTAAAATCACGGAAAGAACTCCTCAGCTGGTAAATCCGATTCCTCCTCGGGAATATAATCGGAGTCCTCCAGATCCTCTGACTCAAGGTCACCAAGACTGCGTGGACGATAGTCGAGGGTGAGCTAACAACCGCCTCAAAGACTTGGACGATATTAACAGATCTATTTGCATTTCTTTATAAGTAAAAGTTTTCAAAAGACGGAATCGGATCAAATATGATTTTTCAATGATGCTTTTCAAAGTAAATCTCCAGTTCTAATCCTGAGTCAAAACTGATAATATAGTCTAAAGTGTTCAAAATGTTCTGATTTAGCATGCTTCTTGCCTTAAATTTATAACTTAATTTTATCTCCCAAATTTCCTATAGCATGAGAGCGAACTACGTGACCGATGGGAAAACCCTATTGACCATCGTCGTTCATGAACCCATTTCGAAAATGCAACAAGCCCCTACGCTATGAGGGAAACTTGCGCCAAAGTAATACCGTCAACACGGTTGGTAAAATCTAGGGCATCGTCCGTATGAACCTTAAATCAAATGCATATGCTAACACATATCAAGCTTGTTATTCATAATGTAATTCTGATTTTTCAAAGTTCTAATTCGAAATTCTGATTCAAAGATTATCTGAGGTTCTGAGGTTCGAATTACAAAGTTCTTAATCATAACAAGGTTCTAAATTTTCAGATTTGTGTCATATCTTCTGAGTTTTATTTATGCTGTGTATAACAGAATTCCCAAAATTAATGATTCTTAAAAGAAATAGCCGAAATAGTTTATACTTATAAATTGATGCAAATAACAAATAGGGTTCCCCTACCTTAACAAAGAAGTTTCAAAATCAAGCACAAACAGTCCTCACCAAGGACTCCCAATAGCCAAAACCTACATATAACACTCTCAGTGTTAATATAGAACCAAAAATCAAACCAAAAAGCTTACTAATAAAAAATCCAACAAAAATTTCGAATGCCAAAACAGGACAGAATTCGATGGTCGAATTGAAAATCGTTGATCGAATTTTAAATTCGATGGTCGAATTCAATTTCGACCAATGAATTTCAAAACTGCACATCAGTGACAAAACCTTGAAATTCGACACTCGAATTTCAATTCGATGGTCGATTTCCAAATTCGATGGTCAAATTTGAAATCGACCCTTGAATTTCAAAATTTCCTTCAGGCACAAGAAAAACACATTTCGACTGTCGATTTTCAAATCGACAGTCGAATTCCAAATTCGATGGTCGAATTCAAAATTGACCATCGAATTGCTCTGGTTCTGTGGCTGTTAACCTTTCATGTCTGGATTCTTTTCTTCATTTTCAAACACAGCCATCAGATCTCCTTTAAACATACTACATATTATTCTAAGCAAAACAAAATTTTAAAGGACACAAGAAGGTCTTAACAGCCTACCTCTTGTAGCTTAATCCTTCGTTCCTGTTGCACCAATTCACACCCCGGAACCAAGCACGAAGGCTTTAACCAGACCAGAGTTTCCTACTCAGTTCATTTAAACATTTCTCTAGTGCATAGATCAATCCACTCAGTAGCATCCTCTCCTCTATCCTTCTCTTCCAATAGCCCAAACTGATCCGAATTCAAGCACAAAATAAACTAATGGTTGAGATGGGAAGATGAGCTCTCAATCTCTCAAGATCTAAAGATCAAAAGCAAGGCAAATGGTTTGCAGATTTAGTTTCAACCGAAAGAGAGAAGTGTAAATTCTCTCAAATCTCTCTCTCTCTCTCTCTCTCTCTCTCTTATAAACAAAAAAAAGTTAAATATCTAGATTTTTCTATTTACAACTTATCCATTTACTTTGAAAACATATTCGGTGCTAAACACAAACACCAACCATATTTTGTAAGTCATTATTTACATGACTTATACACATCCATTTACAATACCCTTTTACCATCATTCTCATCCAACAGTAAGTTAACTCAAAAGCCAATAAAAATCTCGTAACAATTTCTGGACATGCTTATCGAGGTAAACAAAATCCGGTCCAAAATATCAGGGATATTACAATTTAAGCATGAATTATATTTATTTGATTAACAATCTGAAATAAAAGGCAGGAATCTGGTTTTTCTGGGTCTAAAAACTAGAACATATTATAAAATTAGCAAATAACAGTATCCTGCAGTCCATGTTAAATTGGCTGAATCTGTGAATTAGACAGAGTGGGTTACCGAACTGTGTGGTTGATTGAAGCTTAAATTATTTTATTTTATTTTTATAGGTAAGCATGGGATTTGATTAAAGCATAAATTATATAACATTCATGATTTGCAGACATTAAAAGCAGGGATCTGTTTTTTTTTTTTTTTTTTTTTCTGGTATTTATGTGTCTAAAAGCTGGAGTGAAAATAAAATTGGAAAATTGCAGTATCCTGCAATTCGTATCAAATTGTCTGAATTTGTGAATTAGACCTAATAATTTGCAGAACTGTGTGGTGGATAAATACACAAATTATATAACTATGATTCACTATTTGCAATAAAAAGCATGGATCATCTGAGTGTGAATTAATAAAAAGTTGGTAATCAACTCACACATATATTGAAAAGCTTGGTGAGTTTTTTTACACTTCATTTCTGAAATTTTCTATTATTATTCAATCGGCCCATTTCACTTCAGTGGGTTGACTCACCATGCCTCAGGGATAATTCCTATTTGGGACCAAGTTTTTTTCATATTGATATTACAAATAAGTGTATGATTGTGCAGTAACTGAATCATGTTTTCCATGTAAGAACAAACAAATCTAAATATCTTAAAAGAAAATAGGTAGCAAGATAAGGCCAATATTTGCTCCGTGTTTCTTGATAATGAGTTGTGGCAGCTATCATTTTAGCTAAGAGGATTAAAAGATATTTTCCTTTTTGCAATTTTCGTTTTTCCTGCCAATGGGTAAGCTGAGATTGAACTTGCGACCTCAAGGTTGCAATATTGTCAACCTTTTTACAAATATTTGGATGCTAAAATGTTACTTTAGCTCTAAATTAACTTCATGTTCTCAATAAGGTTAAATATTCTTTTCAGGGTAAAAAGCTGTTTTTTGTGACAAACAACTCGACCAAATCACGGAAGCAAAATGCAAAAAAATTCCAAAGGCTTGGCCTTGACGTTAGTGAGGTGAGATGAACATCACTTTGTTATTACAGTTTGGCATTGCAAAATTAATCTTGAAAATATATAAGGTCTTTCATACTCATAGGATGATAGCTCTGCACTTTCAACTCTAACTTTGGAGCTTACTAGTTTTTAGAGGCATGCAATCCATGCATATACCCATTTGCTTTTATTGTATATATGGACTAAGATTGGCCCATGCAGTCCATAGCCCTGTACCTTATTTAAAATTTTAATTTATTTTGGAACTATACTTCTTTATGCTATTATGTTGAAATCTTTCATTTTATTTTTGATTGGCTTTGAGTGGTTGAACTTTGCTGCAGGAAGATGGCAACACACTGGTGGAGCTCAAAACAAACTGTCTATTTGAATACGATAAGAGAGAAGGTCAATCGTGATGCCGTCGCTCATCTGACCGATCTGCAAGAATGGACAGGTTATTTAACTAATTCCCATTCCTTTGCAACTTCCAAATATCAAGTGCTGCATTTTTTCGATAGAGTATATATTTAAACCATTGTCATCCATTTGGGAGTCAGCTCTGTGATACTATTTGTTCTCTTCCATTATCTTGCAATCCTTCATGTAAATTCTGACTAGTTCCCCTCCAAATCATTGGTACGTTTACCAGTATCCTACTTCCTAGTGCTTGTATTGTTTCAGTCTTCGCACTAGGCGATTTCAAGTGTCTAATGGACATACCTAAACCATCTCAAAGGATATATCTTAATTTTCTCTTTTATTAGGAGTAACGTAAACTTTTCAAAACCCACCATATATGTTGACATATGGCATTGTTTTTATAGATAAGTTGGGCTCGAACCTGCGACCTTGAGGTTGCAATATTGTCAACCTTCGATTATGCTGCCCAAATGGCATTTGTTAATAAGTTACCATCAAGAGTTTTATTGAAAATGCACATATATTTAACGTGTCATTGTTTTGTGGTATACACCATGTAGGGTACACCTGTGGAACTGTAACCTCCATCTCCTCCAGTCGGCATGCAATGACCACTTTGATTCAGATGATGGACATTGTTGTTTGCCCTAATCATTCACACAAATGATCTTAAGATCATGAGTGTATCATCAAATGGTCAGTTTTTTATTTGACATGACACATCTCAAAAAGTGTCCCTAAAATTATGCTTGAGCATGATTTGTACCATATATTTTGAGTCACTTTTTGGGCGGTGTGCCTTGTGGAATAAAAAACTGTCCGTCAGATGGTACGCCCATGATCTCAAGATCAATATTATGAAAGATTGGGATGAAAACCGATCTCCATCGTTTGATTCAAAAGAGGCCAATGTGCGCTGACTGGAGGGGATGGGGGTGAGGACAGTTTCACGAGGTGTAAATAACTGTACCCCACAATGTATTAGAAAATGATAAATATATCAGAGATGTAGTAGAAAATGATATATTATTCTTTCTCTTCTCATGCAGATTTCAAATTGATACTTCCAAAATGTACATGGTCAGTGATAGATTGGATACTGATTTTCTTTTTGGATAGAATGCTGGCTGCAAGACACTACTCATTCTTAAAGTGTCTTGCAATGGGGGCCTGAATCAAATGAATGCATCAGTTTGTAAATTTCATTGACATTTTGTTCATCACTCTATTTGTCTTGTCTGATCTTCCACTCTGTTCTACTAATTTATTACATCTTCTAGCTTTCTTGTTTTAGATCTGTGACATGGTGACAATTTCCCCTTCAAATATTCAGAAGGCAACCAACAATATTCCACTTCCCCTTAAACTAGGTTTTGTTAGTGAGTAGGTTGTAACCTTACAAAAAGAGGTAAAAGGTTCTGTTAGTGAGTAGACCCCAGGATGGATCAATTACTACCTTTACAAGTTCAGAAGTTCTATGATTATTTGTAATCTTCCAATGTTTAAAAGGGTGTCCAACTTGTTAGTCATATACTCATATGTTCCTTTTTTCCTCTGTTGTATTACTGTATTGTTGGCCTGCTATAATATGGTATTTTTCTCACTCTGATT
The DNA here is from genome assembly GCA_021018995.1 of Chloranthus sessilifolius. NCBI lineage: Eukaryota > Viridiplantae > Streptophyta > Magnoliopsida > Chloranthales > Chloranthaceae > Chloranthus > Chloranthus sessilifolius. The sequence continues at coordinate 120,751,424 of CM037590.1, read as the reverse complement.
TCATCTCCCTTCGTTTGGTCTAAGTATAGGATGAGAACTCCTTAGCATAAACTGCTGCATATAGACAATATTGGATTTCAACATACCATAGTAGTCTTTGTTTTACTACTGTGTTTCCCCTTACATATATGATCTCAGGGCATTCCCATTAAATAGGTTTTGAACCCTCCTTTCATTTTGCAAGAGCCAGTTGCAAATTACAAATTGTAGTTCAAAAAAAGTTAGTGAGACTCCAGTTTTCATTTAACTTTTGCTCATGTATCTTACAGGTTCAAATAGGCTAGTCTGGGCTACAGGCCTGATTTTTATCAAATAAGTCTGGCTCGTATATCATCTTGGCCTTTGTCAGGCCTGTCATATGATCCTATTTATGCTTACATGTATTGATCCAGAATGGGAAGTGATCAGGACTGTCAATGGGTCTGGTTGGTCTAAAACGTTGGCTGCCCAAACGGTGTCAACGTATATGCCCTATGCACCTAACTGATCCAATGTTGCATTCCGATCTGGCCCAAGGAATGGCCTGCCCTAACCCAGTTCAATTCGGGCTGACCTGATTGGACCAGTTGACAACCATAGAAGTGGTTTAGCACCGAAGCCAACTTGTTTGATTATTGGGCATAAATTTTAGGCGGGAGTCATTACTTGCACAAGCCTTTTCAAGTGGTTACCCCGGATTAATAAAAATATTAATATTATCATATTTTTTGAATGGCCTATATACCCTTGCTGGTTGCACCTCGGATATAAGAGGCAGAATTTTGCAGAAATATCCATTCTCTTTTGCGAGGCAAAGAGGGAGACAAAGGGAGACAAATTGATCTGTGACAATTTCACCTCAAAGATGTGTTTTGTATGGTGGAAATAGGTCCTAATCAGCATAACTCTTCAAATGCAATAATAGACCAGATGGTCACGATCATCCAACGAGTAACTGCAACTAACCTGGTCGTGATCAGTTACTTTGAGGTGAGACATCTGATCAGTTAATTGTGAATCAATAATCACGCAAATTGATTATTTAAAAACAAAAATTTTTATGTAGACTATGTATTTTCCGGAGAAATCAAAGACCGGAAGAAAGCTTGGATTTTTTTTCTTATTAGATGTAAATTGTTTGTGATATTACAGAAAGAAGGAGATAGATTCCATGTGCAATGGTGATCCCGTGGAGAGCGCCAAGAGGAATCTATGCCCACCCGATTCCATCATGGATGGAGAAGTCTTGAAGCCGAAGAACAGCCCATGCCACTATTCAATTCTCCTGGAATTATTTGTGCCTGATGATTTGATTAACTTCAAGGGGGTCGTCGAAGAAGATGAAATTTGATGAGAGGACACCTCTTATGATTGTTGCTATGTTTGGGAGCACCGAAGTGTTGAAGTACACCATATCTCTTGGATCAGTGGATGTCACCCAGTCCTGTGGATCGGACGGTGCGACCGCCCTCCACTGCGTTGTTGCTGGTGGGGTCTCTTTCTTCCGTGGAGATTGTTGAGTTATTTCCCCATGTGTCGCTTTGAAGTGCTAGTTTAATTTATTTCTTGATATTATTTGTAATTTTCTTTTGGGCTACTTGGGATATTGAAAGACGGCAAGTTGTTAATTATAGAAATTATTTTCATGATTTAGTTTTTTCATAGAAATTCATAAACAAATTTATTGTTTGTAGTGGAAATATGGTCATTGGAGCAAAAAAAAAAAATAGCATTAAAAAAAAATTAATAGAGATCACTTATTGGAGACGGCTTTAAGCCGTCTCCAATAACATCATATCACTTATTGGAAACGGTCAAAAGCCGTTTCTAATAACAAGAGATGACTTATTAGAGACGGCTTTGAGGTATCTCCAACATATCTTTAGAGACGGCTTAAGGAGGTCTCCAATAACCTTGACTATTAGAGACGGCCCCCATTTGGTCTCCAAAGACAATTGAGACGGGACTATTTGAGACTACATGGAAGCCGTCCCCAATACTATTGGAGACGGCTTAGACACCTTTGGAGACGACTAAAAGCCGTCTCCAATAAACACATTTTTTGTAGTGAGTAACCGAATGGACACAACGGCTACAAACAGGCAGTTAAAAACGTTAAATGATAATAAACCAAAAGATTAAAATATTTAAACTTGAATAAAAAACGGTTACACTTTTGCCCAAAAATTAATAACTAAATGTACTGCACCACACCACCACGCCACGTACACGTACGCATGCTCGTGCCCGTTCTAACCCGACCCGGCCCGGCTTGGCGCACGCATGCGTGTGTGTAACTGAAGAGGCGCATGACTGTGAAAATCACAAAATTCGGTGCCCCCTAGGTGAAAACTACAAGCCTTGAGCCAAGGCTTCACCATATAACCCAAACCCAAAAATTAGGTTACACGACGTAGGATTATCCATAGAGTAAAAACAAAACTAAAAATTCATAAAACTTTTAAAAGATTTTAAAATATCCAACCACCCCCACTATTTTAAAGATTTAAAGTAGCAAAGTGAGAAATATGTACATAAATGAAAATGTCTTACAAACTTAAATTTTCACTTTAGTGAAAACAATTCAAGGTGTGTCAAGGTTTTTAATGAAACTAAGTCTTAAACTAATGATCTTATACGATAAATCGAGACTATCCCACACACACATTTTACATATTTGGTGTTCAATAAATAAGTTAGCACATTTAGGCTCTATGCTCGTACCTTGATTTTTGTAAGTATTTATGAGATAAAGTCATGTCTCATTGAAAGTGATTCCACCCTCAAACTTATATAGGTAGACCTATAAGAGAAGTCTCTATAACTTTAACATCTCAACACAGTGTTATAGGACTATCAAGAGCAACGCTCTACCTCCCCTTATCCATTACAGGCGAAGCATTACCCTTCCTGATATATATATATATATATATATATATATATATATATATATATATATATATATATATATATATATATATGAGATTTGTTTCTCATCACTTTAGTGGCCTTTAGTCGTCACGTATTTACGAGTTATTTTTTCCTTTGAACCTAAACATTAATTAAACAAATATTAGGTAGGGTTCTCATCATAAGTGGCTGCTTAAGTTTTATGACTGTAAACACATTCTGATTGATGTCTTGTAAATTCTATCTCTTCCAAGACATTTAGTAAACGGATCCGTCAGGTTTTTCGAAGTCATGACCCCAATTACTGAGATTATTCTATCTCTAAGTAATTATTTTACATAGGTATGTCTTAAACCAATATGTCTATTTTTTTATTATACGTTTGAATATAAGTTTTTGATAGTATTGCTTCACTATCACAATGTATAGAGATTGGTGGCAATGGTGTAATCATAGGTAGAATTTCTATTAGTAAATTTTTTAACCATACCGCTTATTTTCCACTTGCTGCTGAGACAATAAATTATGATTCTATAGTGGAATGTGTAATGCAAGTTTGCTTTTTTGATCCCCATGAGATCGCAGCTCCTCTAATATTGAATATCCATCCACTTGTGAATTTTAATTCATCTGAACCAGATATCCAACTTGCATTGCTATATCTTTCTAATACATGAGGATATCCAGTAAAATGCAAACCATAATCAATAACACCTTTTAAATATCTAAAAACATAAGAAACTGCATTCCAATGAATTGAATTAGGGTTACTTGTAAATCTACTTAACTTACTTACCGCAAATGCAATGTCCAGCCTTGTATAATGCACTGCATACATAAAGCTACCAATAACCCTTGTATATTCTAACTGTTGCACACATCTCTCATCATTTTTAGTTAATTTAATATTAATATCCAAAGGTGTATTGACAGATTTCAAAATCTTTTCAACATAATGAGATTGAGTTAGAGTTAACTTATTCTCATTATTCACAATTTTGATTCTCAAAATTACATTTGCATTTCTCATATCTTTCATGCTAAAAGATGAACTTAAGAAGTTTTTAGTTATCAAAATAACTTCTAAATTAGTTCTAAAAATAAGTAAATCATCTACATAAAGGTCATTTATAACATCATGATTATTAGAAAATTTATAATATATATTTGACGGCTTCATTAGTTTTGAATTTAAATTCAGTAATGATATTATCAAATATTTTATGCCACTATTTTGGTATTTGCTTTAACTCATATAAAGATTTAATAAGTTTACATATTTTCTTATTTTGTCTAGGTAGAATAAACCCTTCTGGTTGTTCCATATAGGCATCTTCTCTTAAATCACCATTTAAGAAAGCGGTCTTAACATCTATTTGATTTATTTCTAACTTGTGTATAGAAGTTAAGGCAATTAGAAGTCTTATAGTGAAAATTCTAGCAACGGGTACATAAGTATCAAAATAGTCAACACCTTATTTTTGCCTATATCCTTTGGCAACCAACCTAGCCTTAAACTTCTTTATAGTTTCATCTGTTCTAAGTTTTCTTTTAAATATCCATCTAAACCCTATAAGGTTAGATCCTTCGAGTAAATCTACTTATTTTCATGTTTTGTTTCCCATTATGAAGTACATTTAATCATTGATAGCTCCCTTCCAAAAGGCACTATCCATAGATTTCATAGCATCTGCAAAAGTTATAGGATCTACTTCTACATTCATAAATAAATGTTTCTTAGTACTTTTCTTCCTATTCCCTTTAAACAGATAGATATAATAGTCTTTTGAAAGACTAGTTTCGAATCGTTGCATTTACTTCTCTTAGGTTTAATAATGACTTCTTCATCACTCAAAGATTCAATAACATGTTTAGATTTAGAAGATTCTCCATCTTCACAAGTTTGACTTTCATAATTTATTTTATTAGACAAAGTAGTAGACTTAGATTTATAGAAAATAGCATCTCTAGATTCTATTATAGTATTTTTATATATACTGTCATTATATTCTATAACTAGAAATCTGTAAGCCTTACTATTTTGTGCATAACCAACAAATTCACACTCAATAATCTTAAGATCAACCGTAGGTCTCTTAGGATCTACTAATCTAACGAGTGTCCTACACCCCCATACTTTAAAATAGGTTAGATTAGGTTTTCTATTCTTCCAAAGTTCATAAGGTGTAGTTAGAGTTTTCTTATGTGCAATTTTATTCAAAATATGAGTAGCGGTTAACAATGCTTCACCCCATAAATTTTTATTTAAATTAGCGTTGACCAATATTGCATTAGTCGTTTCTACTAATGTCCTTTTTTTTCTTTCGGCAACTCTGTTTTGTTGTGGCATATAAAGGGCCGTCACCTCATGACGAATTCCATGAATTTCATAGAATTCAGAGAACTCTTTTGATATATATTTTCCACTCCTATCAATCTAATGGCTTTTATTCTTTTATTTAATTAATTTTCTATTAAAACTTTATATATCTTAAATTTTTCAAAAGCTTCATTTTTACTATTTAATAAATATATATGAGCATATCTTAAAAAATCGTCTATAAAAGTAATAAGATAATGTTTCCCTCCTTTAGTATGAATATTATTTAAATCACAAATAAATCTATGAACTAAATCTAATATGTACGAATTTCTTATAACACTAAGAAATGGCTTCCTGGTAATCTAATATGTACATACACTGCAGGCACCACTATAAAAAAATTTATGTTTGGAAATTAGATCTAAGCTAGTCATGCATTTCATAGATCTATAATTAACATGTTCTAATCTATCATGCCATAAATTTGAAAGAGAGACCGAGTAAAAAGGAGGGATTTCATTGATTTGATCAATTACATTCAGTTTGAACATGCCTCCCATGACATATCCGTTTCCAACAAATTCACTATTCTTGGATAAGATAAACTTATTTGACTCAAATACAAGTTTGAAACCATGTTTGATTAGTAAACCACCTGATAGATGATTCTTGTAAATTTCGGGTACATGGAACACATCAATAAACATCATGACTTTTCAAGACGTGAAGTTTAATTTCACTTTCCCAGGCCCGATGATTTTTGTCGTAGATGAGTTCCCTATGAAGAGATATTGATCATCATCAGCTATTTCATACTTCACACACATATTACGATTATTATGCACATGTTTTGTGACACCCGTATTGATTCACCATTCATTAATGTCACCAACCAAATTGACTTTCGAGGGAATGACTACAATGTTATTTTTCTCTTCTACTGCATTTGCTTGATTTTTTAATTTCTTGAAGAGTCCAATCTGGTTTGAAATGGTTGGGTTTCCCACAATGGTAGCATGCACCATTCTTCAGTACCATGGTCTTGACTAATTTCTTATTTTCCATAGAGTGAGAATATCTTCTCTTCATTTTCTTTGATGGTCTACTAACAACTTTAGCCTTAACTAAGTGTGTCATTGATGTCATATCAATGTGATCTTTAATTATGTCCCTAACTCGGAATTCTTCCTCAATACATAAATGAAGGAGTAGATCTTTCATAAAAAATTTCTCATTACAATTAAGGATTTTTCGATAATCTTTCCATGATGGAGGTAACTCAGCGATTACCATATCAACCAGAAAATCCTCATCGAAAGAGAACCATTAGCAATCATATAGTTAATAACAACTTAAAAATCATGCACTTTGTTAAGAATAGGTTTATCATCGACCATCTTAAAATTGAAAATTTGACTGATAATGTAAATATTATACGCTGCATCTTCAGTTCTATATTTCTTTTTAAGTGCATCCCAGAGTTCCCACGAAGTGTTGTAGGTGCGGTAGACATCAAACAACAAATCAGACAATGTATTGAGAATGTAACCATTGCTAGTGTAGTCGTCATCTTCTCATTTCTGCTTTTTACGGTCTTCATTGAGAGTTGATGATTCGGTAACAGTCGAGCACGGATTTTTGAGAAAGTATACAACTTTCAATGCGGTTAACATAAAATATAATTTTTATTGTCACCTTTTGAAGTTTGAACCATCGAAACTGTCCAACTTATGGATGTTCTTGGGCAACGCGAGAGTAGTCGAGGCTGTACTATGGGCCATTATTAATGGTTTGGAAATGTTAGAAAATTTGATAAAGATTGAACAAAGAAATACACTGATCTGATTCGAGGTACGAGAAATATCGTTATCTTTAAACCAATATTTGCCCCTACCACTACATTCAAGTGGTCACTAACAGGTTACCGGCAAATTGGTTTCAAGATACAATGACTGTGTATTCTTGTGATAGATTTGGCGAATCTGATCATGCTACTAGAAATATTGCGAGAGACTCTGAAACGATCTTCAAAAATAGGATGAAAACAAGCAGTTAAAAGAGTTAAACGGTAAGAAACCAAACGAATAAAATATTTAAACTTGAGTAAAAACCAGTTACAATTTTACCCAAAAATTAATGACTAAATGCATCGCAGCACTACGTAGCGTACACATGCTCATGCACATCTCGCCCTGACCCGATCCAGCTAGGCTCAGTGCGCCCGCGCGTGTGTGTGATTGACAAATTGCATGGCAGTAGAAATCACAAAATTTGGTGCCCCCTGAGTGAATGTTGCAATCCTTGAGCCAAGGCTTTACCATATCACCCAAAACCAAAATTTGGATTACACGATGTGGGACTATCCATAAAGTAAAAACAATACTAAAAATTCATAAAACTTTTAAAAGACTTAAAATATCCAACAAGGCTGACGGGATATAAATCTAACCTTTGTCTTTTTACACGTAAGTGGCTATTCTCCATATCTCTGTCACAAATTCTCCTCATTAATCAAAGTTTTTTGAAAAGATTCTCTAAATAAATTTTCTGCCAAATTTTTTGTCGAATATTTGCTTGAATCATCGACTCTTCGAAATTTTCTCAAATTTTTGAAAATTAGACAGATTTTCACTTCTTTTTTTATGGAATGTTATCATTGTGACACCGACACATGCTTTCATTATAATTTGTACTGATTCTTTTGCAGATAGTAAACTTAATGTATGGAGATTATATTATACACTTACTTTATGCAAACTATATCATACACATGCATTATTATTATTATTATTATTATTGTAACATGCCCCATTTTCAAACCACACTTTAAGATATGGACACGGGTCAGGTCAAGCAGGTGCCTACCACGAGACATAAAGGATCTATTAGTTGAGTGGTCACAACTGATAAGAGTATGAGATTACACTAAAAGAGTATACACGTAAATAAAAAAATAAAAATAAATAAATATTTGATATTTGTATATATAAATAATAAAGTGCAATAGTTTACACTTGCTTAAATATACACATCAACGATAGAAATTACCTACAACTAAGCCTCAGATGGCTTATACATTGACACCCAGTGTAGTGGCTTAGTAGTTAAAGTAAACCTATTTTGGCTTATATGGAGATACACCCAATAATGAATGCTAGCTTTGCATAGTAGTATAAGCACTAAGAGTTTACACTTACCGTATATGGGACTTAGTTGGTTTCAAATATAGCCTCTTTTGTTTTGTATGTTGATCTCTTCAATACCATGTGGTAGCTGGGTATGGGATTCCAGCCTTCCTTCACTAGCCTAGCCTATACACGTCAAAAGTGTATGTGAGATAGAAAATAGGTAAGCTGTCTTTGACTTATCTACTTGTTCCCTATTAATTTGTGTGGGCTTCATAAGGGAATGCAACTCAAAGCAGTTGATAAGCTGCTTATGTTGTTAAAAAACCTCCATTAGGCATGATTCATCTTCGACTTCATGCATGCAACGTACACAGACAAAACCGCAGAGGTGTTCGTCTTCTTTTTGCTACACACTTGAAGAATCATCTGATGCACATCGACCATGCACAGTTAGTATAAGTTGTAGTAGAAAAATCAGTCATGTTCTTTACACCATCACTTTGAGACCGAAGGTTCTTAGTAGTGCACACGTTTGATGAACGCGATGTCAATATACGTTCGGCCGGCACTGTACCGTCGAGACTGCAAGACCACTAAAAGGTATGCCGTAATCAAATCACGGACTAGTCTAGGTTCATTACGTTCATTATGTATGATCGAATCACAATCTGTGGTGTCGATTCCATAAGATTGATTGATCGGCGGCACAAAGAAATATAATTTTTGAAATGGGTTTCGGAACCCATATTGCTCATAAAAATACACCGAAATTTCAACATAAAAATAAATACTAAAATCCAATTTTCTATACAATATATATATGAAATATATATATGAATAATCAGCCAATTGCCTGAGTTAAAAGAAGCTAAAGTGGAGAAGAAAACACCCCGGCAAGCTAAACCTGATAGGCTTGCCGTGGCATCCTCACAGGTTTGCCACGGCAAGGTACTCAGGCTTGCCGCGACAAGCATTGTGCTCAGACCTTTGGTTAATATTTTGATTATAACTTTTGATCCCGAACTCGGATTAGTATGATTCTTGATGTGTTGGAAAGGGGACACCGAGCCCTACAATGTTCATGAAGGAATAAATTTCTGACTCTAACGTTTAAGGGTTAAAAAATTGGTGACAAGGCGTGGCAACATGCTCAGCTACAAAGCTTGCCACAGCAACCTATGTTGCTTACCGCGGCAACCCTGCATCTGATGCACTTGGTGACACCTCTGTCAGGGGTTTGTGCTGGGATGACTTGCTGAGTTTGACCATGAGACTTGGGACCATAAAGGGTCCATATTTGGGGTCTATGTTGATCCAATAAATCATTAAAAATACTAAAACTATGACCATAAATCCTAGGTATTTGATGCACATGACGAGTTTGCTTGAAGACATGCGTGCGCAGGTAACCAGTTACACGTAAGCCCGGTATAAGGTAGGGAGTTTACCTTACTAATCTATATGTTGTTTTCTCATTCTCATCTGATAACAAGTTATTGAGGATGCTCATATATGATCATGAATGCTTATATAACTTTATACCCATGCCAGTTTTATATAGTGTACTACAAGTTCATGTCAGCTTTAGTCATGTGATATAGTTTATGCTCATGTCAGCTTTAGTCATGTGATATAGTTTACTATGAGGTCAGTTAATAAGTGGTTATAGATGACTATGCCAGTTCAGTCTTGATGGATCGTTAAGGATAATAGATATCAGTTTTGATGTATGTTTTGCATGACTACTCAAGACGGATTTGAGTTATGATCATGACAGGTCCAGATTCGATGCCTGATTTTGAATGGATATGCTATAGTTAGTTTTTTCATTGTATCTTGGATAGTACATGATATATATATACTTATTTTCATTTAAGAAAATGTTAAATTCGACATATTAATATACATGTGAGGCTATACGTCTGATGTTTTGTTATAAGGATGCTAGTAATATATGCGTCTACTGTGATTGCATGCTTATGATCAGATCAGCTTGGGTATGCTAGTTAAGTGTAATTTGATGCATGCTTATGATCATCAGATCAGCTTGATGTATGAGCGTATGTTAATTCAGTTTTAAAGAAGATATATGATTATGAGCATATCAGTTCCACAAGATCAGCTTGACATATGTTATTATGTTAGGAATATTGTCAAACCAATTTAGATGACTTGATATAGATCAACAGATGAATGTGTATGTATGATGATACTAGATGAGTTTAGACAAAATATAATGTATGCACATGCTAGTTTTCAATATATGACTATGACTGATGGTGTTAGATCAATTTAGAGAGCTTCAGACTTGATATATACTTTGCATGATTATGATGCTAGTTCAGCTTAGATACATGAATATCAATGATTATGAAAGTTGCAGTCATATATGATCATGTGAGTCCAGTTATTCAAATCAGTTTTGCTATATGATATCTGTTCATGATATTCTTGCATACATGTTAGCATGTATTGTTTATGTACTGTTATCCTTGATGTCATGTATACGTCTTTATTCTCGTTTTGAAACAAGTGATCCCGCTAACTCGGGAGCTTGATATCTCGTCTAAGTGATCCCGCTAACTCGGGAGCTTGATATCTCGTCTAAGTGATCCCGCTAACTCGAGAGCTTGATATCTCGTCCAAGTGATCCCGCTAACTCGGGAGCTTGATATCTCGTCCAAGTGATCCTGCTAACTCGGGAGCTTGATTTTCTCGGTCCAAGTGATCCTACTAACTCGGGAGCTTGACAAGTGATCCCGCTAACTCGGGAGCTTGATTTTCTTGTTTCTTAAATATGTCTTGTTTCAGTATGATTTCTGTAATTGTCCAGCATGATTCCTTGTCAGTATGATTCCTCGTATTTGTTCAGCATGATACAATATTTGCATGATTTATTGCTTGTTATACTATATACTGCTAGAATAAATGCTAAATATTGTTAGAATAGATACAAGGTAAGATATAATGTGTTTAGTTTTATAATTTATGCATTTAGAAATGAATTGGAAATCTAACATATAACTTAGCACTTTAAATTTTCCTGCTGAGCTTTGATGATAGCTCATCCTACGACTTCATGTCTTAGCTGCAAATATTACTCGTGACCCTGAGCGCAAGGCTGATCCTACTTACCATCAGGAAGAGGACGAGGGTGATGAGGAGGAAGATTCTGCAGAAGAACTCTTTCCGAAATAGGTTTGAGGGAGAGAGAGTAGTGGTTTTCAAACATGTATAAATAGCAGTGTAGTTTGAGATAGTTTACTACTTCATGTATAGGTTTTCTAGTTTATATTTCCTGTTCAGTTTACTACTTTAAATAAAGGAATGGATATCAGTTGTACCATATTTCTTTGTATCAGAGTTATTTTAATTCGCTTTCGTAATTGTAAAACTTTGTACACGATACACTTGTAAGATAGGATCATGTTAGGTGATCCGACGGCGCGACCTTTCCCATTTACGAGAAGGGAAAAAGTCGGGTTGTCACAGGTGGTATCAGAGCTCGGCGCTAAGTCTTTGGCGACTTAACTCTGGCACGGATATATGGCAAGACTTCTGATGTTCGTTTAGTCTAAGAGCCTAGGCTTTAGGTCTTCGAGGGACTCAAGGCTATGGCAGTCGGTTGGTCTTCTAGGGCTATGGTAGTAGGTTCTGTTTAAAGCATAGGTTGTGGATCTTTACGACCATGTTTCATTGAAGTACTCAGTCAATAGTGATCGACATACGCCGGTAGTAGGACCACGCATGTTGGGAAGAATAATCATGAATAAACTAGGCAACTACTGGAGACAATGGTTAGCATAATGGCCCAACAAAATGAGTTACGTACAACAATAGTATAGCTCACTGCACGCACTTCTTTGCATAGACTCTTTGAGTTATGCTCACGGTGCGGAATACAATACAAGACAGGGAAATATAGGTGGGCCACAGGTGAGTGTTTCAGATGTGGCAAACTAGGACATTTGATAAAAGATTGCCCTATGGCGAAAACGAAAATGACGACACCCGAATCTCAACAACCTGCTCAAGGAGTTTATCTGAAACCGACTATATCTACACCTTCGGGGTTATTCCGTTACTTAAACCCTACTATAACGGGAGCATTCGGAGTTCCACAAACTTCACGCACTGCTTCATCCATTTTGTTAGCATTCTGTGGAAAATATGGGAAGACACATAATATGGAAAAATGCCATAGAGCATCTGGGGCGTGCTTTCGTTGTGGTATGATGGGACATCAGATTAAGGAGTGCCTAGAGATGGTGGGAACGACATCAAAGGTGGCATAAAATGCCCAAACCAGCAACGATATTATCTAAGTCATGCCAGGTTACTGAAAAGTTGAGAAAGTTGGGAGCCACCCCAGAACCTCTCGACTTGCTTGTAGACGTGTTAGTCCTGACTAGACAGTCGGTCACTACTGACATGGTACGTCGATTAATCATCGTCGTAATCCAAGGTCACGGCGACTATGAAGCAGTAGCCAATTGACCTTACTTGATATGTAAAGATTCGACGTACTCCTTGGCATGGATTGGCTATCTAATCATCATGCGAGCAATGATTGTAGAAGAAAGATTGTCACTTTCTGCCCAGAAGGAAGGGAATTAGCTAGATTTTTTAGGGTACAGTAAAAAAATACTCCCTTTCATTTCAGCACTCAGAGCACATCGATTACTTGATGATGGTGCTCAGGGGTATATTGCTTTCATTCAAAGTAAAGATCAGGAGGTGAAGAAACTTTCACTTTCAGAAGTACCAATTGCCTGTGAATTCCCTGATGTGTTCCCTGATGAGTTGCTAGGCTTACCGCCTGACAGGGAAGTGGAATTCGCGATTGAGTTAGCTCCGGGTATCGACCCAGTATCAAAAGCACCGTATAGAATGGCACCAGTAGAGTTGAAAGAACTTAAAGAACAGTTACAGGAGCTTCTCGATAAAGGCTTTATCAGACCAAGTGTGTCTTCGTGGGGTACACCAGAGTTGTTCGTGAAAAAGAAAGACGGTTCGATGCGCCTCTGCATTTATTATCGTTAACTCAATAAACTGACGATCAAGAATAGATATCCGCTCCCCAGAATCGACGATCTCTTTGATCAGTTACAAGGAGCATGGTTCTTTACAAAGATTGATTTACGATCTGGGTATCACCCGATGAAGGTCAAAGCTGAAGATATTTCGAAGACAGCTTTTCGGACGCGTTACGGTCACTACGAGTTTCTTGTCATCCCCTTTGGGTTGACCAATGCACCTGCCACTTTTATGGACCTGATGAATTAAGTCTTCAAGCCCTATCTAGATCAGTGTATCGTAGTCTTCATCGACAATATACTCATCTACTTAAAGATGAAAGCAGAGCACGAAGGTCATCAACATTTTGCCTTGCAGACATTGAGAGATTCTCAGCTATATGTGAAGTTCAGTAAATGTGATTTTTGGTAATTTTCTGGGCCATGTCATTTCCTAAGCCGGTATTACCGTTGATCCTGTAAAGACAAAGGCTGTAGTACAAAGGAAGCAGCCATAAATAATAATCGAGATCAGAACCTTTTTAGGACTTGTAGGATATTACCGACAATTTGTTGAAGGGTTTTCGAAGCTTGTTGAACCACTCACACAACTCACTCGAAAGAATATCAAATTCAAGTGGAAGGAGGCATGTGAGCAGAGTTTCCAGGAGTTAAAACAAAGACTCACTTCTGCACCAATCCTCGCAATACCACCAGGCAACGGAAGCTTTGTTGTATTCAGTGATGCCTCGTATAGTGGGTTAGGGTGTGTAATATCCCAAAAATTTAGAGTTAAACAATGACCTCGGGATCTGTGCCCGACTGGTCATAGGTTTGACCATGTAAGAGTTCACAAGTTAACGTAGGATAAGATGAACGGATGAGATGTGAGAATTTAAGTAATTGTGTGGAGAGTGAGGGTAAGTCTGGAGCCACATACACCTATTATGGTGCATGTGCTCAATACACAAGCTTGAAGGGAGATAAAAGGGTTTAATAACCCTAAAATCAATGTTGAGTTGTTGGAGAGAGTAAAGAAGAGAGAGAGAGAGAGAGAGAGAGAGAGAGAGGAGTAAAGAAGGTGGGTGATCAAGGAGTTATTGCAACTGTTTGGAAGGGGGATTCAAACATTTAAAGGGCCGATTCGACACGAAGGATCGCTAAAAGCAAAGCTGGAACCTTAACCTTTCCAACCACTTGATTTAATCAGTTTGAGATTGATAAAAGGTAAATTTTTGAGAATTAAATGCATAGGTTATTGAGGTTTAAATTTAGTAAAGAATATTTAAAAGGATAGATAAGTGCCTAGAAAAATGAAGGAAAAAGAGTAGGAAAAGATATGGAAGAACAGCCCAAAGGGGGGGGCTGAATCTGACCAAATCGATTAATCGAAATCAGGTTTCGATTAATCGATTTACGCCAAGAAGTTGAAAAGTCAAAGAACCTGATTTCGATTAATCGACTTTGGATTTCGATTAATCGATTTTAGATTTCGATTAATCGATTTTGGTGTCGATTAATCGACTGGGAACCTCTAGTGGCTGGAGGAAAGTGACCTGGGGAAATCAACTAGTTGAAATGGGATTTCGATTAATCGATTTCTAATTTTGATTAATCGATTTGGGATCGATTAATCGCTTTTGGGAATTCGATTACTCAAATTGAGAATCGAATTGATAGAGTGGAGAATTTTCGATTAATCGATATGGGATTCGATTAATCGAATGGGGATCTCGATTAATCGATTTTGGGAATCGATTAATCGATTTTGAATTTTGATTAATCGATTTTGGGAATCGATTAATCGAATCAGTTTCAATTAATCGATCTTGGAGTTCGATTAATCGACTGACTTAAAAATTGTTGACTTTTTAGTTTGACTTCAAGATTCTCGGGGGGTCTTGGACCTTCCTTATTGCATCTTTAATGATGAGTTGCATGTGTTATATTGTACCATAGGTGGTACGTATGATCGTGGGCACAAGGAGCCACGTGGGACCTTGATGCATGATTTATCAGAGATTTGAGGTAGGGAACACCTTGAACATGTACTTTAATTTACAAGAGCATGTATATAGTGATATAGATTCAAATTGAAAACTGTTTTATTGCTTAAAGTTTTGTGAAAAGTGTGTGTAACATCAAGAAGAGCATCTAATAATGAGCCATCCCCAGGGGATGAGGAAGTGAAGTAATAAGAGCATCAGGTGTGATGCAAGTGAATAGATACATCCCAGGGATGTATCTAGAATTGAATAATGTCTGATAGGGCCTAACTGATATAAGATACCATACTTACACGGTAGATAACTATATGTAAAGCACCTGATATTCTTGTTATTTGAGGTTTGATAGGATACCCCACCGACGTGATGATACCCACAATCGACGACAGATATCCGTGACCGAATCGCATGTAAACAAGAAGCCAAGGAGGCATATCCGTACACAGTAAGCACACCCCAGGGGTGTTGAATTGAGATAAGTTGAAACCCCGCCACCGATCCCCAGGGGAAAGGGGCTTAGGTACTAATTGTATTCCCAGGGAATATGTTTAAAACTGTCTATATAGATGACGATGAAGGGTATCTCATCGGGGCTCGATGCTATATTGCTCGGGGATTACTTAAGTTGAAAGGTTAAGTTTTGCTTTAGGCCTAGTCAGCATCATTCATGAGTAATTAAAAGACATGTGTAAACTGCTAGTAAAATGTGATTCTTTTCTACTGTTTTCTCAAAAATTGCATAGATACATCATGCATGGCATATCATGGAATATATGTGAGTTTTAATTTATATGTTCACTGTGTTTTGTTCCCTATTGAGCTATGATGTAGCTCACCCTTTAGACTATACATCGCAGGTCCACTATTAGCAGCTGCTGAGGCTTCCGGGGACGTTGACCCTGGTGAGTCGGATCTTGCACCTAGTGACGAGTTGGAGCCACCTCCTGAGGACTTCTTCTAGAGGACTCCGTTGTGCTCCTTTGAAAGTTTTGTGAGCGTATTTGGTACGGCTTGGTATGTCAAGCCTTGTTTTTGATTAAACAATGTAATTAAATGTTCAGATTATTCTTTTGGGGCGAACCATCCTTGATGATCAGCGATTATCGATGGTTCGGCCCGGTTCTCCATTCATGCAGAGGCATGAAGATAGAACTGTCTTTTGAGTAATATTTAAATGGTGATTTATTTCGCAGTCCTAATTATTGATTCTTTCCATTAGTGTTGCTTGATATACCAGTGTTCCGTGCGTAGTCAAGGGGCACGGTCAAGATGATCGTGCTGATGGCACGGGTTTCGGGGTGTCAAAATCCGGGCTGTCATAGGGTGTGTATTGAATAGGGAACGTGTGATCTCATATGGTTTTCGACAGTTAAAAGATCACGAGAAGAACTACCCCACTCATGACCTGAAACTAGCAGCGGTCATCTTTGCATTGAAAATCTGGAGGCACTACCTTTATGGTGAAACCTTCGAGAGTTTAACCAATCACAAAAGTCTCAAGTATCTCCTTACCCAAAAAGAGCTGAATATGAGTCAGAGAAGATGGGTGGAGTGGCTTGAAGCGTCAAAATTGGCCGGCGTCTATTTGAGAGAGATAGTCAGACTGCACGAGATACCAGTGAGGATCGTGTCAGACCATGACCCATTATATACCTCCCGCGTCTGGCAGAGTTTTCAAGAAGGAATGGGTTCCAAGTTAAAATTCAGTTATGCGTTTCATACTCAGATCGACGGTCAGATAGAAAGGGTGAATCAGGTGAAAGAAAACATGTTAAGGGGCTGTATGCTTGAGATCCAACCCATGTGTTGGATTATTAGCCACTGGATCTTCAGGAGCAACTCAAATTTTTGATCGCAGAGAACAAAACATATTCCACTCATATGGAAGAATCATGGTTCACATGAGACTACCTAGGAATGCGACTTTGGTATTTGCGTTCAGTGTCTCCATTTATTTACCTGAGGTAAGCCGTTTATTTTTGTAGAATCAGTTATTCCATATGATATAATGAATTTTTGGTATACATGTCATTATATATATATCGAAGTACAGAAGTTGAGGGAAAATAAATTGTCCTCTACCATATATGCCCTGCTAATGCACTACTAATGTATAGAAATACCATTGTTTAATTTAAAAACAGTAACACTATATCCACAAATTGGGCTTGAACACTACCTAGCGAGTTAGTGCAATACATTCCCCTCATTGTTTTGTTTTGCTTAATCTATAGTACCTAGGTATGTGCATTATAAGGTAACACAAGTAACAGTAGATTGATTTCCTATTAACTTTTGTCTTGTACTGTCGTATGCCTTCAATTATTCATATAAATTACATGAACTCTAATAGTATGACAACAGTGCATACATCATGACCTGATCTCATTCCCCCGCCTTCTTTTATTTTCGAGGACAAAAATCCCTTAAATAGGGGAGAATGTAACATGCCCCATTTTCAAACCACACTTTACGATATGGACACGGGTTAGGTCAGGCAGGTGCCTACCACGAGACATAAAGGATCTATTAATTGAGTGGTCACAACTGATAAGAGTGTGAGAATACACTAAAAGAGTATACATGTAAAAAAAAAAAATTGATATTTGTATATATAAATAATAAAGTGCAATAGTTTACACTTGCTTAAATATACACATCAACTATAGAAATTACCTACAACTAAGCCTCAAATGGCTTATACATTGACACCCAGTATAGTGGCTTAGTAGTTAAAGTAAACCTATTTTGGCTTATATGGAGATACACCCAATAACGAATGCTAGCTTTGCATAGTAGTGTAAGCACTAAGAGTTTACACTTACTGTATATGGGACTTAGTTGGTTTCAAATATAGCCTCTTTTGTCTTGTATGTTGATCTCTTCAGTACCATGTGGTAGCTGGATATGAGATTACAGCCTTCCTTCACTAGCCTAGCCTATACACGTCAAAAGTGTATGTGAGAAAGAAAACAGGTAAGTTGTCTTTGACTTATCTACTTGTACCCTATTAATTTGTGTGGGCTTCATAAGGGAATGCAACTCAAAGCAGTTGATAAGCTGCTTATGTCGTTAAAAAACCTCCACGAGGCATGAGTCATCTTCGACTTCATGCATGCAACATACACAGACAAAACCGCAGAGGTGTTCTTCTTTCTGCTACACACTTGAAGAAACATCTTATGCACATCGACCATGCACAGTTAGTAGAAGCCGTAGCAGAAAAACCAGTCATGTTCTTTACACCTTCGCTTTGAGACCGAAGGTTCTTACTAGTGCACACATTTGACGAACGCGACGTCAATATACGTTCGACCGGCACCGTACCGTCGAGACCGCAAGACCACTAAAAGGTATGCCGTAATCGAATCACGGACTAGTCTAGGTTCAATACGCTCATTATGTATGATCGAATCACAATCTGTGGTGTCGATTCCATAAGATTGATGGATCGGCGGCACAAAGAAATACAAATTTTGAAATGGGTTTCGGAACCCATATTGCTCATAAAAATACACCGAAATTTCAACATAAAAATAAATACTAAAATCCAATTTTCTATACAATATATATATGACATATATATATGAATAACCAACCAATTGCCTGAGTTAAAAGAAGCCAAAGTGGAGCAGAAAATATCCCGGCAAGCCAAGCCTGATAGGCTTGCCGTGGCAAGCATTGTGCTCAGACCTTTGGTCATTATTTTGATTATAACATTTGATCCTGAACTCGGATTGGTATGATTCTTGATGCGTTGGAAAGGGGACAATGAGCCCTACAACTTTTATGAAGGAATAAATTTTTGAATCTAACGTTTAAGGGTTCAAAAATTGGTGACAAGTCGCGGTAATATGCTCGGCTGCAAAGCTTGCTGCGGCAACCCTACATCTGACGCACTCGGTGACACCTCTGTTAGGGGTTTGTGCTGGGATGACTTGCTGAGTTTGACCATGAGACTTGGGACCATAAATGATCTATATTTGGGGTCTATGTTGACCCAATAAATCATTAAAAATACTTAAACTATGACCATAAATCTTAGGTATTTGGTACACATGACGAGTTTGCTTGAAGACATGCGTGCATGGGTAACCAGTTACACGTAAGCTCGGTATACGGTAGGGAGTTTACCATACTAATCTATATGTTGTTTTCTCATTCTCGTCTGATAGCAAGTTATTGAGGATGCCCATATATGATCATGAATGCTTATATAACTTTATACCCATGCCAGTTTTATATAGTGTACTACGAGTTCATGTTAGCTTTAGTCATGTGATATAGGTTATGCTCATGTCAGTTTTAGTCATGTGATATAGTTTACTATGAGGTCAGTTAATAAGTGGCTACAGATGACTATGTCAGTTCAGTCTTGATGGATCATTAAGGATAATAGATATCAGTTTTGATGTATGTTTTGCATGACTACTCAAGACGGTTTTGAGTTATGATCATAGCAGGTCGAGATTTCACGTCTGATTTTGAATGCATATGCTATAATTAGTTTTTTCATCGTATCTTGGACAGTACATGATCTATATATATACTTATTTTCATTTAAGAAAATGCTAAATTCGATATATTAATATTCATGTGAGGCTATACGTCTGATGTTCTGTTATAAGGATGCTAGTAATATATGCGTCTACTGTGATTGCATGTTTATGATCAGATCAGCTTGGGTATGCTAGTTAAGTGTAATTTGATGCATGCTTATGATCATCAAATCAGCTTGGTGTATGAGCGTATGCTGCTTCAATTTTAAAGATGATATATGATTATGAGCATATCAGTTCCATAAGATCTATATCAAGTCATCTAAATTGGTTTGAAATATTGTCAAACCAATTTAGATGACTTGATATAGATCAACAAATGAATGTATATGTATGATGATACTAGATGAGTTTAGACGAAGTATAATGTATGCACATGCTAGTTTTCAATATATGACTATGACTGATGGTGTTAGATCAATTTAGAGAGCTTCAGACTTGATATATAATTTGCATGATTATGATGCTAGTTCAGCTTAGATATATGAATATCAATGATTATGATAGTTGCAGTCATATATGATCATGTGAGTTCAGTTATTCAAATCAGTTTTGCTATATGATATATGTTCATGATATTCTTGCATATATGTTAGCATGTATTGTGCATATACTGTTATCCTCGATGTCATGTATACGTCTTTATTCTCATCTTGAAACAAGTGATCCCGCTAACTCTGGAGCTTGATATCTCGTCCAAGTGATCCCGCTAACTCGGGAGCTTGATATCTCGTCTAAGTGATCCCGCTAACTCGGAAGCTTGATATCTCGTCTAAGTGATCCCGCTAACTTGGGAGCTTGATTTTCTCGGTCCAAGTGATCCCGCTAACTCGGGAGCTTGACAAGTGATCCCGCTAACTCGGGAGTTTGATTTTCTTGTTTCTTGAATGTCTTGTTTCAGTATGATTTCTATAATTGTCCAGCATGATTCCTTGTCAGTATGATTCCTTGTATTTGTTCAGCATGAATCTGTCAACATGATACAATATTTGTATGATTTATTGCTTGTTATACTATATGCTACTAGAATAAATGTTAAATATTGCTAGAATAGATACAAGGTAAGATATAATGTGTTTAGTTTTATAATTTATGCATTTAGAAGTGAATTGGAAATCTAACATATAACTTAGCACTTTAAATTTTCCTGCTGAGCTTTGATGACAACTCATCCTACGACTTCATATCTTAGCTGCAAATATTACTCGTGACCCTGAGCGCGAGGCTGATCCTACTTACCATCAGGAAGAGGACGAGGGAGACGAGGAGGAAGATTCTGCAGAAGAACTCTTTCCGAAATAGGTTTGAGGGAGAGAGAGTAGTGGTTTTTAAACATGTATAAACAGCAGTGTAGTTTGAGATAGTTTACTACTTCATGTATAGGTTTTCTAGTTTATCTTTCCTGTTCAGTTTACTACTTTAAATAAAGGAATGGATATCAGTTGTACCATATTTCTTTGTATCAGAGTTATTTTAATTCGCTTCCGTAATTGTAAAACTTTGTACACGATACACTTGTAAGACAGGATCATGTTAGGTGATCCGATGGCACGACCTTTCCCATTTACGAGAAGGGAAAAAGTCGGGTTGTCACAATTATTATTATTATTATTATTATTATTATTATTATTATGGATAAGGTTCTGTGCCTCAACGGGAATGGTGAGCTTGCCCCAATGGTTCATATATGTGGCTTGCCCCAATGGTCTATATGGAGCTCCTCGTGACACTAAAAACTATTGGTGCCAAATAGACTTAACTTGTTTTGTTTAGATCACTTTAAGAAAAAAAAATTGAAAACTCATTTGTATCACGCATTTTTTTAGCCTTAAAATTCAGATTATTGAGATCCGACAACGACAATTGTTAACTTTTCTCTTAAATTCTTTAAAAAAAGAAAAAGAAAATTTGATCTAAATAATTCTTCCACGTTCCATGATGGATGGAACATTGGGGGACGCTCACCTAACAGTCTAACACTATCCTAGTTACATAATTTTTGCTTTTTTCAAATTTTTTCTTCAAATACTATCTGAATTGAATTGAATTGACAGTAGGCGTGCAAATTCAATTAACCAAACCGAACTGAAGTTTTTGGGTCGTTTTCTGCGAAATCGAACCCTAACTGAATCATTTCGGTTTCAGTGAACCAAACTTTTTACCCACCCGAACAAAAACCGAACATAACCAATCCAATTTCGGCTTTGATGTGTTCGGTTTGGTTTTCGATTCTTCTTTATTTTTTTTATGTTCGGGTTTTTTGGGTTTTGCTAGGTTTTCTATCCTATCCGGCCAATTTTCGATCGGTCATCAAAACCGAAACCAAATCGGGTCGAATTGGTTCGGTTCGGTGTCGGTTTTCAGTCGGCTTGGTTGGGAAGGCTCGGTCTTCAACCGTTATCGGCTTTTGGTTTTTTTCTGCACCCCTATTTGACACCCATGGAATGATTGGGGAATACTTTCAAAAAATCCCATGAAGAGACCATGAGGACTTTAGCTTCCATATTCTCTCCACCTTCTTCTTTTCTTAAAGCTATACCTAATACGTTCCATGATATCAAACGCTTTCAATGTTTTCTGATTAATCAGAGTCGATCAGGCACCATTAATCTTGAAAATGTTTTTGAATATTTTAATTTAATGGTCAATAAGCAGCATCCCACATCTTCCAACTATACATTTAAGGGGAAATTAGGAAAAGATGCTCCATTTGCAAACATTTTAGGATATTATGCAAGAAAAAAAAAGTTTTAGGTAAAAGGGGTTTCATAGGAATTAGGTGTTCAGAGATATGTGATATCTCAATATTGGCACATGTGGAGTTTGAAAAGGTTCTTTGTAAATTACATCACTACCCTCTTTCGTAGCAAACTGCATCACTCCCCTCTCTTCTCTTCTCTCTCTCGTCTCTATTTTCTTCTCCTACAATAGCGGTCCCCGAAATATTGGAATAGCCACCAAAACTGTTACTATTTGCTGGCATATAAGGAACAATAGATGATAAGCTAGGTTGTCGGATCGAGAAATGTCGGAAGACAAGAAATTAGGGTTCTTTGGTGGTTTCGTGATTTTTCCGGCAACTGTGACTGGTACCTTTATCCTTCCTTCTTAACCCAGGTTGCAAACTTTAGGATCTCTGAACCATGATCTTAGGATCTTTGAACCCAGGTTTATCCTTCCCTCTTAACCCAAGTTTTTGTGATTTTTCCGGCGATAAGCTGGATTGCAAACTTTAGGATCTCCATTATTTCCGGCAACTGTGACTGGTAGCTTTCTTGGTTTCATCGCAACCTTCAATAAAACCATTCGTAATGCCATGTGTACTCGGCAAGCATCCCAACCCTCCGATGAAGAAAACCACCAACATGAACAAGATCACTGTCAATCTCAACCTCATCGGAACACCTCAATCGTCTGATCCTCAAACTCCTAAACACCATCAGATCTCGCCAGACAAATCCCCGTACCCCTGAAGATACTCTCCCCCCGTCGCACACGACGTCTTCAATTACCGATCTCTGCCCTCCACCGTTTCTCCAAGATCTCACTGGCGAAATTCCAAGAAATTCCTCAAGATCGGGGATCAATTAGAGAAGACGATGGGCAGTGATGTAATTTGTTATGAAAGAGGGGTAGTGATGTAATATGCTAACAAAGAGGGTAGTGATGTAATTTGTTAAGAAAGAGGGGTAGTGATGTAATTTGCTAAAAACCTTTTCAAACCCCACATGTGCCAATATTGGGATCTCACATATCTCTGAGCTCCTAATTTTCGTGAAACCCCTTTTACCTAGAACTTTTTTTTTTTCTAGCATAATAGCCTAAAACGTTTGCAAATTGAGCATATTTTTCTACAGTCCCCTACATTTAATTGCTTGTTGGGGTCACTTGTAAAAATTAAACAGCACTCCATCGTCTTGTGTATCTGTAAGAAGATGAACTCCATTGGAGTCTCACCAGATTTCTATACATTGGCCATGTAAATTAATTGGTATTGCCATTAGATTCGGGTCGATTATGGGTTTGCAATTTTCGGAGAAATTCTGAAGCGAGGTTATAAACCCAACTCCATATTGTTGACTACTCTGATCAAGGGTGTTTGCAAGTTGGATAGGATTGGTAATGTAGTTGAGGTGTTTGATAAAATGCGCGAGATGGGTTGTTCACCGGATGTCATAACATACCCTACTTTAAGTAAGGGGTTTTGCGGAACGGACAACATTGACACGGGTCTTGATTTGTTCAAGCAAATGGTTAGAGGGAATTATTGTAAGCCTGATGTAGTCACATACAATACAGTTATAGATGGTCTTTGTAATACGGAATCGATGGATCGGATTGCTCATGAAACTGAGTTGTTTGAGAACATGATTGAGATGGGTTGTATTCGTAATGTTGTCACTTACAATTCTCTAATAAAAGGGCTTTGCAGAATGGGCAACATCGACAGGGCTCTTGATTTGCTTAAGAAAATGGTTAGAGGGAGTTGTATGCCTGATATGATCACATACAACATAGTTATTGATGGTCTTTGTAATACGAGATCGATGGATCGGATTGCTCAAGTAGTTAAGTTGTTTGAGAAAATGCTTGAGATGGGTTGTGCTCCCAATGTTGTCACATTCAACACTCTCATTAAAGGGCTTTGTCCTACGGATCACACCGACGTGGCTCTTGATTTGTATAGGGAAATGGTTATAGCTAACTGTAAGCCTGATGTGGTCACGTACAATATTCTATTGAGTGGATTGTGTAAAATTGGCAAAATGGAGGACTCACAATTTCTCTTCCGAGCTATGGTAGATCAGGGGGTTCATCCAGATGTCGTCACGTATACTTCTCTTCAGGGGGTTCATCCAGATGTCGTCACGTATACTTCTCTAATTCATGGATTTTGCAATTTAGGGCAGTGGGAAGAAGCTATGAGATATTTCGAGGAAATGGTATAGATAGAGGAATTTCACCAAATGTTGTCACTTACAGTACTCTAATTCAATGCCTATGTTGTCTTGCCAAATGGAGCGATTTTTAACTGAAATGATGAACCAACAAATTCCACCTAGCGTTGTAACATTCAACATATTGATTGATGCTCTTTGCAAAGAAGGGAAAGCTAAGGAAGCAAAGAAATTATTAGAGATAATGATTTAGAGAGGCGAGGAACCCGATATTTTTTCATATACTACACTTATGGATGGATACTGTATGGTGGGTCAAATGTATGAAGCCATAAAAATTTTCGAATGCATGGTAGGTCATGGCCATGAGCCCAATGTCGCTACATACAATACATTAATCAATGGATATGGTGAAAAAGGGATGACATATGAGGCTATGAGACTCTTTCAGGAAATGCTCAGCAAAGGACCGATGCCTAATATGTTTACTTATACCGCCTTATTAACCAAACTATGTCGTGCTCGTAAAATTGTGGGTGCACTACAACTATTTAGGGACATGCAAGCTCGTGGGTACAACCCATGCCTATCTACATATTCCATAATGTTGCATGAGTTGTGCAAAAACCATTGCCTTGTTGAAGCATTGAAATTATTAGAAGCCATGGAATCCAACAAAATCCAACTCGATATTAAAATTTACTGACTTTCTCATTAATGGGCTATTTAGTGCGGGTAAAACTGAAGCTGCGATGGAACGTGAGCTCTCTTGGGCATATTAATTAGAAAGAAAAACTTGGTTGTCTTAGGCTTTTGAGTCTTGGATTAGAAGATTGGGGAAAATAATATTTCCTTTGATTTTGTAGCTTAAAAGCAACTCGTATCTTCTCCTTCTTGTTAGTGGAAACACTTTGTTTGACTGCCTGTGGACATAGGCTTAAGTCGAATCACGTAAATCTGTTCTTATGAGTGTGCCTTTTCTCTCTTTCTTTATCGCATAATTTGTTATATTATTTTATTCAATCAATAGTCTTTTTAATAGTTTTAATTAATATATTTTTATAATTTGTCTTTCTTATTTTTCTAAATTTTGATTTTTTTTCTAAATTTTGATTTTCCAAGGCGCCCCAAACCTCGGCTTGATCACTTTGATCAATCAATCTCCTCAAAACCCAATTTATGCTTATATCTCTGTCCTCAATATTGGTTAATATCTACTTTAATTAATTTGTTGTAATAGATGAAATGCTATCCATAAGTCACCCTCTTTAAGTAGTTTCTACGATCTCATTAAGGACTATGAGGAGAGCCAATCCCATACTGAAAGGGACTTAAAATATGCGTTAATTTCTTTAATAAGAAATTATATTTTCTTTTATCATAATTCATAATTAAGTTCGAGTCAAAGAAAACAGCCGTTGATATAAATTTCATTACCAATTGATGTTAGCTCAAACATGAAGAAAAAGAAAATACAGGCAAAATTTAAGCTTCAGTACCAATTAATATTTCCCAAGTGTAAACAAAATTCAAAAAACAAAAACAGACATAAAAAGAATATAATAAAGAACAAAAGAGAAAATTAGTTAAAAATTACATATGCACTTAACTATGCAATCTCCATGAAAACTATGATCGCAGGCCATCCATATAACCCCTGTCTCCTACAAACCACACTCAGCTTTTCCACAATCTTTCTCTTCTACTTTAGTTTGAAGCTTTTGATGCAGGAACCACACCAATTCTTCCCATCTCGCTAGATTCTTCTTTAGCCCGACCCATCTCCCATTCTTCGCGGTATCTTAAAGTGTAAGACACCTTTATATCGGCAAGTATGTATAGATCCTTATCACCTCTTTCTCACACTACCTCGAACAGCTCGAGAGCGCAGCTGATATGTTATGTTTGTTGAATAAGGTTTAACCCCAACTACAGGTTCCAATCGATCGATCGGGCTCTGGGAGTCGATCGATCGATTCTGGGCGGATTCAATTCAGCAATTTTGAATACTTGGCTGTTTTAAAAGATTTTTCCAAAAGGGTTTTGGTGTCTATTAACAGAAGTTTCTAAAAAGGTTTTTGTGTCTATTAACAGAAATTTCCAAAAGGGTTTTGGAGCCTATAAGTAGAAGGTTTTCTCTAGGGTTCCTAGATTGCTTTGAGAGAGTTTTCAAAGGAGAAAACTGTGGTGAATACTTTGAGAGGCAAGGTATTGAAGAATTGTTTGGGGATTAAAGATCTGATTGAAGTCATTCTTGTGTCGGAATCATTACTATATTCCGGCATATCTCTTCTCTGTTTTTTGAAGGATTGCGTCCTTGTTTTATACAGCGGGTTGGTTGTAAAAAATCGTGTTTAATCTTGATTGAGTTTGCATTAGAGAGAAGAGAGTGTGTACGTTGTAAACGTTCATAAATAGTGCATATACTCCATTGAACGTAGCCCTCGATTAGGTGAACCACATAAATCTTTTGTATTGTGTGATTATTCTTTTGCATCTTCTTATTTTTTTCGTGTTCATCGTGATAAGGGAGTTCGATAGACTGAGTAGAATTCCTAACAAGTGGTATTAGAGCGAGATTTATACTACAATGGCGATAAAGGTCTCGAATGTACGATTTGAGGTGGAGAATTTTTTGGGAAAGAATAATTTCGCTTTGTGATAAGTCAAGGTCACAGATCTCCTTGTCCAATATGGTATTGATGATACTCTACTTGGGAAGCAGATGGGGAAGAGGGCAAAAACGTTCGGTGAAGAGTGGAACTCTATTGATAAGAGAGTCATAAGCACTATCTGATTGTGCTTGTCCAATGAAGTTATGTACAACCTCCTTCATAGGAAGACGATCGTGGATCTATGGAAGAAAATGGAATCTCTCTATATGACAAAGTCATTGTCCAAGAGACTCTTTATAAAGAAGCAACTCTACACCCTTCGTATGAAGGCTGGTATGTATATTCATGATCATTTGAATTTGTTTAATAAAATAGCTAGTGAACTATTGAGCATTGAGGTGAAACTTGAAAAAGAAGATCTTGCACTTCTCTTGCTCACTTAATTTTCTGTATCTTATGAGTACTTTGTTACCACATTAATTTATGATAAAGATACTATTGTCGTCGAAGAAGTGACTACTGCAATTCTTTCCGACGAATTGAAAAATAATTCAAATCTAACTCCGAATGGATTAGTCTCTTAAGCGAAAGGGATCAAAACTATGATCGTAAAAAATACAAGTCCAGAGGGGATAATAAATCAACGAGAGGAAATAGTAGGTCCAAATCAAAGGGTGACAGAAAGGATGTTATCGGTTACTTCTGTAAGTAATCTGGACATATTCGCAAATATTACAAACAGAGATTGAATAAAGATAAGGGTCATGAAGGAACTTCGCAAAAGGTTAGTGTTGCTAAGTCAGATTTTGATGAAGACCTATTGTGTGTATTGTTAGGCTCCAGTTAGTTTGATGATAGATGGATCCTAGATGTGAGGGTATCGTATCACATGTGCTGTAAAGGGATTGGTTTGACCAGTACAAGGTAGCCAATAGTGGGATGATTTTGATGGGGAATAACAGTGTATGTGAAGCAGTAGGTATCGGTTCTATCAAAATCAAGATGCGTGATGGTTATATTTATACTCTTACTAATGTTAGGCATGTATTTGATCTGAAGAAAAATCTAATCTCCTTGGGGGCATTGGATAAGATAGGATGTCGAGTCATCCTAGAATCCGAAAAACTAAAGGTCGTACGTGGTGCTATGACCTTGATGAAAGGTGAAAAGATGAGAAATATATATATTTTAGTAGACAACACAATCAGCGACAGTATTATTGCAGCTATGAAAGATTCTAAGAACCTCTCAGATTTGTGGCACAAGAGGCTTTGTCACATGAGTGAACGTGGGCTGACAAAGCTCATAAAGAATAAAGCAATTTTTGAATTCAAACTTATAAACTAAATTTTTGTGACGATAGTATCTTCGGGAAGTAAAAGAAAGTCAGTTTCTCCACAAGAAGAATTTACATAAAAAGATAGATTTTGAAAACTCGACTACGCTTATTTACCAATATAAGCGTATATGCATGACTGCTCTTCGGTTCTCAAGGCTGTCTCGATCGAATGGCTGCATAAAAAAAAAAGTTTTCAAATTTTGGTCAAACCATCTTTCAAAATGCCTAGATCATCCTTATTTTTCAAAAGTTGGTTCTTCTGTTCTACATAATATAATACAAAAATAATATATTTCTTAGGGGTGATATTCTTCTTTCCAGTAGGGCAAATGCATAGAAAGGAAAACAATGCCTCATTCACGCCTCCAAAATCTTCTTCCCAAGGACAAAGTTATAGACTTAAAATTTATAGAACAATATCCAATATCTATCATTGAAGATATTTCTTGAAGAAAAATAGGAAAATAAAACATACACAGAGATTTAAGGCGAAATACGTACAAAGAAAACATTCGCCTACCATTGCATATCTTCTTCCTTAGCCTCCTAAGAAGATAAAAAAAAAATTAAAGAAAATAAGGGTACAAATTCATTATTTTAAGATTTTAGGTAATCAAACCATTGGAAAAATGGGAGGAAGAAGAAGCAATAAGATATCACAAAAACAGATAATTTGACAATTTATCGCTAAATTTAAAGGTAAATCAAGTTGTAGAAACTGTATGTTGCTTAGTAATCAAGGAAAATGTAAGAGCCATCGGCGTTCCGAATTACTTTTGCTCTGATCCAGTTGCATAAAACAGAGGATTTCCTCCAATACTGTAGCACAAAACAAAGAAAGAGAGCAAATGTAGGGTGTCTATTTTTCATATAAAATTGAGTGGAGACATTAATAGAGTTATTAGATGAATGTTCTAGCAGGAAACCTTGGTATGCAGCAAATCAAATCGTTATGAGAGAAATTCCTGAAAGTTGAATATTAAATAAAAAACTTTCTCAAACTATAAATCTTCATTAGAGACAAACAAACTTACTAGTTATAAATCTAAACATTAAGAGAATCACATATAAGCAAGTTGTATGATGTTAGCTAAAAAGGAAGGGCATGCTTCAGATAGACTATCATTGTTAAGCTGATAAACTGTTATTGTTAACCTTCCCAATCTCATTTGAAATACCTATGATTAGATTCATACCAAAAACCCAAATTTCAATAATATATAAATGGTTCCACCTAAAGATTTAGAACTCAAAATAATTTAAATGTTCTATTTACATTTATTCAAGGCTTTTGAGGTTGACGTAAATGACACTATCACTAATATAGAGATGAATATATAGAGAGATCTACTGTACAGAAGATTTCTGACCTTTCCAACCTCAAGTGGAATTGCTTCTCAAACGTTGTTGTCATGTAAGAGCCTATAAAATATGTCTTCATTAAGTAAATTTAATAAATATCGAAAATATTCTGATTAAAAGAATTTATCAATCACATTATTTTTTGTGGGCGCTTAGATAGTCTGGAGATTTGCCAAGTTCCCTATACTCAGAGAGAGATTACCAGTCGTTAAAACAACTCCATAAACTTATTTCCTTGGTTTGATCATATCATGTAACCAACCCGACCAAATGACTGCTCTAATCAAATCGCTTAATGTGTCAACTCTAATTTTAAACAAAATAATCAATTATAAAGAAGATGGGCTAATTTCCTTTTTTTATACTTAATACAGGCCCTAGCAGTTTGTGTCATTACAAAGACATTCGAAGTTAGAAATCTCCCGTCCAAAATTAGGTACCAAAGTTGGGTATCCAATTGGTGGCCTTGATTGCTTCAAGAATCGATTGATTAGCAATCGGATAGGTGAATGAAGAGGTTACGACAACATGGTATGACTAAAATGGGAGATCTGGGCACACAATCCAGGTCTGTGGATAGAAGTAAGCAATGGAGATGACATATCAATCTTATTGCTTATCAAAAAAAGACATCAATTTTATTTCTCTTTCAAGAAGTTTGTGGATGGAATTTGGAGGGTTTTGAGTTATTGAATCATGATATCAATCTTATTGCAGCACTCGTTGGGGATCTTAGGACTTCCAGTGTATTGACCCAAACGGCCCTCAATCCCTCATTCGACTAAAATTCGTCAAATGCAACTCCTAAATCTAGAAGCTTGAAGTGAACCTAGTTAGATGTTCCATTTGAAGGAAAGAGAGTGGACCTACTGCAAGTGAGAAACTCGCATCGAGAAGAAAAATAG
This sequence comes from Chloranthus sessilifolius, assembly GCA_021018995.1. Lineage (NCBI taxonomy): Eukaryota > Viridiplantae > Streptophyta > Magnoliopsida > Chloranthales > Chloranthaceae > Chloranthus > Chloranthus sessilifolius. The sequence goes on along the minus strand of CM037590.1, from coordinate 120,720,385 downwards.
GACTAATAGAAAAAGTAGAGGTCATTTGGAATTTTAGTTAAATGAACTATGTGTAATTAAGCAGATGGCTTGTGTGACGACCCGACTTTTCCAATCCCTAAGGTATAGGAAAGGCCGATTCATCAACTTATTGATTTCTCAATAAGCCGTAACAAACAGAAGCCGGCTACATAAACAAAGATCTAAAGACAGAGGCAACATTATTAATCCAAAAACAAAAGTTTTATATAACAAAATTAAATATATCACTGTGAGGAACCAAGAAGAACCACCGGTGATGGCCAATCCGATCACCTAAAATAGTGGTTCACAATAATGGTTCCTCGAGTGATATCAAAAGAACCAAAATAATGGCCTACGGCCCAATATTCCAAAATAATATCCAGACAAAATACCAAAAAGAAAACACAGGATCTAAGATCACGGAAAGAACTCCTCAGCTGGTATGTCCAAATCCTCCTCGGGAATATAATCGGAGTCCTCCGGATCCTCTGACCCAAGGTCAGTCTCAGCACCTGTGACGTATAGTCGAGGGTGAGCTAACAGCCAAGCTCAATAGAGGAAACAAATCTATTTGCATTTTTTTATAAGTAAAGGTTTTCAAAAGACGAAATCGGATCAAATATGGTTTTTCAATGATGATTTTCAAAGTAAATCTCCAGTTCTAATCCTGAGTCAAAACTGATAATATAATCTAAAGTGTTCAAAATATTCTGATTTAGCATGCTTCTTGTCTTAAATTTATAACTTAATTTTATCTCCCAAATTTCCTATAGCATGAGAGCGGACTACGTGACCGATGGAAAACCCTACTGACCATCGTCGTTCATGAACCCATTTCGAAAGTGCAACAAGCCCCTACGCTATGAGGGAAACTTGCGCCAAAGTAAAACCGTCAACACGGTTGGTAAAATCTAGGACATCGTCCGTATGAACCCTAAATCAAATGCAAATGCTAACACATATCAAGCTTGTTATTCATAACATAATTCTGATTTTTCAAAGTTCTGATTCGAAGTTCTGATTCAAAGCTTAACTGAGGTTCTGAGGTTCGAATTACAAAGATGCTTAGTTATAACAAGGTTTCCAAATTTTCAGATTTTATCATATATTCATAATTTTATTTATGCTGTGTACAATAGAATTTCTAAAACTTACCCTTCTTAATTTAAATAGTTAAACAACCTATACTTATAATTTAATGCAAATTAGAGACAAGGTTCCCCTACCTTAACAAGGAAGTTCCAAAAACATGTACAAGCACTCCTCTCCAAGAACTCCCAATAGTCAAAACCTACATGTATTAACACTCTCAGTGTTAATAAAGAACCCAAAAATCAGACCAAAAGCTTGCAAAATAAAAATCCAACAAACTTTCAAATGCCTGAAACAGGACAGAATTCGATGGTCGAATTGAAATTCGATGGTCGAATTTGAAATTCGATGGTCGAATTCAATTTCGACCAACGAATTTCAAAACTTTCCTTCAGGCACACAAAAGCATATTTCGACTGTCGATTTGAAAATCGACAGTCGAATTTCTCTGGTTCTGTGGCTGCTAGCTTTTCCAAGTCCGGATTATTTTCTTTATTTTCAACACAGCCATCAGATCTCCTCTAACATACTCCATATTATTCTAAGCAAAACAAAAATTTTAAGGACACTTGTTGATTTTAACAGCCTACCTCTTGTAGCTTAATTCATTGCTTCCGTTGCACCGATTCACGTCAGGAATAAATCTCCAAGCTCAAAGGTTTAGATCTTCAAATCCAAAGGGATGGCTCTGACCTCATCAATCAACAAGATCACACAGATTTTCTCACTCTCCACATCACTCTTCTCTTTCAATAATTCAAACTGATCAGAATTCAAGCACTAATCTAATCAATGGTTGAGATGGAAAGAGGAGCTCTCAAACTTCCAAGATCTGGGATCAAATGAGGCAAGTCCTTAGAGGCTTAATTCCCACGAGAGAGAGAAGTGAAGCTTCTCTTGCACTCTCTCTTATAACCAAAGTTAAGCACAAATAAATATCTAGATTTTATTATTTGTAACTTATCTACTTAAGTTGGAACCTATCCGGTGGTAAACACCAACACCAACCTTCTTGTGTAAGTTATCGTTTACTTGACTTGCACACCTCTTTAGGCTAATTCCTTTGACCATTAGTCGTATTATAGCCCTAGCTTATCAAAATAAAATATTTCACAATATTTTCCGGACACGCTTACCGAGGTACATGAAAAATACGTCAAAAAATATCAGGGATATTACAGCTTGGCTTGTCAATTATAGTCAGAATTTAGTTATTCATTTTGTGTCATTTCCAACCATGCACAGTACGATGATTACAACCATTTGGCTTTGTTGATAGACTAAACTTCTTCATAGAAATCAAGCATGATATAACATGCTACTAATCATGTACCTATAGTTGATCATTCTAACTTCCTTTTTTAAAATAACTTATTTGCGAGTAGATATCCGTTTAATAAATTGGTAACGTATGTAGGGTTCACCTCTAACACTCTGAAAGGTTGACGATAATGCAACCTACAAATCAGAAGTCTAATCCCATTATATCTATGAAAACAAATAGAGGAGAAAATAATTTTTTTGACATTAAATTTCTATGGGATTGATAAAAAATTATAATAAGCAACCATAGGCCCTTAAGTTTATATTGTAGTGTCTGTGTCTCCCATCATAATAGAAATAAAAAAATTACACATTAAAAAAATAAAGGAAACAAACCAAATATTAACCCTAACCAAACTACCACCATCAACATCTTAATGAATTCTCTGTTATTCATAAGAAAAATAAAATAAAAAACTATTATTTTCATATGAAGCATAGAATATGCTCCAAACAATTATATCTCTAGACTACCTTTATTAAGCTTAATAAGAACTAAATACAGAAGAGGAATTTTACTTCCAGAAGTCTCGTCATCAATGCATCAATGATGGGGATCGAAACACCAGGTATTATCATGCTACTGTCAATGCTAAAAGGGTTGTGAATAATCCTTATGAGATGGTGGATGATGTTGGGAACAGAGTTGTTGATCTAGGTTAGATTGGGGACTATCTTGTTCAGCACTATAAAAGTATTTATACCCCTTCCAGCATTGATCCAGTTCATGCTATCCCTTTTAAGAGAAGGCTCCTTCCCGAAGATGCCACAAAGCTCTCATTGCTGGTTTCTAATGATGAAATCACCAAGGTGGTGTTTGCTTCTCCAAATGGAAAAGTGCCTAGACCTGATGGTTTTCCTGTTGACTTTTTCAAGATCTACTGGGATATTATCAATGAGGATTTCTCTCGTGTGATAAGAAATTTCTTTCATAAGAAAAAACTTTTAAAATCTATTAATTCTACTTTTATTAGGCTCAACCCGAAAGAAAATGATGCAAATACAGTTGACAAGTTAAGACCTATCGCCCTTTGCAACTTCGTCTATAAAGTTATCATCAAAATTATCTCAAATAGACTTGCTTTGGTGCTTCTGAACCTTGTGAGCCTGAATCAATCCGCCTTTATGTAGGGAAGGCGTATCACAAAAAATATTTTACTTGCTCATGAGATGTGATGACCCAACTTTTCCAATCCTAGAGGTATAGGAAAGGCCGACTCGCCAACCTATCAATAAATTGATAAGCCGGACAGAACAGTCAAACAAACATTAGAGTACAACAAACAGAAGCTTCAATTCTATAAAGAAAGCAGGACAAAATAACGATTCCAACCCCAGGCAAAATCATGGGCAGGAAAACCGAAAAGAACCACCGGTGATGGCCGACCATCACCAAAACATGATTCACAAAAAGAATAAGTATAAATACATACAAAACAAACAGGCCGGACGTACCAAGCCCAGGTGTATATGCTCTCAAAAACACGCAAAGAACAAGGCCAAATCCTAAACCGGAAAGAACTCCTCGAGAGGAATCTCAGGCTCGTCCTCAGGAATGAAGTCAAGGCCCTTTAGCTCAGGAACCTCAAAAACTAACTCAGTACCTGTGACGCATAGTCGGAGTGAGCTAACAACTAAGCTCAGTAAAAGAAACCATGGTTTTCAAAACATATTCTGAAAGTAGATGTTCAAAATAGAATAGATAATGAAATTTCAATTGTAGTGATCAGATGTAGTTTTCTATGCAAAGTTTCTAGCAGATTCTTAAATCAGGTACAGACAGGTCAGGCTTTCAGATTAATTCAGATTCTCATTCAGTCTTAACTTATGCATGCAAATTTTATCTTATTACATGACTTAAAGCTCTCACTTAAATAACTCCCGTGTATATAGCATGTGGTAGCCAGATGTTTGCCGATGGGTAACTCCGACCATCGTCGTTTAATGAATAATTTACAGGAATTGCAACAAGCATCTGCGTTATGAGAGTGACTTGTGCAAGGCAGATCACAGAACAGATACACGGATATCCTGTCATGCCGGTGACGAATATCTCGCCGTGTCGATGGGATTCATCACATGAACCTTAAATCAGATGTAGATTCTAATACATATTTCATATGCAAATTTCTAATATATAATTCAGAAGAAGATTTTAGGATTTAGGATTCAGAGTTCAGGATTTCAGATGCAGAGTTCAGAATTCAAATTCCAGAGTTTAAGTTTTATATTCAAGACAGATTCATATGTTCAGAGTTTTTTAATTCAGATTCAGAGCTTCTTTTAGATGCAAATTTCAAATTTTAGATGCAAGGTTTCAAGATCATGTTCAAAAATAAAAAATCAAATTTTCATATCATTGTAAAATAGTCATGCGAATTAAAATAGAATGTAATTAATGATGAGATTCTCAAACCTCGGATCCGTTCAAAGCAATCCAACGGTTCAAATCTACGGCTCCCCGTTCCCAATCTACGTCACACATATGATAATGTATTAAGGACTTAATTCTAATTACTAATAATTTTGATGTATTTAAGTGTTCTCTCAAAATCAAGGCAGAAATGGGCAAGTTCGTGCTTACTCGAAACTTGACCTAACTTCCTGTTTAATTTTGACCCTCAAAACATTTGATTCAAGAGTTAGTTAATTCATAAAAGTTGTAGAACTCGTTGTCCTCTTTCTAAAACCTTAAGAATCGCATCAATCAAAGTTCAGAGTAAAATGTTATAGCCAAAATAAAGAAGTTGTGTCGGCACTTCAGTCCAATTTGATCGATCGATTTCCCAATTTGATCGATTGAATTTCATCGGGCCTCAACATCGAAAAACATACCTTCTGCTCTATGGATATATTATACAATTTGATCAATCGATTTCCAATTTGATCGATCGGTTTTCTAATTTGATCGATCAATTTTCAATTTGATTGATCGAATACCAATTTGATCAATCAAATAAAAAATTTGATGGTTCAAATTTCGACGGGTTAAGAACCCTTCGGGCATCTTCCTTGGGCTATTTTCTCCTAAATTCCACTCAGATCTTTAATGATTTTCACCAAATCATACACATACATGTTAGGATATTTAGAATCATTTAAAAATCAATTCGATCGTACCTTTCTCCGATCGAATCCGTGGTTTTTTAGAAGTGTTGCCGAACGAGGGTTTCGAAGTGAAATCCACGGATCCCTACGGCGATTTCACAGCGATCGATCACAACGAACTCACGGTGAAGTTTCCAATGATCACGGATTGATTTCTACCTCATCAAAGCACGGTTAACGATCGTGAGATGGAATGTTCTTTGAAAACAGGGTTAACGATTTCTACCTCATCAAAGCGCGGTTAACGATCGCGAGATAGAAAGTTCTCAAGTTTTTTGAACAACTTGAGCTTTTCAAGAGCGGAACTCAAGCGATGATCGGTGCCACGTGTTTCGCGAAGGATGTAGAGTTTGTGGTGCTTGCTACATGATCGCGATCGTGCAGTCAAAATCTCACAAATGGATTCTAAGGTGACGGGTTTCCAAATGGTGCTCGGTTCTCTCCCTCTCTCTCTTCAAATTTCCAAACGGCTAATACTTAGCCCCCAAGCAACCCCACTCTCTCTTATAACCCACAAAACCCAACAAATAAATATCCTTGATATTTATTACTTAAATCCTATCCCTTTAACTTAGGTTTGGTTTCGGTGTTGAGTGATACACGGTGAGTCAGTGTATGCCTTCACTAATAAAGGCCCAATCAGGCTTTTAAACCTCAATCCTTCCGCACAATTTTATCCCCATATTATTTATTAACAAAATCTATGGCGACATCGCTCACCGTGCCATACATGCACATCGAGGTCAGTCAAATTCTGGATCGAAATATCAGGGATATTACATGAGATGGTTAAAAAGTTCCACGTCATTAATGGTTTGAAAGCTCTATGTGCAAAAATTGATATCCGAAAAGCTTATGACCAAGTGAGATAGGATTTCGTTATTGATATCCTTAGACAAATTGGTTTTGATGATATATGGGTAGCATGGATTACCCAATGTATTACTACTCCCACCTTCTCCATCCTTGTTAATGGGCCCCCTCATGGTTTTTTTAGTAGAACATGTGGTATTAGACAAAGGGATCATCTGTCTCCTCCATTATTTACTCTTGTAATGAAAGCATTTACTTGTATTCTTGAGCAAAAGATTGATGAAGGAAGGATTCGTGTTCCTAACTTGCTAGGTGGGCCTAGCATATCTCATTTCATGTTTGTAAATGATCTTCTCTTTTTCGATGATGATGTTAGATCTGCAAAAGTGGTGAAAGAATCTCTTGAGTTCTTTCATAGCTGCTCCGAACTTATGGCGAATGATAACAAAAGTTTAGTTATATTTTGTGAAGCTTATCAGGCCAAAGAAGACATCCTGGTGGTTTAAACTTCAAGCAAGGATCTCTACCCATTCGTTATTTAAGCATTCCCTTATTCTCTTCAAGAATGACTCATTCTATTTGTAGTCCTCTCATTCAGAAAATCAGGAATAGATTGGAAAGTTGGAATGGACACTCTTTCTCATGTTGGCAAACTTGTTTTGATCTCTTCAGTTTTGAACAGTTTTCAAGTTTACTGGAAGGGTGCCTTTATCCTCCCAAAGAGAACTCTTAAAGAGATTGAGAATATCTTTTATCGGTTTCTTTGGAGAGGACCATCTTTAGCCCAATCTATTCATCCATCAATTGGAAGAGAATTCGTAAACCGAAAGAGGAAGGAGGTCTTGGCATTTGCAATCTTACAGATTGGAATCGAGCTGGTATGGCAAAACTCTTTTGGTCTATTGTTCAGAATGAATCTCTTTGGGCCCGAGCTGTGCTAGCTAAATATGTAGGGAGAAAGAGCATTTTGGAATTGTTCCTGGCCAAGTGATCCTTCATGGGCGTGGAGTGAAATTCTTGCTACCAGAGACGTTGTTTTAAGCAATTGTCGGTTAGTTTTGGCGAATGGGGCTAGTATTAGCTTCTGGTTTGATCCTTGGGTTAATGGAAAATCTCTTATTCTTATAGTAGAAGATTTCTTCTTCATTCTGGTCTTGATGAGAACAATGGTTAATGATGTCCCAAGATTGATTGTGGATTTTGCCACATCCCTCAATGATTTGCTTAGAAGAAGCTTGGAAGATGTTTGTACTATTGTTGCACCAAATTCGGATCAACATGATAGATGGATTTGGGAACCTTCAAGGGATGGGAAATTTTCTCTTCGTTCAGCTTGGCATGCTATTGAGCTAAAGGAATGGTGATTGACTGGAAAAGTTTCATTTAGAATTCGAGAAATATTCCAAAGTACTCTTTCTGTGCTTGGCAAGCAATATACTTTAAGCTCACGACCATGGAAAATCTTTGCAAAAGGGGTATTAGTATCCCTTCTAGGTGCATTTTATGTTGGGTGGATTCGAAAGACATTGAGCATTTATTTTTCAGCTGTGATTATTCTCAATGGATTTTGAGATCCATCAAATCCAGGCTGGGAATTAGAAATAACAATAAATTTTTGTTGCTTGAAGAGTTGAAGAGACGTATGGAAAAGTCTAAGGGGAAGAAAAGGAAGGACCATCTAATTCGTAATGCATTTTGCATGCCATTTTTTTTATTTGGAGAGAACGAAATGACCATATCTTTAATGATGTGATTATGTAAAAGAAGACGATTCTTTATAATATCATTAGAGAAGTCTCATTTCAAGTAGATTCTCTAAAGATTTCAGTAGATGATGACTGCATTGGGGCATTGTGGAATTTGCAATATGGTGACTGTAGGGATTAATAGGGGTGATGGCAATGTCGAAGCTCCTGTTGATCTTTAAAGTTTGTTTTGTTTTGGACTCTTTGTACTATGTAACGTCCTTTTTAATAAAATGGGTGAAAATCCTACAACCTCAAGCTTACATATCAAAAAAAAAAAAAATTATATCTCCAAAAAGGAGACCCAAAAATAGTACATACCTCTAATTGTAACTCCTCCATTATCGTATGTCTTAACTTCTACTAAACTATCATGAACAAATAAAACAGAGTTATCCATGGATTCTTCAATAGCATTAGGAAGAGATGATAAGAAGAAAATAGAACTCAAAAGTGGAAGAGAACAGAAGGGGAAATCGGTTGCAAGGGAACCCGTACATACCATAATAAATTAGATGGATTTGCATCACTAATAAATATTCCGATAAACAACTGATAAATTAGATGGATTGTAATAAGAAAGAAGGTAGGCCAACCATGAGTTCACAACCTTTATAACAATAATTATCCTGTAAGTCATCATCATCTTCAAGGGAATGTCCAAGTGTTGCAAACTCCCCGGCTTCCCTTCCAGATGGCAAAATTCTCAATCTACGAGAGGTAACACCCACATGTCATAATTAATCTAATTGCAGGTGTAATGGCCACAAGATAAGAGGCCCAGATGTCATAATTAATCTCATATTCTTAAAACTCCAATTGCTCAATAAGGCCTTGTTCGGCAAAACTCATGGACTGGATTTTGTTATTTTACTTCCCTTGGGGTGGTTTAAAAGAATAACTCATAAGAAGTTTTAAAAGTAAAAATTTCCAATATTCGTATTGTGTTTTTTCCTGCATTTGACAATTAAAAACTGATCAATCACATATTTTACCATTTTATTGAGAAGCAGTCTATAAGCCAAAAGAAGAGAGCTTACGTCCAATCATAATCACGAACGAACGTAGCTGAAGAAGAAAAGAAGGAATAGTAACCTACGATTCTACTTAAAAATGCTTACGACCAGAGGAACCGATGCAAAGACACGATCGTGTGTAAATCATGAACGAATGTACTGAATAGAAAAGGGAAGCAATCGTAATTTACGATTGTACGAATCAAAGATCGATGTTGCTGATCACACGAAGATATACATTGCCATGTATAAAATTAGAAGATCACTTAAATTAGAAGTCTGGCAATTCACGGCTATGAGAAGATTGGCGAAAGAGTCCTAAAGATCTCTACTGCTATAAAATAGGAACAAGCCCTCCATGCATCTACCATCAAAAGCGAGGAAGATAAGATTAGAAGTTTAGTTTTATTAGGAATCTTTCTTTTATTAGAATTTGAATAATGTAAACCGACCCCTTATGATCTATAAATAAGAGGGCTCGGCTTAGGAGAAAAACTTATCGAAGGAACTCTCAGCTTCAATTGACGACTGAGGTTGGGTTTTCTTCCGATCAGCTTAGTTTAAAGTAGTTCAGATATCCAAGGCTTCTCGAGAACAATTGATGACTGTGACGACTGTGATCGGGAGCTGGAAGATTAGAGTAGAGTATTCGTAATTTCTCAAAAGCACTTGACACCTGTGACTGAGGGATGAAAGATCTTTTATTTTCTTTCTAGTTTAGATTTACTGCTTTGTAAACATCTAAGAATTCTTGATTTTAATTGACGACTAAAGTCTTGAATTTGCAGATTAGTGTAACGGTTTTTATTTTCCATCTTCAGTTTTCTTGAGTTTGATTGACGCCCAAATTTCTGAAAGATTGTTGATTAATATAAATCTATATTGAGGAAATCAAGTTTTTGATTGACGCCCAAATTCTAGAGGACTGAGATACAGTGTTACGGTATTTTACTTTTGTAAGCATTTGAGAACTGAAGGATTGTGAATGACGACCATAATCTGGAAGGAGGAGGATTTAGATTTACTTTCCTCGAAATTAGTTTAACAATCATTCTTTTATTCATATTTCTCAACCTTTAAAAAGCAAATAAATGTTTTCACAAGAAGAAGAAAAAAGAAAGTTTGACCCTCCTTGTGGGAACGATCCTATATTAGTGCTACAATTTTTGTTGTGTGCTTGTAATAGGTTAAGGCTAAGTACAATTAAAGCCATATCAAAAACCCAAGGGGTTGGTTATTTCATGGTGTTGTTAAACCACCACAAAATCTGCAAATAGTTCTCAGCCACTTATTAGATTCAAATCAGAAGATGAAAATCAGTTTGCATTTTAATCTTATATGTGATTGATCTTGAAATCATGGAGATACCATCAACGACCATTTTTATATTCCACGTGGCACGGATAAAAAAAAAAAGTGACTCAAAAATCGTGTGGCACAAAATCACGCCTAAACATAGTTTTAGGATTACTTTTTGAGAAATGTGCAATGTGAGTCTGAATCTTTATCATAGACAGGATGACTTAAGCCATCTACCAATCCATCTAAGCCATCTAATCTTCCACTCGATTGATCTTGAGATCATGGACATACCATTAAATGGTCAACTTTTTGTTCCATATAGCACATATCACAAAAAAGTGACTCAAAAAATCACGTGGCACAAAATCACGCTCAAACCTAATTTTAAGATTACTTTTTGGTATATGTGCAACGTGAAAACACAATCTACACCATCTAATTTGAAGCTTGTGATCTAAAGATATTCAATGTAAGAGAGTATAATAAAACACGATCTCCTTTATACGATAAAACGAAGTCAATTGTTGAATCAGCTAATGGCCTTTAACTACAATGGATCATATGTTAAAGATCGTATTTCGTGCTAATCTTTTCAAGATAAGATCTTTTTTTATCATGGCTTTCGAATTTGACGGCTTAGATGGTCTTTCCAACAAGATATTTTGATCATCGCCTTATTTTTTTCCACATGATCTTTTGATCATTTACCATTGATTGATTTGAATCAGACAATGTTTTTCACCCCAATCTTTCACACAAAGGATATTGAGACTATAAGCATACCATCATAATGGTCATTTTGTTATTCAAAGTGGCATAAATCCCAAAAAAAGTTATTAAAAAGTCATCTGACACACAGCATGCTAAAATATATTTTAGGACCGCTTTTTGGGATGTGTGCCGCGTAGAATAAGAAACTTATCATCCGATGGGAAGCCCATGGCCTCAAGATCCATTGTTTGATAAAATGGGATGAAAAAATGATCATGATCGTCTAATTCAAAACAATTAAAGGGTTTTCACACGTAAAACCTGAGTTGGAGAAAAAATCTCAATTTTTGTCCACTTTCTGGGGATCTGTGTGCCACATGGAAGAAAAAATTGAGCATTTGGTGATAGGCACCATGCTCTGAAGATCTATTATGTGAAAAATATGGTGAAAAACAAAAATTGCCATTGCTTGATCCAAATTAGTCAAACGGTTTAGCGTGTAAAACCTACATTGAGAAGAAAGAATCTCGGTTGCAAGTATAAGTAAAACTACCATTTAGCTTTTTAACCATGGTCATTGGCGAAAAAGATTTTCAGCCAGATTTTGGCTGATTGTTTCATGCGAGTTTTGTTCAAAAAACAAGAATTAACTTGTGCGAGATTGCCGAACAGTGGAAACTATTTGGTTTCCCTAAAAATCCCAAATTTCATCCTTTTTTCAGAACTCGTTTTGCCGAACAGTGCCTAAGGGTAGCGCTATTTGCACCCATTTTTCCTGTAAAGAACACACGGATTTCCATCATCAAAAATGGCCAACTGCGACTCCCTTAAATCAGACGATGGGAGGAATATTTTTCGTTCTAATCTCCCACATAATATAACTTGAGATCATGACTACAGACACCCTGTTTTCGACCTCTCGGAGTATACAAAAGTGTTCGGTCAACCATTAATATTGCCCTGATTGCTGGAAAAGCTAACCTTCTTCAAAAATCCCAAAACCCATTTTTTCGATAATTATACGCTAGAGCTCATGCATATAATTGATTATACGTCGATGGCCCAGCATATAATTGAACTTGACCCTGTCTCGATTTGTTTCCCCAATTATATGCTGAACTCCCAGCATATAATTAGTCCTCACACACCAAGAGACCTGGTAAGGACCCAATAGCTTTTACGTTGGCTCAACGAGCCGTGGCTTATCCAAACTCTTGATTATACGTTGTAGCCATAGCGTATAATTCAGAGGAGTCTCACCCAAACTCTCAGCTAGTCATAGCCGGGTCACCTTGACCAACTTCCCGAAACCGCTAGAATTATATGTTGGAACCACAGCATATAATTCATTATACATTGGATTCACTGCGAATAATCTGAAATATATGTTGAACGTCCAGCATATAATTCTGAATTATACGCTAGACTCCCAGCGTATAATTGGTCGAACCTATAAATACCCCGCAACCCCATTCATTCTCCACACATTATTCACTTGCTTATTCACTTTGGAACTCTTGAGGTTGGCTGTGTGTAGACACCCAAATTTGGCCCAAGGCCTGATTGAAACACATTTCGAGAGAGGCGCATCTTTGAGCTTTTGATGGCATGTATGGAACCCTTAGGAATCTTTTCGAATCTTAGGAGTCATTCCAAATCCTTAGGAATCACCCTAGATCCCTTAGGAACCTTTCCGAACCCTTAGAAACCCATCCTGACCCTTAGAACCCATTCCGGACCTAAACCTAGATTTCCCGAGCAAGGGATGAAGAATGGTGCATCGGGACTATTTGTAACCTTCTAGTGTGATAAAATCTCATACCATTGAAAAGTAGAAGTCCTTAACTTTCCAACGAGCCAAGGATCACTCCAATCTGAGCTGTGTGCTAGAAGATATCGTGTTACGAAGCATAAGGGCAAAATCATAAATATGTCGTGACCCCCCCCTAAAGATTTAGTGTAAATATTACTTACGCCAAGCCATTTCTCCCCAAAAATGGCTTGGCACAACTAATAGTTACGCCACACATGTGTGGGTCCCCCGTAGGCAGTCAACTTCCCAAAACTACTGCGCATCACTGTATTACTGTACATATGTTTGGCGCAACTATTAGTTGCGCCAAGCATATGAACAGTAACTGTAGGTTTTTGCCTCGAATTTTAAGATTAGGGTTTGACTTTTTGACCATCTTGACCTTTGAGGTATGTTTTGCTAGTTCTGTTGCACCCATTTACTCTCTGTGTGCAACCCCTTAAGTGATTTAAAGCCCCACCCTATCATCCACCATTGGTTCAACTCTTCACACTTTTCAAGGCTCAAAAAATTCTAGGAAATCTTAGATGGCTAAATTACCTAATTGCTCATCCAAATTAGCCCCTAAGCACCCTCCTAACCTCTCTTTTTCCTATACATAGAGAGGCACCCCTCCCTTTACAAAGGCTTGAAAAAATTTACAATTAAGAGATTAAGGAATCCCTTCTCTCTCTCCTCTAGTGCACCATTCCCATACAAATTCCATAACTTTAAAACCTTCTTTAGACCTTAACATTTCACCAAAAAGCTCTAGGTTAGGTGTGTGCTACCCCCTAGCTTTCCCTCTTTACCTCTTAGCTATCAAACCCTAGGAGTTAGAACCTCATTTCTCACCATACAAGCCTTCAAAAGCTCACCGAAGCAAGCCAACGTAAGGCTCCACAGCGGTGCAACAAGGGCCCGAGAGCTCCGGCTCTCCCCTCTATCCCTCTACCTTCTCGGTTCTTCCTCTAGCCTCCCATTTGTGCCATTATGCTGCTGAATTTTTTATAGGAATGGAGGGGCACAAATAGGATTTTAAGACCATTTCGACAAGAGGAAGGCTTTTTCATTTCTTTTATATTATTTTTATTTTGGTCATAAGTAGAGACTGTATTAAGCGGGTTGATTGGATGCCTAACACCTTCCCAATCGATAACCGAAGCCCCTACCCAAAATCCTTTGGCGAAGACCGAATTCAGAGTCATATTTGTATCACTTCGATGCTTATAAAATTGATCTAGGTTTTTCGTGACACCAAAAGCTCTAGGTAGCGACTCTAAATATTTATTTACGAGTGCATCGTCGCGACGGGATCATAAAAAATCTCACGGTTGCACAGATGGCGACTCTGCTAGGGAGTAGCAAGTAGAGCTTCCCCTTGATTTTTCCCTCTTTATTTTTGATTTAGTAACCCTTTTATTGCTATTTTTTAATTTATTTTTTACTCACCCCACCGATTTTACTTACCCCTACTTTTACGTCATTTACGAGCCTTAGCCATTTGGCAGGCCTACTTGCGCACCATCATTCAATTTTTTTACGTTTCCGTCATTTCAAACACCTTAGCCGATCGGCGGGTCTCCTTATGTATTGTCATTTAATTTCTTTATATTTTCGTCATTTCAAGTGCCTTAGCCGTTTGGCGGGCCTACTTATGCTTTTAATTCCGCAATCATATTCCGCTAGTGAACGCCGGCCCGTAGAGGCGGCACGAGATCATCACCCCCGGTCTTTGAACTTAAGAAAATTCCCTTAAAAGTGAAAAATAAAATTGAACCAATAAAGAGGATTTAAATCAATTTTTGCAGGGTTGATAATTTAGGGTTGGATTATTTAAGCACACATATAAACTCTCGAGTTTTAGTACGGCGGCAGCCCCTAGTGGTGATGATCCGGAAAAGTCTCAGCCCACGTAGTACCTGAGAAAAGTGCTTGCACTTGAGGTATATCGGGTGGGTAACCTTCTCATTACCAAGCTTAAAATCCGGGAAAAAAGAGAGCGATAGTGAACCCAAATTGGCCTCTAAACCCTTAGGATCGGTGTGGAAAGAGACAGATCACATAAACAGTCAGTCCCCGGAAGCCTGGCTTCCACAAAAAACCAGTTTGGAGACCCATTTCGGGCTGAAGTTGCTACTGTCAAGAATCTGGAGACCCCTTTTGGTCTAGCGCCACTATTAGTTGCGCCAATGCAAAATGTAAAAGAACACTGGCGCAACTATTAGTTGTGCTAGCTTTAGTCTGAGAAATATTACTTTGGCGCCACTATTAGTTACGCCAGGTTGGTTCTACACAGCATCATCCAGAATCTGTGGCCTATTTCACACCCCGGACTTCCCGATCAGTTCCTTTAACGCCTTTGTTTAGGCCCTGCAACTCCTGACACCCTATACGCCCTCGCCGATCAAAAGAAGATGACTTCTTTTTTACTCATTTTAAGGGATTGGGTTATTTGCATTGATTTCCGTGCCTTCAATAAATCAAGGAATTTCCCTTTGATTCTTTCGAAGCGCTTCGGAACCTTTGCCGCGGGACCTATTTAGGGTATGAGAGCCACCCAAGAAGGGAATTCAAAAGGCCCCGGAATCCTCATTTCTTTTCACTTATAAAAATTAAAAAAAATTAAAAATAAAAAAACCCAAATATAGAGTCTTGATTGGTGCCGGCACAACGGCTTCATCGTACCCTCCGTCATCCCGTAGGGGAAGGAGGAAGCTTTACAGGCCCCATCCAAGGCATCCGTACCCGACCCGATACCGAGCTATATCGTGGACTGTGGACCCGGCTTATGCCGATCCTGACTCATTCCTGCCACATTCTCCAACTCATTCCCATACCAAAGAAGCTTTTACTTCCACCCCCCTCACCCAATCAACCCTCACCATAATCGACCCGTTTGGTGCTCCTATTTTCCCTTCCACCACTTCTCAAAATACCGAAAATCTAAATTTTCTGTCATTTTCTCAAGCCATGCCTTCACCCATGGACTTCTCCAACCCATCGCACCCTCCTTCTACCCCCGGTCAAAACCCGGCCCCATCCTCCACTTTAACCAATATACCATATTTTTCATCCACCCATGCCGCATCCGATCCCCCACACATCCCTCCATTTACCCAAGTCATGCCCATTTTTTTCAAAATCATGACCAATTTCCTCTCTCATTTTCCACCTCTATTCTCCATACATCTTTCTCATACATGCCCAATCCATCCACCAATGCCTCATCTCATTCCTCCAACCCACCTCATATCCCGCCACTTACTCGGGTCATGCCCAATTGTACCAGGGCATGCCCAATTTTTCCTCTTCACACACCCCTTCCAACCCTCAAATAACCCATCTCCATCCGATCCCCCTTCCATGGCCATGATGGAGGAGATGTTTCAAACTTACAACAAGTGGAAGGCTTCCTAACACATCCCCTCTCACCCATACCACACACCCATGAATCCATCCGAGACCTTGTCAAGCCTCCATGCCTCATCCCCCCATGACCCCCATCAACCCCCATAATCCATACCATCCAAACCCCCATTACCCACATATCCCAAGGCCCAATTGCCCAAACCTCCACTACCCACATACCCCAAGGCCCCATGGTCCAAAACCCTATGACCCATACCTACCAAGCGCCCATGGGCCAGACCCATCAAGGGCCCATGGCCCAGACCCACAAGGCCCAATGGGCTAGACCCATCAAGGGCCCAAGACCTAGACCCATCAAGGGCCTATGGCTCAGACACACCAAAGCCCAATGGGTCATACCCATCAAGGGCCCATGGCTCAGACCCACTAAGGCCGAATGAGCCAGAACCATCAAGGGCCCATGACCTAGACCCACCAAGGCCCAATGGGCCAAACATATAATGACCAAGGCTTTATGGCCCAAACTTTTCAATGACCCATGGGCCAAACCTTCATAGCTCAACCCTCCCAAGGCTTCATAGCCCAAACCCAAGTCCAGCAAAACCTTGGAGCCTCACACCCATACCCTTCACAATTCCTCCAAAATTTCACTCATTCACAGTCATACCCAACTCAAACCCATGCCTTACATCAGCCCAAATTCACCCATATCTCAACATCCCAAAGTCAGTTTCAAGCCTTTCCCCATGCCCAATGGCCTCATCAGGCCCCACCCCAAAATCTGATTTCCACTCATCCCGTCATCCAACAAACCTTCCCTCATCCATGGACTCACCCAACCCCCATTCATGTCATTCCCATCCAGTCCATGCAGCACCAGCAAGAGAATCCTACCCTCACTGCACCTTATGTAGACCAGCAGTATGAAGAGGACGAGATTAGAAACAGTGGAGCCTATGTTGGGGCATTGACCAGTCTTAATCCTCCTCCTATAATTGCCCACCCCCTGGTAGCCCAAAGTAAAGTCCAACTGGCTGCTGAGAAAGTGGCTCCCATATCCAAGGAATAGGAACAATTGAAAGAGCAGTTAGATAAAATCCAGAAGCAGTTATTGAAGATGGGTGGTGCTAAAATCCATGCCACAGACTTCACAAATTTATGTTTATTTGATGAGGTCCCCTTACCTCCAAAATTTAAAATGCCAACTTTTGATAAATATAACGGCACCGACAATCCCATAACACACCTTAAGTCCTATTGTGGGGGCATGTTCCAGTATGGAGGGGATGAAAGACTATTAATAAAGGTCTTTCAAAAATGTTTGAAATGATATGAAATTGCGTAAGTCAGACTTGACGCACTTAGGTGCATCAAGTCTTAAATGATATTAAATGACTGGTCCGGCCCTGAGGTGGTTCACATTCTTAGAACCATCTATGATAAAAACATAGGACTTGACGCACTTATTTCAGGAACAATATATCTACAACATTGATATTAAATTGCGTAAGTCAGACTTGACTCGTTTGAAGCAGAACCCAAATAAGACCTTTAGCGATTATTTGAGGCGTTGGAGAGCATTGGTAACTCAGGTTAGAAACAGGAGACCTGATGATGAACAAATAGAAATGATTTCCAAAAATACTCTGCTAGTAATCTCAGACATTTTAGTATACCAGTAGCAGTCCAACTTTGTTGATCTGGTAAGAAACACCAATCGCTGTGAAGATGCTATCAGGGAAGGTCGGCTGAGCAAGAATGTACCGAGTGGAGCCAGTAGGGTTAAAAGGTTTTCAGAACAGAGGAACGAGAAGAGAACAGGGGCCAATGTCCAAAACATTGCCAACACCAGGCCCAATAATAATATAACCCCATTCCAATTTCAAGCAGCCCAGCCAGCACTAGTCAGAACTGAGCAGATGGAAAGAGGAGAGAGCAAGGAATGGACAAGGAATGTAGATGACTCCGGAGCAGAGGAGAGCCCTCTACGACCGTGTGTTTACACCCCTAGGGCAATCATTAAGTATACTTTTGCCTTTGCTAATTAAAAAGGGATTAACTACTGTTCGTCAATCGCAACCTCCTCCTCACCCAATCCCAAGAATTATGACCCTAATATTCATTGTAATTTCCATTAGGGTCTGGGTCACCCGACTGATCGATGCTTCCCATTGAAGCACGTGATCTAGGATTTAATTAATGTCAGGAAAATATTCCACCTACACCTTCTCAAGTATACCAACATGCAAACATTCATCAGGTGCCATTACCCCCACATCCTATCGGAGGAGCAGCTCCCAGACCCACCACCAGGATGATAGAAGAATGTGAGGAGGAATTTGAATTTAATCCATCGGATTATATTAGTGATTGAGAGAGCTATGTGGCACCATTGTCAAGAAATTGTGAAGAAAGGAATATCGGGGTGATTGAACCCTTGAATTTGTCAGATTATTTTCCCAACCCAATACCACGAATTGAACTCTTAAATCTTAGGGCTTATTTTCCATCACCCACACCCGTCAATTATGTGCATAGAAATACATATCAACCATATTCTGCCACCCCCATCAATTACCCGATAGCCCATCATGCCCCCGATCCCCCGCCAACACCTATCAGCTACCAATGGCCTACTCCTATCCCTTTACCCTCGGTGCAACCACCCACAAGCTTCACCACCCCATCTAGCCCAATTTTGCCACCCAATCATCTATCACCGAAGTGAATTAAGTGTTACCCAAGCCTCCAGATCCCGTAGTGCAAGTGCATCCGATACCGTCAGCTATACCATTTCAGATTTCGGGACCAACCTACAATCCTCATCAGGTCCCGCTGAGTTATGAATAGACAGATATCAACGCTGGCAATAACAGAGAAGGGGCAGTGGACTTTGTCATGAGATCCGGGATGATCTCAAAGCAGCCAGAAGCACCAACAGCAGCACTAGCCCAACCAGAAGGAAAGAAAGATAATGATGTTAATCCTTTTGAAAAACTGAGTCGAGAACATATACTAGAGACTCAGCTGAGAAGAATGCCTGATCATATCACTGTATAGGATCTATTAATGATGTCCCTATTTTCAAGCTTTAATGGGGGCATTAAAGAATGCACATGTATCACTTAAGGTTAGCTCAGATGAAGTTGGGCAGAGAATTGGTCAAGTGATGGCTCCAAATGCCATTTCATTTTTGGATGCCGATTTACCGGATGAAGGGAGTAGTCACTCCAAATCTCCTAACATTACTATGGAATCCAAAAATATGATAATCCCACTGGTTTTGATTGGCAATGGGTCTGCTCTAAACATATGCCCACTGAGAACCGCCACCAAGATTGGGGTAGATCCATGCATGCTAAGACCCATGAGAACTAGTGTCAGAGGCTTCGATAACACGTGAAGAGAGATAATGGGAGAAGTTAACCTTGAGCTATTGATTGGGCCAATGACCT
Organism: Chloranthus sessilifolius; assembly: GCA_021018995.1. NCBI lineage: Eukaryota > Viridiplantae > Streptophyta > Magnoliopsida > Chloranthales > Chloranthaceae > Chloranthus > Chloranthus sessilifolius. Next base: position 120,700,653 of record CM037590.1, on the reverse strand, counting down.
TCTCCATATTATTTCAAGTGATGGACATTAAATCCTCATTCAATCTACTGTTAGGGCGCCCATGGCTGCATGAAGTTGGAGCGATCCCATCTATGCTGCACTAAAAGCTCAAGTTCGCGTCCGGGCATAAGATTATCACTATCATCGAAGAAGGGCACAGTGAGAAAGAAAAATCCACCAACAGTGTTGAAAAGCCCAAAATGTTGGATGTGTCGCACACACCTGAGGATGTCAACCTCCACAATTTTTAGTATGAGGTATCGACGGTACTCTCGGAACCCATCGAGGGCATCATTCCAAGAACCAGAGGTGAAATGGTAGCGGTAGTGGCCATGCTCCAAAAGTGGAGCTACCAAAAAGGAAGAGGAGTTGGGCCCATATTGTAAGGTAGAAGAGAGCTCGTCACAGCTAAGGGAGGCCAAAAAGTCATATTTGGGCTAGGTTACAAGCCCACGGAAGAAGTACAAGAGGCTAAGGAGAAAACTCGTGCGATGGCAGCTGTGAGAGCTAGGGGATCCACATAGAGGAAAAACCCCGTCCCAGGCCTCATATCAGAAATTCATTCGTGAGTGTTGGGGTAGTAAAGATCGACAGGAATGGGATAGCCCAATTAACCCTACATATGCCTACAACACCGGTTCACCCCACCAATCCTCACATCACCCTTCCCAACTTGGAAATAGACTTGGCCGCGTTATCCCTCTTTAAGGAACGATGACCCGTACCTGAGCAAACTCCCCCTGTGGTGAATCACCACAAAACTGTATTAATGTTTGAGGATGTCATCTCAAATGAAATGGGGATCAACATGATGAAAGCTGACTCCAGATCCATATCAGTCAGCACCCTTCATCTAAACAGGTGAAGGAGCGGCCCCTCAGGTACGCAATTGGGCATCTATGCCCCAAACCCTGGAAGCAGGACTGGCCTAAAATTCAGCACCCATTTCTCAAAAAAAATAACCTATAAAAAGTGAGATAAGCCCTTAGCAGGCAATACCTTGTGTATACGTAGACTCACGCTGCCAAGGGTCCGTCTCCGAAGAAAACAAAATTCTCAAAAAGATTAAAAAAATACAAAATCTAAAAATATTGTCATTTAAAATTCAAAATAAAGTCCCACAAAAAGATGCCTTAATTGAAATACCCGTCCCACGTAAAATCACCCCCTTTCCTGTAGAAATGCAAGAAGAGGTAGGAGTTACAAGTCTAGACGAGGATATCCCTTTGGAGGAACTCCCCAATGAGCTCCTTGACTGGTTTGCCAAATTTGAGCATAGCCCTACCCCCATTGTCGAGGTAATCGAGGACGTTATTCTAGGAACTGAGGAGATTCCCCGAATTACCAAAATCGGAACATCGTTATCTCCCGAAGAAAGAAAAAGCATGATCGACTTCCTTCGATCATACCGAAATATTTTTTCTTGGTCATATGAGGACATGTCTGGTCTGGACACCGATTTGATCGAGCATGAGTTACCTCTCTACCTTGATATGAAGCCGGTTAAGCAAAAGCTGAGACGTCAACCCGAGTGGATATTGAAAGTCAAAGATGAGGTCATCAAGCAATATGACGTGGGTCTTCTCATGGTATCCAAGTACCCGCAGTGGCTAGCCAATATTGTGTCTGTGTCGAAGAAGGATGGAAAGGTCCACATGTGTATCGATTTTTGTAATTTGAACAGGGCGAGCCCGAAGGACGATTTTCTGTTACCACACATCGACATCTTGATCAATAACACCGCTAAGCACAAGATGCTTTCCTTTATGGACGGATTCTTAGGATACAACCAGATGAAGATGGTAGAGGCAGATCGAGAGAAGACTGCGTTCATCACCCTTGGGGAACCTTTTGCTACCGCGTTATGTTGTTCGGACTGAAGAATGTCAGGGCAACTTACCAGAGAGCTATGACTACGCTGTTTCACGACATGATGCACCGAGAAATTGAAGTGTATGCTAATGATATGATAGCCAAGTCACCAGAGTAAAGCGATCATCTGGTAAACCTTCAGAATTTGTTCGAGAGGTTAAGAAAGTATCGATTACGTCTAAATCTACAGAAGTGCTCATTCGGTGCTATGTCCAGAAAATTGTTGGGATTCATCGTCAGCAGGAGGGGGATCGCGGTCGACCTAGTCAAAGCAATCACAGAAATGTCACCACCATCTACTGAGAAAGAGGTTAGAGGGTTCTTAGGCAGAATATAATATATCTAATCTGCACGCCGATCTTCAAGCTACTTCAAAAGAACTCACCCGTTGAATGGAACGACGACTATCAAGTAGCGTTCGATAAAATCAAAAGCTACCTCCTTAACCCACCTATTTTGGTACCACCTGAGCCGGGGAGACCACTCTTGATGTATCTCTCCACGACGAAGGTCTCGATGGGATGTGTCTTAGGGCAGCATGACGAGACAGGAAGAAGAGAACATGCCATCTATTATCTAAGCAAGAAGTTTACTGATTATGAGATGCCCTATTCTCATATGGAGAAAGCATGCCTGGCTCTTATATGGGCTACTCAGAGGCTCCGCCATTACTTGTTATCCCAAGTCGTTCTACTCCTAGCCCGAATGGACCCGTTGAAGTACTTGTTTGAGAAGCCGACCCTTACTGGATGAATTGTGCAATGACAGCTTTTATTGTCTGAGTTTGACATCACGTACGTCACTCAGAAGTCGATCAAGTGGCAGACACTTGTCGATCATCTTGCTGACAACCCATTGCTCGATTATGAACCTTTGAGAACTGAGTTCCCCGATGAGGACATCCTATTCATGGCAGATGATGATACTGAGGAAGCAGAGGAATCTTGGTTAATGCACTTTGACGAGGCAACAAATGTCGAGGGTCAGGGAGTTGGCGCCATTTTGATTTAGCCAAAAGGATCCCATGTACCAATCTCTATCAAGCTCAACTTCCCTTACACTAACAACATGACCGAGTATGAAGCTTGTGCCGTTGGTTTGCAACCGGCTCTCGATCTGAATATAACTCACCTTCGAGTGTTTGGTGATTCGCAATTGATTATATGTCAGACGAATGGTGACTGGAAGACAAAAGATAAGAAACTGATCCCTTACCATGAGCACCTTGAGGATTTGATAGTTTATTTCGAGGATATGGCATTCTCATATGTCCTGCGGATAAGGAATCGCTTTGCTGACGCACTAGCAACATTGGCATCAATGATAGAAATCCTATATGGTGCTGAGATGAAGTCGATCATGATCGAGCAAAGGAATGAGCCGGCCTTCTGCCTCCAGATTGTGGAACCTACAAAGCCTAATGATGAGCCACCTTGGTTCTTAGATATCAAGAACTTCCTTGAGACACTAACTTTCCCTGAGGGTCCGTCCAAGATGGACCGATGAACCATTCTAGGTTTAGCGACAGGCTACATCATTTGTGGGGAATACCTTTACAAGCGATCCTACAATAACATTTTACACAGGTGCCTTACTGAGAGTGAAGCAGCTAGCATCATGAAGGAAATCCATGAGGGAGTATGCGGTGCCCACATCAGCGATCACATGTTCGCTAAGAAAATTTTATGGCAGGGATACTTTTGGACAACTATGGAGTCAGACTGCTGCAAACATGTTCAGAAGTGCTACAAGTGTCAAGAACACTCCAGTCTGATATACGGTCCCACCATCGATCTTCACTGCATGACCACTCCTTGGCCATTTGCTACCTGGGGCCTTGATGTCGTCAGAATGATTAACCCAATAGCATCAAATGGACATTAGCTCATCCTTGTGGCCATTGAATACTTTACCAAGTGGGTAGAAGCAGCGTCATATGCCAACATCACGACCAGTCACATTGAAAAGTTTCTCAAGAATAATATTGTGTGTCGATTTGGAGTACCCAATGATATCATCACGGACAGCGGCACAAACTTGTGAATAAGCACATCCGAGCCTTCTGCGAGCAATACAAAATCAAGCACCATCGCTCGTCACCTTATCGGCCTCAAACCAATGAAGCCGTAGAGGCTGCGAATAAGACAGTTGTCCGCATCCTCGAGAAAATGGTAGTCACTTATCGAGATTGGAGCGAAATGCTATCATTTGCTTTATGGGTCTACAGATCGTCGATCCGTATCGCTACAGGAGCAACACCATTCTCCCTTGTGTATGGAACCAAGGCCATCCTACCGGTAGAGGTTGAAGTACCCTTGCCCCAAATCCTCATGGAATCAGGCTTACCCGAAGCAGAGAGAGAGATCCCGCTTTGAACAATTGAATCTACTAGATGAAAAAAGACTCCTAGCCTTGTGTCATACTCAAGTTTGCCAGGGACGAATCCCACGCGCTTACAATAAACGTGTCTGTGGTCGAGATTTGAAGGTGGGAGACACTGTGCTAAAGATCTTCCCATCCCTCCATGCCAATCCGAGAGAGAAATTTAAAACGAACTGGAAAGGACCTTACGTCGTACAAGAAGTGCTAACGAGATACGCCATCCGCCTTGCCACCATGGATAGAGATCATCTTCCTGAGCCCATCAATGTTGGATACGTCCGACGGTTCTACGCTTAGTCTATCGCTATAAGGTAAGCATTGGTGAAACAGATATGGGACTGCTTAAGTACCACCCAAAAGAGGCCATCATTCCAAGCACAGTAGCCAAAAAACATCCCTAAATAGATACGGGACTGCTTAAGAACCACCCAAAAGAGGCCATCATTCCAAGCACAGTAGTTAAAAAGCATCCCTAAAAATGGTGATATCATTTGCTACCCTATTTGAGCCTGGGCCTTTCTTTCAATAAACCCTTCCCCGAAAAAAGAAAAAGTTTGTACATATACAAAAAAGGGAAGTAAAGTTATCATCAAAATAAAAAAAATCAGAAAAGCAAAACCTCAAAAAGAGATTGCCTGAAATAAGATAAAGGAAAAAAGAAAAAAATAGAAGAATCATGGGGCGTGTACAGTAAAATCCCCTAAGGAAGAAAGTATGTTGTGAAAAAAACTGAAGTTGTATCAAGGAAACCTTTTTAGCCCAACATACCTTCAAATCCTAACCTGACTCGTGGCCAAGCTACACCCCGAAGAAAGCCCTCATTTTAGGTTCACAAGCAGTCATAGTATGTGTTAAGTCAACGCAAGTCGAGTTGTGGGACGACACCAGAACCCCATCTAGACGGCTATGACGGAATCGACGTCTATGTGATGGTTTTTGAAAATATAAAAAAAAAAGAGATAAAAATAATAAATAAAAATACAAGCTCAAAGCAAGATGGACTTGGTGAAAACCCGAAAGGGCGCTACGGGTAAAAACAGCGAGCTTGTGTGGATCAGGTGAAAATTCGAAAGGACGCTTGGGGTAAGAGAGCTAAACCCATGGACGTGGTGAAAACCTGAAAGGACGCCGTGGGTAAAAAGAGGGTAAAACGGGCACGACGAACCCACCTTGGGCGTTGTGAGTAAAAGGATTGAAGAACTAAAAAGAAAAATTGAAAAAGAAAGGTTTGAATCGATTGATAAGATTGATCTTGGAGGAGCCCTCTTGGTTACTCTCCTTGATACCCTTTTTCCGATTGGGCCGCTCATGTTAATTCAAATCGAGCCCTGATCAGAATTGTCTTTGTGAAACTGCCTTGTCAAACTTATGACCCAAGGTAAAGAGAAAGGCTTGAATCAATCCAAAGGGATTGACGTTCCATTCTTGGCAAAGCTGCGAAAACTCACCCAAACCTGACCACTTAAAAAGGGTTCGATCATGCTCAAAAGAGGACTCGAGATCTCACACTGTGATTGAGTTATCAAATCAAACAAAAAGAGAATAAAGGAGAGGGCGGAAGGCCCCTTTTGTTAAACATAATGATTTTCCTTTTTCATTTCCATGCCCAGACTGTGCACATTCCAAAAAGGGGCACATCAATCTAAAAGAAACAAAAAAAAAGTCTTTGTAAATATAAGAGATTTTCCTTTTACAACTATATCGCCTACACCACATCCCAAAAAATAGTCGGTGTGATGTCTAGCTTTCTTTCTTTCTTTTTTTCAAAAGTAGAAAAAAAAAACATAAAGAAAATATGTATACCGAAAAGTGTATCTGTAAAGGGTCTTACGCCCTTTTTCTGTGTATCTTATATATATAAAAAGATGTATGTGCAGGAAGGAATCAACGGCCCAGCTCGCGCTTCAAGGCACTAATCTCCACGCGAAAATCATCCTCCTGAATATTTCGCTCAGTCAGTCAGCCCATGGAGGCACTTGTACCACTTTCAAGAAGCATCAGTAGCCCCATGAGCAACATTCAAGGATCCTTCCAGACGAAGGACCTCGCTCTCAGCTACGCCAGCTTTGGTCTCTGCTACCTCTGTTCTAACTTTCTCGCATGCTAAAAGCTCTTGCAGGACCCTCTTCTCGTCGGTCAATAACTTAATATGAGCTCAAAGCACCGTCTCCTTCTTCGACCAGGGGCCTCCCATATCACTACTCTCCGTCTGATCCAGATGATCAGTAGAAGGCTGCTCGGCCAATAGCCAAGCCTCGTACGCAAGGCAAGACTGAACTGAATCTCCCTGCTCTATGTCACACCTCAGCGTCGACTGACACATCTCCCAAAGAGCAGCAATCTGATCCACATCCCCGGAAGACCCCCTAGAAAAGATTAAATCACATAGAGGGGGTTTTGCCTCACAAGGCACCTGCTGAGAGCAGCCGAACTGACGCAACACCTAGAATGGGAAGTAGAAGGTGTTGCCAGTCAATCCTAGGAGGGTGATGCCCTCATGGTCTCTAGAATGAACTACTGGGAAGGTCTGATCCAACCAAGGAAGTCCCCATATCAGCTCTGCAGTCAGCCAAAGCTTTAAAGCTGACAAATCGCCCTGTGAAAGCTAGTGACACCTACCCAGAAAGCACCAAGCTGCCTCACCTCGAGCGATGTAAAAGTGTGGCACGAGTCCCAAGATACCAAGATGCTCATCTAACTAGACCTGGAGTAGTAAAGGACAACCCCTGAGGCTTTCCCCCTTTCCTAGAGCGAATGCATCAAGGCATCGGTATAATTCAGCAAGGACCAAATGCATCACTGATCGGCCCTCTACCTACTCGGTCAAAACGTCGCAAAGAGCCAAAGAGAAGCTCTCTCCCCCAGTGAAGAAAAAGACTTTCGAAATGAGACTAAGAGCAAAGGCTTTCACATTGAAGATATTCCTAACTAGCAATTTTCGAAGACTTTCATCTCCGAAAAGTTCTTTGAGGAATTTGATCGAACACCTTGTGGGCCCCCCAATGAGACTTTTCTCATACTCAAATTTCTTCAAACCTAAGGTAAGGTGAATGGATTTAGAATAACCCGACTTCGGCGTGACTCTTGCGAGGCCCCTGTGGAGCTTCAAGCCGGACAAATTGGATAACTCTTTAAGAGTGGGACTTAGCTCCTGCTTCCTAAAACGGAACACATGGGCATTTGTATCCCAAAACGAGGCTGCCGCATGAAGTACGTCCCACCGTAGAGGAACCTCAAGAAAGATGGGAAGACATGATAATCCAAGCTGCTCCAATTCAACGATCTTGCTCTCATTCAAGCTCCCAAGCCAACGTTTTAGAAAATTGGGCCCCAAGCCCAAAAAAAGGGGTAAATTGGTCCTAAGCCCTCCATGTAAGGGAGGGTTTAAATGCCAATGCAAATTTCCCTAGGCTAAGCTTGGCGCAACTAATAGTTGCGCTAGTACAAACCACCCCCTTCTATGCCATTTTGGGACCTTTTTAGGGGGTTGGCCCTTTCCGGTCCCCCGTAGCCAGTTAGCCAGTTCACCTATTTTATGCCTTAAAAGACATTCACAAATACAAAAATCAAAGGGCACCTAACATTGAATTCACTTGACTTTTTGTGCAGGAAGAAATCTGCACCAAGGTATGCGACCTCAAGGGTCGCTTTTACAAGCAATCATCAAAACCATCCTGCAAGCAATCAGCTAATGCAAGGGAAACATAGCATGCGATCAAACAAAAAGCACTAAACATGTCCAAGCAGAAATTATCCAAAGAAGTGCCACAATTATCTGTTACAAACTTTTCAAAATCCCAATAAAAATTATCCCAAAATGTTTAAAATTGTTCAAAATGCCGGAACTAAACCTAGTCCTTGTCGGTGCCCTTCGACTTCTTTCGTCGGTGCGAGGAGCTTTGGAAGGTCCGCATATCTCCTACCTTGGACCACGCCTGTGAAAGTCGCCTGAGTAGAGACCACGATTCCTTTTCATGCACACGCTGTAAATCACAACCAAAGTCATAATTCAAGAACTAATTGAAAGACAAGGATGGAAAAGCAGTGAGAAAGATTGAGCAGCAAGATACTCACCACCTCCACGTCCCGGAGCTCTGCGATGTTACAATAATACGTAGCATGGTCCATGGCCGAGTCAAAGTTCTACATTCAGAGAGAGAAGAGTGTCAATTACAGAGATTAGTAACAAACGCATGCATTTATCCAAGGAGCCAAAAATAAGAAGGAATGATCCCCCGAAACCACATCAGGAGGAGGGGCCCGTACCACTTCAGCTGAGATGCGTGCCTGCTTATCCACGTCAGCACATAGACCTGAGAGAAAGCTATCGTCGAGGAGGATCCATAGGTATGGTGGGATAACCCTGATACTAGTGAACTACCCACTTCCCAAGATAGTAGGCCCTGGCCCATGCCCCGTAGAAGAAGACAATGAGGCGATTGTTAAAAAGGCGCGATGGACCTACGACAGCCCGGTCCTATAAAATGGAGTTGAGGTACGGTCATAAAGGATCTATCCAAGTCAAGAGGCGGCCAATTAGTCAGAACATGCAGCATAATAACAAAGGAGAATTTCCGAACTGAAATAAACAGAGGTGAAAAGGCCTTACCTGCTCGGGGACCATCAGATCCAGTTGGGACCTCATGCCCATCTCTAGATGCTTCATGCCCACATCGCGGCACTGGGATTGGTTCCAATTGCTTAGGAGAGGATAGGTGTATACCTCAGAGTGGAGAAGCGGCCGTCCAAGCTGAAAGTGAAGGTACCCCCATGTCTGAAAGGAGCAGTGCATAAAAGATAAGTCAGTAGCATACAAAGACCATCCAAGTAAACTGATGAAAGTGAAAGAGTTAGAGATTACCTCTAGAGCCAGCCAGAAACCGTCAACAGACTTGGCCTCCCCGGTAGATACTCGGGCATGCCATACATCAACACCGCATATCCGGCCCCACCCCAGTCTACCGGTGGATATCGAGCCAATTATCCATAATGCTCAGTAGTGCTAAGCTGACTCGTCCGCCGCTTGCGTTTGTAAAGAGGGTTTTGTCTAAAAGGAGCAGAAGCGTGATACAGGCCAGGACGATCACCCGCCCGGGCTCAATATAAACCTCTAAATCCAGCTAGCCCAGATCTACCAACTCACCGGTCCCATAGAGCCCGGATAGCCAGGCCATCTTGACCTCGGTGCCATATGAACTTCCATGAGGGGGTAATCATGTATCAATCTTACAATATCATCTATTGTAGGCACTGCGAGGCTGGCGATCGGGACACCCCCTACCTGGATGCCGGTAATCATCTCAATCCATGAGCGTCAAGGTCATCTCAGCATAGGCCATGTGGAAGGATATGGTCTCCGGGCGAAACCTTTCTATCAAGGGATGCACCGTCGACCCTCATGGGGGGCAGGACAAGAACTCCCCAAAACCCGCTTGCTCAAGCAAATACTTCACCACGGGGGGGATGTAGCGGTAAAAGTCGTGGAAGTCCAGCTAGCCCCCTCGGAATACGATATGGGGCAAATCCTGCGTCAAAAGAGAAAAATGCATCAGGTCAGGGAAATGAAGCAAAGCTACACAAAAAGAAGAATTGAACTTATCTTTTACCTTGCCCGCTATGCCAAAGTTGGAGATATGGATATATTGCTGATGAAGAAGGCCGACTCGGGCTGCCTCGCCCTGCATCTAAAGCCAGGGACCCGCCTTGTGTTCTACCACGAAGAATTGCTCCTCACGCAGATCATAGACCACGTCAAGCCCCTCCTCATGACCCTCCTCAGGCACGTACTCTTCATCACCAAACATTCTAAGGCAAAAGCAAGCAATCACATCAAAGCAGATCAGTGATAAAGAACCCTTTTTTTGCTACAGGCCAAGGGAAGGTAGGTATGCTCATCTTTTTTTTATTATTATTTTCAAAAACAAAGATATACATATATATAAACAAAAACTGCCTTTTTAATAAAATAAAAATACAAAAAAAATCCCTTCCTTTTTATCTTCAAAAATAAACAAAAATAAAACAAATTTTCCCCTTTCTATCTTTAAAAGTGAAGCAAGTATAAAAACAAAAAATCAAAAAAATCCTTTCTTTATGCTTCTAAAATCAAAAACAAAAAAAAAAATCCTTCTTTTATGTTTATAAAAACAAAAAATCAAAAAAATCCTTTCTATATGCTTCTAAAATCAAAAACCAAAAAAAATCCTTCTTTTATGTTTACAAAAACAAAAAATCAAAGAAATCCTTTCTTTATGCTTCTAAAATCAAAAATATAAAAAAATCCTTCTTTTACATTTATAAAAATAAAAACTAAACAAAAAAAAATCCCTCCTTTTATGTCCATAAAATCAAAAACCAAAAAAATCCTTCTTTTCTATAAAAACAAAAACTAAACAAAAAATCCCTCCTTTTATGTCCATAAAATGAAAAACCAAAAATCCTTCTTTTATGTTTATAAAAAAAAAAAAAATCCCTTCTTTCATGTTCATAAAATCCAAAACCAACAAATATATATATATATATATATATATATATATATATATATATATATATATATATATATATATATAATAATAAATCAATTCCTTAGTTAGTTTTCAAAAAAAAAAAAGATAACAAAAACAACAAAAACCAAATAAACTCCTTTTCCTTAGTTAATTTTCAAAAAATATATAGAAACCAAAAATCCCCTTTTCCTAATTAATTTTCAAAAAATAAAGACTAAATATCCTTGCTTTATACTCAAAATGAAAACAAATAATAAGAACAAAAATAAAACCCCTTCTATGTGCACAAATAAAAATAACACAAATATATATATATATATATATATATATATATATATATATATATATATATAATGCATTAATAAAACCCATAAAACCACGAAAATATGGCGTTACTCATAAAAATCATCAACACATTATCAATAAGCATGCTTACAATGAAAATAAATCATTTATCATCTAAGAATACAAGATCATGATCATATTTATAAGAAAAAGCAAGAAAAATCAAAGAAAATGGGTTTTAAATGGTTACCTTTGAAGGAAATGGGGTCTTTGATCTAGCGCGAGGCGGGCGATCAATCGGCGCAAGTAAATGCCGACAATGAGGTACGCGTAGAAATGATATAAAGGAACCCTAAGGGAGGCTCTATTTTTCGGTTTGGAGAGGAAGAAAGCAGTTTTGAAAATACACCCCGGCTGCCCGAACTCGAGCTCTTTAAATTCGTTCCCCAGCCATGCCTGGCATAACTAATAGTTGCGTCAGGCTATTTTGAGCCCCCATTTGGCTTGGCACAACTATTAGTTGCGCCAGCCACTTATGAGTCGGGTTTCAGGCCTAGTGCAGGTCACAGGTATAGCCCGGTACCCCCCTCTCTTCTTTTTGTTACTTCGGACAAATGCACATGCTCTTAAACGGTATGTCAATCCTCATTCGGCTTGCTCGGGAAGCCGTGCTAGAATAAAATGGATCGAGATCAATAAGCATCCCGATCTTACACAGAAAAACGTGGAAAAAGTCTAGAAAATGATGATAAAAAATCTCACATAAAAAACCAAAAATAATTCACATAAAATGATAGAATAAGTCAAGTAAAATGATAGAATAATTCACATAAAATAATAGTTTTGAAAAACCAAAAAATCACATAAAATAACAGTTTTGACAAACCAAAAAATTACATAAAATAACAGTTTTGAAAATCTAAAAAATCACATAAAATAATAATTTAAAAGATAAAAATCACATAAAATGATAAATCCAAAAAATCACATAAAATGATAAACACAAAAAAAGGTCAAAAATTCCCCACATAAAAATATATATATATATATATATATATGTGTTTTAAAAAGACAGCACGTACTCCCAAAAAGCGTTGCGACATCTATTCGCTCCGCTCGGGTAGTCGTGCTAAATAAACGTCGAGATCAATGGGTTGCCCAAAGACCTCAGACTCTGCTTCAAGCAGGGACACCCATGACCAGTTAAATGAGGCGGTTTGTGCCTCATATGATTGGACACAAACTACGTACATGCGTATTTCAAAGCAGTAAAAATATCAATATTTTATCAGTAACGCAGTTGTGCCATATCAATGTCCTGAGTCTAAGGTTTGCCTTAGATCTTGGGATCCTACTTTAAAGTAGGAGCAACGACATCAATCCCGATCAAGCGGTTAATTTTTCGATCAGGTTGTTTTCACTGCTAAATCTTCGAGCAAAACATTTTGCCTTTGGATTCATATGAACGTGAGTATCTAAGCTTCAGATTTTTCACAAGCTATTTCAGAGGAGTGGACTCTTGGTCTGCGCAGTCTGGGTGTGCGCCCTGCGGGGTTTGAGGTCCGGGTAACTCTGTTATAAAAAGGTTAATCGTTGGTTGAGACCAACCTATTGAAAATGAAGCTACATATCAATCAACAATATATAAATATGCATGCAGAAGGGTTCATTTCCCTTATTTTTGTAGGCTTAAAACATGTATTAGCGCGGTATCCCAGTAAAGTGTATGCTATGTGTCTAGGTATCCGTAGGATGGTCGTTTGTTCTAATAAATTGTACCCGAACGAGATTGGGGTTGAGACTTCCATTGCCTTTGTTGCTTATCTCCTCTAATGGGTGCATGTTTATGCATAGTTAAATGATTTGTAAGATCATTGTCGGCAAAGACCAGGATTGGATGTCTCCTTTGGTGGGCACTCGATTTTGGTCAGATCTGTTCAGTGTCATTTAAGGTTGGATACTCTGGGTCATGATGATCTTGGGCACGTTATCAAAAAGTAGCACACACTCCCAAAAAGTATTGCGACCTTTGTTCGCTCTGCTCGGGTAGTCGTGCTATATAAACTTCGGGATCAATGGGTTCGCCCAAAGACCTTGAACCCTGCTTCAAGTAGGGGCACCCGTTGTTGGTACGCAGTTTATCTGGGTTCATCTCGGTTCCCGTTAAATCAGTGGCTTCCAATTCTGTCCTGGTGGACTCTAACGATGCGGCCTTTGGAATGATGAAAGGTAAATTGAAAGGATTTTCTAGGAGGATTCCTAGTTTGTTTGTGATATTTATTGACACTGCAACACGTCAATGAGCACGCTTTAGAGCGGGTGTGGGTTTCTTCTTTACTGAATCGTCCGCCTGCGAAAGTCAGCAGCAGTGTTCTTTTTTCTTTAATTAGATAGTTTTAGCTTTCCTTTTCTTCCCTTGCTATTGTTATGGCTCTGATCAGTTTAGATTTCCCAATTTTATTGCTATTTCTAATTATATGAATTTATTGTAATGATTTACTCTAGTGTTCTAACACTATCAGGGGTCTAATTAATTTTAACTTCCTAATCCCATTAGTAGTCCAATTGATTTAGTGTCCCGATCTTATTATGAGTCCAATTGATTTAATGTCCCAATATGGTCAAGAGTCCAATTGATATCAGTCTCCTGATTGTACTAGTGATGCATGTATATCAATTCCAGTAAAGTTCCAATTGGATCAGGCATGTAAATTGTGATATGATTCTAAGCGAAGCAGATATAGTAGTTTTACTGAAATTCTAACTAAAGCAATTAGGATAATCCTACTAGAATTCTAATCAAAATAATTATGATAATCCTACTAGAAATCTAATTAAAATAAAAGACTGACTTTTACTACGACTCTAATTTAAGCAATGAATTGATTTACTAAAAATATTAATCAAAATAATGGAATTAATTTTTCCATAATCATAATCTATGAATCAATTATAGCAAAATCTAACTAATAATAAATAAATTGAATTTCCTAAATTCTAATTAAAGTAATAAATTAACTGAACTAGAAGATTGAATTAAAGCAATTAAATAATGACATTAAAGCCTAATTGATACGATTAATCAATAATATCAAATTAAAAACTAATTAAAATGCCTATTTAATTCTAAACAGTCCTAAAAAAAGGGTGGTTGGGCCCGCTATGCTAAGGAGGATTGGCCTCGTTCCCAAGTACCCTCCATAAGCTCCCTTAAGCAAATCGGGTGGTTGAAATTAAAAATAGATTGGTGTTTGGATTAAAAAAATAGTATTTTGGCTTTTCAGAGTCAATTTCAGGATGATAATTGCAAATTAAATTAAGAAACTAGAATTATAGAAACTGAAATTTATATTTGAGATTTTGTACGATATAAAAATAGAGAATTAAAATTATAAATTAAAATTTAGGACTGAATTCGGGTCCAAAATCGGAAAATTCAGGCCGTATGATTAAGGACTGGTTCTAGAGTCGAAGACCTAGAACCAGAAATTAATGATAGGATTGAAAATTAGGATTTTAGAACAGAAATAAGGCCTAAAATCAGTGTGTCAGACCGTTAGATTAAAGACTGGTTCTAGAAACGGAGAACTAGAACCATATATAGAGAATTTCGGTCCGAAAAGGGGTGCTACGGTCTAGGACTGAAAATTAAACTAACAAAATCCTCAATCTAGAAATTAAAAGCTATGGTTGGAAAATAAAATTATTAATTCTTACCTAGGGGTCGGGGCTGCAGAGAGAAATCTCGAAGATTCGAAGCTTGAATCTCGAAATCATGACTAGGTTGTTCTATGGGGTTGTCCTCGGAGTTCTCTGGTTTCGAAATTCGTTTTCTCTCTCAAAATTGCCAGCCCTCTCATGTTCTTTTTCGATCAAAATTAAAAAAAAAAAAAGCTTTTATAGGTTTTTCTCTAATTAAACGCCCTATTTCAAGCGTTTAAATGAATTACGCGCCAGTTTTTCGGCGCTTAATCGCTTTGGGTCAGTCACCGACTCAATGAGCGACCGGCTGACTTGCTCAGTGAGTTTCTCAATTTTAGCAGTGCTAGGACTAATTGGGCACTTGCGGTGCGGCGTTCAATCCAATTAAGCATATGTTTCTGAACACTCAATCGAGAAAACTTAGGGGTCAAGGATAGTAAGACTAGGTCGGGCGTAGGTCAATTGCGCGTCGGTTGTGGGGCTCTCAATCCGATCACGCGTCTGGTTTCAGGCACATAATCGAGTCTCAAGATAAGCTGGGAAAAGAAGTTTGGTCTGAAAGGAAGACTAATTGCACGCTTGTGGTTTTGCGTGTAATCGAATTATGCATGAGTTTTCAGGTGCGTAATTCGGGGTTGTCCAGATCTAGTCTCTAGACTTGGAATGTTAGACTATTATTTCAGTCTGCATTCTGACTATATACTATTGTTTCAGTATATAGCCTCCCACATTGGGATCTGAGCCACAGAGCTATTATTTCAGCCTGTGTTAGCCATGTATTATTGTTCCAGTACATGGTCCCACATTAGGGTCAAGGTTAATGGCTGACTAAACAAATTTGTGTACTCCGAGAGGGTGAAATGGGGGTGTCTACAGATGCCCCTCATCCGAGGTGCCTTCTTGTTTCCCTTAGGAATTCACAAATGTGAATTGGGGATGCCGACATAACAAGCTTGACTTTCCTATCTATCAGCACAAACTAAAATAGAGCATTTGAAGGGCAAATGGTAGCTATCGAAGGATACGTTCCGGGTATGTGGGTGCATAGCACATCCCGCCGCATGGTGCGGACAAATAAAGGGATTTTATGCAATCGAGGTACCAGGGCGTTAATCAAATGTCCAAAATAAGGTCCAGGGACCGATAATAAAAAAAGATGAAGTAATATGTAATATCAAAAGCTTTTCCAAGTCATGTCAGACCGGGTGCGTCAGGCATTCCTTTTCCAATAGACATTTGTAAGTTCTTAGATTAAGTATACTCATTGTTTGGTTTCCTAGGGGAATGATTGGTTTGGGTAAAATTAGATGAGAGTCTTGCGAGGTGTGCTTAAGTAAATTCTGTGCAGTGGCACGTGCGCTTGATTCATCTAGAGTCGGCCTCTAAGTTGGGAGTTTTAAGTTGGAATTTCCAATCCTAATGCATCTGAACAAATTATTCTGCGCAGTGGCATATGCGCTTGATCCAATTCTGCACAGTGGGGTATGCGCTTGATTGCAAGTTTAGGTGGTCTTCGAAATTAAAAATTAGTTGAATTATGTGCAGTGGCATGTGCGCTTGATTCAATTGGGGTTGGTCTCTAAATTGGGGAATTTTAATCTTAATGTATCTGAACAAATGATTCTGCGCAATGGCGTGTGCCCTTAATCTGATTTCGTGCAGTGGGGTATGCGCTTGATTGTGAGTTCAGAGGTTTTGGGAATTAAAGGTCGGGGCTAAATGTAATTTATTGTGAGCGAGTAATGGGGCTCTTGGTCGGGGTTTGGTATTTAAAGGGAAGGTGAGTCGGGTCTATTTATTTTTGTTTTGTTCTTCTTTTCTTCTTCTTTTTTTTTTCTTTTTTTTTGACATACAAAGGAGAGTTTAGTTTTATAAATAAAAATTTCGGAGTAAGGGGGGGTTTTGAAATTTTGAAATTTTAGAGATTTTAACTTAAGATCAATTTGGTGGTAAAACGGCGAAAAATGTGGCTTCCGAGATGTCGCTGAGCAGATCCACTAGTACGGGATTGTGGACCCGACTGTTTATATGGTTGTCAAGATGACGCTTGGCATGCCAGGTACTCTGTCTAACCTTCTAGACGAATACTGATGATTATCTCTTATGGGAGGACTACAGTAATTCGCGAGTCGAGAGAGAGACAGGTTTTGACTTAATCATAGTTAACTATAACTTAGAAGAAATATCGAGTAATTAACAAGTGGGTAGTACTTACCTGGGGGTGATACTTACCTGAATTATGCACGGCTTGTGGCAGAATTGGTGACAACATTGTAGTGTTGTGATGGGACTTTGCGGCTATTGTTGTGATGCAGTGTCCCGGGAGCGATGTCGCAATGGGACTTGGAAGGTTTCTTCTATCCTTTTGGCTACTATAGTGGATGAGCCTTGGTGGGACGGCGTGATGTCGTGATGGGATTTTGAAGAGATGATGTCGTCTTCCCTTTTGGCTACTGTAGTGGGGCCTGGCGGTCCTGGTGTGGTGTGGAGATTCTGGCAGGATGTTCGCGTTGGAACTCGGCGTTGGTCAAACGCGATTGGATATCAGTGTAGCGGTCAATTTGGGAGGAGAGCTCCTTACCTTGGCGATGGGACAAGGTTGAGTTTTCTCCCTGTCCATCATATGGCGCGGCAGGCGTCGTTTGAGCTTTTTGGATAGTAATGTTGCAATGGGATATGAGGGCATGGCAAATTTATCGCGATGGGGCTGAATATTGGAGTGGTGCCATTATTGTGGTGTCGTGATAAGGTGTGTGTCATCGGTGTCGGTGACATGCATGTCCTATAGTGATGGGGCAGGGGGTGCTATTAATGCTCCCTTCCCGTGTAAGGGTGTGCAATGGGACAGGTGAATTTGGCAGCGGTGTGATAAAAGAGTGCAAAGGGTGTAAGTTTTTTCCAAGGTCAAATATTGCGCGCTTGCTTTCGGGCGTTCAATCTCAGGTTTAAGGGTCGATTTACACGTGTGAGAGTGTGCATGTGATTTATTGCGCGTTATAACTGAAGCACATGACCTGAGCATCACCAGGTCAGTGTACGGGTGATCTTTCATGTCACGCAATCAGGGTCCATCACTTGATAGGATTGCATGGCTTATGACCTGCGCATGATTGGTGCATCGCGCCAGTGGCGCGGGCAATGGTTTAATTGAGCACTCGTGTCCTAGCGCATATTTCAGATTATGCACCATGTGCGCAGCGCGTGATTGAATTAAACGCATATGTCTAAGTGCGTGATTGAGGCTGCTCTCTATTTAAGCGATAGAGGCTTCACTTATTTTTCATTCTCTGGTTTAGTCTCGAGTTTTGACTTTTCTAAGCGTTTTGTGTTCTAAAAATCTTATTTTTGCGATATCGGGCGATCTAACTGTCTGATCGGGATGTCGTTTCTTCCTATGTTTATCATTTCACGTGATCTTCATCCTGAGGCAATGCTCAAGGATGATATTATTCTAAAAATGGGCGGTATTGGGAATGAGGACTCTAGACTTCACATTGATCCCTTTTAGGGAGTAGTGAAGACAGCGTAGAAGAGGCGGCAGCGGAGGAGGCGAATATGACGGAAGAGAAAGGAGTAAAAATCGGAGGGATGTATTCCCCAACCAATCCTTCCTGAAGCCTCCAATTGTACACTCCAAGTTTGGCGGTAATCCTTCTAACGCCTCCGATTGGGCTTTCTGCTCCTCGCTTTGTGTCCACTTTGGGTTTCTAGTTTTCGATTTGGGTTGTAAATTTAGGAGGCATGCCTCCAATGATACTTGTAAAATTTCAAATTATAAATAAAGGGGCATTTCTATTGTTTTATTATGCTTGTTTATTGATTTAAATTTATTAATAGATTAGTTGGTCTTATTTGACTCGTTTGATTTAGTATTTAACTTACCTTAGAGTTTTAGGATTCGTTCTAGATTTACTCAGGGTTTGTCTTGAAATTAATTTTCCTTATGAGTCTTGTTTAGAGGGTTTACTTGGTTCTATTGGATTTTATAGGGGTTTTTTTTTTTTTTGAGGGTCTCTAAACAAGTTAGGGTCTCATTTTAGAGCATTTCTTTTAGATTTAAGGTTTAAGGTATTTTGTTGGTCTTTTGTTTGATTTGAGGTGACATTGGTTAAAAGGTGTGAGTTTTCTTCTCTTTCAAACATTCTAGATGGGTGTTAAGTATTTTGATTTTATTGGTTTTTCTAGGCTTGGGGGATTTGTGCTTTCTTGGGACAAGTGTCGTGTGATTACAGGTTCATCTAGGTTGGTCATGGATTGTGGTTTTTTAAAGGGGGTATGTGTTCGGTTTTGGATTTGATTAAATTGGGAGGTCTTTCAAGATGTGAGACTTGTCACACTACGGTTTAGAAGGCATGGTGTCGGGACATTTGTTTGTTTTTAGGGCGTATCATTTTTTTGGGAGTGTGTAAATGGTGTTGGGACATTTGTTTGTTTTTAGGGCGTATATTTCTTCGAGTTAGGATTATTATGGGTTAGTCTTGTCAGGGCGTGGTCTTGGCTGGGTATATGGTGTCAGAAATCTTCTAGTTTAAACCTATGAACCTGCTGTTCTGGGTGTATGTTTTTTTGTTTCTGGGGAATTGCGCGCTCAAATACATGAGCGTGTTTCGGAGGGATGGAGGGTGATTAAGTGCCAGAGTCCGTTCGTTTATTCGATTAAGCGCAAGGTGAGTGGCACATAATCAGGGCGATGGCCGGTATTGTTGAAGTGACTGTTGGCATTCGCGCGCAGTGGCTCGGACGCTTGATGTGATTACGCGCCTGGTGGGCGGCGCGCAACTAGGTGGTCGGGTTTGTCTAAGCGGGCGACAACTCCTTTGCGTGCTCCATATCGGTCTTGTGATCCGAATTAAGCGCGATCAGAACATCGGGTGATTAGATTAAGCACCTGGTTTTAAGCGCACGATTAAACTGTTCTCTATAAATAGTTCAAAGTTCTTCATTTGGTTCGTGCGATCTGTTTTGGTCTTTAGTTCTCTCTTTCCTTGTTTCTTTGCGCTCTAGTTTCCGTGTTTTCGTGATATCTCATGATCTGGTCGTCCGTTTTAGGCGTTGTTTCTTCCATTCTCTTTAATTTTTTAGGCACTTTGTCTCGAGATGGAGTCTGAGGGTGGTGGTAGGCGTGAGATCACTATTTCTGAGTTGGAGAGGATGTTAGGGGGAGAGATAGGCGAGACTTCCGAGGCTCGGACCGGTGTCGTCACCGGGGAGGACATCAGGGAGGTAGTCGGAGGAGAGGTATCGACAGGTAACTAGGTGATGGTCAGTGAGGAGGTACCCGGGATTACGCCGAGTGTAGTTGACTATGAGGGTGAGAGTGTTGAGGGCAAGGCTGAGGGTGAGAAGGCTGGGGACGAGGCTGAGGCGCGTCCGGATCGCCGACACTACCCCTAAAGGACTTCTTTACTCGAGGCCGGGTAGGTACTCGTGAGCAAGAGTTCCTTCATTTTTTTAGGCATCTAGGTTATGACATAAACTTATTAGGATCTAGAAACCCTTCTAATTTATGTTGAACCTGCATTAATTATGGGTCGTGTGCTTACTCATGCATCATGATCGCTTATAGAGGTAGGTGATGTTTATGTTTGTTATTCTCATCATGTTTTGTATGCTTGTCATGAATTGTCATTTGTGCGCTTCGATATGTAGGTTCTATTATATATATTTTTAGTTTTTAAATTTGCTTATCATGGGTGTGTGTTAGTCTTATTTTTTTTTCATGCGTTTCGTTCGACAGGAGCCTCCGTAGCTGGCCATCAGTTCGGCTTGGAACGAGTCTCATACTTGGTATCGTGCTTTATAGGAGTTTCAGCGGGAGCGGCTAGTGTCTTTCGGTTTCGGGCCGATCCTGGAGTTGGAGCCCTTTCAGGTCGATCGAGGCCTGATCGCGGTGGTTATAGAGAGGTGGAGGGAGGAGCATCAGGCGCTTGTCTTTCCAATTGGGATGTTATTATCGACTCCTGAGGACTGGGTCCGCATCACCGGTCTTCGTTTTGAGGGCGAGCCAATCACGGGGTGGATGGCGGGGAATTATTTGAAGATGTATGAGTCAATTTTGAGTGTACCGTACAAGTCGAGCGGCTCAGGATCAGGTATAGTCCGCGTTACTTGGTTCTTTGATATGTTTGTAAGTGGTTTTATCCCTCTGAGGCGTCATTCGGAGGCGAGAGTGTCTTATGAGGTGCGTTGTGTGGTAGTGGCAAGTTGAGAGCCCGTGGTGGAGTCGGGGTTGGTCGCGGACAGGGTGCTCCAAGAATTTTTAATGCACTTCCTTAGTGTAGTGCTCTTTTCTTCTTCGACTTGAGGATGCATCACCAGGTTGTTTTTTATGATTCTTGGGGATTTGGATCAGGTCCCTACCTATGCATGAGGTGCGGTTGCGCTGGCGCATCTCTATGAGCAGCTCTACCGTCGGGGGCAGGGCGTCGCGTCGATCGGAGGTTTCCTTCCGTTCCTCCAGGTGAGTTTTAGTCAATTGGCGTCATGAGGTCTTTTAGTTGGGTTAATTTTTAGTGTTTCTTCTTATGTGTCATTGTTGTTATATTTTCATTCTCTTCAGTTTTGGACGTACGATCATTTTGCTTTCTTGCGCTCGTGGGTTTCGTTGGAGGTGAGGTTCACATTCCCGTGGATGCGCGTGTGGAGGGAGGCGTTGAGGGGTCGCCGTTGGTCTTCAGATCTTCAGACTGTACAGGGTCTCTTAGAGGACATGCACGCGAGGTAGGTATAGGTCGTCATGTTCTCGTTTTGCTTGGTTTCATTT
This sequence comes from Chloranthus sessilifolius, assembly GCA_021018995.1. NCBI lineage: Eukaryota > Viridiplantae > Streptophyta > Magnoliopsida > Chloranthales > Chloranthaceae > Chloranthus > Chloranthus sessilifolius. The sequence continues at coordinate 120,679,143 of CM037590.1, read as the reverse complement.
TGATTTCTTAGGCGCTAGGGTTTCACTGATGGGTTGGCTTGCTTGTTTGGATATAGGTGATCTGGACGCCCTACGAGGATCAGGAGGATGCTAATGTGTTAGTGATTGAGTCTGGGCAGCCCTTCTTTGATGTGGGCATATGGGGCCATTGTTTTGAGAAGGTGGAGAGGATCACTTCTCGAGTGGTACGACAGCTGGGGCTCGCTCAGGGTGTCCCCCAGAGATTCAACACAAGGTGGCGAAGAGGATGATCGACCCTCCTGGTCAGAATTTACGGAGCGGATGGCGCTTTAGATAGCCGATTTTAGGGCCATGGGGACCAGGGTCACGGGGGCGCATGACGAGGCAGACATCCGAGAGTATGGGAGATGGTTTATTGCATTAGATGGCAGGCGCCTCTTCACACATCCCTTCCATGGGAGTGGTTCTTTCGCGATCGGCGGGCTAGAGTCAGTGTCGGCATTGAGGGAGAAGCTGGCTGAACTGGAGCAGGGTTATCTCACTGCGAGCGTATGAGGGGCATTAGATGCCCTCCATAGGGCAATGGAGCAGATGGGGTGTGCTCCTCGTCCAAATGCAGAGATGCTGCACTCGACCCTCTCAGTTGCCTAGGCTAGGGTTGCGAAGGATGTGCTGAGGGCTCGACTGGCGGAGACTCGGGAGCTCCTGGTGAGTTAACCTATTGGTTTAATTTCTTGTGTATCATGTTGACTTGGTCTTTCATTCGTTCTAACATAGTCGTTATGTCTTGTTCTATTTTGGATAGTCTGAGAGAGGTCGATGTCTTTCGTCAGGCGGCCTTACTAGACGTCTATCGCAGTCCCAAGCTGGCTGACCGAGAGGTAGCGACTAGTCTATGTTCTGAGATCAATTGATTGGTAAGTGTCTTTATAAACATGATTTTATTAATCATTAGCATTATGAGGTTTGTCTAGTGATGTGTTTGCTGATATTCATAGAGAGCTGAGATCGCTGCTGGAGCTCCCATTCTGGCATTTGATCCCTCTTCAGTTGCTTCCTCAAGTCGGGAGGATCCAGCGATGGCTCAGCTTCGCGCCTAGCTAGATCATTGGATAAGTTCTTCATTCATCCTTTTCGTTTGCGTAATTGCATTAGTTTGTTAGGTCCACTACGTCATTTTCTTAATAGTTTACTAACATCATGTGGTATTTCAGCACCAGGTTGCTGAGGATTTACAAACGAGGGAGGCGACTGCTGCCTCTCTACATCCCGAGAGTCAGGTATAATTTCTGGTTTGGTGTAATTCAGTTTAGGTTGCTTGCTTCTACTTGTTCTGACATATATTTTGCATCGGCTTTTTTTTTGTTTTTTTATTCAGGCAGTTTCGGACTCCGCTCTTGAGGCTCCTCCTCAGGGCCTATCCCCACTCAGGTATGTTTTAGTTATTGCGTCTATAGTTTATTTGTTATCATAATATTTATATGATGTATTTGTTCATTCTCAGTGCAGCCACCTACGTTTGTTGTCCCCCGGGTGCCACCCGCTGACCCAGTGACCATGGAGACAGTCGAGCGACTTCTAAGAGAGAGGCTGGATCTGGTATGATCTTTTCTCTTTCGAATTTTTTTTTGTTCGTTCATATATGTATATGTTGGCTTTCTTTGACTTAGCATGGTTATACAGGTTCGTCAGCTTGAGGAGGCACTCCTAGAGGTGGTGCAAGCGCGCGCCACTCCTGAGGCGGGACGGATCCTCAGGGAGGTGCAGAGTCATGAGGATCTGGTGATTGAGATGTTGGTCACGTAGAGGACTCAGTCAAAGGTGTTGGAGGCAGCGCGTCAGACGATGCGAGCATAGATGTAGGTGTCCCTGGATCAGTTGCAGTATGGTCTGACAAGGAGTGAGCGGGGGACGCATAGGTCGGCTAGTAAGCATGAGGGGTCAGAGTCGAGGGCTACTGGTTCTTCAATTGGGTAGTCTCGTCACACCTCTCATGGTCGTGACAGGAGCAATAGTCGTGAGGATTCCGTTGTTCGGGGGATTCACACAGGGTATCCTCCTCGTTCTCAATCGAGGCGGTCTGTTAGCTAGACTAGTGAGGGGGGTTCTGTGGCGGGGCCTCATAGTCTAGAGGTTTCAAGGACTCCGGGTGTCGAGATTGTGTTCTCAGATGATCAGTCTACAGACTTTCGAGCTGATGATAATGGCGACAGTAGTTCTCGTCCACCTTAGAGGCAGCTTAGGGAGTAAGAGTGTGTGTGCGTTTTCTTTGTTTATGTTGTGTGTGTGTTGTATATACAGGGGGGATGCCCCCGGTGACAATTGTAAAAAGAAAAAGTAATTCTGACATATATATATATATATATATATTTGGTTTAGATGTACCTTATTGGTTTCCCTTCCTTTAATTACCTTTGCGTCTACTTTTGCTTTGAGTGCCGTCAGCCGTTACTAAGACTTGGATGCTCCTTGAGCTGGCCTGGTGATGATTGAAGGTTGCGTTGTATCTACACATGTAAAGGTAATGTTGTCAGTAGTTTTGTTCGCCCCCTTGCCAGTTGTCAAGGGGGTGAGTATCTCAAGCCGGGGTCTGGTAGTATAGGCCTTCTTTTTTTTTCTCCTTTTTTTTCTTTTTTTCTTTTTTAAAATAAAAGTAGTACAACAGGGAAAGCAAATAACTAAAATAATAAAAATGCCCCAGTGTAGGAGCGTGGTAGAACTTGTAGTATAGTATCTTCGATAGCACTCTCTGGATGGTAACTTCATCATTTCGCATTTTTTTTTGTGGACAAGTCAGCGTTTTTGATGCCATTCTCCTTCCGATCTAAAAAAAATGCCCCAGCATGTAGATGCAATGGAGCTTTCCTGGGCTTTAGATGAGCACTTCGGGTTTATAAGTAGTCATGGGTATTTTGTGAGTTAGTTTTAAATAAAAGTGCATCAGTACTGTCTCCGAACCAGGGGGTCTCTTAGATTAGGTTAGCTGTATATGGGGGTCTATCTCAGGGTGTTGGTCATCCTATCCTGTGGTTATTAGGGAGAAGTATGGTAAGTATAGTGGGTGATTGCGTCAGTCATCATTCAGCAGTTTTCAGCTTCATTCCTAGGAGTATCCTGTGGAGTTTCGGATTTATCGTCCAAAATAAAACTAGAAGAGGGAGGTAAGGCTTAGTGATATGGGGAATAGTTTGTAACTAACACTTTCCAAAAGGGATAAGTAACAATCTTTTTCTTTGGGGATATGGGATGCCATGATTGAGCTCTTCGTCATGTTTCGGCACCATCAAAATCTCATATTCTATGGTTAGCAGGAGTTTATCCTCCTCTCGCCATCTTACGATTACATCTAGTAGTATGGGGATATCAGGGGTGCCCTCGCAGTTTACTTATACACTTCCAGTAAAGTTACCAGAGATGTCCTCACGGCTTGCTTATGCTTCCTCGAGTTCATTGACTTGTTCATTCGTCGTAATGCTCTCGCTCGATTTTTTTTATATATGTATTTTTTTGAAAGCACCTTGCTGGTGCAAGAATAATGAGTTTTGATTGAACCTAACATCTTTATTTTTTTTTGCTCTAACGTCTCTTCCAATGGCGGGGGAAGGGGGATGAGAATCGAGTATTTTTTATGCTTTTGAAAGAGGTTAGGTAGGTCACTAGTCCTTCAATCAGATTACCCGAATGACAAATGGTGAGCGATAAATCAGAGGACTTAAGGATATTCTGAGGATTGAGGACGTACGACCAATGAATGGGTCATGATGACTACGGGGGTAATAAGTATAAGTATTTAACCACGGGATGTGATGATCATAAGGCTAAGGATAGTATTTTCTAAGGTATATAGCGTTCCAAGGGCTAGAAAGTTCTTCCCCATCTTGGTTCGCCAATTTGTATGCATTTCCAGGGTATGCAGCTGTTATAGCATAAGGGCCTTCCCAGTTCGGTTTCAGTTTTCCTTTCGGATGAGTGTTGTTGGCTTCCCTTGGTGCTGTTTATTGTGTGGTGGAAACAAATTTAAAGACAAAGTAAACAAAAGAATGGATTCAGCACAACCAAAGGAATCCTAGACCTGCAAGATACAGGGCCTATTATAGCAAGTTTTGATAAGTAAGAGTCTGTCCCACAGGGAAATTGATTTAGAACCCAAAATGGGCTATAATAGTAGGCCTCAAGATCTAGCAATCCTAAAGGAAGGGAGTTGGGTGTCACGACTACATTATATTAATCCTAATAACAGAGAAATAAAATGTAGCCCTATCCTAAAGAAAGGGTTAAGAAGAAGATGGTGATGGTATGTGCTAAAATAAAATATAAAAATTGGTGAGAAGTAAGCAGGTTAAGTTCAGAGTTAAAGCAGCAATGTAACTCAGATTTAGTCTGTTTCTGCAGTGCTCTTTGCTGAGACACTATTAAAAGCCTCAACGAGGTAGAAGTGTCCAACTTAACCCATGCCATTTGGGGTGCTCTTAAGGCTATAGGTTATCCACTCAAATGGCCACAGTCTATCCTATAGAGTCTGTCAAATCCCATTGATCAAGTCAGAAGTTGTTAATCTAATCCAGAGGAGTGGACTGATCATTTTCCCAACCACTGGACCAGACCAAGCCATGAATACTATTGCAGCACTGTGCAATTCCAGTGCTACAAGCTCCCCAGATCTGCGCACAGATCTGGCTGACATCCATAGGTATTTCGACCCATAAAATCCTAAGTGTTTTGTCAAGGCCAACGGCTCACTGGTGCCCACAAAAAGGATCATGTAATAGGTTGAATAAGGCTCTAAATTTAGCTGGTCATTACTACAAAAGGCTTGCAATGACTCAACCTCAAGCTGTAACTACTACAGAGACATCAAATCTAACATCTGATATCGGTTAGGTAAAATCGAGGCGAGTCAGTTCCTGTACAAATCTCCTCACAAGGCTTTAGAAGCTCATGTGCAGGGGAGAAGAATCTTTCTCAAACATGTGGTTGGACACCACCTTAAGGCTATACTTTGTCCACTCAAAGGGTCACAGGGTATCCCATTGGTCTGTCCATATCACAGAGATCTGAGAAAGAGCATGAAAATTGTTGTAACCACCATGGTCCACAGGCCTCCGAGCTCCCCAGATCTTATTACAGATCCAGTATTGTGTTCCATGGGGCTATCAAACTAAGGGAAATCAGATGGTAAACAATAGATCTACTGGAAACTGAATGGGCTCGTCCCAAATACATGGATCCTATAGACATCTAAAGAAACCATAAGATCTTTAGATTTAATTAATCATTAAAACAATAATCCATTAATAACAACGAAACTTACAATAAACTATCTCCGGGATACAACCTATACACAACTGCTCATCTAAAAATCCTAATGTATACAAAACCTATTACAAACTGAAATAAACTAAACCTAACTGCTTACAGGGGGATTAGCCAGCAAGTGCTGGGCTAAGAGAGAAGAAAAATGGGAAAAAGAGGTGATCAAACCCTAACCCTAGCTTGCTCGAGCTCTCAGCCGATAGAGGATGAAAAGAAGGATCGATCCTAAAACTAAACTCTAATTGTAGCTTATATACTCTGTCCATACAGCCTTGGCTTTAAAGAGATTAACCCTAATTTTTTCAGTAGACGTGGCACTGTTACAACCCTTGAATGTCTTGAGACGTGCACCTCAAAATCCGTGCCTCGGGATGTGTGCCCTAGCCTTGGGAAATTCTCAAAAGGTCCTTGAGTTAAAAATGAGAAGTGGGGAGCCCGTGCTTCTCGGGGCTAGTATATGCATTCATTCATTCGCACAATTGCAGAGCCTTCGTGGAGTAGCTTTTGGTTGGTGGGAAGTGCTCACTCACACAATAAATCTTCAGTTAATCGCGCAGTTCCTTTGCACTGCAATGCTATCGCGGAGATGATCTGAAGTGCCTAGACTTCTCGTGCAGTAGAGCTTCAGAAGCACTCTCTCGCTGGGTACTCGAGCAGGTATGCTCCTGCGCTCGCATTGTAATTGGTAAGGCTTTAGAGTGCACGAGATCTGCGCGAGAAGAATTTTGGGCATCTCTCTCTTCCAGGGCCACGCACGAACTCCATGAGGTGAAATTTTGTTCAGTACACACATGGACTCGCTATGTTCCTCGCGCGGCTGCTTTAAGGCTTGATCTCCGTGAGAGCTTCGCGACCACAAATTCTAAGGATTTTAATCCACGAGATCTTTATAATGTCTTTACAGCTCTCCTCTTGACTGTGCGTCCTATCAGTGCGAGGGCATCTTCCACTGCATCCTTAGCTTCACGAGGGAGCTTCTCAATTCTGTGAGATCTATCTTTCTATGCTCTGATGCATTGCACTTGTTGTTGTTGCAGTTTCTCCATTCTCAGCCAACTTCATCCATCTGTTAGGCTTTTGGTCAATGATGACTAGCAAATGAGTCACCATGGTGAGCACTACCAGAGTGTTCCATTAGGCTTTGGCTCAGCTGTCATCTTTGCATGTCTTCTTCCTCTTCTTTGGGCCAATAAGAATGGATTTTGTATTAAGCTGCACAAATTATTGCTAATTATAAAACACACTTAACAAATGATTATTAGTCTGCTTCAAGGCCTATCAAAGGCTAGGTTAAGAGGTGAAAAGTGGTACTTTTCAGTGAATAACACACCCCAAACCTAATCTTTGCTAGTCCCTGAGCAAAGGAAAATTTAAAACAACTATTCTAAGAATTTAAATGTCACTTTCGTAGGGAGCACGGATATATTTTGCATATGTACCAAGCCTTTTAAACCCCTAGGTGATCCCTAGTGGAGGAGTGAAGTCTCCTGGGGGTTTTCAGTGAAGATACCCACAAATTTCTCAATAAAACAGTTAACAGAAGTGTAAAATTATCAAGTTAGCTGTCAATAAACAGAGCATTAGTTCACCTTTGATTCAACAAAAGAAAATATATTAGGAATTTGAACATATGATTATGCGCAGATATTTACTCATCACAGCTTCTACATAGATGCACATCATTTCCAATTAGCTCACAACAGGGAAAACATCACATATAGGTCAGTACTGAGTTCATCATTAATTCAAAAATTAGGTTATAGGTCATGCCCAATACATTCAACATCAAACCCAATACTTATCAGGGCATACTTCTCACAAGGAAATTTGAGGGTTTTCATTTTCTCTCAAGCTCAAGAGCAGTTACAGGTCCCAAATGGGTCTGTAGGCATGATCATAGGCATAGCATCTAAGTTCTGCCATCATTAGCTAATCCTTATCATAGATTAGACAGCTCTGTCTCTGCATGACAGCTCATTCAACTTTGGATCACAGGGACTTTTAACTGAGTTGTAATGTGGCTTATGGGATAGGTTATAAAAAATAGGTGGTTGAAAAGGGATTCAAAATTGATAAATCAGTAGGTGAAGGAGGTGATTCATGACTTCACCTTCATTAGTTCAGCACCTTTCCTTGTCTTTAAAATTATTCAGACTTGAAGTGGCTAGCTTCTCCTTTTATTTTCAATTTTTCAATGAACTTTTCCTCTTATTTCTTCTCTTATTCCTCTTCATTATTATTTTTCTTTCTTTTTGAATACATTTTTCTTTTTATTTTTATTTTTCTGACTTGCCACCTCTCTCCTTAGCTGCTACACTGCTAAGTTTTAAGTATCCCTTCTCCATTCACCCAATGTTGACCTTATCTTATCCATCTTCAGCTCCTTCTCCTTTACCTTCTGATTTCTCAAAGTGAGGGTAGGTTTGAATCTGGTCCACAAATTCAGGTACAAGTACTCAGGTGTATTTTGAAGAAAATTAAAAATTAAGGCTCAAAACGTGTGTGCACAAGGGCAGTTAATTAAGGTTTGGTCTGTTTAAGCTCAAACTGTCCAAGAGAAGGCCTTGATCGTTTCCTAAGTGTCATAAGTGATGTCAATTGTTTCAACTTGGGGGTGCCTAACTTCTAGTGAGGGAACAGACTTAGCCAGTTCTTAGGGCTAGAAGAATTGCCTCAGTTACTCCTCAAAGAAAGGAAAATTGTTTGTAGGCCCAAATCTCACTAGTTATGGTCTTCCATTGAGCTCTTAGGCATGTCCTTACCTTTTTCTCTCTTTAATGATTTACTAAGTACTGATACAAGTGAGTTTTCTTGGTGTTCACATCATGAAAATGCTAAAATTTAAACGCTTGTGATGCCTCAAGGTCTACAAAATATTTCTTTTTTTTAATTTCTCAATTTTTTTTAATGATTCTTAAGTGAACATGGATCCATTTCTATCCTACTCACTTGATTATGCTGCACTTAGGTTAACTGCTTCATTGTCAGAGTCTGCCACACCCCCAAACCTATGAGGAGCAGTGTCCTCACTGATTCAAAATTATATGTGGATGTGCAGCAGGCTGAAGACAGAGATTTTAAAAGAAAATGGCACAGTAAGAAATAGACAACACCTAACAAACAACACATAAACAAACACACAGAAACAAGATAGTGAACAAAACATTATAACATCTAAAGTATGTATAAGGTAAGGGAAAGAAAAGTACAAAATTCACAAACTACTATCTAACTAAATACATGTGCAAAAATTATTAGCCATCTGAGTCTGTGGCTAAATATCTGCTGGTTCATCTTTAATTTTGACTCCTTTCCCTTTCTCGGACTCCCCAAAAAAAAATTTCAGCTCAACTTCATGCAAGTTATGATAAGGGTACATCAACCATTCGTTAACAAACACACAACAAAATCAGATGACAAATATGCACATATATTCAATCGTAAAAATGCAAGCACAGACAAAAGCAACATAAGCAATTCAACATCACTCTAAACACACAACCGACAAATTGCTAAAGAACATAAAACAAAGCAGCATTTTCATACATATTATACACTTATTACCAACCTTTTGATCACTGGGCACTAGCTCCCTCCTGAGTAGAGGATGCATCATCAATCATATACTGACCTTTTAGATTTGTCAAGGGCTAACTAGGCAATTTTCTTTCTTTCCTTCTATTCAGAGCATTACAAATCTGGCTCAGCTGGTCCTCAATCTTCTTGATGCCTTGTCCATGAGAATTGACAGTCTACACCAACCTCCCTAAGTTTTGTATTGAAGCTAGTATCTGCTCTTCAAATGAAGAGGATCTGGGCTGTTGTGGGGGCAGGGCCAACTGGTTGGACGGTGGGGCAGGTAATAAAAAATTTTGCCTTGGTGGGTAACCATAATTAAACTGGTGTTGGGGTCTATAAGGAGCTACCATTTGTTGCTGCTGAGATTGAGGATATGAATCTTGTCTCCACCTCAGATTTGGGTGGTTCCTCCAAGAATACCCAGCAGGCTGCTGCCCAAAAGTTTTAGCAGCATTGGCTTGCTCCATAATAAAATTTGGAAACTGGGAGGCAGATGGACAATCATGAATAGAATGTGTGGGAGATTGGCATATCAGACATGCTTCCTCCACTTGTGCAACCACCCAGAGCTGCATCACATTCATTAGTTTGTCAAATTTTAGGCTCAGGTTGTCCACCTTCCTCTCCAGATCACCTTGCACCTTCACTTCAAATATTCCACCTCTAGGGGTGGCCTCTTTTACCATCTTAGCTGGAGTCTGACTATCATTGCGGGACTTCCTGCTATATAGAATTTTTCCCTATTATATCAAACAGCTCCCAAGCTTCCTCAACTGTCTTGTGGAGGTAACTACTATCACAGGAAGCATACACCATATCCCTACTCTTGGAATTAATTCTTTGATAAAATATTTAGATAAGCTACCACATTGAGATTTGGTGGTGTGGAGCATTATTTTAACATCTCCTGGAATCTTTTCTAAGCTTCATAAAAATTCTCAGTTGAGGACTGAGTGAATGACAAAATATTTGTCCTCATCTGGCTGGTTTTGTTCATGGGAAAGAATTTGGTCAAAATTTTGGTTTGAAGGCCACTACATGACTGTATGCTATTGGCTAGGAGTTTTGATAGCCATGTGCTGGCTTTCTCCTTTAGTGAGAAAGAAAAAAGCCTCAGTTTGGTGGCCTCAAGTCCCAAGCCAGCAATAATGAAGGTAGTGCAAAGTGCTAAAAATTGATCTATATGCTTGTAGGGATCTTCTTTACTAAGCCCATAAAATGAAGGCAGCATATTGATGGTGGAGGATTTAATCTCATAATTCCCTTCAACAGAGGAGAATTGAATGCAGAAGGGAGAGGTGTACTCCCCAGGTGCATTGTACTCCTTTAATGTTCTCTGCCTCTCAGCCATGATAGCTGGTTCAGTTTCAATAGAAGGGCCCTGTGGGATGCATTTAGGTCTAAGAATCCTTTCAACCTCTAGATTTGAAAGTTCTAGCTCAGGATTTAAAGACCTTCTACCATGCATATACTCACACCCACAGTAAGTACAGAAAATGCTCACAAGCACACACAAAAAATATTTCAAACAAAAATTAACAACTACATAGATTTAAACTAAACAAACAATAAGGAAGTAAACATAAATGGACTGAGATTTAGGGGAAAGTAAGTGCAAACAGAGCCAACTTCACTCCAACTGCAACTCTAACTTTTCCCTTCTTCTATTGTCCATTTCTGTCAAATTCCATAAAGAATCAGTAGTACTTTTATTCTAGTTTAGGTACAGCTATAAAGAATTTGGAAATCTAAATTATAGTATAACTCAGGTCTACTAAAAATATCAATATCCCCAACAGCGGTGCCAAAAACTTGTTGTTGGCTTCCCTTGGTGCTATTTATTATGTGGTGGAAACAAATTTAAAGACAAAGTAAAACAAAAAAATGAATTCAGCACAATCAAAGTAATCCTAGACCTGCAACATACAGGGCCTATTGTAGCATGTTTTAATAAGTAAGAGTTTGTCCCAGAGATAAATTGATCTAGAATCCAAAATGGGCTATAATAGTAGGCCTCCAGATCTGGCTATAGAACTGACAATCCTAAAGAAAGGGAGCTAGGTGTCACGGCTACACTAAATTAATCCTAACAACAGAAAAATAAAATGTGGGATAGATGCTAAAAGTAGATCTATGATTGAAGCATCATGTGGGGGCACATACCTCAGCAAAACTGATGTAGAGTCCTGAGATTTATTCGATGTGATAAGTGAAAACTGCATGCAGCAGGAGTCTTTGTCAAGCAATGACATTGAACTAGCTACTAGAGGTTTAAAAGAACCCACTTCTATCGGGAAATTGTATGAATTAACTGTATACAATAACCTAGAGAGGAAGGTTGAAAACTTGTCTAAAAAATTTGATAAAGTGTTGAGTGTGTTGCAGCCCCACATGGTTGCACAAGTTGGAGAGGCATGTTTGATATGACACTCACCCACATACTCCCATCTTGATTGTCCATCTGCTGGTTCATTTCCAGAGATAGCAAATGATCAAGACAATGTTGTCCAATCATTTGGATAGCAACCTGTTGGGTACAGTTGGAGGAACCACTCGAATTTGAGGTGGAGACAAGATAATTTGCCTCAAACCCAATAGCAGCAGACATTACCCTACAATTCCAACCAGCAGTCCCCTCATGGTTATGCACCAAGATAGCATTTGCCACATCAATCCCCCCAGCTAGGTCAATTAGCTTTGCCCCCACCACAACCTAGAGCCCCCTCCTTTGAGGAGCAGGTTTTGTCTTCATTACAAAACCTTAGCTCCTTATCACAGAGTGTGGATTCCTATAGTCAAAGCATAAAAAAGATAGAGGACCAGCTGGGTTATATCTCAAATGCTCTAACAAGAAGGGATGAGGGCAGGCTCCCAAGTCAAATTGTGAACAATCCCAAAGGGCATAACATGAATGGTGAAGTTTCTTCAACCAATGAGGATGTTAGGGCCAATCATGCCCTGAGGGCTGGTAAGGTGGTGGAGCACCAAGAGGTTTTCAATGGAAAAAGGTGTCCAAATGAGAGAGAGGGCTGAGTTCCTGCTGTAGTGTAGCAGGAGATGAATAATGGGCTGCTCTTGAGCCCCATTTAAAAAATAAAATAAATTAAAAATAAAAAAATTTTAAACAAAAAAAAATATATTACCATGTTGAGCCCCATTTCCTCATACTTTTAAGGAGCCTTTTCCTTCTTACCAAGGAGAAGGCTATGATGGAGGAAATGTGATTTGTAAACAGTTGCAGCCATTGGTGGAGCAGACATTGCCTAAACTGCTAAACTTGGGCTAAGGTATTTGCTGAAGTTTTTGAAGTGTGGATTGAGGAAGCCCCCTTCCTCAGCCATCTAAGGCACTTTTGCTGCCTTTTTAATTGGCTACCCCCTGAATATGGAGCTGGAGCTGCTCCCTGCATCTCTCAAACAACTGCAACTGTTGAGCTAGAAGATCTCAGGTTTGATGTTAATGCAAAGGTATGACCTTTTATTTTTATATTGCAATTCTTTTCAATTCAGCTGAGATCCAGATGGTGTATCCAAAAATTTCTGTCAGTCATGCACTCCCATCCGGACTGTTGTGTAAATGTTGTTTTTGTGTGATCTGATTTTATATGAATTTTTCTTTTAAATGTGTGCTATTAATGTTGATAACTATTTGCCATCAATTTAGATTCATACTCAGATCATTTTTAGGTAGTTGTGTTTAGGAATTTCCTGTTTTAGGTGTTTAGTATAGTTAATTTTTTATATATACCTGCTGTTTTTAGTATAATTTCTGAGATATATAGTTGCTGTTTTAGGAATTTGTGTAGTTGCCTTGTTAGCTTAGTTGTCATTTGGTGTATATTCTCTTTTTCTCTTCCTTAGTCTAATTTTTTGCAATCTTTTAGTTTAGTTTTCTCTTGGTTTTCTACTGTAGTTTAGTTAGTTTTTTCTTTTACATACCCTGTTGGCCCTATACATGTCTGTTGAAATAGTGAGGACACTATTCATCTTAGGTTTGGGGGTATGGCAGGGTGGTAGGCTAGAAACATAGTTAATTTTAGTATAGTAGTGTGGGTTGAATTGAGATAAATAAAGTCAATTCCCACCCCTATGTGAGAATGAGGAAATTTAAAAATTTTGCAGACATTTTAAACCTAAAAATCTTTGAAAAATTAGCACCTCCATGAAGCTAACATCAATAAAAAAATTTCAATTAGTACTTAGTGAACTAGAGAGGAGAGAAAAAGGTGAAAATAGAACCCATGAGTTAAATTGAAGACCAAAACAATGAGATTTGGGTCTATCAATTTTCTTTTGAAGAGCGTTTGTGACAATTTTTCTGCTCTAAGGACTGCTTGATTCAATCCCTTTTCATTAGAAGTTAGGCACCCCCAAATTGAAACTAATTGGCAGCACTCATGACACTAAGGAGATTATCTAAAGCCTTCATTTGGACAGTTTGAGCCTAAAGTACTAACCCATTAAAACTGCCCTTTTGCATACACACTTTGAGTCTTTAAATCTATTTTTTCTTCAACAAACACTAGAGTACTTGAACCTAAACCTCATGACCTGATTCAACCTGACCCTCACTCTGAAAATTTAGAAGGTAAAGGAGAAGAAGTTAAAGACAGGTGAGCTGGGTTCCACATTTGGTGGAAGAAGAAGAAAAGCAACCTATAAACAGTAGTGTAGCAGTGGTATATGTGTGGCAATTCATCATCAAAATATTAAAATTAATAAATAAATAAAAAATAAAAGAGAAGTCAAGAGAATTACTTCATCTAAAAATTGAAAAGAAGAGAAGAAGCTAGCCACTTTGAATCTGAAAAATATCAAGGAAGATGATGTTGTGCTAAAATGAAGTAGGTGAATTCATGAATCACCTCCTCCCCTTGTTAATTTCTCAGTTTTGAATCCATTCTACCCCTTTTATTCCTTATAAACCTCACCCATAAGCCATATTATAACCCATCAAAAAGACCTTATTGATGTAAAGTGAAATGAGTTGTCATATGGAGATGAGGAGATATCTAATCTATGGTGGAAGTACTTGAGGATGTCAAGAACTTAGATGCAATGTCTATGCTCATGCTTGCAGGCCTATTTGAGGTCTATGACTGATCTTGAGCTGATGAGAATGTGAATACCCTTGAATTTTCATTATTGAGAGATAGTCCTGGTGAGGATTGGATTTGGAATTTAATTTCATCGGGGTTGTATCCACACCTGATTTTTGAATTGAAGGCGAGCTTAGTACTAATTTTTACACATTGTATTCCTGATGTGAACTTATTGTTAGTGATACAAATACATGTTGATTTAGGTTTTAACTGTTTGCATTACTACTGTAATTTCCTCTGATTTTTACAGAATAGGTATGGAATGATGCTTTATTTTTTAAAATATGTTTTGTCATTAGCTACACTATACTTAACTGTTTTAATGGTGAAGTTTGTGGGTACCTTCACTGAAAACCCTCAGGATAGTTCACTCCTCACTAGGGATCACTTAGGGTTTAAAAGGCTTGATGCATAAGCTAAATGCATCCGTGCTCCCTACGAAAGTGGCATTTACTGTTATGAATAACTGTTTTAATTTTTCCTTTACTCGAGGACTAGCAAAGATTACCTGAATAGATGGGTGAGAAAAATTGGGCATGACCTAGGTAGATGGGGGGAAATGTGGTGGATTTGGATTAGAGGGAAAATGAGGTGTATGTGGAGTGGATATGGAAAAATTGGGCATGGGTTGGGTAAATGTGGAGAGTGGGGTTAGATTTTGGATGGATGGAGGGAAGTGGGGTGTTTGTTGGATGGATGTGGAAGGTGAATTTGGAGTGGATATGGGGGAAAATTTAGGGGTATTTGGATTGGAGGAAAAATTGGGAAAATGTGGATGGATTTTGGGTAGTTATGGATGAAAAATGGGGTATATGTTAGGTTGATGTGGGGGAGAGTAGGGTGTGTATGAATTTGTTATGGAGGGAAAATGGGGCATGCTTGGTGTGGATGTGGATAGAAAATGGGATGGATTTTGGGTGCATGAAGGGAAGTGGGGTGTTTGTTTGATGGAATTTGGAGTGGATGTGGGGGGGGGGGGAGGAATGTGGAGGATGTGAATGGAAATATGAGTGCACCGCAGGGTCCGATGATGGTAAATGGGGGTTGGGTGAGCAGAATGGAGATAGGAATCTCCTCCGATTGGGAATGTAATGGGGAGGGTGGTGGGGATGAATCAGGGTCGACGTTGGTTGGATCAATCGCCCAAGAGATGGTTTATTGGTGGGTTGGGTACGGGTTGCTCAGGTGAGGACCAAAAACCCATCTTCTCCTTCCCCTACGGAATGGAGGGTAAGGCGAGGCCATTGTTCCAACACCACAAGATCCCTTTTTCGGGTCTTGATTTTTTTCTTGATTTGATTTGATTTTATTTTTTAAAATGAAAAAATAAAAATTCTCTCCGTTGATTAAAGTTGGGCTTTATTCAGGGCCTTAGGGAACTCCCTTCTCGGGGATGTTCACGCCTCTGATGCCTCCCACGGCGAGACTTCGATGCTCTTCGAAAGAATCAAAGTGAATCCTTTGATCTACGTGAAGGCACGAAAAATCCATGTGACAGCCCGATCCCTCGGAAGAGTCAATAAGAAGTGACCTCTTTTGATTGGCAAAGGCGTTTTAGGTGTCGAAAGGTGAGGGAACTATCGAGAGTATGAAAATCGCTAAGCAGGGAGCTCGGGAAGGGTGAAAGGGGCCTCTGATTCTGGATGCCTGAACCAGAACAGTCTAGCATATGTATTATATACGCTAAGCTAAAATCCTGGAGATTTGGCTAAGCGTGTGTATTACACACACTAGGCTAAATTTTTGGGATTTTGGCTTAGCGTGTATATTAGACACGCTGGGCAATTTTTAGGGGTTTTTGGCTTAGCTTGTCTATTACACACGCTAGGCAAAAATGGTGTATATGTATATATTTTATATAGCAACAGCATACCCGAGGTGGTCTATTTTTGTGGTTTCTGGAAGCAGTGCTTCCTGGGACTATCTTTTCTTGTTATTTCGGGTCCCTCCTTATCGTACTTAGGGATACAAGGCTGTTTCAGGGTATTCTAATGCCCTCCCCAAGGGTTTTATGATTTTTTCTTAAGCTCGGTCACCCACTCGATATACCTCCAGCGCAAGTGCCTTCTCAGATACTGGATGGGGTGATACTTTTCGGGATCATCACCACCAGGGCTGCCGCCGTACTAAGAACTGGGACATTTGTATCACTGCCTATTTTCTCCCTTTTAAAATCTACCCGCGCAAAAATGAATTAAGTCCCTTGTTGGTTCAATTTTAAGCTCAAAAATTTATTTTTTTAAGAGAGTTTTCTTAAGTTCAAAAACGGGCGGTGAGAAACTCGTGCCGCCTCTACGGGTCGACGTCCACTGATGGGATATGATTGGCAAGAGCAGTAAGTGCTCAAGTAGTGTTAGTCACTATTTTATACCATTTTATACACCTTTAAACCTAACTTTTGTAAGACCTTGAGCTGCTTAATAACTATTTTTAATATTGTTTTATAGTTAAGAAGAAAACTACAACAAAGGCAGTTTTTCAGTTAAAAGCACCCAATAAGAAGAGTTTTGGAATCAATCAAGAGCTGAGAGAGAGAGAGATGAAAGGAGTGGTGTTATGGCCTGTTGTTGAGCAGCAAAACAGCAGTTCATGGAGCAGCTGCCATATGGAACAGCCACAGTTTTAGCATGTGCATGCACATGAGCTGCACACTCTTGAGTAGCATTGCATCCAAACAACCCAAGGAAGATACAGCAGTTGCACCCATGCAAACATGCAGTGACTTGAGCAGCTCAGTAAAAGATAAAAGGGTGCACACTGGCTGCACATTGAGCTACAGCAGCAAGCATTTTTAGCAACTGCTTAAGCAGTTCATGCATCGGCACTTTAACTCCCTAAAGGGATTCAGCTGCTGCATTTTAGAACCTTTTGATTTGGAGAGTGGATCTTTCACACTTCACCATCTTTAGCAGTTGCAAGTTTAAGTAAATAGAAGCTATAATAGTTGCACAAGAAGAGCACTTGGAGCATCAGCAGCATACATTAAATAGCTGCAGTAAAAGGGAGCTTGAACAGATGATCACAAGTAGCCACCAAGTCAACTATTTGTGTGGTGTAATGGCTCGGATGTGGACTTCATTGAATAACTATTGATCCATTCGATGGATGCGGAAACTCAACAGCAGTCCTAAGCAACCTCGCGAAGTGAATGTGGCTGGAAAATCAACCTATCGAATGGGTAGCTACACCTCCTCCAACCTCTCAACATTTGGCTTCAGCACACCTATCGACAGCAA
Source organism: Chloranthus sessilifolius (assembly GCA_021018995.1). NCBI lineage: Eukaryota > Viridiplantae > Streptophyta > Magnoliopsida > Chloranthales > Chloranthaceae > Chloranthus > Chloranthus sessilifolius. The sequence continues at coordinate 120,661,953 of CM037590.1, read as the reverse complement.
CTTGCAGCTTCTTAAATTGAAGAGCTTCTAACCTCTCGAGAGGTCAGCCTACTTGTCGAGTAGCACCAACAACAAACCATACAACCTCTCGACATCTGCAGCAACCTACCATATCTTGTCGACTTATAAATGTTGCAGCTCCAGCACCTATCGAAGAGTGCAGCTCCAAGCAACCCAACCTGTCGAAATTCGACCTTCAACCCTCTATCCAGCACACCTGTTGACAGCTATCCTCAATCCTCTCAAAGTGTACTTGGACTCCCCAGCCAACTTGTTGTTATTCACTAAAAAGTATCACTTTTCAGCTCTTAACCTAGCCTTTGCTGAACCTTGAAGCTGATGTTGACGTATTTTTAGTGCCTGCTACTGACTTTATTGGAGACAGTGATAAGAATGGGGTTAGTGAAAATAAATCAAAGGTGGATTGAAAACTACGGAGCAGCAAGCTTAAAAATACACAGTCCTGCAAGATACAGGGCCTATTGTAGCAAGTTTTAATAAGTAAGAGTTTGTCCCACAGGGAAAGTTGATCTAAAGCTCCAAGGGAGCTATCTTTAGTAGGCCCTCCAGATCTGACAATCCTAAATGGAAGGTGATTTAAGGTCACTATTATCTAAATCCTAAGGTAACCTAATACCTAAACTACAGAAAGGGTTGAGAAGAATGATGGAGTGTGAGAAAATAAATATAAAAGGGTGAGAAGTAAGCTACTAGGTACAGATCTGATGGGTCTTATAACTCAGAGTCAGATCTGCTGCTATAGAAATCTTGTCCAATGGCTACATTATCACCAAAGAGGAGAAAGGATCCAACTCACCCTTGTGCCATGATCCAATCCCTTATGGCTATAACCTGTCCACTTGAATTGTCACAGACTATCCAATAGGGGAACCACAATCCAGAGATGTGTCAGAACAAGTTTATCATTGTAGGCACTACTTCATCCAGGCTATCAGCTCAAGAATCCATAGGAACCTCAACCTCTAAAGTTCTGTGTGTGGGGCTAGGCCTGCAATTTGCACTAGCTTGGACACACTGAACCAGCAAGAGTTTGAGTACTAGCTTTTAAGCTTAGATGTTCACTGCTTTAAAAAGACAGCAGTGATCCAGTCACAAGCCTACAATCTCTACAGCCAAATCAGATCTGCCATCTGATGGGGGGTCTATACAAATACAGGGGAGTCTGTCTCAGCACAATCTCTCACAAGGCTACAAGCACAAGTGCAGAGAAGAAGAATCGGCCTTAGATCTGTGAATTGGCCTCACCCTAGGGCTATAATCTATCCACTTAAATGGTCACAGACTATCCACAGAGGCTATCCTCCCCACAGAGGTCTAAGACAGAACAAGAACATTGCTGCCGCCACCATGTTCACAAGGCTACCAGCTCAAGCTCCCATGGGGATTTAGATTTAGTGGATCCTGTGATGGGGCTAGGTCTGCAATGTGCCTAACCTGGACACACAGGTCACTTTGATCTAAATAACACCTTAAAAATAATCCTCCATTGCTTACAATGAAATATAGCAATGGAGGATCTCAAGGCAACAGCCTTGTACAGAACAACTCTCAAAACACCAGTCCCATACATGCATAAAATCCTATTATAAAATCCATTAGAACTATTCCATATAGACATACAAAGGCATAGCCAGCAAGTGCTGGACTATGGAGAGAAGAAAAAAGGAAAAAGAAACTGCCTAAACCCTAACCTTAGCCTACTGTAATTCTATAGTTGATTGAGGAAGAAGGAGTACAGAAGTCAAGTCCCCTAAACCTAAACTAGGCTTAGGCTTATATAGCAGTCAGCTCTCTCAGAATTAGGGTTAGAAAAACTCTAATTTATCAATGCTATCATGGCCCATTTCTGTTCCTTGGATGCCTTGGAGCGTGTGCACGGAGATTGGAGTATTGGAGTGCGTGCCCTAGTTGCTGGAAGTTCCCAAATTACCCCTACAGAAGTGGGAGAGAAGTTAAGAACCTGAGCCTCGCTGGGTAGAAAGGCTTTCCAGGTCTTATCGCATGATAGAATTGGCGTCGCGGGGTTGGTTTAACTTGAAGCTCTTACCATCGCGGGCTTGGTACTTTGATCATCGTGGGGATGCTCTGGTCGTCGCGGGAATTGCGCGTGCAGTTCGTTCCTTGATGAATCCCGTGGCGATCCTCGCGAAGAAACAATGTGCATGGGCTTCTGGATCGCGCGAGCAGTTCCTTGAAAGTTTGTATCCTGCGGCCACTGCGCGACAGCCACGTGCAGGAATGCCTGGAGCTCTCTCTCCTTACTGAATCGCGCGAAGATTAACGGCTCCTCTTTTGAGCTGCGCGAGACGGCGTTAGTGCTTTGCGAGTGCTTATGACTGAGCCTCGCGAGAACCACACGAAGTCTACTTTTCAATTCCTTCTGTCATCAAATCGTGCAAGAACGGTGCGAAGACTGCGCAACCAGTTGGTGTGCTCCCTTCAGAAGCCCATAATAAATGTGTGATGCATTCTTTCTGGTTCAATTGAGCCCTGCGACATCTGCACGAGGCATTCTTCTTGACTTGTTTCTACTTTGTTGTGCCTATGCTGCAGCCAATTCTCTGTCTTGGTTCAACCTTCTTTCTTCTGAGGATCTTCTGGGGCAATAGTAGGCTTCATGGCATGGTTAGGGGCTTATTTACAGCTTCTGCTTATTACCTACAAAATTGTCTTAACAGTCATTTATTAAATGGCTAAGGGTCTAATAGAGATTAAGTTAAGGGGTGAAAAGTGGTACTTTTCAGGTCTTAACAGCTGACTAATAACATCTTGTTTAGTGTGTTTTGTAGTTAGTAATAAATTGGGCAGCTTAACACAAAGTTTATGCTTTTGTTGCCAAAGAAGAGAGAGAATCTGGACCAAAGATGATAGCTGAGCCAAAGACTGATGGAACACCATGGTAGTGCTCATCATGGTGACTATTTAGCATTTCATAGTGGACCAAGGAAGTATGGCAGATGAAAGAAGTATATATGAGAGTAGAGGAAGCTGCAACAGAAGCATATGCCTCGCAGCAGAGGAACAAATGACTTATCTCGCACAGTTGAGGTGTTGCCTCGAGTGGCTAAGGTTGCAGCAAAAGCTTCCTCGCACAGATACAATAAGCAGCACAAGAGAGCTCGTGAAGAAGTCACGCAGCTCAGTGAAGGGATTTATACAGAGAAGTTTCTCACGCAGCAATCACACACTTCAGCTACAATCAACACTTAAAGAACTTGTGAAGCTCTCGAGGATCAGGGCCTATATCATCTGCACGCACTAACTCGCGAGGCCAAGTTGCACAAAGAACAACAATTCACCTCGCAAAGTTTTCGCATGGCTCTGGAGGAGAGAGATGCCAAGAATTCATCTTGCGCAACTCTCACACAGTTCTCCCGCGCTAAGAAGTTCAATCCTATACTGAGTGAGAGTTAAAATGCAACTTTGCGACACCTTCGCGAGAGGAACTTCTGAAGCTCTACTGCACGAGCAAACTCAAGCTTACAATTCATCCTCATGACAGCATTGCAGTGCAAAGTAGCTGCACGACCAAGTGAAGATCTGTTGTGCGAACCAGGGGCCTTCTAAGCCAAAAGCTTACCCCGCGAGGACTCTGCAAACTGTGTGATAGATTTAATATGCAAAAGGCAGCTTCGCAAAGCTCAGGCTCTCCACTTCTCAGTCTTAACTCCAGGGACCTTTTGGAAATTCCCTAAGGTTTATGGCACACATCCCGAGGCACTGATCTTGAAGCACACATCCCAAGGCATCCAAGGGTTGTAACGATGCCACGACTGTTAGAAAATTAGGGTTAATCTTCTTTGAGCTAAGGCATGAGGGATTGAGTATATAAGTTGTACTTATAACTTAGAAATTTTATCTTTCCTTCAACCTTCATCAGTTGTGAGCTCAAGCATATTAGGGTTAGGGTTTGATTATCTCTTTTTCTTATTTTTCTTCTCTCTTAGCCTAGCACTTGCTGGCTAATTCCTCTGTAAGCATTAGGTGTAGTTTAATTTAGTTTTGTAATGGGTCATGTAAACATTGGGATTTATGGATGAGCAGCCGTGCACAAGGCTGATGCCTTGAGGATTTGCATTGTAAGTAGTATTGATCAACGAAATCTGTATTTTAATTATACATTCAATCTGTTATTTTCCTATTTACCCATAGTTTTATTCAGGCTATGCATGTATTTAGGCTTTGAGCTAATTAAAATGCCCATGGAAGCTTGAGCTTGTAGCCCTGGGACAATGGTGGCAACAGCAGTTTATATGTTCTTTCTCAGACCTTTGTGGTGAGGATAACCTTTGTGGATTGCCCATGACCATTTAAGTGGACAGACTATAGCCCTAGGGTGATTCCAAGCCACAGATCTGAGAAGGATTCTTCTCCTCCACACATGAGCTTGTAGCCTTGTGAGAGGTTGTTGCAGGAACTGGCTCCCCTTTGTCTTACTTGACCAATATCAGAGGTTATATCTGATTTCTTTGTAGTGATTGCAGGCTTGTAAGCTGGGTCATTGCAAGCCTTTTGTGGCAATGACCAGCTACTTTTAAGTCTCCAAATAGCCCTTGAACAACTGGGGTTTCACCAATCTTTCATGATCTATTTGCTCCCATGGATGCCTGTGCTTGTAGCCTGGCAAACATGGTGTCTGTAATGGTTTTCATGTTCTGATTTGAGCCATTGGGTGGAGGACATCTATTGGATAGCCTGTGACCATTTAAGTGGACAGGTTATAGCCTAAAGATCAGTCTACTCCCTTGGATCAGATTGGTTTTCTGATTTGACTCATGTGGTTTGATCCTCCACCCTCTCTATTGGATAGTTTGTGACCATTGAAGTGGACAGGTTATAGCCTTAAAAGACCAGGTCAAACCATAGGAATTGACTTAGATACTTCTTCCTTGCAAATGTGCTTGTAGCCATCTAAGGGAATGCTACAGAGACAGCTTCAAGTCTGGGTTCCTTAACTGAATTAATCTTAGCTTGATTGCTTACTTCCCATCATTTTATCTTTATTTTAACACACACCATCACCACTTTCTTCATAACCCTTTCTCTAGGATAGGACTGCATTCTATTTCCCTTCTTTTAGTGGTAATTTAGTGTAGTTGTGACACCCAACTCCCTTCTTTAGGATTGTCAGGTCTGTAGCCAGATCTGGAGGCCTACTATTATAGCCTATTTTGGGTCAAGATCAAAGTCTCTGTAGGACAAACTCTTACTTACTTAAAACTTGCTACAACAGCCATGTATTTTGCAGGATATGCGTCTCTTAGGTTGTTGTTTTCATAACTATTTCACCTCTTTCTTATATTCTGATTTTTACCACACATTATCACACTTTAAATAAATAAAAACAGCAAGAGATCACAAACAACAACTTTTTGGTGCCGCTGCCGGGGATCTTGATCTTTTAGTAGACCTGAGTTATATAGTAATTTAGTCTAACAAATTCTTTATAGCTGTGCCTTAACTAGAATAATAGTACTACTAATTTTTGTGAAATTTTACAGAATTGGACAACAGCAGCAGGGAAAAGCTAGAGCTGTAGCTGGAGTTTAGCTAGCTATGTTTGCACTTCTGTTGCCTTAAAACTTAGTCCCTATATGTTGAATTCTCTGTCATTAGTTTAATTGTAAATCTATTTAGTTGTAAATTTTGTTTAGTTGTAAATTATGTTTGAAGATTTTTTTTGTGCTGTGAGAATTTTCTTTACTTGCTGAGTTTTGTGTGTGTATGCTTGATAGGAGGTCCCTTAACCTTGAGTTAGAACCTCCAAATTCTGAGGTTGAAAGGATCCTCAGACTAAGAAACACCACACAAACACTCACTATTGAAACTGAACCAGCTGTCATAACTGAGAGGCAAAGAATTCTTAAGGAGTACAATGCACCTAGGGATTATACTTCTCCCTTTTGCATATAATTTCCTTCAGTTGAAGGAAATTATGAAATTAAGTCCACCACCATCAACATGTTGTCATCTTTTCATAGGCTCAGTAAGAAAGATCCTTACAAGCATATTGAGCAATTTTTGGCACTTTACATCACATTCAACATTGCTGGCTTGGGACCTGAAGCCACTAAGCTGAGGCTTTTTCCTTTTTCCCTAAAGGACAAAGCCAGCACTTGGCTCTCTAAGCTCCTAGCCAATAGCATCTAGACATGGAGTGACCTCTAAAGTCATTTTTTGGCCAAATTTTTTCCCATGAATAAAACCAGTCAGATGAGGACAAACATTTTGTCATTCACTCAGTCCTCAACTGAATTCTTTTATGAAGCATGGGAGAGATTTCAGGAAATATTAAAACAATGCCCCTCCCACCAAATCCCAATGTGGCAACTTGTGTAAGTATTTTACCAAGGGATTAATCCCAAAAGTAGGGATTTGGTGGATGCCTCTTGTGAAGGTAGTTACCTCCACCAAACAACTGATGAGGCATGAGAGCTGTTTGACATTATAAGTGAGAATTTCATGCAGCAGGAGTCATTGTCTCGCAATGACAGCCAGACCCCTGCTAAGTTGGTGAAAGAATCCACCCCTAGAGGTGGTATGTATGAGGTCAAGGTGCAAAGTGAGTTAGAAAGAAAGGTGGGCAACCTGAGCTTGAAATTTGATAAGCTGATGAATGTGATACAACCTAAGTGGTTGAACAAGTTGAAGAGGCATGTCTGATATGCCAATCCCCTACACATTCAATTCAAGAGTGTCTATCAGCCAACCAGTTCCCTGAGTTAGTTATGAGACATGCCAATGCAGCCCAAGCATTTGGGCAGCAACCTGTTGGGTATGTATGGAGAAACCACCCAAATTTGAGGTGGAGACAAGACACATATCAACAACCACAGCAGCAGCAGTTGGAAGCTCCATAAAAACTTCAATATCAGTTTAACTAGGAATTTGCACTAAGACAGAATTTTCAGTTGCCTGCCCCAAGCCCAATCAGTTGGTCTTGCCCCCATCACTGCCCGGGTCCTCTTCTTTCGAAGAGAAAATGTTGGCTTCCATGCAAAATTTGGGAAGCCTGGCCTAAACTATGAACTCTCATGGGCAAAGCATTAAGAAAATAGAAGACCAGCTGGGTCAAATATGTAATGCTTTGAATAAGAGAGAGGAGGGCAGGTTGCCTAGTCAACCATTAGCCAACTCTAAAGGGCAGTACATGATTGGAGAAGGCTCCTCTACCCATGAGGAGGCTAATGCAATCACTATCCTAAGGAGTGGCAGGGTGGTTGACAATTTGGTGGGCAGAGTAACTGAGGAGGCCAAGGAAAGAGAAAATGATAAATATGTGATTATTGAAGAACCAAGGATTGTATCCCCCTGTAGATCAGCAAGGTCAAAATAAAGGGGCTGATGTTGAGCCCCAACAGCTAATAATAAATGAAGAAAAAAGAAAAAAATAAAATTTTGATCATGATGTGGTTAGGCATGCAGTTGTGGCACCAGCAGTCCCACAGCTGCCATTTCCTCATACACTTGTTGGGCCATCTCCTGTTGACAAAGGAAATACTCAAATGGAGGAAATGATAGATACCTTCAAGCAGGTCAAGATCAATTTGCCCTTATTTGATGTCATAAAATAGGTCCCTGCCTATGTTAAGTTCTTGAAGGACCTCTGCACATAAAAGAGAATAGTTGTCTAAAAAGGTATTTACTTTTAAGCATGTTGAGTCAGTTCTGTCCATTTCCATACCTGAGAAATTACAAGACCCAGAGCTACCTACTATCCCCTGCATAATTGGAAACCACACTATTGAAAGAGCCCTTTTAGACCTAGGGGCCAGTGTGAACCAGCTCCCATATTTTATGTATGAGGAGCTAGGTTTGGAGGGAGCTTAAAGTCATATCAGTTGTGCTCCAACTGGCTGATAGGTCGAAGATGAGACCAGTGAGTGTGGTGGAGGATGTCTTCGTGGGGATAGACCAGCTCTACTATCCTGAAGATTTTCTTGTGTTGGACATGGACCCTTGTAAAGGCAAAACCCCAATTCCTGTCATCCTTGGCAGGCCATTTTTTGCCACTGCAAATGCTTGCATTCAATACAAGTCAGGGGTGTTGGAGGTAACCTTTGGGAGCATGAAGGCCCAATTGAATGTGTACAATGCTGCAAGGCAGCCTCAGATGGACATTGAGGACTACTATGCAGTTGATGTACTAGATGGCCTAGTGGAAGAAGAATTAACCAATCTCCTGGATTGGGATAATGTAATTGAAGACTTAGAAATTATTTGGAGCATGGTTGAGAAGGAGGCCCAAAGTATCATGACAGAAGACTGCACCAAAATAGAGTCTTCTGTGGGCCTAGTGCAGCATTCCAATTGGAAACCTATATTGCTGCCCCTTCCTCCAACCATCAAGGCACCTTTATTGCCTTCTATTGAAAGTTCCCCTGAGCTAGAGTTTAAGCAGCTCCCAGTCACATTAAAATATGCCTTCTTTGGGTCAAACAATAAGCTTCCAATAATTATCTCCTCCTCTCTCACTAGTGAGCAGGAGGAGAAATTGTTAAGTGTTCTCAAGAAGCATAAAAAAGCAATAGGATAGACAATAGCTTATTTGGGAGGCATTGATGCCTCAGTTTCCATGCACCGAATTCACTTGGATAAGTGTTCTAGAGAGATGCAGAGGAAGCTTAATCCTCACATGCAGGAGGTGGTTTTGAAAGAGATTGTAAAACTGTTGGATGCAGGGGTGATTTATCCCATCTCAGATTCAGAATGGGTGCCACCTATCCGTGTGGTACCTAAAAAATCAGGCATCACAGTTGTTACCTCTGATTTTGGGGAGTTGATGCCAGCCAGGGAAACCACTGGCTGGAGAGTTTGCATTGATTACAGAAAACTCAACTCCAAGACCAAGAAAGACCACTTCCCTGTCCCTTTCATTGACCAAATTCTAGACAAGTTGGCTGGGAAGGCATTTTATTGCTTTCTTGATGGATACTCAAGGTATAACTAAATCCCTGTGTACCCTCAAGATTAAGAAAAAACTACTTTCACATGTCCCTTTGGCACCTTTGCCTACAGAAGGATGCCTTTTAAACTGTGTAATGCCACAACCACATTTCAGAGGTGCATATATGCTATTTTTTCTGATATGATTGATAAATTTCTGGAAATTTTTATGGATGATTTTTCAGTATATGGGGATAGCTTTAGCCAGTGTTTAAGTCACCTTGACCTGGTTTTACAAAGATGTGAGAGGACCAATTCGGTCCTCAGCTGGGAAAAGAGTCACGTCATGGTGACACAAAGAATTGTGTTAGGCCATGTGGTCTCCCACAGAGGAATTAAGGTTGACAAGGCTAAGGCAAACTTGATTTCACACCTGCCCCACCCAGGACTGTCAAGCAAATTAGATCATTTTTAAGACATGCTGGATTCTACATGAGGTTCATTAAGGACTTCAGCAAAATTGCAAAGCCATTGTGCCAACTATTGTGTCAGGATGCACCATTTCAATTTTCTGCCGGATGCCTTGAGGCTTTTGAGGTCTTAAAAAAGTGCCTTATCACTGCTCCTGTAATCTAAGCCCCAGACTACTCACTCACTTTGAACTGATGTGTGATGCATCAGAATTGTTCATAGGTGCTGTCTTAGGACAGAGAAAAGATAAGATGCCTGCAGTGATTTATTATGCAAGAAAAATAGTAGCAGAGGCTCAGCTCAATTATACTACCACTGAGAAGGAGCTGCTTGCTGTGGGCATGTTTCGACCCTACTTGCTTGGGTCTAAAATTGTTGTTTTTACTGATCACTCAGCCCTGAAATACCTATTGGCTAAGAAAGATGTCAAACCAAGGTTGATCAGATGGATCCTCCTGTTGCAGGAGTTTGATCTGGAGGTCAAAGATAAAAAGGGAGTTGAGAATGTGGTGGTTGATCACCTCTCTAGGATTATTTTAGAAGAATGTGAAGCAGCAGCTATCAATGAATTGTTCCCTAATGAGAAGCTATTTGATGTGCAGTCTAGTGTGCCCTGGTTTGCGCACATTATAAATTTTCTTGCTCTTGGTAGGATCCCTCCTCACTGGTCCAAGATAGACAAAGACCTATTTTTCTCTCAGGTCAAACAATTTATGTGAGAGGATCCATACCTTTACAAGCATTGCGCAAATTAGATGGTTAGGAGATGTGTCCCTGAGAGTAAGTTTCACAGCATTCTTTCTATGTGCCATGAGCAAGCCTGTGGAGGTCACTTCAGTGGTCAAAAGACTATAGCAAAAGTGTTGCAATGTGGTTTTTATAGGCCTTCTTTGTTCAGAGATGCATACATATATTGCAAAGCCTATGAGAGATGTCAAAGGTTGGGAGGCATTTCAAAAAGAGATTCAATGTCATTGCAGCCCATCCTTGTAGTGGAACTTTTTGACATCTGGGGCATTGACTTTATGGGTCCCTTTTCTCCATTTATGGGTTTTCATTTTATACTTGTGGCAGTGGACTATGTGTCTAAATGGGTGGAAGCTATTGCCACAAGGACCAATGACCACACAGTTGTCCTTAAATTTCTGAAGGACAACATCTTCTCCAGATTTGGCACTCCCAGAGCTATCATTACTGATGGGGGAGCCATTTCTGTAACAGACCTTTTGAGAACTTGCTCAAAAAGTACTTTGTTACACACAGAATTGCAACTCCCTACCACTCACAGACCAGTGGGCAAGTTAAAATTTCCAATAGGAAGATCAAGCATATTCTGGAGAAGACTATGAGGTCTGATAGAAAGGATTGGGCACAAAAGCTGAATGATGTTTTGTGGGCTTATAGGACTGCCTATAAGACCCCTATTGGCATGTCCCCATTTAGGCTGGTTTATGGAAAAGCCTGTCACCTACCAGTAGAGTTAGAGCACGGAGCCTATTGGGCTATCAGAAAACTGAATTTTGATCTAACTATTGCTGGTTCTCACTAGAAATTGCAATTGGCAAAGCTTGATGAGCTGAGGCTGGAAGCCTATTCAAATGTCAGAATTTACAAGGAGAGATCAAAAGCATTCTTTGACAAAAAGCTAATGAGGAAGGACTTCAATATTGGTACCAAGGTTTGGCTTTTCAATTCCAAATTAAAATTCTTTCTAGGGAAATTGAAATCCAGATGGGATGGACCTTACACTGTCATCCATGCCTCCCCATCTGGTGCTGTGGATATCTTGGATCCTTTGTCTGGGAAGATCATGAAAGTCAATCGCCAAAAGCTAAAAATTTGGGTAGAAAATTCAGTGGAACCTCTTCAGACCATTCACCTACATGAACCTCCCACTGCTTAGTGATCCACAACTTTGTGCCATGTGTACCATATGTTTTGAATGTGTGTTTTGTTTTATTTGGTTAGGAATCTATTGATTAATGCTTTTAGGGTGATGTTCATTTGCTTGTTAGCTTTATTTTATTTTGTTTTGTTCTGTTTTGAGTATATGTGCATATTGATCATCTGAATTGAGGGTGCATGAACTTGATGTTGATGTACATGTGTCGTTGCTGCTTTATGTAATCAAATTATCATGTTGAAATGAAGTACATGTGAAAGGGTTGGTGCTGATGCACAATGGATAGGTGAAGGATATTATGGATGCACTGGCCAATGTGCAGCACTGAGAAAAAGGTTCAAAATTGCTTTCTCGCGATGTTAAAAGGCATAAAGTTTAACCTTGCGAGCCAGTTATAAGCTTTCTCATGGGACTCTAATGACAGTTTGAGCCCCGCGAGGCTCTATCTTGGCAGAAATTTAGAACTGCGCAAATAATGGACTTCACGCATTTTAACCTCACGAGGCACTTGATGCTCTACATTTTTAAGTCTCGTGAAGATAGAGAACGCGGCTGCGCAAAAGAGGGAAAATTCATCTCGCGCACTTTGCTCCAAATCAGCCCCGCGATGCTCTGTCCTTCTTCACGACAGCACTTCTTGCGAGATTGAATTCATAAGTGCGCGAGAAATCTACTTCGTGAGAATCTGACGAATTTCTTCATTTCATATCTCTCTTCCCTAACTCTCATTGCTAAAAATAAACCAACATGTATTCTGCGGTATCATTCCCCATAATAAATCCTGCAATTTATTTTTCCCCATAATAATAATAATTTATTGCCAACCAAACTTCTTTAATATCATTATGGCAATTAAGCTTGGAAGGATGAGAAAATTTAATACGACGATTCATATTCCACCACCCAAGCATTCTAAATATAGAGCTAGTTCACCTCCATCACATTTGTTCTCTTTTGACCTCATCAGTCCGTCCCTACCCACAACTAAGGTGGATGACAAACTCATTAATCTGCCAATAAAATTCTACCCAGTTTGGGAGGATCTGCCACCACCAAAAGACCCTGACCCATTACAATTCCTGTGGGGCGAGTATGAGGAAGTACAAAATATTTTGGCCAAGGAGGAAAAGAAAAAGAATAGGAGAAAGAAAAAGAAAAAGAAGATAGACCCATCTGCATCTTCTACCCCATTTTCCATATCCACCTCCTCTTCACTCCATCCACCACCTACTCAGCATCCTTCTCCCTAATCCCTGTTATCCCCCTTCCTGGCTTACAGTTCCTCTTCCCGAAGCAGCAAGTTGAGGACATCCCGGAGCCAGGAGGGCAAACCATTTTTTTGACGGGATATTTGTTAGAAGCCGAGGACCGATCTTCATCAAAGATTTCTTTTCAGACGCTGCTGCCAGTGTCATGTCTAACTTAGTGTGTGTCTAGATTTTTCCTAGGTTTATACTATTTTATGTACTTAGTTAGGATCCTTTTGTAACAACTTTTTGTCGTTACTACATTGTACAACTTTTTGTGTATCAATGGAATTTCTCTTTGTTATGTTTTGTTTAGTTCACTTTTTGTCTTTATGTTTGTTTGTTTGCTTGTTTTTATGTTTGTGTTTTATTTGCTGATGTATTTTACTTTCTTTTATGTCTGTTTTAACCTGCTGCACATACATTTTATCTTTGAATTAGTCAGGACACTGCTCCTCATAGGTTTGGGGGTGTGGCAAAGGTTGCTAATAATGTAGTTAACCTAAGTGCAACAGAATCAAGTGACTGAGATAGATGTAGAGCTATGTTCACTTAAGAAACATGAAAAATGAGAAATTAAAAAAAATTTGCAGACCTTTAGGCATTGAAAACTTTTTAATTTTAGTATTTTCATGAGGAGAACATCAAGGAAACTCACCTGTGTCTGTGCTTAGTGAACCATTAAAGAGAGAAAAAGATAAGGACATACCTAAGAGTTCAATGGAAGATCATACCTAGTGAGATTTGGGCTTACAAAAAAAAAATCTCTTTGAAGAGTGACTAAGGCAATTCTTTTTGCTCTAAGGACCGACTGAGTCAGTGACCACTAGAAGTTAGGCATCTCCAAGTTGAAACAGCTAACAATACTCATGACATTTAGGAAAGGATCAAGACCTTCTCTTAGACAGTTTGAGCTTAAACATACCAAACCTATTAAACAACCCATGTGCATACACTTTTTGAGCCTTAATTTTCAGTTTTTTTCAAAATACACCTGAGTACTTGTACCTAAACCTATGAACCTGATTCAAACCTACCCCCACTCTGAGAATTTAGAAGGTAAAAGAGGAGTTGAAGATGGACAAGCCAGGGTCAACATTGGGTGAATGGAGAAGAAACATAAAAGGAGGATAGCAGTGTAGCAGCTGGGGAGAGGGTGGCATTTTAGAAAAATAAAAATAAAAACAAAAGAAGAATTTATTCCAAAGAAAAGAAAAAGAAAGAAAAAATAATAATAAAAAGGAAGAGAGAGGTGTCAAGAGAAAATTTTATTGGAAAAAGTAAAAAATAAGAGGAGAAGTTGGCCACTTCAAGTCTGAAAGATGTCAAAGAAGATGAAATGTGCTGAACTAAAGAAAGAGAAGTCATGAATCACCTCCTTCACCTGCTGATTTGTCAATTTTGCATCCCTTTTCACCCTTTCATTCTTTATAACCTACACCCATAAGCCACATTACAACCCAGTCAAAAGACCTTGTGATCCTAAATTGAATGAGTTGTTATGTGGAGATGAGGAGTTGTCCAATCTATAGTGAGGAATTGCCAATGATGCCAGAATTTAGCAGCTTTTCCTATGCTCATGCTTACAGACCCATTTGGGGGCTGTAACTACTCTTGAGCTTGGGAGAAAATAAAAACCCTCAAATTTCTTTGCGAGAGACTGCCCTGGTGAGCATTGAGTCTGATATTGAATGTATTGGGCATTGCCTAAAACCTAATTTTTAAATTAATGATGAGCTCGGTACTAACATACAGTTGTTGTTTCGCTTGTTGTGAGCTAATTGGAAATGATGTGGATACATGTAAAAGTTTTAATGATTAAAAGTATGTGCATATCATGTGTTTAAATTCCTCACACTCTGAATCAGAGGTGAACTTATGCTATATGTATTGATTGTTGACTTGATAATTTTGCACTTGTGGTAACTGCTTCATTAAGAAGTTTGTGGGTACCTTCACTGAAAACCCTTAGGAGACTTCACTCCTCCACTAAGGATCACCTAAGGGTTTAAAAGGCTTGATGCATAAGCTAAATGCATCTGTGTTTCCTACAAAAGTGGCATTTATATTCTTAGAGTAGTTGTTTAAATTTTGCTTTGCTCAGGGACTAGCAAAGATTAGGTTTGGGGGTGTGTTATTCACTAAAAAGTACCACTTTTCAGCTCTTAACCTAGCCTTTGCTGGACCTTGAAGCTGACTAATAACATCTTGTTTAGTATGTTTTGTAGTTAGTAATAAATTGTGCAGCTTAACATAAAGTCTATACTTTTGGTGTCAAAGAAGAGAGAATTCAGACCAAAGATGACAGCTGAGCCAAAGACTGATGGAACACCATGGTAGTGGTCATCATGGTGACTATTTAGCATGTCATAGCGGACCAAGGAAGTCTGGCAAATGAAAGAAGTATAGATGAGAGTAGAGGAAGCTGCAATAGAAGCACATGCCTTGCAGCAGAGGAACAAATGACTTATCTCAAGACAGCTTGAGGTCTTTGCCTCATGACTAAGGCGCAAGAAAAGCTTCCTCAGCGGATCACGATCAGACAAGAGAGCTCACGAAGAAGTCGCGCAACTCAGTGAAGGGATTTATACAAAGAAGTTTCTCATGCAGCAATCGCACACTTTAGCTGCAATCAGCACTTAAAGAACTCGCGAAGCTCTTGCGCACTAAGCCTTCAAAAATTCAGCTCACGAAGTTCTCACGAGGATTAGGGCCTATATCATCCGCGCACACTAACTCGTGAGTCCATGTTGCACAAAGAACAACAATTCACCTTGCAAAGTTCTCACGTGGCTCTGGAGGAGAGAGACGCCCAGGATTCATCTCGCACAGTTCTCGCGCGCCTAGAAGTTCAATCCTATACCAAGCGAGAGTTAAAATGCAACTTTGCGACACCTTCGCGAGAGGAACTTCTAAAGCTCTACTACGCGAGCAAACTCAAGCTTGCAATTCATCCTCGCGATAGCATTACAGTGCAAAGTAGTTGCGCGACCAAGTGAAGATTTGTTGCGTGAACTAGGGGCCTTCAAAGCCAAAAGCTTACCCTACAAGGACTCTGCAAACAACATGACCGATTTAATATGTAAAAGGCAGCTTCACGAAGCTCAAGGTCTCCACTTCTCAGTCTTAACTCCAAGGACCTTTTGGGAATTCCCCATGGTTTATAGCACACATCCCGAGGCTCTAATCTCGAAGAACACATCCCAAGGCATCCAAGGGTTGTAACAGTACCACAACTGCTAGAAAATTAAGGTTAATCTTCTTTGAGCTAAGGCATGAGGAACTGAGTATATAAGTTGTACTTGTAACTTAGAATTTTTATCTTTCCTTCAATCTTCATCACCTGTGAGTTCAAGGAGATTAGGGTTAGGGTTTGATCATCTCTTTTTCTTATTTTTCTTCTCTCTTAGCCCAGCACTTGCTGGCTAATTCCTCTGTAAGCATTAGGTGTAGTTTAATTTAGTTTTGTAATGGGTCATGTAAACATTAGGATTTATGGATGAGCAATTGTGCACAAGGTTGCTGCCTTGAGGATTTGCATTGTAAGTAGTATTGATTAATGAAATCTGTATTTTAATTATACATTCAATATGTTATTTTCCTATATACCCGTAGTTTTGTTCAGGCTATGCATGTATTTAGGCTTTGAGCTGATTGAAATGCCTATAGAAGCTTGAGCTTGTAGCCCTGGGACCATGTGACAACAGCAGTTTATATATTCTTTCTCAGACCTTTGTGGTGAGGATAACCTCTGTGGATTGCCTGTGACCATTTAAGTGGACAAACTATAGCCCTATGGTGATTCCAAGCCACAGATCTAAGAAGGATTCTTCTTCTCTGCATATGAGCTTATAGCTTTGTGAGAGGTTGTTGCAGGAACTGGCTCCCCTTTGTCTTACTTGACCAATATCAGAGGTTATATCTGATTTCTTTGTAGTGATTACAGACTTATGAGCTAGGTCATTGCAAGCCTTTTGTAGCAATGACCAGCTGCTTTTAAGTCTCCAAATAGCCCTTGAACAACTGGGGTTTCACCAATCTTTCAAGATATATTTGCTCCCATGGATGCCTATGCTTGTAGCCTGGCAAACATGGTGTCTGCAATGATTTTCATGTTCTGATTTGAGCCATTCGATGGAGGACATCTATTGGATAGTCTGTGACCATTTAAGTGGACAGGTTATAGCCTTAAGGTCAGTCTACTCCTTTGGATCAGATTGGTTTTCTGATTTTATTCATGCGGTTTGATCCTCAACCCTCTCTATTGGATAGTCTGTGACTATTGAAGTGGACAGGTTATAGCCTTAAGAGACTAGGTCAAATCATAGGAATTGACTTAGATACTTCTTCCTTGCAGATGTGCTTGTAGCCATCTAAGTGAATGCTACAGAGATAGCTTCAAGTCTGAGTTACTTAATTGAATTAATCTTAGTTTGATTGCTTACTTCCCATCATTTTATCTTTATTTTAATACACACCATCACCACTTTCTTCATAACCCTTTCTCTAGGATAGGATTGCATTCTATTTCCCTTCTTTTAGTGATAATTTAGTGTAGTTGTGACACCCAACTCCCTTCTTTAGGATTGTCAGATCTGAAGCGAGATCTAGAGGCCTACTATTATAGCCCATTTTGGGTCAAGATCAAAATCTCTGTGGGACAAACTCTTACTTAAAACTTGCTACAACAGCCTTGTATCTTGTAGGCTATATGTCTCTTAGGTTGTTGTTTTCATAACTATTTCACCTCTTTCTTGTATTCTGATTTTTACCACACATCATCACACTTTAAATAAATAAAAATAGCAAGAGATAACAAACAACACATGTCGAACTGTAGATGTTTTAGCCTCAGTACCTATCGAGCAGAACCTTCATCCTCTCGAACAGATCCCAGCTACAGCTTCAGAACCTCCCATCAAACCTCTCGACCTGCAGCCCTCCATTCTCTAACCTGTCGACTAGTTAATACACCAACTTCTTGAAATGCATTGCAAGCCAATCTTGTCGACATCTGTAGTCCACACCTTCAACAACCTCTCACATCCTCATGAAAGGATCTCTTAAATCCCCAGCCATCTGCTCGAACAATAGCTTCATCCTATCGAATGCAGCCAGCAACCTCACGAAAGGTTACCTATAGCTGCTATCTTTTGAGCCTCCAATCTCCAACCTATCGAAAGCAACTCCCATCCTCTCAAAGTCATCAATGAACCCCACGAAATATACATGAAGCCTGCTGTTATATAAACCTGTAACCTAATATTTCAAGTTGATATCTCTCTGCTGCAGTTTATATGTTTTCAAAGTTGATCCAGCTCGAGCCCACCAAACTCCATTGAGTTTCCACTAACAAACTAGATGAGGTTTGTTGCCATTTGTTTAAACACCTTCAAGACCCCAGCAGATTAGCAAATCAGGTTCCATTTGGGGGCTATTTTGGTAATAAACAGTAGCATGGTTATTTTGGTTTCCAAGGCAGCCAATAGGATGGTGAGATTAATTTGGGGCGTTCTTAGTAGTTTGGGCAATTATTTTAGGTGTGCAGCTGAAGCTATTTTTGGGTTTCATGAGCAAATTTCAAATGAACAGCAGGGGCATTTTTGGGAACTCTAAGCCACAAGAGAAGTCTGCACATGGAAATGAACTGATTTTCAAATCTTTGGCAGAAAGCAAACTACTTCAGTTGAACACAACAGAACTGGATCTCTCTCTCTTCTCTCTGATTGGTTGGAATGCTAAAACAGGGATTAGCATAAACTGAAATAGAAAATCTATCCTCTGATTGGCTGCAATTCAAGGCACATGGATCACTACATTTGTATAAATAAGACTCCTTGCTGTTGTAATTCTTCAGCGAGGAAACCAAGGAATAGCCTGAGTTCTCCTTGACTCATTTAATTTTAGTTTTAGTTTTATTTTTCCTTTTTCTCTTCCCCCTTCTCCCTAATCCAGCCTATTGGATTAGATCTAGATAGCAGCTCAGATCTGGCTTCTAATTATAAATAAATTTGTAAATTCATTGTGAAGAGCTCTAGATCATGCACAGACTGTAGGCTTAAGGCAGATCATTATAAGTTTTGATTAAACAATGAAATGTCATTTTTAAAGTCTCATTAGATCTGTAATTTTTCTATTCAATTGCTTTAGATTTTTTCAGATCTGATGCACCTATGGTTGCCTGAGCTTGTAGCCTTGCAACCATAGTGCTTGCAGTAATTTTCATGTTCTAATCTTCATCCTCACTACTGGAATAAATCTCTAAGATGATCCGTGACCATTCAAGTGGACAGATCATACCCTTAGGACTAATCCAGAAGTGAAGATGAGCTTGCATCCTTCCTCTTTACACTTGTGCTTGTAGCCAAGTGAAAGATTGTAGCAGATCCAACTCTTGCTTTAATTTTCAGATATGTTTTCAGTAAAGAGATCTGAAATTATGTAGAGATTGCAGCTTTGTGAGCTTGGGCGTTGTAGTGGTTTGAAGTAATGACCAGCTGAGTTTAGATCCCCAAATAATCTTTGACTTCTAGTGGTTCTCACCAGATTTACATAGGTTATTTGATCCTATGGTTGTAAGTGCTTGTAGCATTACAAGCATAGTGGCTGCAATGGTGTTATTGTTTCAATTTGAACCTTGGGATTGAATGAAGTCTATAGGATGATCTGTGACCATTTAAGTGGACAACCCATACCCTTAAGATCAGTTCAAGCTCTTGGCTTGGTTT
Source organism: Chloranthus sessilifolius (assembly GCA_021018995.1). Classification (NCBI taxonomy): domain Eukaryota; kingdom Viridiplantae; phylum Streptophyta; class Magnoliopsida; order Chloranthales; family Chloranthaceae; genus Chloranthus; species Chloranthus sessilifolius. The sequence continues at coordinate 120,642,697 of CM037590.1, read as the reverse complement.
GAATTCTTCTACCTTGTATTTGAGCTTATAGCTAAGTGAAGTCTAGCTGCAAATTCACATATCTTGATCTGATTTATAATAAGAACCAGTCCCTAGTTGCCTATTTCTCACCATTTTATCTTTTATTTTACTATCCATCTTCCTCAATCTTGTAGATCTAGCTTTATATTTCTGTTTTGTAGATTAGATCTAGTGACACCAGAAAAACTCTCTTTCTTCTTAAATTAGGCTAGAATTATCAAATCTGTAGCAGATCTGGAGGTCTACTATACAACCTTTTAGGTTTTAGATCACTACTCCCTGTGGGGCAAACTCTTACTTTTAAAACTTGCTACAAAAGGACCCTGTATCTTGCAGGTCTGAAATATTTTAGAGTTGTTGAATCCATCCTCTGTTTTAACTTTGATTTTATTTTGCTTTCACACACAATAAATTAGCACCTGAAATATTTACAAGTAGGCCTACCAAACGGCTAAGGTGGTAAAATACACAAGTAAGCCTGCCAATCGACTAAGGCATGTAAATGACAAAAATATAAATGCTCAAGTAAGTCCGACTCGCCAAATAGCTAAGGCAGTAAATGACTGAATCATAGGGGTGAGTATAAAAATGACAGAAAAGTAGGGGTAAGTATAAAACAAATGGAATCGTAGGGGTAAGTAAGCAAAAAGGAAAAAAAGTTAGTAAAAAAGGAAAGAAAAAAAAACACAAGCAAAAGGGTCCAACTTCAAGTAGAAGCTCTAAAACATCTCCAATAGAGTCGCCACCCGAAGCTTTTGGTGACCCGGGATACCTTAAAATCAATATTAAAAGCACCGAAGTGAGAAATATGACTCCGGTTTATCGGTCAATGCCAAAGGCTCTTGGGTAGGGACTTCGGTTATCGATCGAAAAGGTATTAGGCACCCGATCAACCTGCTCGTAAGCGGTCTCTACTATGACTATTTGGATGTGTATTTAATATATATATATATATATATATAAAGAAAGGAAAAATGGACAACACTTTCCCTTGCCCGAAGGCTCACCGATCCTATTCAGCTCTTCCCATTTGTCGAAATTTGGGTAGCGTAACGGCTCAATTCTAGGATAGAGGAAAAGCAAAAAAAGATAGAGGAATAGAGGGGAGAGTCGAAGCTCTTGGACCCTTGTAGCACCGTAGATCTTCACGCGAGAGCATCTTAGATGAGCTTCCGAAAGCAAATGGGTTGAAAGATAGGTCTTAACCTCTAAGGTTTAGGAGCTAGGACGAAGGAGAGGTAGGCTAGGGGGTAGTTCTCACCTAAACTAAGGGATTGATGGTGGAAAATGGAGTGTAAAAGGCAACTAAGGTGCTGGAATTTTTGAAGTATTAGTGTTGGAAAAGGGAGGGGGAGCTCACTAAAATTTTCTCTCTTTTGGAAAAAATTTCAAATCTTTAACAAGAGGGGGGTAGCTCTCTATTATAGAGGATGAGAGGATTAGAGGGATGCTTAAGTCATAATGAGTTTAGCAATTAGGTAATCCTAGATCTAAGGTTTTTAGGTTTTTCAAGGTTGTGGAAAGGTGTGAATGGAGTTTAATGGTAGATGATATGAGGGGCCTCTAAGTGGCAAAAGGGGTGCAAATAGAACTAATGGGCGTGCAACAGTCCTATCAAAACTAACCCCAATGGATGGGGTGGTCAACAAGTCAAACCCCAAAAGTGATTTTCGGACATTTTCCCGAAAAACACTGTAGCTAAGCCTAGCGTGTGTATTATACACGCTAGGTTTGGGAACAGTGCCCCTGAGAAGTTCAAAGCCCATTCTGGAGCTCAAATCTGAAGGAAGAAGCCGATTTTGCCTAGCATGTATAATATACACGCTACGCCAAAATCTGCAAAAAATGGCCTAGCGTGTATAACGCTAGAGCAATTTCCTACATTTCTGTCCGATCATTGAATCGTAATAACTTTTTATATACAACACGGATTGAGGCGATTCTTAGCTCATTGCAAAGCTGGGGAACTCTTCTTTCTAATGGTATAGGTCTCAGCACTAGTAGAGATTTGTATAAACTTTGACATTCCTCTTTCCACCCACTGCTCAGGAGGATTTGACACTGGTCCGAAAAATGTTCTATAGGGTTAGGGTTGATTGCTAAGGGTTTGGGATAGGCTTTTAAGGGTTTGGGTTAAGTTCTAAGGGTTCAGGAAGTTCTCTCGGAAGCTCGGAGGGTACACCTTTCTGTAAGTGTAAGTTAATCGGGCCTTGGGCCAAATTTGGGTGTCTACGGTAACAAAAGCTTCGGTTGTCATAGTAAGACCTGATGGACGAGAAAATCTACTATGCGTAGCTACAAATGATCTCGAGTAGTCACTCTGAGCAAGTTGCCTTGGTGTCGATACTACAAACTTCGGCTACTTGTTTGTCAATTCATAGTTATTTGACCTCACTTGACTTGCCTTGCCTCGATTCTGCTTGTTCCTTCTCTTATACATCTCTTCAATATTTTATTCTGCTTCAAGAGTCTTGCTCATCACTCCTGCATATGTCTCCAACTGAAACATTGAAACCCTATCACGAATATTTGGCTTTAAGCCGTGCTGAAATTTCTTGGCCTTCATTGCATTCGAGGCTACATGTTCCGGTGCAAATCTCGAAAGTCTTGTAAATTATGTTCTATATTCCTGTACGGACATCTTGCCTTATTCTAAGTTAATAAATTTTACTTCCATTTGGCTCCTTACCACTTTAGGAAAATATTCTTCATTGAACTCTTCCACGAATTCTTCTCAAGTCCACAACATATTAAGATTCTCTTATTCTGTAGTTCTCGACACTGATTTCCACCATGGATCGGCCTCCCCGTCCAAGTTGAAAGCAGCCCACCTAACCTTCTCATCCTCAGTGCATGGAAGCATGCTGAAGATTTTCTCCATCTCATTGAGCCACTTTTCTGCCTCAAGTGGATCGACCTGTCTTGAGAAACTTGGAGAGCACATCCTCCTGAACTCCATGAATGCCAAAGGTTGTGGTTGATGGCTATTCGCATTGTTTGCGGCCATCAACACCGTCTGATGTGCCATTGCGTTGGCCACAGTCTCCATAGCCTGTCATTGTTCCCCTCTTATTCCTTCCTTGATTTTCTTCTTCTGGAAGACCTCTCTCACCAATTGGAATTCTATTTGAACCAGTGGTGATTTCTTCCCCACTTCTCGTATTCCGGTTACGGTCACCTCTCGATCTACCTCTAGAGGACATCCTGATATGTTATCATGAAATAAAAGTTTCATTAACAGATGGTCCCTATATTCCGACAAAATCTTAAACTTTTAATACTAGTCTAGGTCTTGTTAGAAATTTCTAAAGCTATAAGCTTTGATACCAACTGTGACAGCCCGAATTTTCTAATCCCGGAACTCAGACCGTCGGACTGCCGATAACGACGGTCCCCGAACAGAACACTTGGCACATCCACACACAGAGTAGAATTCAAAGCAGATATACTCTTATGGCAAATCAAATCTCCAATTCTATATATATAGAGATAAAATAATGGTTCTACCCATGTACAAATCACAAGTCTGATATAACCAAAATGAATCAGCGGTGATGACTGACCATCAACTAAACAGTGGTTCACACAAAAATGTAAGTACAACATTTCATGTATCCAAAGTTCTACAACAAAAGAATAGTTGGACGTACCAAGCCCTAGTCACAAGATTTCAAAATAATCAGACATCTCCTAAGGGAAATACTCGTCTGGTAGAAGATCTGAATCTTCTTCTGGAACGTAATCAGAGTCTTCCTAAAAACTAAATCCTCGATGCCTTGGTCAGCACTAGTGCCTGTGACATATAGTCGAGAGGTTAGCAAACAGTCTAAGCTCAATAGGGGGAATATTAACAGCATTTATATCGTATTTCAAAGCATAGATTTCATGACTTAATTCGGAAATAAATTTCACATAAAACTGAATTTTTAAGATGCTTGAATCAACAAAACATAATTTAAACACAAGTTCGGAGTTTGTTTATGGGTTTCTAATCTCTTATCGTTTTCTAATTTTTTTACATGCCTTTTTCATATCTTATCATAACTTAAAACAATAACTTAAATAGTCTCTTAAGCAAAATATAGTATTTAAGAGTCATACATATACCAATGGGAATCCCCGAACCATCGTCATTCAAATGAATCATTTTCGGAATGCGCAAGCCCCTACGCTATGAGGGCATTTATGCGGCTAAAGTTACTATTGTCCGGCGCAAATGTACGAATATCCCATTGTACCAGTGTACGATGGGGATTCATTCCATGTGAATCTTAAATTATTGTGTAAATTCTAACATATAGTTTAATACCGTGTAATGTGCATATTTTATAATTAATTTCGGAAACGTAAAATTTTTGGCTCACACACACACAAAGTTCATATTCGGAGTCACACACACATATGCAAATCACATTCACATTTCAAATCACATATTTCGGAATCCATGTGCAAAGCTTAATTTGAAGGATTCATAAATCAATAAGTTAAATGCAGTTTGAATTTATCACAATTGCCTTGTCACATCACACTATCCATACAAATCAAATCAAATATAATGTAGTTGATTTTTTCCTACCTCACAGCTCATGAAACCATGCAATACACTCAAAATTACGCAAAACGAGGTGAAGATCCATATGCACACATCCAACTCATAACCTACATTCCAATGTATCAAAAAGGCATGAATTAATGCCTAAAGAAACACACTCTTTGAAGTTCCAAAGAAAAATCTCAAAAATATCTAAAATAGCCAAAATTGGCTCAGTTGTGTGCGCTAGTCCCAAGGTCATGTGAACTAGTTCCAGTGGCACACCCCAATTGTGCGGCCTTGAGCGGGGCGACTGTGTTTTCTTAATTACTGTCAAAGCAGACTAAGACAGTCGTGCGTGTGAGCTCCAAAGTTGCGCGAGCGACTTCTCCAGGCACAATCTTAGTCGCGCAAGCGACTGTTCCCCTCTAATTTCATGCCTATTCTGAAGCTGATCTCGAGCGAGCAACTCCATGTCGCACGCGCGAGATCGAAAGTCGCGCGAGCAACTTTATGAAATTAGATTTTCTTTCTCTTTCTCTTTTTCCCCTTTTCAAACCTATATTAAATGTTTAACTTCTAGAGCAATAAATGCTCAATCTAAACTACAATTAAACACGAGATCTCGCCTTTTAAACTCGAGAAATCAATGCACCAAACTAACGGAGTTTACGAAATCCTCAGCATTTTCGCCACACTTCAAAAGGGTTTGAGACCCATCTCCTCACGATCTTATCGGATCTGCACCACACAATCTAACCTTCCAAGCACATTCACGTTCATCCTATGATTCTCGCATGAAGGCGACCACGAAACAAGGTTCTCTACTAGAGAGGATTTCTAGTAAGAGGTTTCATAGGATGGGGTTTGCACGTCTCTCTCACGGATCGAGCTCACTTGCATAAACAAAATTCCTTGCATTAGTGATCAAGGTGATGGAGCAATTTGTGCGATTGATCATCCACGAACTCGGGATTCCGATGCACAAAAGATCACGTGAAGAGCAACCCTCTTTTCCACTCTCTCTCTTCAATTTCTCACTCAAGGGTAAACAAGGGAGCAAATGGCATACTTGAGAAGCCATCTCTCTATGTACCTTTGGTTTTCACCCTTGTGAAGCATACACACACACCCACGAAACAAGGTTCTCTACTAGAGAGAATTTCTAGTAAGAGGTTTCATAGGATGGGGTTTGCACGTCTCTCTCACGAATCGAGCTCACTTGCATAAACAAAATTCCTTGCGTTAGTGATCAAGGTGATGGAACAATTTGCGCGGTTGATCATCCACGAACTTGGGATTCCGATGCACAAAAGATCACATGTAGAGCAACCCTCTTTTCCTCTTTCTCTCCTCAATTTCTCACTCAAGGGTAAACAAGGGAGCAAATGTCTTACTTGAGAAGCCATCTCTCTATATACCTTTGGTTTTCACCCTTGTGAAGCATACACACACACCAATGTGTGTTTGCCCATTTAGTTTGGTTCATTTGTGAACCCAACACACCTAAGTCAAGTGTTAGGCTTTCGTCCAAGAAGTTCAACGGACCTAGAATATATCTAAATAATTCATCCGAAAATTTGAAACGGTATCAGGTGTCGCAACTGATATGTACGTCTGACAGGACATATTTGGTTCCAAAATTTGGGGATATTACATATATACTCAATATCTTAGCATAACGGGACCATGATCTCAAGATCTATTATATGAAAGCTTAGGACAAAAACCAATCTCTATCTTTATATTCAAATGAGTCAACTAGTTTTTCCTTTTGTCTTAAGAGAGGTGACTATAACATAAAGTGGTGTGGTAGTAACGCCGGCCCTTATTCTTAGGAAGGAGATATTGTGAGTTTGAAAAAAGAGGTAGGAAAATTTTAATAATGGGTAATGTTATTTGCAATCTGAGATTTTTTCATTATACTATGATTGTAAATAAAGTAACTTGAATGATTAGTATTAGATTTTCTTTATTAAAAATCCCGTGATTAAACAAAGATAAGAGAGAAGTTAGGAGAATCAATCAAGAGAGAAAAAATAGTATTTTCCTTTATTTTTGGCAAAAAAACTCAAAGAACTTTGGTTATTTAATATATGTAGTTGTGCTTGGGGGATCTCTCAAGAAGACTTGCTGCCCCTAAAAACTGTCCTTAAAGGGAGTTTAAGATTTTTAAAACTCTCCTTAAAGAAAGTTTAAGTTTTTTTTTAAAGGATGAAGGATCTCGAGATCCCCCATCAAATAACGTAGATCCACCACTGCTTAAGATCTCATGAGTGGAAGATTGGAGCAAAACACGATTTCCATCGTCTGATTTAAAACTATCAATGATTTTTTGCGTAGGCGCTTTTCAAGATTCTGTGGGCCTATACAAAGGTAACCTTAAAAATAATTTTCCTTAGCAATTAACATAAAATTAACTATCGACTGAAAATATAGAAGCAACAATTGAAGCAATTTTTATTAACAATGTAATGTAGCCAAGCATTACTAAATATTAAGAAACAAAAAAATCATAAAAAAGGAAAGAATAAAGAAGAAGAGATATGACCTTTCGAGATCATATGTGACGTCCTAACTATTATATTTTGCGCCTCAATTCCTGTTGACCAAAAGTCAAAGGTCGAGCAAGAAACCTGACAATATATTTCCCATTTGAAAGCCTAGATGTGATTTTTTTAACCGACTTTGGTGCTTTAGAAATGCTTTGAGATGATAACACTTTTGGCCTTTAAAGTTTCGCAAAAAGACTTGTCATTCGAAAGTTGGAAATTTGACCAAGTTGTAAAATATCAAATTTCGTTCTTGAACTGGAAAGTTGACTTTTTATTCTTTGAGAATTTCAGTTCGGGACTATTTTTATTGGATTCAAATGAAGGGTATTTTGTTGTTCACATGAAATATCTTAAGTAATTACTTAAATGATATTATATGTAAATATATTTGTTTGTCTATCTCTATCTGCCTGTCTGTTAGTGACCAGTCCAGGCTCGAGTAATTATACACATATCTTTATGCATATAATTGGTTGACTATATGTATAGTATGATGCGTATAATCCAACTATATGCATAACTCTATGTGTATAATTGGAGCCAACTTTGCGCTACGGACCAAACTTGGCCGACAGTGTCTACAGTCACGTTTGTCTTTCCAACAAGCACACCCTCTGGTTACCAGATCGCAATAATTGACAACTATTAACGCTGCGTATGACATAGCTCTCTGCTAGCCCTTGCCATGGCAAAGTTCACCTGCTTTAGTATGTTCGCATCCTCTTTGCTAACATCTTGCTATCTGCTTTAGCAAGTACCCCTTCTCCTTGATAACTCCTTGCATAGCAAGATTTTATGCACGATTTAGTTGTTCATTAATTCTACCCTCCTCTCTACTCACTCATTGCCAGAGCAGATTTTATTTGCTCTGGTAGGGAGTTAGTAGGGAGCAGGGAGGTTGTTGAAAAAGCTTGTAAATCCTCCTTTGCAAGGAGTTTGAAAAGAGAATGGGAACCAACTAAAGCAGATGAACTCTGCTAGTAGAGAGCTATGTCACACGTAGCCTAAGTTTTAGTACTATCCATCAATGAACCTAGATCGACCCCCAATGGCGGACCCATTCATGGGTGAGTGCGGGCGAGCGCCCGCACTGAATCAAAACTCATTATATATATATATATATATATATATGAGAGCCGGTTAGGTCCTCCAATGGAGGACGGTGACCGTCCTCCAAGATTCACGTGGAGCACAGGTGGGCAGTTTAGATCAATATTAAAAAAAAATATTCGAAAAATAAATTTTAAACCCACAAGTCAAAATTTGATGATTTTCATTGGTCCATATTTCACGGTTCAAAATATACACGGTGGAGATGAGTTTTTAATTTTTTTTTTTTCAAAGATGATCTAAGCAATGCACCTAAGGTCCATGTGGCACCCAAAAAGTGCTTTGGGTGCCACGTGGAACTCCACGTGGAAGTTTGGAGGACAGAGGCCTTTTCAAAAAGTGTTTTGAGTGCCGCGTGGAGCTCCACGTGGAAGTTTGGAGGACGGTGACCATCCTCCCATGGAGGACAGAGACCTTTTCCTTCCTATATATATATATATATATATATATATATATATATATATATATATATAAATTAGGCTGAAATCAAACCTTCCATTAAATAATTTCTAGTTACAATTTTGTCCCTATTAGCAAGAAAACTTGTTGTTTCAATAGCGACAGGATTAGTAGCGACAATTTTTTTGTTAATAGTGACAGTTTTTTGCTGCCGCTAAAACACCTTATTTTTGTAGTATGGTAGTGTCAATTTGAGGTTCAACTCGTAAGTTTAACACTATTTTACCACCTATTTGAAAGCGGACAATGAATCAAAGGCTTCTAAACAATAAGAAGTGATCTCTTCCAAATGATAGAAGGTCTTCCAAGCCCTTCAAATACTTCAACTAGACCCCCATGATAGGTCTTTATAGGCCTTCCATGATCTTTCATATTCTGCTCAGTTTCCAAAGTAACTAGTCTTATAAAAAATGAAATAAAAAATGAAATGAATGTAAAGGAGTTTCAAGATAGTCAAAAATAACAATAAGGGCACTTTAGAAAACAATACCTCAAAAACAAATTTTTTAGCCAAAAAAGATCCGACCTCAAACGTTTTAGAAAAATGGTGCTTTAAAAAAAATCGTGTTGTCACGGTTTTCTGAAGTTTCAAAATCCGTGAAAACACCATTTTTCTAAAACATTTGAGGTCGGGTATTTTTTGCTAAAAAGTTTGTTTTTGAAGCATATTTCTCTAATTATCCCTAACAATAACCTCTTAACTAGATTTATGCATTTCCAAATTGTTACAAAATTTAATAATTATAATGCTAATTTCAATTAAATTCATTTTGTATAAACATGATGGCATCTTTTATATTAAAATATTAAAAATAATGACAAGATTAAATTTTATAAAACTTACATAGTGATATAGTGCAACTCATCTATCATATAGCCACTCAAGATGAACGATTTACTAAAATCAATTTCATCTGATTGACTACCTGTGGTCACTCGGATCTTATCAGATCAATTTAAACATACACAAACAATTTCTCTAGCCTAGGAGTCCCTCGATGCTAGGATTTACTTATCTTCTCAAAACGATCAAGATTTAACTGATAATAATAGTAGCGTATATCTTTGTTTTTTTTGTCACTTAATATGTTAAGCCCCTAGACATGCCTTTTTCCGAGAGTCCCAATTCCATCTTAACAGAGGTTAACATAGGTGCATCAAATTTAGTCATCCTAACACTATAGAAAACAGGCATAGATTTCATTATTAATATTTCTATACTGAGTATTTGCACCATTTATGTAACTTACACCTAGTTTTTAATTCCTATTTTTCTTTTTAAATGGTGCAATGACATATATTTGAGGTGAAAGTATTGGTCGATCACTATTTTAGGCCTGGGTAAATAACTTGAATCTGTCAGATTGGGTCGGGTTGTGCATATACCCTTGACCTACATGATCAGTTTGGGATGCATTATGGGTTGGGTTGGGCATATACCCTTGACTTGTCAATCTTTATCACTAGATAAATGAGTTAGTCTACAATGAGTGTCCACTCATCATGTGCATTAAAGCAGCCCACACATCTGTGTGACCGCGCGATGTGTACGGACTTCCAATACATGAAAGTTTGTGCACGTCACGCAATCACACAGATGTGTGGACTGTCATGTCCACCCATGATGGGTGGATGATCAAACTTCAAAACTTTTTGTAAAAATCTCGAATCTTAACGTTGCTAGCTCTTGAAAAGTATATTAATGGTTGGAATTAGTTTATATTTGGTTTACATGAAGTTTTGAAGGCAAAGAGAAAAAATTGCATTAGAACAATGGAGAAAAGAAGAAAGAGCTTCAAAACCGTAGAGTAAAACTGAAATGAAATTTTACACAAGAATGATATGAAATATCGGATTATTAAACTTAGTTCATAAGCTTATAAGCAAAAAATATCATTAATAGAACAAGAAATAAATACAACCAATTTTTTTTTAAAGCAGTATTATAATAATGATAATTAGATTATCCATAAGACTGAAATAAATAATGCCAATATCCATAACAAAAATATTATTCCAAAAATATCACTGGTGGCGGCCATACGCCAAGGAAATAGAGGTACTTATATTCATGTCCACAAAAAATATAGAATGAATATTTTAAGAAAATGTATTAAGTTTTACCAAGTCTTAATCAAAAGAATTCTCACTAAGGATAATATTTTTCAGGTGGGAAATCTTCATAAACGAAATTAGGATCCTCCTCCAACTCAAGATTCTTGTCAAGGTCCATACCTGCGACACATAGTGTCGGGATGAGCAAAAAATCTACATGCTCAATAGGAGAGCTCTAGGACCATTCGTGTCTTAAGTCATCCAACACATAATTGCAATGATTATTCGATTCTTAATACTCAAATATTCGTGTCTTAAGTTATCACGACTTTGAAATTTGAGAAAAAAACATGTTCACGGAGGACTAGGAGAGTTGGGAATGGGATAGGGTACAGCATGTTCACACCAACTAGTATACACATGCCTAATTATTTAAAGGTGTATATATATAATTTAAATTATACATAAAAATATTTAATAAATATAAAATTCATCATATCGATGTATGGTCAAAATAAAATATGGGCTTCAAATTTGTAAAAATATGTGCCCTTATTTTTTTATATATAATAATATCAATAAATGAGAAGTTAACATTATAGTTTATATATAAGATTTAATTTTCAATAAGATATGGTATCCAACAGTTCGGATCAACAGTCTCAAGAATTATATTTTATATAAATACTATTTTTTCCCATGTGCTAGCGAGACTATTTTAAGCAATTATTCCTAATCAACGACATCGTGATCAAAAGTCAGTAAGTCAACAATAATAGAAAATAGGGTCGTTACAAAAGCATCCATAATCTTATATTTATTACGTATTAATACTTTTCAAGTTCCTAACATGCGAATCACATCTCAATCATTAAAAACATATGAGATTTAACAAATTTTTATTTTTATTTTTTTATAACTAAAATAGAATCAAAGTAATTGATACTCCCACAAACATGTTCGGAACATTGTCCTAAATATTATTAAACCAAATAATGTTAGAAAAAGTGGTTCAGGTTGCAAGAAAAGATAAAGATTGAAATGAAGAGATATGCAGATCCGATTCGAGGCATGTTGAATATCGTTGTCTTTAAATCGAGATTTACCCCTACCATTATGATCAAGTGGTCACAAATAGGTTACCGGCAAATCGGTTCCAAGATACAATGAATCAGTAGCGTATTCGTGTGATCAGATCTGGTGAATCTAATCATGCAAGCAGAACACCAAATAGCGTAGAAGGAGACTCTGAAACTATCTTTAAAATGGGGCAAAAGAAGTGTAAAAATGCAGTAAAAACAAAGAGGGTCTCGGATCCCTTATATAGAACTCAAAGGGTGCAAATGCACCGTTTCGGATAAGACATATCCGTTTAGAATAACTGAACAGACACAAATAACCGAACAGACACAAATAACTAAATACATCGATTATAAATCAAAAAGTTTAAAATTTAAATAGAGTTGAAAAATTGTGATTACACTTTTGTCTAAAAAATTAACTAAATGCACCGCATCGCCACGTACACATGCTCGTGCCTGTCCCGATCCGGCTCAGCTCGACGCGCGAGTGTGTGTGTGACAGATGGAGTGAATGACGGTGGAAGGTACAAAATTCAGTGTCCCCTGAGTGAAGGCTACAAGCCTTGAGTCAAGACAACAAATTATAACCCAAACCCCAAAAACTGTTTTACACGGTATGGGACTATTTTCAATAGTCCAAATGGCTAAAATATTTAAAATATCCAACAAATAATCACAAGAGAGTAACACACAATGCCTTAAAGATGTTTGCAAGTTGGGGTGGACCCCCAAACCTGCAGAAAATTATGGTACACAAGAACTGGATATGAAACAAAAGTTAGAGAAAAAAGATTAGAATTTTGTTCTCTCATTAATTGCAAAGCCTTTACATCCCAACTAAAAACTAAATGAAACAAAGAAATAAATAAAGTAGACTAAGCCTAAAATAGTAGGAAAATGAAATTAAAAACTAACCTATTCTCTAAAATATATAAACAAAGACTAACTAAATCCTACAACTACTCCTAACCTACCTAGCCTAATTAAATCTATGTGTATCTATCATGGGTGCCTCCCAGGAAGCACGAAGTTTTCTGCCTTCAGCCAGACCATCAACAACTCATTCATCTTTCTTTCTTTTCTCCTTTTGATTCCCAATTCTAATCTTTCTTGTTCTCCTTGTCATCAAGATAGAAAATAAATTAATCTTTACTCTCCATGGGAATAAATTATGATCCATTCTAGAATTATTCATCTCAAAAGAAAAGATCTGAGATGGTACTTCATTAACAAAGTTGTCAATATAATGAATTACGAAACAGTCCTCCTCGTCTTTGAACACATGGTTCGTGAAAGGATATGACATATCATGTGGAATTAACAATTCAGGCAAAAGAACTTTAGACATAGTCCCTCATCGTGGATAAATATTCTCTAGAAGCTCTTCCATGACTTCTTGTTCCTTCTCTAGCTCAATTTTCCTAAACTCAATCAACTTTCGATTTTCACATATAGTCAATTTATCCTCTCTTTCCTCAACTTCATGGTCTTCATAATTTGTACTACTTCTAAGAGTCCTAACAACAGTAGCTTGCTCAGTGGGGGTAGAAGTATATCCATCAACACATGGACTCTTAAAATTATTGTCTAGTTGGTCAAACAACATTCCCTCCTCTCTCTCGGTAACAATATCAACTAGTTGCCCATTTTGGGTTCCTAACTTTGCAGTAGATTGTGTATGAGAGTGGGTTGTTTGAGTTAAAGACTCAATGTTTTGAAGAAAAGCCAAAACTTGATCCTCAAAGGTGAGGTGTCTATTCGGGTGTGGTAGTTGCTAAAAAAGGGCTCATTAAATTCATGTTGTGAAAAATTTGATTCATATGGCACATATGGCTGAAAATCTAGCTCATAAGGCATCAATTTAGTTCACTAAATTGATGTTAGGTAGAATTATTCTGATTTCATTCAAGGTTTGAATAATTTCTCTTCTCATGCAGACAACTGTTATAAAACTGATTATTAGCACTAAAGAAAGACCGCATAGCAATTGCTCGCTCTTGAACAAATTCAGGATAAAATCTAGTGGCAGGGCAATAAAATATTGAATGCATGGGGCTTTGACAAATAGCACAAGCCTCATCCATATGGTATATAGGCTATTGTGTACATGTTGAAGGCACGTACATACCGGAATATAGTACTCCTCAAAGGTATGATCTTGATCAGTCATATCATAATTAGAAGATAAAGAAATAATAGGATTTATGGTCTAATGAGTCAACGAAAATAAAACACACAAAAAATAGTATCCTACCCTAAACAAATATTATAAACTAATAAATTTAAACAATAAATCTTAAATCTATGATAGACCTACAAATAAAAGATAATAACATAAAAGAAGGTAATCTTTAAGGTTAGAGAATGCATAGTTGAAGCCCAGGATCGCGAGTCCTCCAAGCTTTTAAAGTAGGCTTCTTTTCACCTCAAATCTTTCCTGAAAATAAAAATAATAAAAATTAAATTTAATCCTAAAAGAAAATAAAAATAATAAAAATTAAATTTAATCCTAAAAGAAAATAAAAATAAAATCCTAAATATTTGATCCTAACACTATAGAAAACACAAATGAAAAAGATTAAGCACAACCTTCACCGACAACGGTGCCAAAAACTTAATCGTTAAATTATTAAACCTTGCAAGTGCATCAGTTCGTGGAACTGGGGCAAATACTAAGAAGTGTCGAATCCACAGGAAGATTGGTTAATCTATATCTATTGTAATTTTTGCAAAAAAGGCTTTTGGGGTCTTGAAAACTAAAGTGAAAAATAACTAAAATTAATTAAAAGAAATGAAGATGATCTCTAAAACTTTAGAAAAGAAGATTAGCAAAATGAGGAATCCAAATGAGAAAACTGTCTAGGATCCAAATTTGGTTAACAGATTTGTAAAGAAATCAATACGGTTTAGCTCAATGCTTTAAAAGATTAGATTTATAGATTGTTCCTCACTACCAGCGGGAATCGATCTCCAAAATGATTCTTAATCAGTTGATTAACATGAACTATCTAACAAGAGTACAAATCATCTACCTTGAAGTAAGAATGACCTGTCACTTACCGACATAGTTCATCTATTCTACCAATACAAAAACATGATAACCATTGTATAAATGCTCAGATCTAGACCACAGGTACTGGATCTGAGATAAAAGCCTAAATGAATAACATATCTACTTACAAAATAAATATGACAATAAAATTCAATGACAATAAAATAAATAAGAATTTAACTTATGCATTAAAAAATATATACAATCAAATCTCTCCTTTCAAAACATAAATACCCTAGAACATTGATCCCTAGACAACTAAGATTGTTAGCCTTGCATCTTCTTGTGATGACTCTTTAATGGTTCTGATCCTAGAGCCATCCTCTTGAGGTATTGGTCTTCTCAAGTTCGTCTTCCAAATGTGCCGTTAGACTTTTTAGGATTTCAGAATGAATTTTCAAATCTCTAAAGAATATATTTGTCGCATTCCAGAAGTTAGGGTTTTTAATTCACTTGATCAAAGCATTTTTTATCATTTTCAGAGTTTTCTTAGTCCAAGCCTTGATTGATCGACCCTGAATCTCGATCGATCGAGTTGGACCCGATAGGAAATTCTTGCTCTGCGCACTCAACTTTAAACGGCCATAACGTTTCGGTCCGACGTCCGATTGACGCACCGTTTGAGGCATTGAAAAGTAGACTTCAAGTAGTTTCATTTTCAATTAGTTTCACTACGATCCAATGATTGTAGAAATAGATATACTCTTTCCAATACAGGTCTTGTCTTTTTTAATTCTTTGGCGCATGTAACTTTCGTACATTATAATTTTCGTACATTATAATTTTCGTACATTATAATTTTTCATCGTTATCTCTTAACTTTTGCATCCATTTTTAAGTTTAGCACTTGTTTACCTATAAGATATTAAAACTATATAAAATACAATTAAATAGCCTTCATCAGACGACAATTTATAGTATTTTAGGAGTTAATAATCACACTTTTGCTTACTCAACAAGAAGAAAATAGAAAACAGGTCAAGATTGGGTCTCGATGAGTAATGATGAGCCCCAACGAAACAACATTCTACAGAACTCTTCCAAAACAAACTATAAATTTCAACAGGTTGAGGTTAGATCTCGACCAGTCAAAATCGGGAAAACAACAACAATTCACACTAGGCAGATTTGGAATTGTTCCCAAATTGGAACTTCTTTCTTTCCTTTTTCTATTTTAATTCTTTTAAGACTTTCCTTCTTACTTCCTCTTTAATTTAGAATGTATTAAGACCTTAAAATCTATAAATAAGGACCCTAAATTAGGTTTTATTAATATAATATTTATTAATTAATTTAATATAAAATTAATTTGATTATTTGAACCAGGCCATTAGATTAATTTGATTATTTGAACCAGGCCATTAGATTTTTAATAAATATAAGCATACAAATTGAAGTTAATATAAATTCAAATACATCCATAAATATGAGCATACAAGTTGTGAATGACTGCTAAAATATGGCCGTTAGAAATATAGCCGTTTAGATATGTCGGTTGAAATATACCCGTTTGTTACTAATTGATCGATTGCATAGGGGACCCGCATTTGTTATTTCTAGCGTACTGTGCTTTATATATGTATTAATATATAAATTTACTATATATGTATTAATATATCAATTTATAATATAATAATATTTAATATAATTTATTTATTTATTTAATCTATATTTATAATATTATTTAATTAATTTGATTATTAAGTAATATTACTTAATTAACTTATATTAACATATGGGGCTCCTTAAAAATGACTAGTTACATTGGAGCACAACCACTTTGTGGGGTAGCTCATTTCTTAGCCAAACATGACTAAAGGAGCATAAAAGCGTAGCTATGCCCATTGGAGATGCTCTAACTCATTGATAAATATGTATGCCAAGTGTACGATTTTGATGCTGCATGCACCTAGATGCTGCTAAAGCTTATACACTAAACTATAACTCTTCTCTATTGTAGTTTACTTAGTAGTAAAGAAAGAATATATATAAAGAAACCAACTAAGGAGAATTTGAAGTTCATACGTGCTTTGTGGAAGAGAAATCTTCGATTTTTAGGACCAAGAAAAACCGATGCAGAGATCACAGCAGGTTCTGTTCTAAATCTTCCCTCTGCTTCTTTCAGTATTTTTTTTTTTTAAAATAATGATTTTTGCTTATTTTTGGTTTGTTTTAATTTCTGTTTGGTATTCTTGTCTGAAGAATTTTTTCACTGTTTTGAGCCTAAATTCAAAACCCTAGAGTCGAAAATATCTCACAGGATTCTGAACTAAACCCTAGAATTTGTAGTGCTATGCTTGTTGCTGACGTATAATTTAGATGGATATAGAATCTCTCCTACGAGGTTCATCGCCATGGGGATTTTTTTGATTCACCAAGTTAATGAAATTGAAATAAAGAAAATGATTAGAATTTCTATTGATTTCACTGAGTATTAAGTTAAATTGATAGATGATTTGAATCTAGTTGATGGTATGGGCCAGGCTCATTTTCGTCGGTTCTCGTGGAACCACATATTTTCTGTGTGATTTTATGCCAATGATCTCATGATCTATGGCGCAAAAATTGGGTTGAAAGACAATCTCCATATTCTGATTCAAAGCCGTCAAAGGCCGTTTAATATTAATGCTATGCTGAATTTACATTGTAGCCATTAATTATAGATGGTGTTTAACTCCTTTGATTTAGTTATGGTGATTGTTTTTGTCCCACACATGATTATTCAATGAGGCGCAGATCCCAAAAAGTGCCCAAGTAGAATGTCGAGTCACCTGCTGCTCGGGCAGCTTACCTAATACCAATTTGTGTCTATTTATATTAATCTTAGGTGTTATAGCCAAATTCATCAAAGCTGTCAAAGTTATTAATGGATTTGGGGTGGGCTAGGGGTGGTTAAAAATATATTGGTATTAGGAGCAGACGCCCGAGCACCATGCTCAGTGCATGGGTCAATTGTTTACTGTTAAACCTGTCAACACTTGGAGAGTTGCAGAGATTGAGATGCCAATATATCTGAGAAAGCCAGCTTTTGATTGGTTTAGTGGTGCACGATTGACCCATTCGTGGAGTATGGGCCGTGCACTTGATGATGACTGATTTAGATAGATATAGAGGATGAACGTAGCCAAAATGAAGAGCCAGCTTCATCACTGCTGTTTCATACATTTGGTCAAGTTGGGCAGAAAATACGAAAACACCCCGGATGAACCTAGCTTCTTTTTTTCAAGGTTCGGTTCATCTGCTAATTGATCAATGGGTTAAAGGTCATTCGAGGACCGAGGATATAGACAAGGCAGGAAGCAGAGGATCCTTGAATCAAATTTCTACTTTAGACATATATAGAAGATGAACTTTGCCTCGAATAAGGATCAGATTCATCATGGTAACTTTTGTCTTTTCTCAAAGTTTGACAAACATTACTAAAATACTTGTGATGAACTTAGCCTTTTTCAAGGTCCGGATTCATCTCTTATTTCTAAGGTGTCATCAAGTAATGCTAATTTAAATGGTTATATAGAAGATGGAGTTGGTATAGCGTAACCAACCTGTTTGCTCTCAAGTGTGAACGGGTCAATCTCCCCTTATTCTAGAATGGTCAAACCTATACTCTCACTGATTTACATGCTCATAAATAGCTGTGCACTTTCCAAGGTTTAATCCTTTAAGCACAACGAGGTTGACCTGTTCACACTTGAGAATGCATGGCTTGGTTACCCTATATCAACTATTGAATATGAACCTGGATGTGAATAATTGTTAGATTCATCATTTGAATTTTAGCCAACTCAGAAAGGTAGGGAAAAATACTAAAATACCTGACATTGCTAGTTGTGTTTCATTCTTTCGGACCATCTTTTGTATTCAAGATGTCATTTTCAATTCATAAACACTCTTAAAGAAATTAGTTTGTGAATAATAATAAAGACCCATATTTGAGGTGTCAATTGCAGTTTGATCAACATCCTAAAAAAATCCGCTAACCCACTGAATATAAATAAGGCAAGGATCTCTTTGATGACACTCATCGAATAATTACACCAATAAAAAAAATTACACCTTATTTTGTTTTTATTTTTTGACCTTTCTCTCTTCTTGCCTTTTTTCCTTGTATTTTTTTTTTGGTTTTTGTTTTTGTTTCGCCACAAGGTGCAGGGAAAATAAAGAATAGAAGAAGAAGAAAGAGAGAGAAGAAAAGATACCCTTTATTCTTTTCTTAAAGAACTCACCTCGGAAATACAATAACCATATCTTTGAGTATGAAAGGGAGAAAAGATGGAGAATGTGAAAATGGAATGGCAGAAGGAAGGTGTAGCATCTTACTTCACATTGGAGTTTGTATGGAAAAACGGTCACACAGAGTGGAGGTCCTCTTATCTTGCCACTGTAATGCCATGGAACAATTATGGATTCTCTCTCTCTCTCTCTCTCTCTCTCTCTCTCCCTCTCCCTCTCCCTCTCCCTCTCCCTCTCCCTCTCTCTCCACAAAAGGTGAGAGGCAACACACTCTTTTATTATTTATATGAAAGTGACAAAATACGGGTATGGGTTTATTATGGTGAGCGAGAATGTCCGAAAAAAGGGCAAAATATGGGAAAAAATCGAAAGGAAAAAAAACTGTAAAATACGGAACCCAGAAAAAAGGAAAAATCGGGAAAAAATGAGTTAATATTAATATTTTTAAAAAATACGGGTATTATACGTGTTTAGTACGTTATGGCAAAAAAATGTGTATTATATGAGTATTGTTAAAAAAATGCCATATTTTGTCACCATGATTTATATGCGTTAACAACCAAATTATGCATAAAACAAATATGAGCATATCTACATTTGAAATTTCATCTTGCATAGAGGCATCACACTATTGGATAGAGGCTATTTCTGTTCTCTACCTGTTTCAAATGTTCCTTGGTTTACTTTATATGCGGGCGACCCTTAAACTTCATCTTACATAGTCATTCTTAAGTATATCTTTTATTGTTACTTCACACATTCACCTTAGCATATGCCGCTTAGTCACATGTGCATTATATAACAATTTTGGTCTTATTGGCACCTTATAAAAAATGTTGTTTCAATAGAAGTTGCACACTTCCAGTCTCCATTTACTACCTCGGACCAATCTAGTTAGAAATATACAAGATACGCATCTGGCGTTGTGTTGATAATGGCTATGGAGGTTAGACAAAGACAATGAGGAATTCTGGGCCAGAATTAGTACTGGTAAATACCGGGTTCTGCGGCATGGGTGGGAGGTTAGATACGTGGTTTGGCTATTGCCTTCGGGTGGTGGAGAGGGATCGTTGATGGTAACAATAGATCAAGGTATCAGTATGGTGAGGTGATACCCACACGGTATTGCCGATACTGTATTGGTTGTTTTTTTTCTTTGAAAAGAAAGTTAAAAAAAAAAAGAAAAAAATTTGTGTCGGTTGTGTCGGTCGATACAGAGACAGAAGTGTGTGGTGGCCAGACTTGAAGGGGAAGTTTTCCGTGAAATTTGCTTATAAGTTCTTTTCCCAGAGACTGCTGCTAAATCGAGCCTGGACTGGTGTTTGGAAATCTGCAGCCTGGACTGGTGTTTGGAAATCGAGCCTGGACTCGTATTAAAGTTTTTGGATGGTGTGTAGCATGAGCAGAATTCTTACCATTGACAACGTAAGAAAGAGGGGATGATTATCCCAAATGTTTGTGTGCTATGTCAGAGAGCTGCAGAATTGGTGGTCCACATTTTTATCCACTGTCCTATTGCAGCTTGTATCCAGAACTTCCATCGTAGACTGCTCAGTATTATTGGTTGTTTTCCTCTATCTGGCTCCGACAGTTGGCTGGGTTGCAGATTGCTGCCTCTTGCTATTTTGGGTGGTCTGGAACAAGGATCAAAATTTCGGCCGATAATTCAAATTATCGGCTGAATCTTATTGGTTTCGGTTGGCACTGAAACGAAATTGAGATCCGAAATTTTGGGCATCTTAATGTGTGGAAGAGAAAATTTCGGCCAAAATGTCAAATTTTCGGTTTTGGTCATGCCTGAAACCGAAAAAGAAATCGATATTTTGATCCTTGGTCTGGAATGAGAGGAATGGTTGAATTTTCGAGAACTGGCATTGCATGGTTGCCAATATCTTACGATACACGATACTATAGAGAACAATATGTATCTATGATGTGTATCTTTTATTAATTGTATCTTATGATACATTATGATACGTTGCGTTACAAGATACGAACGATGAAATTCCATTTATCTACGGAATTGATCGGCTATTCGATTAATTCTAAATTAATCTAGAGATTACACGGGACCAAAGTCCACAAACCAAATCCACTATGAAATAAATAATTACAAGGAGTTTCGAATGATATACCGACACATGCACGTATCAAACCCCTAAGCAACTCAACTTCCCATCTCGGGTCACCTCCACAGTTTCCAGATTTGTAAGCTCTCCTCAACCGTTGATGAATGCACAATGATCCACCTTGAAGTTCACAAGGCTATCAATCACACACCCTAATCTCTAGGGCACAACACACTCAGCTCACTTGAGTAAAACAGTATAAGATGAAAGGTGAAGAGGGGAGGAAAACCTTTGAATAAAACTATTTTTGCAAATCAAAATGATTCAAAAGGTTGAAGATGATGGAGTTCTAGGGTTTTCTCTCAAGGAGGAAGAAGCTCTCTTAGCTTGCTTACCTTCCCTCCTATTTTCAAAACACTTTTATCAAAACCCTAAAACCCTCAAAAGACTAAAAACTCAGAAAAGTTTAAAAAGCCCTTTTTCACAAAAGGAACCAGGAGTGAGGATGGTTGTCTCGTGAACCACAGCGAGCTGTGATTCAAGTGACCACGAACTGTGATCACAACTCGTTGTGAATGTCGCTGCAGCTCGTTGTGGGCATTACAGCTCGCTATGGTCACTATCACAGCTCGCTGTGGACACTCAGACAACCCACAACAACTTGCTGTGAACCTCACTTCTGGTTATTTAAACACATTTTCAAAGGACTTTTAAAAGATAAACTCAGGTCAAGGATGTGTGACTGATAACCTTGATTAATCAAGGCAGGACCCATCCATCTTGGCACGCACACTTCCTAAGGTAGATCTACACGGATTTTGGAGTAGAATGTGACAAACAGGGTCTAACAATCTCCCCCTTTGTCACATTCTACGACAAAAATCATGTTTACATCAAATAAAAAAGAACTACATCATAATAGTCCCACTAATCTATACATTGATCTATATGAGAAAGCAAAAAGAAAAGTACATGAACTCTTAGATCTCTCCCTAAATCTATGCCTATCCTAAGCCAAGATGGGCCTTGATCAATAACCTGCAAAACAGATAATCTAGAGGCATATATCCACAATCAGTTATATCATGATCAGATTTATCAGCCCTTTTTTGTAAACATTTCTCCCCCTTTTTGTCGGAATTGACAACGGGAGACAATCACAAACAACACATGGCGCCACATGGCCACCACAATTATCTAGCAGCCATAAAATAACAAATAGCAAATAACAAATACCACCAATAATCATTTAGATTAAACTAAGCATTAACAGCCACAGTTAAGCATGTCCAACATAAAACAATGAAGATCCACCAAAAGAAAATAAACTACAGCCCCATTAAACAAACCGGAGCACAACCAATATCCATAGTAACGGAGTATCTTAACCAACTATCAAACTAAAAAAATGTATCATCCATAGACACCCACAATTTAAACATGTCCAATAAAAACACAACCAACTGTGAAACTGAAATCGTTCAACTGACAAAAGGAAACGAAATACTTCCCTGATCAAGCTTGTCCACCAGCACTCGATGCATCATCACCACCTGGCACACCATCATCTGACTCCTCGGATGCGTGCCACTGCGCGAAATCATCTACCAAACCGTTAACGTGAGACTCCACAATGGCCACGTCATTCCGTAAGGCACAGATAGCCCTATCTACGGAGTCGAATCGACTTAAAACTAAATTTTGAAACTCAAGTGTCGAGAGAGGTCGATCACGAGTCGGGGTAGATGACGACGCAGTCGGGGTGGTTTCGAAGGTCATTGTGCCTATTCCAAGTGGTCTCAGCCGTAGAAAGATGGGAAGGTAAAAAATCAGTGGTCTGAGAGGTTTGGACCGAAAACGCGGGCATGTCGATGAACTGTGCAATGAGTTTGGACACAATGATCGGGAAGGGAATCGACACATTCTCTCCCTTGCGCCAATGCACCGACCGCGAATAATCCACCAAATGGCGGTGGAAGCACACACCGAACGATGGGTGTCGATCAATCACATGAGAAACATCTCAGGAATCCTAACTTCATTAAAATTTCTGACCTTCGGCCAAAGAATGTCGAAGATCAGAAACCGCATGATGTAGAACTGAAGTTTTAGAGATTTTGCGGGGATGGCTGATTTCGGATTCAACCCTTGAGAGATACATATGTGATCGACGACTGTCTGCCACGAGAGATCGGACAAGTCATCGGAGGGGGAATCTGAATCACGGGGATAAAAAAAAACCCCATTGGGACCAAGAGGAATCCCAAGAATCTTAGAGATGGAGGCAAGGGTGACAGTGATTTTGGTGTCGAGGACATACAACACAAGTTTTTTTTCTTCCGGGGAAGAGGTACTCGACACAGACTCGCAGTTTGCATAAAAATACAGAATTAATTCAGAATATGCGGAACCATGAATCGAAAATAAGGGGACCCATTGACGAGATTGGATCTTACCAAGAAACGAGTACTCCGACAGGCACCCTAGATCAAAGTGCTGCTCCATCGCCAAGGACCGTTGTCGTAGATATGAATATGCCAGAATTGTATTACTTGATTTGCAACCCAAGAAAGCATGTGAGCTCACCAAGAAGACTCATTTCAAATTCAAATTTCATTAGATTAGAAAACCATTCAGTTTTGGGCTCATGTGTGGATCCAAAAACAATATCATCCACATAGATTTGAGCCACAGTTAGCACATCATTTTCTCTTAAAATAAAAAGAGTTTTGTTAACTCTATCAAAACCGTTTGACACTAAGAACTTTGTCAAACGTTCATACCAAGCACAAGGGGCCCTCTTTAGCTTGTAGAGAGCCTACTTCAACGTATACACATGAAGAGGGTTGTGAGGGTCTTCGAAACCTTTCGGTTGCTCGACGAACACTTCCTCTTGCAACAAACCATTAAGAAAGGCACTTTTGACATCCATTTGAAATAGTTCGAACCCAAGGTTATAAGCTATATGCAACATAATGCGAATGGACTCCAATCTAGCAACAGGGGCAAAGGTTTCATGGAAGTCGATACCTTCAACCTGAGTGTAACCTTGAGCAACCAACCGAGCCTTATTTCTAATGACATTTCCCTTTCATCCGTCTTATTTTTGAAAATCCACTTAGTACCAATGACACGAATACTAGACGAACGAGGAACAAGGTCCCAAACATCATTCCTAGAGAATTGAAGTAACTCATTTTGCATGGCAAATATCCATTTTTCATCGAAGAGAGCTTCCTTCACATTTTCTGGCTCAAATGACGATGTGTAACACACATTACAAATGACATTAGCTACCTGCTTCAAGCTACGTTGAGTCTGTAAGCCAACACTTGGATCACCCAAGATGTCACTCGAAGAGTGACTTTTCATATCCCTAACATATAAAGGATGCTTCTTTCCGACACTAGTCGGTTCGTCAACTACGGGAGTAGAAGAATCATTATTCTCATCGGTTGGTTGACTCTATTTAAGAGGAATAGCAGGGGAGTGTACCAACATCAGAAGCAACATGAGGATCCAGATTGTCATCACCATCATTGATAATACGTGAATTACCAACAAGGTCATCAATGACCACATCGTATGACTCCATCATGGTCCGAGTTCTCAAGTTGAAAACACGATAAGCTCGACTATTTTGAGCACAACCAAGGAAAATTCCGAGGTCACTCTTGGGATAAAAAATTCCCAAAGTATCACGATCATTCAAGATGTAGCATTGACTTCCAAAAGTTTGGAAGTGACTCACTTTTGGCTTCTTGTCATTCTAAATCTCATAGGGTGTTTGGATAGTACCAGGACGCACAAGCACTCTATTAGATATATGACAAGTTGTGGAGAGATTTTCTGCCCAAAAATGTTGGACCAAATCTTTGACATTTAACATGACACGAGCCATCTCTTGAAGCACACGATTTTTACGTTCAACCACTCCATTTTGTTGAGGAGAGGAAAACTCTTGCATAATTCCCAAGGAATTGCAAAACTCATCAAACTTAGAATTACTGAACTCACCACCTCTATCACTCCGAATACACTTGACATTAAAACCTTTTTTTACCTGACAACGTCTAACTAACATTGATGATAAAATCATCAAAGGCTCCAGATTTCTCCCTCAAAAAGGCAATCCAAGTATATTGAGTGTAATCATCCACCATAACTAAGATATATTTCTTTCCTCCAATACTGCTAACTTTCATTGGTCCAACAAGATCAAAATGAATAAGATCAAAAACCCGAGAGGTAGCAGTATCAGAGAGTTTCTTGTGAGGAGCTCGAGTTTGCTTGCTCAACTGACAAGCACCACAAACTGAGTTGAAACCTTTTCTTAGTTTTGGTAGACCTTTGACAATTTTGTCGTTAGCAATTTTCACAAGGTCCTTTGTATTCATGTGACCTAGACGACGATGCCGCAGTTCAAGCCCATTACTAGAAGCCAACAAACAAGAGGGATTAGATTGCACATGAAACATGTAACAATTATCAGACGATCTGATTCCACTTAGAAAAACATTTCCAGATTTATCCACTATAGAGCACCCTGACTTAGTAAAAGTGATGTTCATCCCTTCATCACACAGTTGACTGATGCTAATCATATTTTTCATCAACATTCAAAACTTCCGAGAGTTTAGGACATCCAGGAGCATCGACAACTCCTTTCCCAACTATCTTGGAACTGCCCCCATTACCAAATGTGACAAAACCAGACTCACATTTTTTAAGAGATGAAAAATATGACTTGTTTTCAGTCATGTTTTGAGCACCCACTGTCAAGAAACCACTTAGATAGCTCAAAGGCTTGCAACGCAGTATGTGCAACCAAAACATTTACATAAATTTTCTTCACCCATTTCCACCACTCCATCAAATTTCCAAGATCCCTCAATCGATAGATAACTATCGTGTCATGCTTTTGGCGAAAAAGGTTCATTTTCCTTACAGGACATGTGAGGTTTATGTGTCCTTTTCTACCACAGTAGAAACAAATTGAACCCTTTTTGTCGCTATCCATTTTAGGATTTTTTTTTTTTTGGGGGGGGGGGGGGGGGGGGTAGGCAAAAGAGAAGGTAAAATGGATGAAGTGACACTGTTTCTATTTCCTGGGAGTTTGGGAACATATTTCAATTTTTCATTTCCTTTCTTCCTAGAAGCAGAGTGATTTACCTCCTTAAAACCCAAACCAGTTTTATCATTCTAGCCTTTGCAGGCATCCCAAGCTCTTTGAGTGTCCACCCCAGCATTTTGCAATTTTTCTAGGGTGACCTTTTCATTTGAAAGCTCTTTCTTGAGCCTTTCATTCTCAATACACAGACTGTTGTATTTGGAGCAATACCCAGCTCCTTCAAATTCCAAAAGCTTGACTTTGTCTTTAAGTTTTTGACATCATTTTTCAAAATACCAACCTTTTCAACCAAAAAATTATACTCAACATTTTTTGAGACACACGAGGATGTGAGAAATGACAATTCTTTGATTAACTTTACCTTGTATTTGTTCAATTGCACGCTTACAAGGTAAAGTTTGTCATAGGCATCATTGATGTCTACTTGATCCTCCTCTTCATCCGAAACAACAGGACTAGCAAGAGGATTATCTTGACTCTCTTCATGAATGGACGCTACAAATGCTCGAAACCCATGTTGCGACACATTTGGCTCATCAGAGGAACTCTCCTCACTAGTGTCATCTTCTTTTGCCACGACCATGACTTTAGATTTACCAACACTATTCTTTGGGACAATCATAAGCAAAATGCCCATAGCCGCGACATTTCAAGCACTGCATTTCCTCAGATGATTCTTTATGAGATTTTTTGACTAAAACCTTTAGTTTTATCATAGGACTTACCACCGCTCTGTTTACTTTAGATTTACCAACACTGTTCTTTGGGACAATCATAAGCAAAATGCCCATAGCCGCGACATTTCAAGCACCGCATTTCCTCAGATGATTCTTTATGAGATTTTTTGACTGAAACCTTTAGTTTATCATAGGACTTGCCACCGCTCTGTTTATTTTTGAAAAATTTCTTAAATTTCTTGACAAATAAGGCAAAGTCCTCATGATCATCACTTTCATAATTCTCATCTTTATTCTTTTTCTTAGAGGATCGGAAAGCAACACCTTTGGTCTAAACCTTTCAGGCAAAGGATCTTAGAACCTTCCTGACAATTTTATTTGGTGGTATCTCCTCTCCAAGGTAGAAGGAACCATTGACTATATCATTTAGCTTAGTATAGAAGTCTATAAACTTCTCATCATCATCCATTTGAAGACTTTCAAATTGTGTTGTTAGCATTTGCAATTTGTTAATCTTTACTTGTGGAGTCCCTTCAAAAGTGGTGTCTAGGATATTCTAGGCTTCTCTAGTCACCTCACAATTACAAATCCTCTTAAACTTAGAAGCCATTACAACTCCAAAAATGACATACAATGCTCTAGAGTTATCATTGGCAGCTTGTTTTTTTTCACTGCTTAACGGTTAGCGAGTTTTACAGTGATTTTCTCAATTCCATCTAAATGGACCATTTCTTGAGGTCGTGACTAACCAGTCTCGACTGCTGACCAAACCATGAGATCCATATATCTAAGAAGAGCCCTTATCTTAGCCTTCCAATAAGGATAATTATGACTATCAAACAACGGAGGTCGTGTGACGGGGGCGCCAACATCATGGATATAGGCTATGGACCATATCGTGTGTACCGGCGTCGGCAGAAGCGGAACGGAAATCAGAACCAGGCTTAAAGGAGCAAAATCTGCGTATTGGAGCAATGCGCAGTCGATCGATTGACCCCATGCTTCCATTGATCGACTGTGGTCAGTGGGAACTTATTTTTGGCGAAGTTATATATATATATGCTTCGATCGATCGAGCACATTTTCGATCGATCGATTATTTAGTGACCCGAGAGCTATATTTCATATATATATGCTCGATCGATCGATGCTACTCATCGATCGATTGATTTTTCGCGAAAAGGGGCTTTTGTCAGAATTCAAATTTAAGTATTAGGGGCAAATTTGACTTATTTTGGTGCTTTATTGTGTAGGGTTTTCTTTTGTAGACCTCCTATATAAAGTCTCTTAATAAACAATGTAGGGATTGATTATTGATGATGAATGAAAGCTATTGCTTGTGTGTTTGAGATGAGCCATTGTTGAAGAGTGATTCTTCTTCTTCCCGAGATGAGTTTGGTACGAGGCCAAGGGTGTGATGCTCACAATTTTATCTCTTATCTTTATCTTTGTTTATCTATTCTTTGCTTTTATTTTATTCTCATAAGCCCTAAATCCATCACCATTTCAAGTACTCTGAAACCATAAACCCCAGTTTTCATCTAAACCATTAAATCGACTCGATTCAATAACCCTAAATATCATCCCAGCCATTTAACCAATCTAAACCCTTGAATCGACCCGATCTCTAAATCCTTGAGAAATTTGAGATTCCATCATTGAACCACGAGCGAATTCCCTAATCTGGAAGCGGCTAGAGTTCTACCTCTAGGATCTTCCTCCGCAAGACTAACAGATCTAGCGCAGCGGATCGGACCCTACCTGAATCGAATGTGATCATCAGAATGAAAAACTACAAACCTTAAGGTATTCGCGTTATTTTCTTATTCATTGTTCAAATTAGTTTAGTTTAATTTCGACAATTAATTAAATCATAGCAGTCACGTAGTTTAGGATTTTGTCCTGCGTCAGTTTTGGTATCAAAGCCAAGTTCTAGGTTAGGGCATATTTTTGTGACATTTAATTCCATTGCATTTTAATTTTCATTGCATCTTATTTCAGTTATTGTCAAAGTGCGCACCTCTAGTGTTCGATAAAATTTTTCTTTCATTGTGGTTCATATTTTGTATGCCCATTTAGAACCCGTACTAGTAATTGTGGTCACCATGGACATGAATGAGATTGCCGATGTTCTTCATGGCATGAGAACTGAATTAAAAGCGATCAATGATCGAATGGCTGCCATGGAGACGACCCAAAGGAACCTTGAAACTTCCTATGATAGGTTGCTAGACCGAGTCAACCGGTTAAAGGAGGATGATGAGTACCTCGAACCACACCGTGAGCGTAATGGTCCACGTTTCGAACGAAATGGCTTCTAACATAATCGGAACCGGAATCATAGGATGGATCATCGTGGACATGACTACGATCGGGAAGGGAAACTCCTCAAAAATGTCCTAGTTGAGTTCCCAACCTTCGATGGAAGCTTGGACCCTAAAGTCTTCCTCGATTGGTTATCCGACATGGACCAGCACTGAGTGGTTTGACATGAGTGATGAGCGATGCGTCAGACTCGCCAAAATGAAACTCGCCAAGCCCGACTCTTTTGGGTCAACATTGAACACATCAGAATGAATGCGGGTTGTGTTCCCATTTCCCGTTGGGAGGACATGAAGGAGCGACTTACAGAGAAGTACGTTCCTTCCTCATACTATCATTGTCTCCTCGATCAATGGAAAAATTTGCACCAAAGTAGTATGCCCGTAGCGGATTACATTGATAAATTCGAAGAATACATGATGGGAGCCAAAGTGTCCGAAGATCCTCAGGTGCTATCCAGATTTCGCACCGAATTGTGGTTTGACTTGTGAAAAGAGTTAGTCTCTCACCCTGTTGAGACTCTCGCTGAATGTTACACCATCGTTCAAGACCTTGAATGATGTTTGAAAATGATGCTGGTGAGGCGATCTGAGTCTCATTTCGGTCAACCTCGTACCGGAGAAGTGGTGCTAGAAATCCGCCTCCCAAACTCACACAATCCACATCTACCAATGTGCGATTTGACAAAGGAAAGGGTGTAGTCGGAGAATCCTCGAAGAGCGGTTCTCAAATCAAGTGCTATAAATGTCATGGGTTGGGACACTTTGCAGCCCAATGCCCTACAAGAGCTCCTTAAAGGAATCTCCTCTTTGAAGGAGAGGAAGACGAATGAGAAGGTTTTTTTGAAGCAGAAGTCTTTGAGCCGAATGCCACACCTAGTGATGAGGAAGGTAATGACATGGGTCGTGCTCTAGTTGTGAGGTGTACCTTTGCACAACCTCAACGGGATGAAAAGGAGGATTGGCGGATGTCTTTGAGCCGAATGCCACACCTAGTGATGAGGAAGGTAATGACATGGGTCGTGCTCTAGTTGTGAGGTGTACCTTTGCACAACCTCAACAGGATGAAAAGGAGGATTGGCGGATGGAGAACATCTTCTACACCTTTGCCACATGTGGGACAAAAAACTGTAGGGTTATCGTGAATAACGGAAGCTGCACCAATGTGGTGTCAGAACATACCATCACCGGCTTAGGGCTCACACCCGAAGCCCACTTGAGACCTTACAAAGTCGCATGGGTTGACTCCTCATCCATTCCCGTGTCTCAGAGGTGTCGCGTACCAATACAATTGGGTTCATACTCTGACACCTTATGGTGCGATGTGGTGCCGATGGATGTGGGCCACATTATATTAGCGAGGCCATGACTATGATTTGAACGTGATCATTTTTGGGCGATTTAACGTTTGTACATTCAATTACAAGGGCAAGAAAATCACTCTTAACCCTTTGGCGCTCTCAAAGCACCATCGACCAACAAAGTCGAGAAGAAGGGCAGTCAGTCCAAGACCATTAACCTTGTGAGCCCTTCAGAGTTTGAGAAAGCAGCATTAGATGAGCCCTTCAGAGTTTGAGAAAGCAGCATTAGATGAGAGTGTGGTGTACGTAATTGTCACCGTTGAGAGTGCTCATGAGTCAGTGAGTGAGTACCCCAAGGAGGTCGAGCCGATCATGAATGAATTTGCGGATGTCTTCCCAGAAGACTTACGCAATGAGCTCCATCCCATGCATAACATTCAACATGCCATAAACTTGGTACCCGGATCTACCCTACCGAACCTGCCCCACTACAGGTTGAATTCGGTTGAGCACATCGAGTTGACTTGACAAGTCGATGAGCTCCTTCAAAAGGGGTTCATCCAAGAGAGTTTGAGCCGGTGTACTGTACCCGCATTACTCACACCTAAGAAAGATGGTACATGGCACATGTGTGTAGACAGTTGTGCGATCAATAAGATTACAGTTATGTACCGGTTTCCCATATGGATACTCGATGACATGCTCGATATGATGGTTTGGGCCACTATCTTTTCCAAGATAGACCTTAACAGTGGCTACCATCAAGTCCGAATCCGGCCGGGTGATGAGTGGAAAACCGTCTTTAAGACCAAAGATGGTTTTTATGAGTGGATGGTCATGCCTTTTGGGCTATCTAATGCCCTAAGTACCTTCATGAGGCTTATAACCCAAGTATTGAGGCCATTCCTGGGCAAATTCCTTGTATATTTTGACGACATTCTGATTTACAGTCATGACAAGGAACAATACATTATCTACCTAAGGTTGGTTTGTGAAGCCTTGAGGGGAGAATGGTTATATGTGAATCTCAAGAAATCCACATTCATGCAACAATCCGTTGTATTCTTGGTATTCATTGGTTGATGGGATTGTTGTGGTCCCCGAGAAGGTTAAGGCCATTGTGGAGTGGCCCGAGCCTAGGAATATTCATGATGTCCGTAGCTTCCATGACTTGACCACGTTTTATCGTCGTTTCATCCGCAACTTTAGCACCATCATAGCTCCCATTACTGATTGCATGAAAAAGGGGAGTTTCAATGAAGCAAAGCTGCGGCGAGGGCTTTTGTCGAGATAAAAGAGAAAATGATTACTGCACCCGTCATGCGGCTACATGACTTTTCTAAAGTCTTTGAAGTAGCATGTGACGCGTCGGGTGTCAGGATAGGCGGAGTGCTTAGCCAAGAGGGTCACCCAGTGGCCTACTTTAGTGAAAAGCTTAACGAGGCGAAGCAGAAATATTCCACCTACGATAAGGAGTTTTATGAGGTCGTCTGATCTCTTTGGTATTGGAAGCATTACCTAAGACTGCAGGAATTTTTGTTATTTTCTGACCATGAAGCCTTACGCTTCCTTGCGTTATAGAAAAAGTTGAATCCGAGGCACGTGAAATGGGTTGAGTACCTTCAAGGGTTCACATTCGTGTTAAAGCATCAGGCCGGTGCTTAAAACCAGGCAGCTGATGCACTTAGTCGATGGGTGATGACTTTGCACACTTTGAGCACCGAGGTCGTTGGATTTGAGCAGTTGAAACAAAATTATCCCGAGTGCCCAAATTTTGGAGTGGACTACACTGCTCTCTTTAATAATCCAAATAGCCTTAACTCCAAGTATACCTTGCAGAATGGGTATCTATTTAAGGGAAATCGTCTATGCATCGCTCGTACTTCATTGCACATCTTTCTTATTTGGGAGTTACATGCTGGAGGGATTGCCGGACATTTTGGCCGCGACAAGACCATTGCACTCGTTGAGGATAGGTTTTATTGGCCTAGCTTTATGAGGGATGTCTCCCGGCTTGTGAGACAGTGCCGCACATGCCAAGTGGCAAAGCAAAGCAAATAGAATACCGGTTTGTACACCTCGCTACTCCGTGCCACACGCTTTGTGGCAAGACATCTCTATGGATTTCGTGCTCGGATTTCCCAAGACTCAACGAAAGCACGACTCCATCTTTGTGGTAGTGGACCGTTTTTCCAAGATGAACCACTTCATACCCTGCTCCAAGACCCAAAGTTTTAAAAATCGGCTAGGGCGACCGCCTGGGCGGGTCGGGTCCCTAGCCGATCCGATTTTGCTTGGGGCGCCTACTGAGGCGGGTTGAGTCTTGGGCGTCCGCCCAGCCCGCCCGGGAGGGTCCAAAATCGAATTGGGGCGGGTCGGGGCGGGTCTATATATATGTATATCGGGTTTTTTTTGGGATTTCATTTGCAATCGAAGGTTTGGGGTTTAGGGCTTCAGATGACTCTCGGTCTCTTCCTCTCTTCCATTCACCAGTGACCACCAGCGACCACCAACGACCACCGGCAACCACCAGCGACCACCGGTGAGCACCAACGACCACCGACGACCCTCCGGTAAGGGTTTTTTTTTTTGTTCAATTCGTTTTTCCCCTTATATATATATATTTAATTTTTTTCCATCATCTGCTATTCTTTTTTTTGACGCACAGGGATTCGACGATCCTTCCACCGGCGTGCATCAAGGCTCTGGCTCCGGCACCGATAGGTACTTTTTTTTTTTTTTTTCTTCTTCTTCTACGGTGTCCTCTGTATACTAATTTTCTTATTTTTTTTTCAGTTGCTATTTTTTCTACTTCAAAGCTCTGACACAGGTTTTTTTTTTTTTTTTTTTTTTTCTGGTTTTTCTTCTTTTTTCTGTTTTTTTTTGCATCAGTTTTTTTTTTCTTTTTCTTCTTTTCATCTCTTGATCCTTCATTGATTAGCTGCACTGGATCCCTTTTTTTCCTCTTCTTTCCTGCGCGGTACAGTGTGTGTGTGTATATATATAGAAAAAAATTAAATATATGTGAGACTGTGTGTGTGAGTGCTACAGTGCTAATGACCAGTGTGTGCATATATATATATATATATATATATATATATATATATATATATATATATATATATAGGGAGCCATTACTTGCACATGTTTTTCAAGTGATTGCACCGTATTTAAAGAATGACTTGGTATTTTAGGAACATGTGATATGTAAAAATGTAATATGGGCCATCTGATTTGAAGTTTATGATTAATAGATCTCTGGTACATAAAATTGGAGCAGAACATGATACGTGTCATATGATCTATTGTAGTCAACTGTTGAATTATATAATAGCCTTTGACTCCATTTAATCAAATGATGAAAGTTATATTTTGTTCTAATATTTTGCAATTGATATCTTTAAATCATGGGCTTCAAATCAAACGGCTTGTAATCTAATGTTGTGTTTTTCATAGATATAAAATTGAATGTATATATTAAATATATACATTTATGATTAAATTTGAAATATATATATATAGTGGCGATCTTGGCCTTGGCCCGCTTCGTGATTTCATGAACATCCCCCAACCGAACCCGCTCGACGATTTTAAGAACATTGCTAAGATCTCTGATGCGGCTCATATCGCAAAATTATTTTTCGCAGAGATTGTGCGTCTTCATGGTCTACCCAATACCATCGTATCGGATAGGGACATCAAGTTCACCAGTTATTTCTTTATGATACATGATGGGTACTATGCTTTAGTTCTCTTCGTCTTATCATCCTCAAATTGATGGCCAAACGGAATCCACCAATAGGAGCTTAAGTAATCTCTTCCGTTGTCTTGTTGGTGATCATCCTAGGACTTGGGATTCTACTTTGCCCATAGCCTTGTTTGCATACAATAATTCTGTAAATAAGTCCATAGGCATGAGTCCATTTGAGGTCGTACTTAGTCATAGGCCTAGAACACCCCTTGATTTAATCCCCATGTCTGCATCCCATGGAGTGTCTGAGTCCGCCGATGCATCCGCACAACATATTCACAATTTGTATGCCGAAATTAGATAGAAAATTAATGCGAGCAATGAACAGTACAAAGTAGTTGCGGATGCGCATAAGCGTTTCAAAGAATTTCAGATTGGAGATCATGTGATGGTTCGGGTTAGGCCTAAACGATTCCCATCGGGGATTGTAAGGAAGCACCAGGCCCGCGACGCTTGGCCATTTAGAATTGTGGCAAGGAGCGGACCTAATGCGTATGTTCTCGACCTTCCTCCGGATATTGGGATCAGCTCTACGTTCAATGTGGAGGACCTAGTTCCTTCTTTGAGCTCAACCCCACCTCCTTGCAACCCTTTTCAAACTACTACTACCCATACACCCACCCAACCTTGCAGCCCCTACCCCTTCCCTCCCCAAGCAGGCAGAAGAAAGATGTAATTGAATGGATATTGCAAGATCTTGTGGTGTCCACCCGCGATGGAGGATATCAGAAGTATTTGATCAAATGGATGGGCAAGCCAGATTCCGAAAACACGTGGCTACATGAGGACGAGGTTCACAGCCTAGACTCCAACATGCTCGATCGATATCACGACTCAGCTTCATCGGTGATGAAGCCTTTTTGGTTTGAGAGAATGACGGGGACGCCAACATCATGGACATAGGCTATGGACCATATCGTGTGTACCGGCGTCAGAAGAAGCGGAGTCGATCGATCGATCCATGAGTTTGGTGTGATGCAAAGGGTGTGATGCCCACAATTTTCTCTTATCTTTATCTTTGTTTATCTATTATCTACTTTTATTTTATTCTCATAAGCCCTAAATCCATCATACTCTGAAACCATAAACCCTAGTTTTCATTCAACCCGATTCAAAACCAGGCTTAAAAGAGCAAAATCTGCATATTGGAGTAATGCGCAGTTGATCGATCGACCCCATGCTTCGATTGATCGACTGTGGTCAGTGGGAACTTATTTTTGGCGAAGTTATATTTTATATATACATATATATATATATATATATATATATATATATATATGTTTCAATCGATCCAGCACCTTTTCGATTGATCGATTATTTAGTGACCCGAGAGCTATATTTCATACATGTATGCTCGATCGATCGATGCTACTCATCGATCGATTGATTTTTCGTGAAAAGGGGTTTTCGTCAGAATTCAAATTTTAGTATTAGGGCAAATTTGTCTTATTTTGGTGCTTTATTTGTGTAGGGTTTTCTTTTGTAGACCTCCTATATAAGGTCTCTTAATAAACAATGTAGGTATTGATTATTGACGATGAATGAAAGCTCTTACTTGTGTGTTTAAGATGAGCCATTGTTGAAGAGTGATTCTTCTTCTTCCCGAGATGAGTTTGGTGCGAGGCCAAGAGTGTGATGCACGCAATTTTATCTCTTATTTTTATC
The DNA here is from genome assembly GCA_021018995.1 of Chloranthus sessilifolius. Taxonomy (NCBI): domain Eukaryota; kingdom Viridiplantae; phylum Streptophyta; class Magnoliopsida; order Chloranthales; family Chloranthaceae; genus Chloranthus; species Chloranthus sessilifolius. Next base: position 120,606,684 of record CM037590.1, on the reverse strand, counting down.
TTTGTTTATCTATTTTCTGCTTTTATTTTATTCCCATAAGCCCTAAATCCATCAGTTCAAATATTCTAAAACCATAAACCCTAGTTTTCATTCGACCCGATTCAATAACCCTAAATCTCATCCCAACCATCTAACCAATCTAAACCCTTGAATCGACCCGATCTCTAAATCCTTGAGGAACTTGAGATTCCATCATTGAACCATGAGCGAGCGCCCTAATCTGGAAGCGGGTAGAGTTCTACCTCTAGGATTTTCCTTCCGCGAGGCTAACAGATCTAGCGCAACGAATCGAACCCTACCTGAATCGAATGTGATCATCCGAATGGAAAACTACGATTCTTAAGGTAGTCGCATTATTTTCATATTCATTGTTCAAATTAGTTTAGTTTAATTTCGGGAATTAATTAAATCATAACATTCACGTAGTTTAGGGTTTTATCCTGCGCCATTGTGTTGTGGAAATTCCCTCTCTAGGTAAATCAGAATTTCCTGAATACGCTGTAGACGCTTGATTAAAAAAGAATCAAAATGAGCAAACCTTGCTTTGATACCAATTGAAATTCCGTGTTTCTACGGAATTGATCGGCTATTCGATTAATTCTAAATTAATCTAGAGATTATATTATAAACAACAATCACCATAATACAAGATATACGTGGAAACCCAATCATTGAGGAAAAACCACGGGATCGAAGTCCACAAGCCAAATCCACTATGAAATAAATAATTACAAGGAGTTTCGAATGATATACCGACACATGCACATGCCCTATCAAACCCCCAAGCAACTCAACTTCTTATCTCGGGTCGCCTCCATAGTTTTCAGATTTGTAAGCTCTCCTCAACCGTTGATGAACGCACAACGATCCACATTGAAGTTCACAAGGTTATCAATCACACACCTTAATCTCTACAACACACTCACTTGAGTAAAACAATATAAGATGAAAGGTGAAGAGGGGAGGAAAGCTTTTGAATAAAACTATTTTTGCAAATCAAAATGATTCCAAAGGTTGAAGATGATGGAGTTCCTGGGTTTTCTCTCAAGGAGCTTACTTACCTTCCCTCCTATTTTCAAAACACTTTTATCAAAACTCTAAAAACCTCAAAAGGCCAAAAATCCGGAAAAGTCCAAAAAGCCCTTTTTCACAAAAGGAACCAGGAGTGAGGATGGCTGTCTCGTGAAGTTCACATTGAAGTTCACAAGGTTATCAATCACACACCTTAATCTCTACAACACACTCACTTGAGTAAAACAATATAAGATGAAAGGTGAAGAGGGGAGGAAAGCTTTTGAATAAAACTATTTTTGCAAATCAAAATGATTCCAAAGGTTGAAGATGATGGAGTTCCTGGGTTTTCTCTCAAGGAGCTTACTTACCTTCCCTCCTATTTTCAAAACACTTTTATCAAAACTCTAAAAACCTTAAAAGGCCAAAAATCCGGAAAAGTCCAAAAAGCCCTTTTTCACAAAAGGAACCAGGAGTGAGGATGGCTGTCTCGTGAACCACATCGAGCTGTGATTCAAGTGACAGCTTGCTGTGAATGCCATTGCAGCTCGCTGTGGACATTACAGCTCGCTATGGTCACTATCACAGCTCGTTGTGGACACTTAGACAACCCACAGCAACAGCTCGCTATGGATACACCCACAGCTCGCTATGAACCTCACTTCTAGTTATTTAAACACATTTTCAAAGGACTTTTAAAAGATAAAAAACACAGGTCAAGGATGTGTGATTGATAACCTTGATTGATCAAGGCAGGACCCATCTATCTTGGCGCACACACTTCCTAAGGGAGATCTACACGGATTTTGGAGTAGAACGTGACAAACAGTGTCTAACAAACAATATGCGTGATTCAATTATAACTATTTTTTATTTAAACAAATTATCACTTATTTTTCCCAACTTAGAATCTCCAAAAAGTTACAAAATAAAAGAACGAGAAGGAAGAGGAATAAGAAAAAAATGTTAATTTAACTAGTAACGAAGATATTGATGCTAATATTGGGGTTAGAGATGAATAATGAGAAGGCTTAATTTTTTTAAAGATTTTGGGATTATAAACTGGCAATGTCAAGAAACAACTATAAATTTTTTTTATTAAGTATAAGTTGGAACTTAAAAGACGCATCATATAAATATAATACAAGTATACAATATGGACTCTCACCACACTTATACTTGTGTAGGGTTTCTTTTTATGTAGTGGAAAATTGAAAGTTTATCATTTTACGTGACTGGATTTTTATCTCCACTTTATAAACAATTCCAATGAAATGTATTGTTCAATTTATTTTATTTAAATTCTAATTTCTAATGTGACAGATGATGGAATGAGTGTCTTTGACACTTAGCATTTCATAAATGATCATAGATTATTATTATTAGTATATACTATTTTTATTTTATTTTTAGGATTTTTATATATTTATGAAAATCTAAGTGTATTTTATGATAACTCGATATGATACGATACGTGATACAAAAATTCTAAATTACGATCCACGGTACGAGACACGATTTGACAACCTTACGACAGCAATATCCATGCCATTATTCTTTGGTTGATGAAGAAAATGATGGAATGGGCTGCCTTATCGAAGATCCTTTTGGGCTGTCAGCCTGACAAGATTGCTGATACACTGTTTTATACACCGGCTTGAGCTCATCCATTGTAATCAGCTTTTTTGTTTCTGCTATTTCGCGGTCTCTTTTATGGCTGCCTTTCCTTTTTCTGTTTTCTTTTTTCTTGGTTGCTTAAGCTCCATGCTTAGCAATGCTGATGTAATTTCTTCTTAATGAAATTGCTTATCCTTTTTTAATCGATCAAAAACAAAAAAGTTATCCTTTTCAACACAAGATCCATGGGTCAATGGACCTCTTTTCCTGTTAGGAAACAAACTGATAAAAAAGTGCAGAAACTACAGTTATTTATTGAATTTGTGCTGTTGCAGAAGTTATGATTCTGTTACTTCTGAATTGTGGGTGTGGTTATAAAGAATGCTAGACATGCCTTAATTTTTAACTATTGACTAATCTATAGATTTAAGGTATAAACTGTGGAGTTTTAATTATGAATGTGAACGTCTGACACTTTTTTTAAAAGTTTAGCTCGAAAGCAAAAACTTGAAAACCTTAGTTGATTTGACCAAGTTTCAGCTTGACTGATTAAGAGTTGATTCCAGAATGTGAAAATTAATAGCAGTTTTTGTAATTTGCTATCTTTAGCTATCTCAAATAGATGGGACAAGGCGATGATGATGCCATATATTTTGCTATCTGTAAACCCTTCCTTTTTGGGTACCTCTATTAGCGCCTACCGTTTTATTGACAGCGTCCACTTCTCCTATGAGGGAAAAGTCCCCCTATTGTCTCTCAGCCCCCTAAATACCCAGTTGAAACCCTCTTGAAAGCCACTGGAAATCCTCCCGAAACCCACTTGCAACTCTCTTGAAACCTACCCAAAACCCTCTTGAATCCTTCTTGAACCCACTTGAAACCCTCATTGCCATCGTTGACGTGACTTGCTGGAGTTAAAGGAAGTTGTCATTTGTCATTACTGGTAGATTTCGGGTGGGTATGAAGAGGGTTTTGATTTTGGGTTTCAGTTTGAGGAGGAAGAAGTGGGTGCTTCAGGTTGGTGCTCTCTTTTTGTTTAGTGTAAAAGAATTGAAAAAATAAATGGGTGTCCGACAGTAATTTCTAAACAATAAGTGGGCGCTTTCAATAAAGCGGAGGGCGTGAATAGAGGTACCATTTATTTTTTTATACACAATATTTTGTCTTATATTTAAATACTGACATTTCTGACAATGATGTCATTTACTTTCAAACCAGGTTAACATTCAATAAGGAGTCCAGAACCTTTAATAGAAGTTAATGATGAATCATGCTACAAATTCCTTTTCTGTGCTTACTATCGAAGCTGAAATTGATGCAAAACAAATACCTGCTAATGCTGCAGCCGAAGAAGGAAGTGATGCTTCCAAAACAGGTTAGAATGGATGATCTGGAATAACTCGCTTATTTTTAATGTTTAGTAGATAATTCATCGCCTTGGAGAGTTTTGGTTGACTCGTAAAAGTTTTTACACCACACCATGTTTGAAATTATCCAATGAATGTGATTTTTGTGCACATGATAGCTCCCAATGTGAACCTGATGGGGACGCCACTTACATGGACATTGGATTCGAATCGCACTGCTTCTATCGGCGTTAGAATAAGCGTAGAGGAAACCCGAGTACCGTAGCCTCAGAGGAGAAATAGACACAAACCGCTCGGAGAGCAATGCCGCAGAGAGTCCTCGCGCGAGCGAGTACTTAAAGTCGCGCGAGCGATGATGATCCTCGCGCGAGCAATGATAATTCTCGCTCGAGCGAGCTACAACACGGAATTTTATGCGAAACTTCTCTTTTTTGCGTTTTATTAGTATTAAAATTCTTTTATTTCGAACTTAATTATTGGTGGCCTATATATAGAGGCTTATAAAGACTTTTTAATTAGTTATTGAATATTTTGAATGCTTTTATGCTTGAATATTCTTTGCCTGAGATGGGTTTGGTGTGAGGCCGAAGGAGTGATTCCCAAAAGCAATCTTTGTTATCTTCTCTATTATCGATCTCTGTTTTCTTAACCTTTCTCTGTGGTGATTTAAATTTCTAAATCTCAATCTTTTGACTTCGATCCCAAAACCCTAAACCCCTTTTTGAACCCTAAATCCATCAGAGCCAAAACCCTAAACCGATCTGAAAGCCATAAGCCTTTTATAAACGGTAAATCCCTTTCACAACCCAACTTGGAATCCGTGAATCTACATCGGACTAAAGATGAGCACCTAAGCCTGTAAAAGCTAGAGTCCTATCTCCAGGCCAATCCTGCCTCGACTCTAAAAGTACTGTTTCGGCAAAATCTGCATAAAAATCAGATTCCGCATTTTAGGGTCGTTGTCTCGCGTCAATTTTGGTATCAGAGCCCTAGGTTTTCTAGGTTAGGGCATCTTTGCTTGTCATATTTATTTTATTACATTGTTTCTTTTTGTGAGTCGATATTGCATTCCATATTAGAACCCTAATAGACCTTGTGATCACCATGACTTTAGATGAGGTTCTTAATACTCTTAAAGCCATGCGAAAAGAATTGGGTGCGATTAATGCACGTCTGAATACCATTGAGCAAGCCCAAACATCCCTAAGAGTTGGTAATGATAGATTACGTGATCGAATCAACCAACTGGAAGAGATGGGTGGGCTGGAAAATCAGCACCAAGAGCGTGAGTGTCCTCACTTTGAACATAATGGTCGCCAAGACAACCAGAACCGTAGGGATCATCGTAGAGATGACTATGACCCCGAAGTTTAACTCCTTAAGAACGTTCGAGTTGAGATTCCGACTTTCGATGGAAGAATGGACCCTACCGTCTTCCTCGATTGGCTTTCTGACATGGACCAACGCTTTGATTGGTATGCCATGAATGAGGACCGTTGCGTTAGACTTGCTAAAATGAAGTTGGTTGGTCAATCTCGGCTTTTCTGGCTCAATGTTGAGCGCATTATGGTGAGCGCGTGTTGTCCTCCCTTACCGTTGGGACGACAATACGCTCACTTGGAGACATCACACTACGTCATATATCCATGATTTTAAATAAATCAATCATTCCATAAAGATCCGCATATAAACGCAACGGAAAAAAAAAACAACTATTAAAAGTGCACGCAAAATTTTTTTTTCTTCATCATGAGAACAATACTAAATTATGAGATAACAACCTATTATACCAAATTGTATGGTTACTCCTTAAATTAAACAAAACTGAAATCAAACATAATCCATCATTAGCCTGAACTTATTCATAAAACAATCTGAATTAAACATATAAAAATCTTTTCTAATGCATAAAGAAAATCCTAAAACTAAACTTCAAATCCATCTTCGCTCAGATCTGGATTCCGTCAATCATTGAAGCGTCTACTTCATCCACTCCATGTATAGCTGTACTCCCTGGAATCCCAAACAATCGGTTAGTTTACCAAGTAAACTGGTATGGACCAGACATGATGAGGCTAATAGAAAAGGTCCATAATTCAAATCATCTTATAAAAATCAAACAATAACAGAGATATAGCATGTGACATAAAGAATAAATAAAGCAATAGAATGCAACTGAAACATAGCATTAAATCTAAATAAACATTATGACTTGGGTCTCTACCCTAATTTCATGTATCGTTATTTTTAATTGTACATTTAATGCTCATGAATCGGCATACATAATGGACATGGTTATCTCTTTCTTAATCATTATCCTAATCTTCTCTGATCCTTCGATTAGTATCTACGTTAACCTTCACATAACTTCTCTTCAGTTAAGTAGAAAGCTTAAAGTTAAAGACCTTCTCCATCCCTTCAGATCTAATTCTATTTAGAATGCTTTAAGGTTTCCTATTTAAGATCTAACTCTATTTAGAATACTTAAGGTATCCTATTTAAGATCTAACTCTATTTAGAATTTCCTACATGGGTCTTAAGTGATTCTAAGGACCTTTAATTACTTAATGGGTCTTTAATTAGTTATTGGGTCTTTATTTACTTAATGGGTCTTTAATTACTTAATGGGTCTTTAATTAATTTACTAACATATTTTAAAAGTCGATTAAGCATTGTTAAATGCACCCCAATTATTACTAACACATATTTAAGGGCTTTTAGGGTATATTAATTAGATTAATTAATTATCATGAGTCATTATAAAATAAAGTACGAATTACATTCATGCGTAAAATTAATCACATCCATCAAATCAATTAAATTAATCATAATTACAAATCTAGAAAATAATTAAGGACTAAATAACGAAAAATCTCGTTCGTTACAGTTCCTTTATCCTACCACCAACACCTCTTCGACCAGTGAGAAAATTTACGTCAAGGTGGTATGCCCGTGACCGATTACATTGCCAAATTCGAAGAGTTCATGATGAGGGCAGAAGTATCGGAAGACCCTGAAATCACTCTTTTTAGATTTCACATCGGATTGCAACTTGATTTGCAAAAAGAGTTGATTTCTTGTTGTGCAAGATCTTGAACGGTACTTGAAAACTACGGTGGTGAAGAGAACCGAGCCCCGCCCCACTATAATAATCAATGATGCGTGAGGGACGATTCAATCCTCCTCCCAAACCTACACAACCCGCCCCTACCAATCCTAGGTTTGAAAAGGGAAAAGGTGTAGTCGGAGAATCCTCAAGGGTTAATTTTCAAGTAAAGTGCTATAAATGTCATGGGATGAGACACTTTACCGCCCAATGCTCTACGAAAGAACCGCAAAGGACTCTTCATTGAGGGAGAGGAGGATGATGATGAGGTAGTGGTTGAAGAAGAGGTATTTGAACCGGTTAGCACACCCAGTGATGAGGAGGGTGATGCTATTGGTCATGCTTTAGTTGTGAGGTGTGCCCTTGCACATCCTCAAAGGGATGAAACGGATGACTGGCGAAGGGAAAATATCTTCCACACCTATGCCAAATTTGGTGAAAAGAATTGTAGGGTCATCGTGGATAGCAGTAGTTGCACTAATGTAATATCAACTCATGCCGTACGCCGCTTAGGGCTTACACCCAAAGCCCACCCGAGACCTTATAAAGTCGCATGGGTCAATTCTTTATCCATTCCCGTGCCGAAAAGGTGTCGTGTACCGATTCAGTTAGGTTCTTATTCGGACACCTGATGGTGCGATGTGGTGCCGATGGATGTGGGCTATATCATTTTGGGAAGGTCGTGGCTCTACGACATGGACGTGACTCTTTTTGGTCGAACAAACATATACATGTTCATGCATAAGAGCAAAAAGATCACTTTACACCCTTTGCCTCCCAAAGCACCATCGACCAACACCGTCGAAAAGAAGGGCGAGTCTTCTAAATCCATTAATATTGTGGGCCCTTCTAAGTTCGAGAAAGCATCGATAGAAGAGAGTGTGGTGTACGTAGTTATCACCGTAGAGAGTGCTCCGGAGTCGGTGAGCGAGTGTCCCAAGGAGGTTGAGCCGATTTTAAAAGAGTTTAAAGATGTCTTCCCAGAAGACTTACCAAACGAACTCCCTCCCCTGCGTGATATCCAACACGTGATAGACTTGGTTCCTGATCTACCTTACCGAACCTGTCCCACTATAGGTTGAATCCGGTTGAGCATGCTGAATTGACTCGGCAAGTCAATGAGCTCCTTCAGAAGGGGTTCACCCAAGAGAGTCTAAACCCGTGTGCTGTACCTGCCCTACTCACTCCTAAGAAAGATGGTACATGGCGCATGTGTGTGGATAGCCGTGCAATCAATAAGATTACGGTTAAGTATCGGTTTCCCATACCAAGGCTCGATGATATGCTTGACATGATGGTTGGTGCCACTTTTTTTTCAAAGATAGACCTTAAGAGTGACTACCATCAAGTCCGTATCCGCCCTGGTGATGAGTGGAAAACCGCCTTTAAGACTAAGGATGATCTTTATGAGTGGATGGTCATGCCATTTGGGCTTTCTAATGCTTCGAGTACTTTCATGCGACTCATGACCCAAGTGTTGAGGCCGTTTCTAGGCAAATTCCTTGTTGTTTATTTCAATGACATTTTGATCTATAGTCATGACAAGGATCAACACTTGACCCACCTTAGGTTGGTTTGTGAAACCCTCAAGGGCGAGAAGTTGTTTGCAAATCTCAAGAAATGCACCTTCATGCAATGCTCTGTTGTTTTCTTGAGATTCATTATCTTGGCCAATGGAATGGTCATGGACCCCGAAAATGTTAGAGCCATTGTGGAGTGGCCCGAACCTAAGAACATACACGATGTCCGCAGCTTCCATGGCCTGACGACTTTCTATCGTCGCTTCATCAGAAGCTTTAACACCATTATGGCCCCAATTACTGATTGCATGAAAAATGGGGACTTTAAATGGGGCAAAGCGGCGGCAAAAGCTTTTGCTGATATCAAACAACGAATGAGTAGTGCACCCGTCATGCGATTGTCGGACTTTTCCAAAGTCTTTAAAGCCGCATGCGACGCATAGGGTATAGGCCTAGGATGAGTGCTTAGCCAAGAGGGTCACCCTGTGGCCTATTTTAGTGAAAAACTCAACGAGGCAAAGCAAAAATACTCCACCTATGACAAAGAATTTTATGTGGTCGTCCGATCTCTTTGGTATTAGAAACATTACCTTAGACCACAGGAATTTGTGCTGTTCTCTGACCATGAAGCCTTAGGCTTTCTTGCTCTACAGAAGAAGTTGAACCCAAGGCACGCGAAGTGGGTTGAGTACCTTCAAGGGTTCACATTCGTGTTAAAGCATAAGGCCGGTGCTGAAAATAGGGCCGCTGATGCAATTAGTCGGCGAGTGGTGACTTTGCGCACAATGAGCACCGAGGTCGTCGAGTTCGAAAGGTTAAAGGATGAGTACCCCGAGTGCCCAGATTTTGGGGTTGAGTACACTGCTCTCCTTAATAACCCGATCGGCACACACTCCGTGTACACCATCCAGGATGGGTACTTGTTTAAAGGCAATCGCCTTTGCATCCCTCATACTTCATTGCGTGACTTTCTCATTTGGGAGTTACATGCTGGAGGGATGGTCGGGCATTTCGGGCGTAATAAAACTGTTGCGCTCGTAGAGGATAGGTTCTTTTGGCCTAGCCTAATGAGAGATGTCGCTCGGGTTGTCAAACATTGTCGTACTTGCCAAGTGTCAAAATAGACCAAACAAAATACCGGCTTGTACACTCCTTTACCCGTGCTGCACACACCGTGGCAAGACCTCTCCATGGATTTCATGCTTGGATTTCCTAAGACCCTTAGGAAGCATGATTCCATTTTTGTCGTAGTGGACCGATTTTCCAAAATGGCCCACTTCATTCCTTATTCCAAAATCTCCGACGCATCCCATATTACTAAATTATTTTTCGCGGAGGTAGTGCGTCTTCATGGGCTACCCAAAACCATTGTGTCTGATAGGGATGTTAAATTCACTAGTTATTTTTGGAAGACCCTTTGGCACATGATGGGCACATTGCTCCAATTCTCAACAGCTTTCCACCCTCAAACGGATGGCCAAACCGAAAGCAATATGAGCCTTGGGAATCTCCTTCGTAGTCTTGTCGGTGATCATGTTAGGACCTGGGATACCATGTTACCCACAACTGACTTTGCCTATAATAATTCTGTCAATAGGTCCATAGGCATGAGTCCTTTTGAGGTAGTGCATGGTCATAGGCCTAGGACCCCATTAGATTTGATCCCATGTCTGCATCCCATAGAGTGTCAGAGTCTGCTGATGTATTTGCACAACATATTCATAGCTTGCATGCCGAAATTAAACAGAAAATTAATTCAAGCAACAATCAATATAAATTATCTGCAGATGCTCACAGGCGTTCTAAAGAATTTAATGAGGGTGATTATGTGATGGTTCGGGTTAGGCCGGAGCGGTTCCCATCGGAATCCGCAAAGAAGCTCAAATCTCGAGGCGCTTGGCCTTTTAGAATTTTGGCTAAGAGTGGTCCTAATGCATACGTGTTTGAGCTTCCTCCAGATACGGGAGTTAGTTCCACGTTCAATGTGGAGGACTTGGTTTCTTATTTGGGTTTTATCCCACCTCCTTAAACCCCACTCCAGCCACCTCCTAGCCCCAGCCCCAATCCAACCTTGCAACCTATACCTCTCCCTTCTCCAAGCAGACAACGATCAGATGAGATAGAGGATATAATCAACGATTATGCAGTCTCTACACATGACGGGGGATTCCAGAAATACTTGGTTAAATGTGTTGGCAAACCGGAGTCCGAAAACACTTGGGTCCACGAGAATGAAGTTCGGTGCTTGAACTCCGACCTGCTAGACATCTACCATGAGCGTGTTTCATCGGTGATGAAACCTTTATGGTCCAGGGGAATTGACGGGGATGCCACTTACATGGACATTGGATTCGGACCGCACAGCTTCTATCAGCGTCAGAAGAAGCGTAGAGGAAGCCAGAGTACCATAGCCTCAGAGGAGAAACAGACACAAACCGCTACGAGAGCAACGCCGCAGAGAGCCCTCGCGCGAGCGAGTACTTAAAGTCGCACGAGCGAGCTACGACAATGACTTCAGACGCGCGAGTGAGCACTTAAACTCGCTCGAGCAAGCCCTCGCGCGAGCGAGCTACGACACGGAATTTTATGCGAAACCTTCCTTTTTTGCGTTTTATTAGTATTATAACTCTTTTATTTCGAACTTAATTATTGGTGGCTTATATATAGAGGCTTGTAAAGACTTTTTAATTAGTTATTGAATATTTTGAATGCTTTTATGCTTGAATATTCTTTGCCTGAGATGGGTTTGGTGTGAGGCTAATGGAGTGATTCTCAAAAGCAATCTTTGTTATCTTTTCTATTATCGATCTCTGTTTTCTTAACCTTTCTCTGTGGTGATTAAATATTTCTAAATCTCAATCTTTTGACTTCAATCCCAAAACCTTAATCCCCCATTTTGAACCCTAAATCCATCAGAGCCAAAACCTTAAACCAATCTAAAAGCCATAAGCCTTTTACAAACCGTAAATCCCTTTCACAACCCAACTTGGAATCCGTGAATCTACATCGGACTGAAGACGAGCACTTAAGCTTGGAAAAACTAAAGTCCTATCTCTAGGCCGATCCCGCCTCGACTCTAAAAGTACTTGCGCATCGGACTGGACCCTATTTGGATCTCGTGTGATCTACCCGTCAAAATTCTGCAAACCCTAAAGGTATCAAAGATAATTTTGCTATTAAACTTGATTTAATTTCATTAATTTCGGCAAAATCTGCATAAAAATCATATTCCACATTTTAGGGTTGTTGTCCCGTGTCAGAACCTTAGTAACAAAGTTTGGTTTCGACAATATTTCGATTGGTGGTGGTGGGGGGTGGGGTATTTCAGTTCGCACTTAGGCTAAAATTGGAAAGTATTCGAGGATTGTAAAAAATATATGAAAAATACTATATTAAGCTATTTAAGTTAAAATTGATGTTGTTAACTAGTAAAATAGGTGCATTAGATAATCCACAATCCACATGCTTTTTTTAGTCATAAAAGAATATTACAAAGAGACAATAGAAAGTATAAGTATACCACGAATCGAACTTTATAGGTCATGACATTACAAAATTATTGCTGAAATTTCTTTTCGGAAAATTTTTGGGATTCATTGAAACTTTTGGTGGACCTCCATTTCGATGAGATTCGAAAAATTTATTACTGATATGAGCTACCACTTTGATGACTTGCATTGCTAAAAATATGTCACGTGGCTGAAAAGTGGGCGGTCCCTCCTTAATCTATAATGAGGTGGTCAGGCCCCATTTATCCTTTAGCATATTGACTATACACAAAAACATAAGTGAAGTTACAAATTATGAATGATTTAACATAGTGATGAATTGACATTTGATTAATTATGATTCATGAAAGATATACTTGTACAAGAGAAGAAATTAAAGATGTTTAAGGGTTTTATATGAAAATGAGAGAGAGAGAGAGAGCAATGTGCTCTACTAGCCCCTTACATGACTAAAAAGAAAATAATACCCACAATACTATCTACGAAAACACCATCCACTAACTATCTATTTACACACTATCAACAAAATATTACACACACACACACCAACACTCCTTCAAGCTGGGGCATAATTATCAAACGTGCCCAACTTGACAATGATATCATGAAGAAGAGTAGAGCTGACGACCTTAGTAAATATATCGGCCGAGTGCTGAGACGAAGAAACATCGATGAGCTTAAAAAACTATCCCACTCTCTCAGACAAAATGCACATCTACTTCTATTGTTTGGCGACTTTTGTCCATTCTTGCAAAACAAAATTCGATAGTCTTTTCTGCAACCTCATTATCACAGTGCAGGCGAACAAAAACACTGTTGGAGAGTTCCTATTCTGATATAAGATAGCGGAGCCATAAAATCTCACATGTGCCGTGTGCAGTAGCACGGTACTTGGCTTTGACATTCAGATGGAGACAACATGTTTTCTACTCCAAACTCCCAAGCTCTAAGTTGCCTCCCAAAAAGACATGGTATCCATAAGTCGAGCAACAATCTTTAATTGATCCCACATAATCTGCATCTATATATCTAGAGAAATTAAGATGACCTTGTGAGCTATATATAAGCCCACGAGAGGGGGTAGACTCAATATAATAGAGAATACAATGTGGAGCCCATGGAACATGCACAAACTGGATCACCAAACTAACAACAAAAGTAATATCTAGCCGTGTAAGAGGGAGATAAATCAGGCGATTCACAAGACGATAATACTCACAGGGATTCGTAAGAAGATTACCCGTACTATCATGAAGAGTGTGTTGTGTCCGTCGGAGATGTGGAAGGTTGGCAATCACTCATACCAGTGTCACTCAAAAGATCAATGACATACTTCCGTTGTGAAAGAAATATCTTTTCTTAGAGTGAGCACCCTCAAACCCAAGGAAATATTTCAGGCTTCCCCAAAACATTAACTTCAAAAGGACCAAGCTCTTGTTTCACATGAGAGAGAAATGAGGAATCATCACCTGTGGCTGTGAGAATAATATTTATCGACATACATTAGAAGAATAAGATGACCCATGACACCAAAATGAATGAAAACTGTATGATTAGAGTGACATCTCTGAAACCTCATACTAAGCACCATCCAATGAAATGATGAAGCCAAGCACGCGGTGACTGCTTCAAACCATATATATACTTTCAGAGTTTGCACATTTTCCCAAACAAGCCCTAAAGCAACTAGCCGGGAGGGGGATCTATATAATCTTCCTTAGTGAGATACCTACAGAGAAAGACATTTTTCATGTCTAATTGAGAAAGGGGCCAATCCTGATTGGCTGCAAAGAAATGAGGATTCTTACTGTAGTCAACTTAGCCACTGGAGCAAATGTGGCATCATAATCAATACCATGAGTCTGAGTAAAGCTGTGAGCAACAAGACATGCTTTGTATTAGGCAAAACTGGCATCAAGTTTATGCCTTAACAACAAAGTCCCACTTGCATCAAACAATCTTTTTCCTGACAGGAAGGGGAGCCACAACCCAAGTGTGATTACTCTCTAGGGTTTTCATGTTCTCCATCAATTTATAGTCACTTTCCATGTAGGATGAGAAAGGCCTGCACGAACAATACAAGGTATAGTGACAATGTCAATAACAGAAAGAAAAGCCCTGTAAGAAGGAGAGACCGCTTGATAGCACACATACAAAACAAGAATATTAGGAATAGTACATGAAGGAGCCCCCTTGCGAAGAGCGATAAGTAAATCAAGGTCAGATGTATTTAAAGGTAGGATATGCAAGAGTAGGAGTAGAATGCAAGGGCATAGTACTGTCTATAGGGTAGAGGTTTGAGGCTACGGTATGACCGAGGGGGCTCTATGTTGATTTTTGTCAACATAGAAATGTTACTCCTGCTCGTGTTATAATGAAGGGCAAGTTTGTGCGAGACGAGCCATAGAGACGGCCTTAGTAAGGGATACAAGAGATGGAAGAGCAATAGGGAGAGGTGTAGCACTAAGAGAAACATGAGACATGATAGAACTAGACCCATGATGATTGATGAGAGAAATGAGGAACATGCTCAAAAAAGTAACATCCATAAAAATAATGTGCCGACGACGCTTAGGGTCATAACACTTGTACCCCCCTTAAACTTACTTGAGCAACTAATGAAAACACACTTAATGGGGCGATCACCTGATTCGTCTATGATGGAGATCACCCAAAAACATGGTGTTCAATAGGAAACATGGAATCAGTAGGGCGTAAGGTTAGAAAAGGTGTATGACAATCAGGAATCTAAGGAGTGCAGTTTGTAAACAAACAAGCAGTAAGAAGAGCCATCATCATCTCATTGGTGTGGCTCGTAACAAAGACCGAGCCACACCAATGAGATGATGATGCTCATGCCCCACGACACCATTCTGTTGAGATTTAATTGAGCATCGGAGATATCGAAATTATTCCCAAAACACATAAAATATTTAATAACTTTATTAGGGCAATTTAATTGATTTGATTTAATGCCCGTTACCATATATGAATTTCATGATCTAGAAAATAGGTCTAAAGATATCTAGTTTCGATCTAGTTTAGGGCACCAAGCAACAATCTCGATGTTGTCTCTTGACTCCTTTCTAGGATTTGAATAATTTAAGGCTCGACGGGTTTAAATCGTTCAAAGGGAATCAACAAATAAGGGTTAGGAATTTAAGAATTAAATCCTAGCAACAATATAACAAGAAAAAGATATTTTGAATTTATGAGTTTTCAATAGAAGAAACAAACTAGATAAATTATCTAACAATAATCAAAAGATAAAATAGAAAATGGATAGCACCAAGGAAGATAGTTGGCCTCATACAAACCGCACGTAGAAAGAAGAATCGCTCCTCTAAGTTTTGAGAGAATCGCACCCTCGAAGAAAACTTTGTTCAAAGCTCTCAATTTTGCAAAGCAAATTTTCATTAACCATTCACTATTCAATAAGAGATTACAATGCATATTTATAAAGAAAAGAAACCCTAAGAATAGTACTAAAATTAAAACTCCTAATCATCTATTAAAACTTTCTGATCTAACGATCTTAATTAATTTAATCATTAATCCCATTTTTTTATTACGCGACTACTTTTGAAAGGTTAAATGATGCCCAATTGACGTGAAGTTGATCTTATTTGAAAGCTTATCGAAGTAGCTTTCCAACAAGACAAAAATCACGCAATTTCGACATATATTGATGGACTTATGACAACTTTTTCGATAGTTGCGTTGAAAGTGACGAAATTAACTGCCATATATCACATATATGTGCCTGACCCTTAAATGATTTAAATAAGGAAACTAATTCTAAAACAAACTATTTATTAAAAGAATCCTAATAAAAGGAAACTAAACTTAGATAAAATGTCTAAAATAACGTGCAACGGGTCTTTAACGGGCCTTTTGAAAACCCATTCACGGGTCCACTTTCTCTTTCTATGTCTCCTCTTTATCTGGCCACGATCTCGACTTGTAGGCTTTGGTTCCGCATCAAAAACCATGTTTCATAAGATATTGGGCAAAGGAATGAAATGTACACTCTCCACCATTACCAGAACGAAAAATTTAATAGGCACACTGTATTGAGTACGAGTCATAGAATGTGATTCTTGACTCATAAAATACTTCGTGTTTTGACTTGATTAACCCAAGTAACTCGAGTGTTATCATCAATGTACACAACATAATAGCTAAATCACACGAGAGTTAATGGGGGAAGGACCTTAAACACTAGGATAGACCAACTCAAAAGGAGCACTTCTCTTATGCATATGAGATGGATAGTTATTTCACACTTGTTTAGGGAGAGCACATATATCATATTGAAACTCAACAGATTTACAAATGTTTGGTAAAAGATGGCATTGACCTGCAAAAGTATGAAAACCTACTTTCCCCATCTTAGCGTGCCATAAAGAGAGAGAATCAAGGCTATAGTCACGACAGGAAAAAAACAACTAGAAGAAAGATCCAAAGACAAATCAGCAACAATAGTAGCAACAAAAGGGCATTCATGATTCACGTCCAAATAGTAAAGTCCTCTTTCTATACCTTTTCCGATACCTCTTTGTGGTGAGATCCTGAAAAACATAATAAGAAGGATAAAATGATACAAAAGAATGTAATTTTGTTGAGACTACTAACAAAAAGGAGATTGGTTGATAAATGAGGCACATGTAGTACACTAGGTAAGGACAAAATGGAGGATGCAGGTACAATCCCCATTCCAACAACTAATATAGAAGAACCATCAGCTAAGCGAACCCGTGTGGAGGTAAGAGGAGGAGAATATAGTGAAAAGCGATGAGGATCTCCTGTCATATGATCTGTATCACCCGAATTGGTAACGCAATTGGGAGGTAGAGATCCAGTGGCAGTGTGAGCAGATGGGTGTCCCTGAAAGTTCTTTAGATACTCATGGGAACTAGATTGATGATCATAACCAATGGAATAGTTTTAATATAAATGGCAGCAATCCATGATTGGGACATATAGAGAGGCTACTTAAAAAAAGTAACCCAACACAAATTTCAAATTAACTAAATTTTCACACATGCTTGATTTGGAACTCTACAAACCAAGACCGTCTACTAGATCCATAGGTATGCAACACAACCAAATCAACATCCCCATTCCAATGCAATACTGCTGCCAATCATACTACACCACAAAGCAGCAAGCAGAATATATTACTCAAGCATAGAGCCCATTTGATCTTCCAACACAAGTTCGAAGCACAACAAAGGGAGTAAATATACTTCCAAGAGCAATGAAAAACTGCTATATAGCTCAGTAGGATCCTATAGCTCTACATATACCACAACTGGTTTAGAGAACAGAGATAAAATAGCCAGGCAAGATCGAACAGAACTCAAAAAAATTAATGTTGTGTCTTCAATCCAGATCCAAATAGCGCAAGCCCACAACCAATAGAAAGATATATCCAATCCGGTCCAACTTCACCAGATAAATAAAGGGTTCAAAGATCACGATGATCTGTAGCCTAGGAAACCCATGGAGATGTCCATTTTTTCTACTTCCACAAAAACAGTAACAAAACAGGTTGTAACATCTTCAAATCCTCTAATCACCACCACGAATGATCATCTTACAACAAACTGATCCATATGGTCACCATACACCTCACTAGATGACTCCTCAGATGTTGGACTTTGAGAAAAACGTGAAAACCTCAAAATTTAAGATACTCCTTCGAAATATCATCATTGAACTTCAAATCAAGTAGATCCCAGAATTACAAATGGTCATGGAGGAATTATGATCAACATCCCATAATATTTTATGCAATATGAGGTTGGCCAACTCTTTGACTTTGCTGACATCAGCATGACATCATGCTGAAGTGAGCAATGATGCTCACTAGATGACTCCTCAGATGTTGGACTTTGAGAAAAACGTGAAAACCTCAAAATTTAAGATACTCCTTCGAAATATCATCATTGAACTTCAAATCAAGTAGATCCCAGAATTACAAATGGTCATGGAGGAATTATGATCAACATCCCATAATATTTTATGCAATATGAGGTTGGCCAACTCTTTGACTTTGCTGACATCAGCATGACATCATGCTGAAGTGAGCAATGATGATTTAGCCTGAGGGTCCTACACTCCCTAGCTGATCTTGTTGCTCTGATACGAAGGAGATATATAAGATGTTTTAGGGTTCACATTTTGGTTTAGGATTTGTATGGAGATAGGGAGGGACTACGAAGTCACCATCCACTAACTATCTACATACCATCAACATTAACATCACACCCACCAACAACAATTAACTGGTACATAACTAAACTCTTCAATTGTAACAAAGAGAGAGAGGCCCCGCATTAAATAAAAAGAGTATAATGACAAACTATGAATACACTACTAACTATGAATACACCATCCACTAACTATCTGTATACCATCAACATTAACAACACACCCACCAACAACAAGTATACAACTAACTGGTACATAACTAAACTATACAATTGTAACAATTTTCCTTTCCCAAGTTATATTTTGCTCATAAAATTTATGAAAACAGGTGAGAGACAAAAAAAGGAGCATGAACATGTATCATCACACCCACCAACAACAATTAACTGGTACATAACTAAACTCTTCAATTGTAACAAAGAGAGAGAGGCCCCGCATTAAATAAAAAGAGTATAATGACAAACTATGAATACACTACTAACTATGAATACACCATCCACTAACTATCTGTATACCATCAACATTAACAACACACCCACCAACAACAAGTATACAACTAACTGGTACATAACTAAACTATACAATTGTAACAATTTTCCTTTCCCAAGTTATATTTTGCTCATAAAATTTATGAAAACAGGTGAGAGACAAAAAAAGGAGCATGAACATGTATCATTATGCTTGAAAAAATTGAAAATGCTAAAAATTCTACCTAACAGTCCAAAATTCCAAAATCTTCATTTGAAGTTAAATCACCATAAAATCCTTGCCAAACGTATTGGATAGTCAATACGTGAAAAATGTAAGTTATTATTAGTAACTCTAAAATTTTAATGTAAAAGTTATAATATTGTCTCAGTTTATAACAGAAGGGTCCAAATTTTATTATTAACTTTTATACTGATATAAAATTTTAATAAAAAGTCTGTATCAAATTTATTTATTTTTATTTATTTATTTATTTATTTTAAATAATAAAATGTAGAATTTATATTAATACATAAACTGATATGTATCGGTATCAACCATGTTTTAATACCTTGATTGTTAGGCATCTTCATCAGGGTGTACTGATCTCTATTACATTAGAAACATTTAGTGCCTTTAATTCGTTTTATTTCAAATGTTTGATTAGATGCCAATCAGTTCTATGATATTAGGACAAGAACGTGGGTGGCAGGTACCCAAGGTGACACATACTGAATTTTCGGCTGTATGCATTATGGTATACAAGTGTTACAGACATGCACATTGTGACAAAATATGGCATTTTATTTTTTTGGAAAACACGCGCATGTTCTTGCCACAACGTACTAAACACATATAATACCCATATTTTTGAATAAAATGCATATTTTTTTATAATAGACATTTCATGTATTAAATGCGTTTTTCGCATATTAAACGTTTGTTCCTGTATTTTATTGTATTATTAAAAAACTGTTTTAAAACATTTTTTGAAAGAATTAATATTATCTCGTTTCTATGCTGGTTGTCCGTTTTTTTCCGTCTTCCATATTTACATTTTTTTTACCTTTTCACTTTTTTCCTTTTTTTCCTCGTATTTTACCCTTTTTTCTGACTTTCGCGCTCATTGTGTTAAACCCTTACCAGTATTTTGTCACTTTAGACATGCACAATAGTGTTTTTGTTTCTAGTATCTGTCAAAATATGTAAAGGAGAATTTTTTCTTTTTTATTTTTAAATGAAAGGGTATTCTTGATAAATTCTATCTTAAAAAGGAGTTAAAGATGCATGTAAGAGTAAATCGCTAGGGATTCACTTTATAAACTAGAACAAGCCTCATGAGGTATAAACTAAAAGCAAAATCTTAATAATTTTGAAAACTCAAAATTCCAGGGCCAGGCAATCCTAATTCCTTTCGTATAAATTTTTTGGTATGGAAGCTCAAAATACGAAAGGAGAAGCATTCTTTTGTATTACATTTGTGGTATTAAAAACGTAACACTCACAACAATTGAAGTTTCTCCCTTTATCATATAAGAGTCCTAAAATAAGCAAATAGTTTTCTAATCTAGTTGTTAAGGTGATATGCTGGTAAGATAAACAACATTTTTTCTAAGAAATAATTCCCTAATCAGTTTAAAGTTTCTAAGTCCAGAGTGTGGTTAGGAGTATACCTGTAAAAATCTCAAGAGGTGACTTGCTTATGAATTGATTAAATTGTTGTATGCGAGTTCGGTTTGTAGTAGGGACTAGTGCAACTTTAATTGAAATTTGTTGTTCAAAATAAGAGGAAAACATTTTCTTCATTATCTGTTAATACAAGAGGTCGGGTTGAACCAACTTCGAATAAGCGGTTAGTGCTTCTAATGTGATTCGTTTGGTGGAACACTAGCCTTTACTCGGGATAAAGGATGATAATTATTTTTGTTTTTTAAGTGTTTTTTTCTTCTAGCATGTGATATATTGTGTACTCTTTCATCTTGAGCTATGATCTTTGGTTGTGCCATCAATGTCAATGGCTGGTTTCAATGAGATTATACCTTATAAAAGCAAAGAAAAATGAACTATTAGTCATCTACTAACTCCCGTTTATCATGTAACAACAGTAAAGAAAGAAAAGTTTAAGATGAAATTGACATATGTAGTGTCCTCCATCATGACTAATCGGATGGATCCCAACAGATTTTCTGTAACAGGGTGTATTGCGTTGTGTTTGTTGGGGGGGTGGAGTATTGCAATTTGGCAACCACTGGTTGAATTATGGTGGGGAATTAAGAAGTTTCTGGTTGGATTTAGGCTTATTTGTTACAGGTTTTGGCTAGGGATAAAATTTCTTGCTCGGTTGGGGGGCACCTCAAAGCATTACAAGAAAGGAGACTTGCACCCACCGTTTCAATCTTGAGAATGACCAATCTCTCCAAATGAACTCCAAAGCTTCTATATGTAAAAGGTTAGGAATGACAAACGAATTATAATAATAATAATAGTAATAATAATAACAGCAATAATAATACTTTTTTTATGGTATTTGTAACCCACCGTTTCAATCTTGAGAATGACCAATCTCTCCAAATGAACTCCAAAGCTTCTATATGTAAAAGGTTAGGAATGACAAACGAATTATAATAATAATAATAGTAATAATAATAACAGCAATAATAATACTTTTTTTATGGTATTTGTAACGTTCTATGCTTTATGGTTTTCATTTCTTACTTTGGTGCTACATTCGAACATCCTCTACATATGTTCCAAAGTCAGTAAAAAACAGAATAGGGTAAGAAAAATGGAAGAGTAGCCACAATGGGACGAGGCCAAAAGCGAGCCCAGGGGTACCAATTAGGATGCTTTGAGGCCTGCTACATTTTCTATTAAAAGTAGAAGCTTGCTAGAAGGGCGTGAAGAGGGGGAGGTTCCAAGGCCGTGGGAGGCTTCAAAATTAGAGCCTTTACTATTGTGGGTTTTGATCATGGCTACCATGTTTTTCCTAGGGGATTGAACTACTTGGTTTGGGAACTTCAGAAGCCTGTTATGAGCAGTTAGAGTGGGTGGAGGAGGAGGCATTGCTGCTACCGTTTGGAAAGGTTGGGGAGGCTGATATTGTCCTGGCTAGGGCTGTAAGAAGAGAGGATCCCTTTTCTCGAAGAAATCCCTATGGAAAAGCTGGGTGCCCCTTTGGTGACGGTGTGGATGGAGGTTTAGAGGTTGGTGCAGAAGTGGGTGATATGGTGGCAAAAGATAAATGATCTTGATGTAGGGTGCAACAGAGCCATAATCGATCAGATATGATAGCGAATTCCCATGGTGGATAACACTGCGAGAGGGAATGGAGGTGGAGAATGGACAATTGTTAAGTTAGTCACTAACTAGGGCCTTGATTTATGGTGGGCATGGTATTAACCACACTAAATTGGATATTAACCACACTAAATTGGAAAGGGATAGATGTCGGTGGCATAATAACCCTTCTTTGGATTAGGCAAACAATAAGACATGATGCAAAGGAGATGATAACTGATGCGGGAAAAATTGTACATTAACCCTAAAATAGCGTAAATCCCGCATGATAGGGGTTAGGTTCTCGCTCTTCAATTAAAACAATAATAAAAGGGAAAATAGGCGTAGAAGAAGATCCAAGGATTCATTCCAAGGAAGAAAGTTGGCCTCATACCAAACCGCAAGCGGGAGAAGAATCACTCTTCTATCGAAAACTAATCTTAAGTTCTTTAGAATTCACACAAAGTAAAAGTCATAATTTTTTTTATTCATCATCAATACTAATTCTCATAAGAGATTACAATGTGTATTTATAAAGAAAAATCAGAGGAATACTACTTAAAATAAAACTTCTAATCAACCTTTAAAACTTTCTAATCTAACAGTCACAATTGCTTTCACCATTAATCCCGTTTTTTTATACGCGACGCTTTTGAAGGGTCAAAAATATCCGATTGACGTAAAATTGGTCATGTTTGAAAGCTTATTGAAGTAGCTTTCCAACAAGACAAGAATCACACAATTTCAACACATATTGGTAGACTTATGATCACTTTTTCGATGGTTGCACAGAAGGTGACGGGATTAACAGTCACATATCACATATATGTGCCTGACCTAATCCTAAAACAAATCACTTATTAAAAGAATCCTCATAGGAAAGGAAACTAAACGTAGATAAAGTATTGCCTAAAATAATGTGCACACGAGTTTTTAACGGGCCTTTTTAAAAAACCCATTCGTGGGTTCACTTTCTCTTTTGACGTTTCCTCTTTATCTGGCCACGATTCAAACAGGCGGATCTAAAGTTTGCATCAATCCCCTCTGCTTTGAAAAAGTTCGACCTCGAACTTTGGTTAGCATGGATTTTCACGATCGCGAACACAGACAATATATAGGGACCCACGATCGAAAGCGGCTTGAACAAGTAAACAAGATTCCACTCGGGCTCGATATGCTTGATCTTCGATTCACCAACAGGAATGGATGTCAACATGCAACCAGCACAATCTTGGGACCTGTGGGTCGTGGTGCGATAGTCTTCATTTCGAATAATTGTGCTTCAACGATCTCGGGCTCGGGAGGACTGATTGTGACAACTTGCTCTTCAATGGTCTCGGGCTTTAATGGTGTCGGGATTAGTACAGATATTGATCGAAAGAGGGTTCTCATCAACCAGTACCGACTCTTCGATCGATTTTGGGGCTATCACGAGTTCAGGTAGAGGATCGATAACAATTTTAGGTGAGATGAGGTCGGCTAAGGTAACGACGGTGACAGATTTAATTTCTTGAACGAGCTTTGGGTTGTAAGTTGCTGTGGGGGTCTGCAACCGGCATAGATTTTACACCGTTAATGGATTCCCTCACGGGTGTAGGTTTCACAATGGTTATGGGATGAGAACTTGTTATGGGATTACAACGGACGGTTGGTGATGTGGTTGGGTGGTTAATGGACACGAGATTTGAAAGCTTAAATCTCAAAGCTCATGTCTCATCGATATGATTTCCTCTTGAAGTTAGAGAAGAAAACCCTCAAGAAATTCTTGAAAAAGACCCTTGTTTAATGCCTCTGCTATCCGACGTGTATTTGTTAACTCACGTCTAATCTCAAGAGTAAATGCTCGATCATATAAGGCTGGCCAATATTGAGGTGTTGAATTCAAATACCTTAGACTCCGTGATCTAGTTTTCACTGCCTCCCATGCTTGTATAATCTTACCAATCATCTGATACAATCTAGGAGCTTTCGCCGATCCACGAACAATCCCATTCTAGCCATCATGAATCCATTCAACTTGTGCAAGACTTTGATAAATTGTCCTTTACTCCTGATGAACTTCAAGTGCCGAGTGTTGAACCTGGCTCTGATACCAATTTGATGCGGGAACTTATTAAATGCAATGTTGGGGCTGAGATTAAATTAGAATTAATTCAAACAATTAATAATAACAATTTCTCTAACAGATTACCACGAAAATATTTTAGAATTCAATTGGCTAATTTGATTATGGCCTTAAATAGCGTTACCTTTCGTGTACGTTCCCTATCGGATCTAGAAGAAAAGGGTTCGTAATGAACAATTAGATCTCCGATAGTTTTAGGGCGTCGAAATGGCTAGATCTCCGATAGTTTTAGGGCGTCGAACGAACTCAGAAGCGGGTTTTCTCGATACCGTACAAAATAAAAGGCAAACAAGGGTTTAATGAAGAACGGATAATTTGATTTTGAATTTTTATGAAATAAATAAGCTAGATTTAGGATTTAATTGAGAAATAAATAACTAGGGTTATACTATTTACGCAAATCGTAGATCTAAGAAGATAGAGATAGAAGAAGAGTTGGCCTCGCACTAATCCACAAGTGGGAATTCGAAGAATCGCTCTCCGTTTTGAGAGAATGATACTCTCACAAAAGTTTAAAACTCTCAATTTTGCATATGCAATTTTCATTAACCAAAAACTCCTAATAAATTTGTTTACAAGCCTTTAAATAGGCTAACTAATGCATAAAACTAGAAATCCTAGTGTAACTCTAATTCCTAGTTCAAATAAAATAAATATCCTAATTCTTCTAAAACAATAAGGAAACTAATCCTATTTCTAATAAAGAAACAAATCCTATTTTCTAAAATAAAATAATAAAAGCGACTAATCCTAATTCAATTAGGAGTCTTAAAATTAAAGAAACTAATCCTAATTCAATTAGGAGTCTTGAAATTCGTCACTTTCTGTGTAGCTTCCGAAAACTGACCATAACTTCTTCAATACTTGTCGGAATTGCTTGTTTCTGGCTTGTTGGAAAGCTACTCTAATAAGTTTTCAAAAATATGACCAATTTCGCATCAATCCGACTTTGATACTTCAAAATAGGCCAAACATAAAAGTGACGGGATTGAAAGTTGAAGGCCCTCTTATTAGAGAATTTTTGGCAATAAATTTTGGATTTTCTTCTTTTTGGTCACTCTAATGTTCTTCTTTCGCCTCCGATATGTTATGAGTGGTTACTTGAATCGGATGTCCCCATCAACTCTCCCCAGGTTAGAAGGATTTATCCCAGATGAATGCTGGTTGTGGTAGAGGTCCAAAAGATTCTGATCAATCTGTTGAAACTCTTCCTGTGTAATCCACGTATTCTCTGAGTCAGCCTTGTTCTTTCACTTGACCAAATATCTTTGAAGCCCCCCTTGGTTGGTGGATACAATTTGATCTTCTAGCACGTCTTCGATGATCTCACAAGTTTGCCAAGTAGGTGGGGTAGCAGTGTGGGTAGGGGAATAATTGGTTCATCAGATGTAGAAGGCTCAAAGGGGAATAATTGGTCCAAAAGATTCAGATCAAGTTTGACAAGAATTGTTGAAGGGCCATGGAATATAATAAGGTCCTCCACATTGAAAGTCGTGCTAATCCCTAATTCCGGCGGAAGATCTAAAGCATAAGCATTAGAACTGGCACACTTCAAGATCTGTAGGGTCTAGCACCACGAGCTTGTAACTTCTTTGCAATTCCTTGTAGGAATCGCTCGGGTCTATTCCGAACCATCACAAAATCACCCTCTGGAAATTTTTTAAACCGTCTATGAGAATCTGTAGAAAACTTGTATTTTTCATTGTTCACATTAATTCTTTTCTTAATCTCATCATGTAACTCATGAATGCGAAATATGCAAAAGTGGATGCAAACTCTGATGACCTTTGATGAATGGACATTATAATGAGGTCTACAGGTGTCCTAGGCTTATACACATGCACAATTTGGAACAGACTCATGCTTATGGTTCTATTAACCGAATTGTTATATGCAAACTCAGCGACAGGTAAGATGGAATCCCAACTCCTAATGTGCTCACCTACTAGACACTATAACAAATTACCTACTCCTATTGACAACCTCAGTTTGCCTATTAACTCTCTCCGGGTTAGAAGAACTCATGAGTTATAGAACCCCCATATGGTACACTTTAAAAGCTTAGCTCCCCGCTTGCCTTTCCATTTTGTGAGATACGCCTGGTATTCATCCTTACTGATAGTGAAGTTTGAAAACTCTAGAGCCTCCTCTCCTCATTCAACCTTTTCTCATATTGCACAGATAGGGTATGAGTTATGAATTGGTTAAATGGGCTTGGATTGTTTGTTTGGGTAGCAAGGAATATATCAAAATACATGGTTGCAAAACTTGGAATGGGTGTAAGTTGTTCTACCGAAACGATCGAATGAATGCCCTGGTCTAGAGGAAGATCTAGACCTCCATCATTACCCCTTTTCAAGATTGGAAAAAGTTTCATATGCTCGGGACTATTATGAGCTAACACAAAATTGCCATAATTGAATTCATTAGATAAATTCGTTGTGTTAATGGCATTAGGTGTATTTTCAGCATTCAATAAAATCTGATGGTCAATCCCATGCAAGTTAGTATGCTGACGTGTCCCTACCGACTCTAACAATTCGTGTGTGATCGACTCAAGGGGCACGAATGATTTATGTACACTCGGCTATAATAACTCATGCAACTGGCTTCAACCAAAACCAAAGATTGTGGTATTCGATCCCATTGACACTAATGGTTCTTGTGTACCGAGTTCGATGAACTCACATGTATTCAACTCAACGGACATCAACAAGTCGTGTGCACCCAACTCTACGGATACCAATGACACATAGGCAAGTGACTTGATTGGTTCATGTGTACTCCGTTAGACCAACTTCAAAGGCTCTAGTGTTCTTGACTTTACTGACAGTAAGGACTCGTGCACAACTGATTCTACGGACACTAACAAATTGTGCGTACGTGACTCGGTCGAATCGTGCGTGGGTGAGTGACTCAGTTGGCTCACATGTGGGTGACTCAACATCACTACTCACATGGGAAATTAAAGTCTCTTTAACACAAACTGTCTTAGTTTTCAAATTTCGTAGAAGGTGATGGTGTGTTAAAGGGGCATACTTTTCGATAAGTTTCACCGTCATGTCCCCATGTGGAGATGTGTTTATTCTAAGTTGTGTTTGTGTCAAGCATCATGTATGAGTCACTTACACACCACCGTGAATTCTTTATCTGTCATGAGAGGGTACTAGCCGAACAAGGAAACACAACTCATACATGATGCTTGACACAAACACAACACATACATGATACTTGACACAAACACAACTCAGACACAATACTAGAAAAGACATTATGGACCAACAATGGATGAGGACTTTTGTCAAACACTAGACGTGCACACTAATGAAATAAAATGCAATAAGATTGAAATGACATGCAATTATGAAACTAAGTGATGCAAGACAAAAGTTAAGCAAATGTTAGACGAAAAACTAGACAAAAGCTAGACAGATCTGAAATAATGAATCTAAAATAGTGTAAACAAAATAATAAAATAAATAAACCCTAAAACCTATATGAACATTGAAACCCTAAAACGAATCTCGCCTTTGATACCAATTTGATGTGGGAAAAATCGCACGCTAACCCTAAAATAGCATAAATTTCGCACGATAGGGGTTAGAGTTCTCGCTCTTCAATTAAAACAAAAATAAAAGGGAAAATAGGGGTAGAAAAAGATCCAAGGAATTGCTCCAAGGAAAAAAGTTGGCCTCACACCAAACCGCAAACGGGAGAAGAATCAATCTTCTGTCGAAAAACTCATCTTAAGTTCTCTATAATTCACACAAAGCAAAACTCATAATTTTTTTCATCCATCATCAATACTAATTCTCATAAGAGATTACAATGTGTATTTATAAAGAAAAAACCCTAGGAATACTACTTAAAATAAAACTCCTAATCAACCATTAAAACTTTCTAATCTAATGGTCACAATTACTTTCACTATTAATCCCTTTTTTATTACGCTACCACTTTTGAAGGGTCAAACGATGTCTGATTGACGTGAAATTTGTCTTGTTTGAAAGCTTATCGAAGCAACTTTCCACCAAAACAAGAATCACACAATTCCGGCACATATTGGTAGATTTATGATCACTTTTCGATGGCTGCATAGAAGGTGATAGGATCAATAGTCACATATCACATATATGTGTTTGACCCCTAGATAATTCAAATAAGGAAATTCTCATAAGAGATTACAATGTGTATTTATAAAGAAAAAACCCTAGGAATACTACTTAAAATAAAACTCCTAATCAACCATTAAAACTTTCTAATCTAATGGTCACAATTACTTTCACTATTAATCCCTTTTTTATTACGCTACCACTTTTGAAGGGTCAAACGATGTCTGATTGACGTGAAATTTGTCTTGTTTGAAAGCTTATCGAAGCAGCTTTCCACCAAAACAAGAATCACACAATTCCGACACATATTGGTAGATTTATGATCACTTTTCGATGGCTGCACAGAAGGTGATAGGATCAATAGTCACATATCACATATATGTGTTTGACCCCTAAATAATTCAAATAAGGAAATTAATCTTAAAACAAACTTCTTAAAAGAATCCTAATAAGAAAAAAAATTAAACCTAGATAAAAATATTGCCTAAAATAATGTGCACACGGGTCTTTAACGGGGCCCTTTTTAAAAACCCATTTGTGGGTCCACTTTCTCTTTTGACGTTTCCTCTTTATCTGGCCACGATTCAAACAGGCGGATCTAAAGTTCGCATCAACAACCATCATGATTTCTAGTGTGTTCGAAGATGTTTTGATGGGTTTGGGTGCCTCCATCCCAACACTGAAGTGGGTTGGATGGGAGAAATGTGTAATGAATTAGCTACCGAAATTGTGAGGGTCTCAGGGGTGAAAGAGCTAGACATCCCAAACGAAAGAGCAGGTGTTGTGAGCATTTCATGACGAACTCTGGATTGTGTTTAATTTAGACCCCTAACTCAAAATTTCGTAAAGGGTAAGAAAAATGTATGAGAAACCATACTAGGAAGAGAAAAAAAGTCCTTTTCCAATTATTAATTTTATACGACGAGCCGTAGGTTGTCAATTGGGATGGCACCTTGGGTTTGCTGCCTTTTCCTTTAATAGTAGCAGCCCCTGGGGCACTTGCTAGAAGGGTGTCATGGGGCCCATCATGAAAATGGGGGAGGTTCCAAGGCAGGGGGAGGCCCTAAATTAGACGTTATAGCCTTATACTATTGTGGATTTTGATCATGGCCACCATATTTTTCCTAGGGGGTTGATCTATTTGGTTTGGGAACTTAAGAAACCTGCTTTGAGAGCTTGAGTGGGTGGAAGAGGAGGCATCACTGCTACTGCATGGAAGGGTCGATGAGTCTTATATTGCCATGGATGATCCCTTTGCTTGAAGAGATCCCTTCCGACAAGCTAATCTTCACGGGGGCTAGCGATGCACTAAACTTGGATACCCCTTTGGTGACGGTGTGGATGAAGGTTTAAAAAATTGGTGTGGAAGTGGGTGGAATGGTGACAAAAGCTAAATGATGCCGACGTAGGGTGTTACAAAGCCAGAGTCGACGTAAGGTGTCCTTTTCCAGTTTTCAATTTTCTATAGCGAGCCCTAGGTTGTCAATTGGGGTGGCACCCTAGTGCTTGCTACTTTTCTTTTAATAGTAGTAGCCCTAGGAAGCTTGCTAGAAGGGCGTTTGGGATCCATTATTAAAAAAGGGGAGGTTCCTAGGCCGTGTGAGTCCCCAAATTAGAGTTTATGCTATTGTTGGTTTTGATCATGGTCACCATATTTTCCCTAGGTGGTCGATATACTTGGTTTGGGAGGTTAAGAAATCCGTTATGAGCACTTAAATAGGGTGGAAGAGGAGGCATTGCTATTGCTTCATGAAAGAGTCGAGGAGGCTGATATTGCCATGGATGGGGTGGTAAGAAGAGAGGATCCATTGGCTTGAAGAATTCCCTTTTGAGAAACTGACCGTCGTAGCCTTGGGGTGGTGACACACTCAGCCTGGATACCCCTTCGGTGACTTTGTTGGAGGTTTGGAAATTCGCATGGAAGTGGTTGGTTTGACCAAGAAGGCAAATGATGTCGCTGTAGGGTGTGACAGAGCCGTAACCGACTGGATATGATAACGGATTCCCATGGTGGACTGCCTGGCAGAGGGAGTGGAGGGGGAGTATGGAAAATGCCTGAGGACTCCACTAACTAGGGCCTTGATATTGGCATGCTTGTAATCGACGTGTATGGGCGTAGCAACAATGGGTATGATATTAATCATACACTGGGAAAGGGATAAATGTTGTGGCATAACAAACCCTCTTTGGACTAAGCGAAGAACAAGAGAGAGGCAACGAGTCTTTCTAAAGATGTCACCTGTCATGATTTCTATGTTGTTCAAAGATCTTTTCTTCCCTTTGCCTTTGTTCGAAACATTAAAGTGGACTCGATGGGTAAAACAAGTAACGACTTTCCTTAACGAAGTCATGCGGGTTTTGAGGGTGAAAGAGGTTGATATCCCGAATGGATGGGAGGCGCTATCTGGGGTGATCCCTCAAATGTAACTATTGTGAGTATTCCAGGATGAACTCTAGATTTTGTTTAAAGTAGGCCCCTGATTCAAAATTTTCTTTAATATTTTGATGATTACTTGCTTCGACATTGTAGTAGCGGTTAGTGGGTGTAGTCAGTTTATGCATGCTCCTTACACTTGCCACATGAATGCCGCGTTGGCTGAATTCTGGTTCAGGAAAGTTTATATACTCAAGCATGGACAACTTGATGTTTCTGCATATTGTGATGTTGATATGGCAAGTACCTCTGATGATCAT
The DNA here is from genome assembly GCA_021018995.1 of Chloranthus sessilifolius. Classification (NCBI taxonomy): domain Eukaryota; kingdom Viridiplantae; phylum Streptophyta; class Magnoliopsida; order Chloranthales; family Chloranthaceae; genus Chloranthus; species Chloranthus sessilifolius. Next base: position 120,575,663 of record CM037590.1, on the reverse strand, counting down.
TGATCCAAAGTGTGGATAATGTACTTTGGGTGGTCACTTGGTTAGTTGGAAGTGTAAAAAGTCGACTATTGTTGGTTGCTCATCTGCCAAAGTTGAGTATAGAGCCGTGATACATGGTACTTGCGAAGTTCTTTGGATACACTCCTTACTCAATGAGATGGGATTTGATTTTTCTACTCCCGTTCCTGTTCACTTTGACAACTAACCTGCCATCAACGTTGCATCCAACCCGGCTTTTCATGAAAGAACTAAGCATATTGAATAAGACTACCACTTTATTAACACAACGATCATGTCTAAGATCATTGGAACACTTATGTGCATAACAGCAGATACTAGCAAGTGAGGATGTACGACATCTATCTCCATCTTGAGGTGGAGTGTTGAGGATACAATAATTTTTCATGTCAGAAATTCTCAACTACTTTCTAATCCTTTGTCAACAGCTTTTAGATAATTTCTAGTCTTTTGTTAGAAATTGTCAGCAACTTTTAGACAACTTCATTTTTGTATTTGCATAGATAGGGGTAACATAATTATTTAAAATTTTCATATTGATGCTTTGTAATTACCCTACCAAGGGGTATACGAGACTTCATAAAAAAAAAGAGGCATGATAGGGGACATGCCTTGTCATGCACTGTTTTTAAAGGCGAAAGGTGAAGGCATAGTGCTCGACCAACTTGTAAGGCGAGGCGTGACGAGTATCTCGTATGCCTCACATCTTTTTAATTTTTATAAATATAATAAATTTAAAAGACGTATAGAAAATTAACAAAAACATGATAAATAAATTAGAAAAAGATAAGAAAAAATAATGGATAATTTTTTGGTATAGCAATGTAAATGAGAAGTATAAGTGTACAACCATTTATCATTGATAAAAGAAGGGTTGAAAATCAAAACCTACACAAAATTGCAAAAGTCTTAATATATGTCTCAATTCACAAGTGCGTGCGTGCGTGTGTGTGTGTGTGTGTGTGTGTGTGTCTTGGGACTAGGGGTTTGTTTTATAGACGTATAATCTATTTAATCTCGTATCTCTTCCCAAAGAATGCCGTAACTTCTCAATATGTCAATTTATTCGATTTCATGCTGGCATCATTGGTTGTGACTAATGTAACTTAATGTATTGCTGTGCTGTATGTAACTTAACTAAGGTAGAAACTATATGCATTGCTATAGTTCCTATTTAACTTCAATGTTTGATATTTTTTAGTGAACCTAATCATATCTTTACTTTGTGGGAATTGAATGGGCTCATCGGAAAAAGTTTCATGTAACATTTATGACTCTTTTGTTTTTTTTGATACAGATGAGAACAAGAAACAAGGCAACAAGTCTGGGAAAATGATGCTACAAAAAAATGATATAAATGACCAACCAAGCCATTCATTGGCTTTAGAAAAATACAAGATGCCCTTGGTGTGGATTGACCTAGAAATGACTGGTACACAGTGGTTTTGTTGCCAGCAAATCTGAACTTTTTTTTTTTGTTGAGGAGCACCACCAAATCTAAACTTACAGCAAACATGAAATATTTTTTTAGTTTTTTAGTTTTTTAATTTTTTTCTGTTGATTGTTAACAAACATAAAAAAATTGAATTTGTTCAATAGTTTATAAGTTTCTAATTCTTCAAATGATACTGCTGGACATTGAATGCTCGTTATATTTATGCAAAACTGTCTTTATTTCTTCATGTACTCTCTGATATCAGTTGATTGGTATCTACCCACAGACAGAGGTCTTTGCTTTCCATATTCAAAAGATTAGCTACTAACATCCATTTTCATATTTATTTATTACTAATGGATGCACCTCGAGTTACTTCAATAAAAAAGGTTAAAAAACCTTATATAACTTAGAACCATGGTCACAAAAAGTTTCGATTTTTTAAAAAAATCGGAAAAAGTTGGCGATTTGCAATCATCCCGACTTTATTGCCGATTAGTTGGCAATTCTGCCGATTATTTGACGATATTTGTGTTGTTCCCGAATTTTGTTCTTTTTTTTTTTTCACTTAAAGGCAATTTGGCCGATTATGGTTTGCTTAGATTGGTGAGAGAGCAAAGGAAGAAAAGGGAAGAAGAGATGTAGAGGAATTTAGGGCTATGAGTAAGATGACTCATACCCATTTATCCTTCATTTATAGCATTTGCAAACTATTATTAACACCCACATAATATCTAAAAACACCCACACTTACATGGAGTAACACATAACACACACACACACACACCAACTTAATGACAAGGAACTACTAACACATCGACACTCCCCCTTAAGTTGGTCCATAAATATCCATCATGCCCAACTTGTAGGTGATGTCATACAACTGTTTTCCCCCAACAGTCTTTGTCAGAATGTTCGCTAGCTGATATTCATATCTCACCAGAGGGCTGCAAAATTCTTATGACAACTTTCTCGCGGATGATGTGGCAGTCAACTTCTATATGCTTTGCCCTTCATTGTACGCGAGATATTCGGATATGTGGAGAGTTGCTTCATTGTCCCCATACTAGATCATAGGTAGTTTGACATCAACCTAGTGGAGATAAACCTGAGCCACATCCATTCACGAGCACCTTGGGACATAGCTTTATACTCTTCCGCGCTTCAGTTGGAGACGACATGCTGCGTTTTTACTTTTTCAAGTCACTAGGTTCCCACGTAGGAAAGTACAATATCTAGTAGTGACCTCCTGGCTCTCAAGGAACTGACCCAGTCTGCGTTAGTAAAGACTTCAATGTATAGATGCTCATCATCATCATAGAGGCGACCTCTGCTAGGACTCCCCTTCAAATACCTAAGGATCCTGCACACAACACTCAAATGTCTGGTTCTCAGAGAATCCATGTGTTGACTTAGCACACTCACTGCATACACTATGTCAGGACAAGTCATAGTTAGGTAGATGAGTTTTTCCCCAAGTTGTTGATACATATACACATTCTTGAGAAGTTCTCCATCTTCTCCACTAAGTTTGTGATTTTGCTCCATGGGAGTTACCGCTGGCTTACAACCCAGCATACTAGTTTCCTTAAACACATCAAGGTTGTATTTCCTTTGAGATAATGCGATCCTTTTTTAGATCTGGCCACTTCAATCCCTAGGAAAAACTTAAGAGGATCCAAGTGTTTCATCCCAAATACTCTACTTAAGTAGCATTTCAGCCGCAATATTTCCTCACTGTCATCCCAGTGACAATGATATCAGCAACATATATAACAAGAGCCGTGAAATAATCACCTTTCTACAGAAATAAAGTATGGTCATAATGACTTCTTATATTCCCAAACTCCGTAACTACATTACTAAACTTTTGGAACCACGCTCTAGGAGATTGCTTTAACCCAGAAATGAACTTCAATCTACAAACGCTCCCTTTATCCCCCTGACGGGAGAAGCTCGAAGGAAAGGGCATATATACTTCCTCCTTTCTACCTTCATGGAGGAAGACATTCTTTACTTCTAGTTGATAAAGGGGCCAGTCTTTGTATGCAGGCAATGCAACAAGAGAAAAGAGAGCTCGAATAGTATTGGACTTGGCAATTGGAGTGAAATCAACTCCTGTGTTTGTATAAAACCTCTGACCACTAATCTTGCCTTGTATCTCTACAAAACCATTTGGTTTATACTTCATAGTGACCCTTATAAGAAGCTCAACAATATCCCAAGTTTTGTTATATTCAAGGGCCTCCATCTCTTACATCATGACTTCCTTCCATTGATACATTGAAGGAGCTTTTGAGACATTAGTGAGAATGGTGGTAGAATCTAATGAGGACACAAAAGTCATGTGCGATGCAGGACAATTTTGGTGGTAGAATCTAATGAGGGCACAAAAGTCATGTGCGATGCAGGACAATTTTGGTAGGGTACAAACTTGTCGATCTGTTCCTTTACGAAGTGCGATTGGAAGATCCAAATCGAAAACTTGAGGTGGTTAATCAACGACTAGACCAGCCTCTGGAGTTGACGTTTGGTTTGTGTCTTGAGTAACAGGAGGGGGCTTTTGGAATCCTTTCTTCCTCTTTTCAATGTATTTCCCTTTTCCGAAATGATCCCATGTTTCAACTACCTTAGGATCACTGACACCCTTAGGATCACCTGCACTTGCGAATTCTTCAATATCCTCATCAACATCATCCTCTCCTATGCAAGGTAGAGATAAAGGATTCTGATTCTTGATGTTGTCTTCACCACTTGGACACTTCTCCCCCTGCAGAGGGCACTAAGGAGGAATGATGCAGGACGGTACCCTAAACTACGCGAATGTAATGATTAATTTTGCCGAAATTAAATTGGAATTAAATAAACAATAAAACTTGCAAAATATAACGAATACCTCAGGTTTTCGTAGTATTCCATGGGAGAATCACGCATAATTCAGGCAGGGTTCAGTCCGGGCGCTAGATCAGTTAGGTTGCAGCGTAGATCAATCCTAAAGATGAACTCTAGGTTTTCCCAGATTAGGGCGCTCACGATTCAATGATGGGATCACTGGTTTTCTCTGAGTATTTGGTGCGGAAGGTTTAATAACTCAGTTGGGATCTACAGTTGTTGAATGAGATCGATTCAAGGGTTCAGGGAAAATTAGGGTTTAGGATTTCACAAGAATGATGGCCAATTTGGGGTTGTAAAATCACACAAACAGAGAAAATAAGATAGATAGATAGATTGATTAGCAGGCTTCACACCCTTGGCTTCGCACCAAACCCTTCTCGGGAAGAAGATTCACTCTTCGTAGAGGCTCATCTCAAGCACACACAAGCAAAAGCTTTTTTCATTCATCATCAATATTCCTTTAATAGAGTGTTTACAATGCCTTTATATAGGCTAAGAAAACCTTAAACGACATAAAACTCGCAATAAAAGAGTGCTAAAATAATAAAAGACTAAAAAGGCAAAAAAAAGAAAATTTTCGTCACTGTAGCTCGCTCGAGCGAGCTTAAGTGATCGCTCGAGTGAGGCTCGCTGTGGCACTGTTCTCGCGGTTTGTATCTGTTTCTCCTCTGAGGCTACGGTGCTCAGGCCTCTACATTTTCAAAATTTCCTCTTTCGCCTAGTTTTGATTTCTATTCCGCTTCTTCCAACGTCGGTACACGCAAAAAGGTCCATATCTGATGTCTACGATGTCAGCGTCCCCGCCAATTCTCCCGGGCCAAAAAAGCTTCATCACCGATGAAGCGGCGTCGTAATAGCACTCGAGCATGTCGGGGTCCAAACGTCGCACTTCGTCTTCAGCTAACCATGAGTTCTCGGAGTCCGACCTTCCCAACCACTTGACAGTACTTTTGAATTTTGCCCCCATGGGTGGATATTGCCAAATCATCTAATATCCCTTCGATCTCATCTCTTCGCTGCTTGCGTGGGGAAGGGAAAGGTAGGGGTTGTAGGGTGGGGCTGGTATTCGGGCTCGGGTTGTGAGGGGTGGGTTTGGCTAAATTAGGTCCTCCACATTGAATGTAGAGCTGACCCTTATATCTGGTGAAAGCTCGAGAACATATGCATTAGGACTGCTCCTTGCCACAATTCTAAAAGGCCCAGCGCCGCGGGCTTGAAGTTTCTTTGCAACTCCCAATGGGAACCGCTCAGGCCTAACCCGAACCATGACGTAATCTCCAACTTGGAATTCCTTGAAGCGCTTGTGTGCATCCGCATATATTTTGTATTGTTCACTGCTAGCGTTAATTCTTTTTCTAATTTCGGCATGCAATTCATGTATATGTTGTGCAAATGAATCGGCTGACTCGGAAACTCGATGAGATGAAGACAAAAATTAAATCAATGGGTGTTCTAGGCCTAAGACCAAGGACGACCTAAAAAGGACTCATACCTAGGGACCTATTGACTAAATTGTTATATGCAAACTCGGCTAAAGGAAAAATAGAATCCCAAGTCCTAGGGTGATCACCAACAAGACAACGGAGAAGATTACCTAAGCTCCTATTGGTGGACGCCGTTTGGCCATCTGTTTGAGGATGATAGGCCGACGAAAATTGGAGTATGGTACCCATCATGTGCCATAAAGTTTTCCAGAATTAACTGATAAATCTCACATCTCGATCCGACACAATCGTCTGGGGTAAACCATGTAAACGCACAACCTGCCCGAAAAAAAATTTGCCATGTGAGCCGCATCGGAGGTTTTAAAACATGGTATGAAGTGGGCCATCTTGGAAAAACGGTCGACTACCACAAAAATAGAATCGTGCTTCCATTGAGTCTTTGGAAGTCCAAGCACGAAATCCATATAGACGTCTTGTCACGGGGTGTGCGGCACGGGTAAAGGGGTGTACAAGCCGGTATTTTGTTTTTGTGACTTGGCATGTCTGACTACAATTTACTCTTCACAAGGTTAGGCCAATATAACCTATCCTCAACAAGCGCACTAGTTTTATCCTGCCCAAAATGTCCGGCAATCCCTCCGGCATGTAACTCCTAGATGAGGAACTCACGCAATGAAGTACGAGGGATGCACAAATGATTGCCTTTGAACAAATACCCATCCAACAGGGTATACTCGGAGTTAATATTGTTCGAATTTTCAAGGAAAGCAGTGTATTTTGCCTCGAAATCTGGGCAATCAGGATAATCTTGCCTCAACTGCTTAAATTCGATGACCTCGGTGCTCATAGACTGCAAAGTCGCCACTCGATGACTAAGCGCATCAGCAACCTTGTTCTCGTCACTAGCCTTATGCTTCAAGACAAATGTGAATCCTTGAAGGTACTCGACCCACTTCGCGTGCCTCGAGTTCAACTTTTTCTGGGAAGCAAGGAAATGTAAGGCTTCGTGGTTAGAAAACAACACAAATTCCTGTGGTCTCAGGTAATGTTTCCAATACCACAGAGATCGGATGACCGCATAAAACTCCTTGTCATAGGTGGAGTATTTCTGCTTTGCCTCATTGAGCTTCTCACTAAAATAGGCCACAGGATGGCCCTCTTGGCTCAGCACTTCGCTTATGCCTACACCCGACACATCACATGCTACTTCGAAGACTTTAGAAAAGTCTTGTAGGCGCATGACAGGTGCAGTAACCATTTTCTCTCTTATCTCGATGAAAGCCCTCGTCGCGGCTTTGCTCCACAGGAACTCCCCCTTTTTCATGCAATCGATCGTGGGAGCCATGATGGTGCTAAAATTTCGAATGAAGCGACGATAAAATGTGGCCAAACCGTAGAAGCTACGGATTTCATGAATATTTCGAGGTTCGGGCCACTCCACAATGGCCTTAACCTTCGCAGGGTTCGCAACCATCCCGTCTACCTAGACAATGAATCCCAAGAATATAACAGAGTGCTGCATGAAGGTACACTTCTTGAGATTCGCGTATAACCTCTCTCCTCTCAAGGTTTCGCAAACCAACCTCCGGTGGATGATGTGTTGTTCCTTGTCTGGGCTGTAAATCAAAATGTCATCAAAGTATACGACAAGGAATTTGCCAAGGAATGGCCTCAACATTTGGGTCATGAGCCTCATAAATGTGCTCGGGGCATTGGAAAGCCCAAAAGGCATAACCATCCACTCATAAAGGCCGTCTTTGGTCTTGAAGGCGGTTTTCCATTCATCGCCAGGGCGAATACGAACCTGTTGGTAGCCACTTTTAAGGTCTATCTTAGAAAAGATAGTGGCTCCAACCATCATGTCAAGCATGTCATCAAGCCACGGTATGGGAAACCGATACTTAACAGTGATCTTATTAATTGCTCGGCTATCCACACACATGCGCCATGTACCATCTTTCTTAGGCATGAGTAATGCTAGTACGGCACACAGGCTCAAACTCTCTTGTATGAACCCCTTTTGAAGGAGCTCACTGACTTGTCGAGTCAACTCGGCATGCTCAACCGGATTCAACCTGTAGTGGGGAAAGTTCGGTAATGTCGATCCGGAAATTAAGTCAATTGCGTGCTGAATGTCACGCATGGGAGGGAGCTCATTAGGTAAGCCTTCGGGGAAGACATCCGCAAATTCATTCAGGATGGGCTCTACCTCCTTGGGGTACTCACAGACTCACTTAGAAGTACTCTCAACAGTAACAACGACATACACAACACTCTCATCTTTCGTTGCTCTCTCAAACTCTGAAGGGGTCATAATATTGATGGCCTTGGATTGACCTCCCTTCTCAACTCTGTTGACTGATGGTGCTTTGGGAGCCAAAGGGTTAAGAGTGATTTTCTTGCCCTTATAATTGAACGTACAAACGTTAGATTGCCCAAAAATGGTCACGTTCAAATCATAGAGCCATGGCCTCCCTAATATAATGTGTCCCACATCCATCGGCACCACATCGCACCATAAGGTGTCAGAGTATGAACCCAACTGTATGGGTACACGACACCTCTGAGATACGGGAATGGATGAGGAGTCAACCCATGCGACTTTGTAAGGTTTCGGGTGGGCTTCAGGCGTAAGCCCTAAGCGGGCGATGGTATGTTCTAACACAACATTGGTGCAGCTTCCGCTATCCACAATAACCCTACAACTCTTCGTCCCACATGTGGCAAAGGTGTGGAAGATATTTTCCCTCCATCAGTCTTCCTTTTCATCCCGTTGAGGCTGTGCAAAGGCACACCTCACAACTAGAGCGCGACCCATGTCATCACCTTCATCGTCACTAGGTGTGGCATTCGGCTCAAAGACCTCTTCCTCAAAAACTCCTTCACTTTCTTCTCCTTCTTCATCAATGAAGAGATGTCTTTGTGGGTCCCTTGTGGGGCATTAGGCAGCAAAGTGACCCAATCCTTGACATTTATAGCATTTGACATGAGACCCATTCTTCGAGGATTCTCCGGCTACACCCTTACCTTTGTCAAACCTCACATTGGTAGACGTGGGTTGCGTGGGTTTGGTAGGTGGGTTTCTAGCACTAGATTTCACTTCGCTAGTTCGGAATTGATCGGGGTGAAAATTAGATCGCCTAGTCACTGTTATTTTTAAATATCGTTCAAGGTATTGAATGATGGTGTAACACTCGGTGAGAGTCTCAACAGGGTGGGAGACTAACTCTTTTTGCAGGTCAAGTCTCAATCCGGTGCGAAATCTGGATAGAGTGACTCGAGGGTCTTCGGATACCTTGGCTCTCATCATGAACTCTTCATATTTGCCAATGTAATTCGATACGGGCATATTACCTTGGCGCAGATTTTGCCATTGGTCAAGGAGACGATGGTAGTATGAAGAAGGAACGTACTTCTCTGTAAGTCGCTCCTTCATGTCCTTCCAATGGGTAATGGGAGTACAACCTGCATTCGTTCTGATGCGTTCAACGTTGACCCAAAAGAGTCGGGCTTGACCTATGAGCTTCATCTTAGCAAGTCTAACGCACCTTTCATCACTCATGCCAAACCACTCGAAGTGCTGGTCCATATCGGATAGCCAATCAAGGAAGACCTGAGGGTCTAGTCTTCCATCGAAAGTCGGGAACTCAACTCGGACATTTTTTAGGAGTCTCCCTTCCGGGTAGTAGTCATCTCCATGATGATCTAACCTACGGTTCTAGTTCCGATTATGTTGGCAGCCGTTTCGTTCGAATCGAGGACCATTACTCTCACGGGCTGGTTCAAAGTACTCATCACCCTCATCCAACCGATTGACTCGGTCTAACAACCTCTCATTGGATGTTTCGAGAGTCCTTTGGGCTGTCTCTAAGGTAGTCATTCGATCATTGATTGATTTTAGATCAGCCCTCATGCCGTTAAGAGCTTCGGCAATCCCACTCATGTCCATGGTGATACAGTTTACTAATTGACGGGCTCTAGAATGGAATGCAAGATGAACATTTTGGCCAAAACTGAAATAATGTGATGAAAATTAAAGTGCAATGAATGCAATATCACACAGTATGCCCCAACCTAGAAACCTAGGGCTCTGATACCAAAACTGACGCAGGACGGTTCCCTAAACTACGTAAATGATATGATTGATTTTGCCATAATTAAATTAGAATTAAATTAAACAATAAAATTCACAAAATATAACGAATACCTTAGGTTTCGTAGTATTCCATGGGAGAATCACGTATGCTTCAGGTAGGGTTCAGTCCAGGCGCTAGATCCGTTAGGTTGCAGCGTAGATCGATCTTAGAGATAGAACTCTAGATTTTCCCAAATTAGGGCGCTCACAATTCAATGATGGGATCACTGATTTCCTCTGAGTATTTGGTGCGGAAGGTTTAATAACTCAGTTGGGGTCTACGATTGTTGAATTGGATCGATTCAAGGATTCAGGGACAATGAGGGTTTAGGATTTCACAAGAATGATGGTCAATTTGGGGTTGTAAAATCATACAAACAGAAAAAGTAAGATAGATAGATTGATTGGCAAACTTCACACCCTAAGCTTCGCACCAAACCCTTCTCGGAAAGAAGATGCACTCTTCGTAGAGGCTCATCTCAAGTACACACAAGCAAAAGCTTTTTTCATTCATCATCAATATTCCTTTAATAGAGTGTTTACAATGCCTTTATATAGGCTAAGAAAACCCTAAACGACATAAAACTCGCAATAAAAGAGTCCTAAAATAATAAAAGACTAAAAAGGTAAAAGGAAGAAAATTTCCGTCACTGTAGCTCGCTTGAGCGAGGATTATAACCGCTCGAGCGAGCTTAAGTGATCGCTCGAGCGAGGCTCACTGTGGCACTATTCTCCTCGCGGTTTGTATCCGTTTCTCTTCTGAGGCTACGGTGCTCAGGCCTCCTCTACATTTTCAGAATTTCCTCTTTCGCCTAGTTTTGATTTCCATTCTGCTTCTTTCGACGTCGATACACGCGAAAAGGTCTATATATGATGTCTACGATGTCGGCGTCCCCGTCAAGGAACATAGGACTGGGTGGATTCGAAGAATGTAACGTCCATAAACACTTCCAAGTTACAGGATCATAGCGCTTGTTTCCCTTTTGAGATGGAGGATACCCAACAAAAAAACAATTGACAGCTCTTAGAGAGAGTTTATTGTGATGGATGGAAAGGATATGTGCAAAGCAACAAGGTTGTCACGGAGTCGCGGTGAGGGCCTGGTGCCAAGGCTCGCGATGCAATAGCCTTGCCATGAGGAGGCCATGCGAGGCTATTTCTCTCTCTCTCTCTCTCTCTCTCTTTTTTTTACTTCTGTAAATTAAATTTTTTTTTTTTGTAAGCCCTAACATCCTTAAGATAACCATAGTTCTAACTAAGGTCTTTCCTTGAGTTCATGAAAGACAAACTGGTTTGTTTCCTCCTTGAATTAATGCTTTAAAATGTGGACAATAAAAGAAAATAAGAGTTAGTAAGTCAACTAACCAATTTAATTTCCAATTAATTATAGAGCAAATCAATTCAAACTGACAGATGATTCTTTTAATGATTGAAATTAAAGTATAAAGTATTAGATGACTAAGTTGATAAATAGCCCAAATTAGGCCCATAAACAACCCCTAAATTGTTATCATCAATTCATTAATCATATTGATAGGGGAAACATCATTAATTTATTTCTGTTGTGATTATTTGAAACTGGGCAACACACCATTAACCTAGGCAGTTAGCAGAAATGGTGCTGCCCGTGCCTGTGGTTGTTTTAGCTTAGGTGGGCAGTAACGCAGCACCGTTAAACTGGGCATTGAACAGAAATGGTGCTTCCCCGCTTAATGCTCCTGCCCTTTTGTGTGTTTGTTTTAACTTAAGAGGGGGCAGTAGTGCAACACCATTAAACTGGGAAGTTAACAAAATTGGTGCTGCTCGTGCCCGTGATTCTTTTAACATTGGGGCAGCAGTGCAAGACCATTAAACTGGGGAGTAACAGAAATGGTGCTGCCCCTGCCTGTGATTTTTTTAACTTGGTAGCAACACTATTAAATTGTGTAAAACTATTTCTGTTGACTGTTGTTATATGTTTTCTTGGAAAATAAAAAACGATAGATGAGAAAGAGAGAGAAGAAAATGAGATTGCTGAGTGGAAAAAAAGAACATATAAAATAAAAACATACGTACTGTGGCCCGTGATTGCGTTGACAGATATCTGATGATATATATATATATATATATATATATATATATATATATATATATATATATATATATATATATATATATATATATATATATATAGGACCCGACTCTCCTGACCGTCATTCAAACACAAAAATGGTGTTTAAATGATCATATACCGCCAATGGTTCAAGATGTTGGTCATCTGTACCACCAAAGTGATAAATCATAAACTGAATTGCAATATGCTCAAAATTGGTGTTTTAAGGAGATAAACTGCAATGTGCCCAATATTGGTGTTTTAAGGAGATTTAAACTATCTGATCTATGGACTTTAATATCAACCATTGTTTTCAGTTTTAATGGCTGATATTGAAGTTCGTCAATCGGATAGTTTACATCCACTTATAGACATGTTCCAAAGATAGATTCCCACTTGGATAGTTTAGATTGATCACGGATGTTCACCACATGGCAAAATGATAATCGCACTTCAATGGTGTGAGATTAAAATTCTAGCTTTAATGGTACAAGATCATTTAAACACCATAGAGAGAGAGAGAGAGCTGTCTGGGGAGAGAAAGATGTCGAGAAAAACTAAGTAATATATATATATATATATATATATATATATATATATATATATATATATTAACAAGGTACCCTTAAAAACATTATTAGCAATGCATAAAAGCCCTCTTAACATTTTAACAGTGACAGAAATTTAGCCCCCCCTTTAGCACTAAATAATGACTTGGCAAAATAGCGGATATAGTGTCACTATGACGCTGTTCCGCTATAGCACCATAGCGTCGTTATGGCATAGACTGCTAGCTATTTGCTTCTGATGACGATTTCTACGCTATAGCCTTGCCATGATGAGGCTATAGGTTTCTTTTACTACCATGCAAAGCAGAGACACCTAAAGACCTGGGTGGAATAAGAAGGGACTTTTAGAGATGTAATTTATGGTGAAATATATGTTAGTGAGCAAACCGGATACATTATATGAGAGGTGTCTAGTCGCACATTGAGTAAAAATTTGATTGGTCTCTATGTAGCCCCCCTCTACATAAAGGCCCTCTATCTTGTACCTTCAAATATATTAGAATAACATCAATGTAATCCCTCGATCTTTCTACCAGATTCTCTCTTGTCATCTGATGATCAAAGTTCAGTGGAACTTTAATTGGGAGGCCCCCTCCCTCCCAAAATCAGATTTTTCAGTTAGCTGGTTATCAAAGGTCGAATCTTGACCATTGATCAGCTGATTGTTAGGGGTAAAGATCTGGTGAATAGATGCCCTACGTGTCTCCAATCGGAGGAATCTATTCCCCATCTTTTCATTCACTGCTCGGTGGCGGCCGAGATTTGGAGTATAATCCTCAAATCCTTTGAGCCGTTATGGGTGTTTCCAGAGAATGTTCCCCAGTTACTGATTTCTTGCCAGGGCATCAAGTTTGAGGGCCATCTTGTAGCTTTCTTCTGTTTTTACGGTGTTATGGGGGCTTGGACCGAAAGGAACACTCGTGTTTTTAATCGAAAGCGAAGGCCTGTTGGTGTTATTCTGAAGAGTAACAAGGATTTCACGTGTCTTTGGGTCTCCTTGGATAAATATGGGGGTTTCGGGAGGGATAGTCCCATTATGTAAGTATCTTTTTTGTGCTGGTTCCTCTTTTTTGTAATTATCCAGCTTCTCGCTGGTTTTCTTTGATGGACTTGTTCATTATCGATCAAAAAAAAAAAACATCAATGTAATCCGTTGTTGTTTCTTCCCCATCTCTTTCTCTCTTATGAATCCTAAATGGGTATTCTTCTCTTTTAGTTTATTTATCATTATTGGTTTATTTGTTTTTACATGGTATCAGAGCGGGTTGATCATTCGGGTCCTTTATGTTAGTGTGTTTAGAGTTCCATCTGACTTAAATTTTGCACCTTGCCGCTTCGTTGGATCTCTGTGCATCAGAAATGGGAACCCTAGGTCGTATTTTTTGTGTGCTCCATTTCTTCCTCCTCCATGGTTGTTCCTCAGCCCTTGTTTCTCCATTTGTGTGGCAGCCATCCAAACCCTATTTTTGATATATGTTCTCTTCCTCTCTATTATTTTTCGAATATGAAATATTTCTTAGGGGGAGAATAGGAGATGTAAAGAATAAGGAAAAACATAATGCATAGAGAATGGTTTGGGTTGCTGCCATGGATGAGTGATTGCCGCTTTTTGGAGACTGCACCGTAGGTGTTTGTGAAATTGTTTGTTTGAAGGCTGCATTAGTGCTGCCTCAAGATTCATGAATAGTTGATAGTGTTACTCTCTATTGGATACTGCGATCTCTTTCTCTTCCTCTCTTTTTCTTCTTTTTTATGCCGATGTTTGCATGTGCATGAGATTATTAACCCATAAACCTTTTGCTGCCTCCTGTTCCTTCTTATATTGATGATGAGTGACCTTTTGCTGTAGTTATATGCAGCGATTTTATCGGCCTTATAGCCTTTTCTTGCTACTAGGAAAAGTAGCTCTTTTGTGGCCTTATCATCCTTTGTCTTTGCGGCAACATGCTCCTTCAGGTAGAGAATCAATGTGGTTCCTTTCTCCATCACCGATAATACCTGGACCCGCACTTTTCAAAACTTTGGTAGTCCATTCTTGAAAATATTTTCAGCCAGGGAGAATAAAATTTGGGTTTGGAACGAAGCTTGCTCAACCCCTTTTTGGTTTTGATGTTGAATCTCTAGTTTCTCTTGGTTTGATTGAACCCCATTCCTCACTGCATCGGTTTGTTTTTAGAGAGGATTAGAGAGGGTTCTCTTCTAATCGTGGATTACAAGAAGGTATTCATAATGAATGCGCTAGTTGATTGTGAAGGTGGGTAAAATTAAATGAAAATATACGATTTCAGAAGAGTTAAGAAAGAAAATAGATTTTCTGGTACGACTTGTGGATAATTGAAGGGAGCCGAGTTCCAAATCAGTTGCGATTGAAGCGTCCAAATTAGGGAAATTCTGTAGATTCCCAGAACCCTTTTATATTTCCCAAACACTCATATATGACAAGCCAGTTGGTTATAAAAGCAAGAAAATAACCTTTTTAGGCTCACCAATCTTCTTTCGACGCCCCAAAGAAAATTGGTTGCCTTGGGAACCACAAAAAGAAACAAAAAAAGATGGCTCAAGTTGCATCACCAATCTGGACTTGTGATTGTGTTTACCAAAAGACAGAATAATGCAACATAAAGTATTCAACATAGGGTAAATGTACAGCTGATGGCCATAAAGCTATCGGCCGTTAACGATGCAAGTAAGGTGATGGAGAAGTTGATTTAAGGAAACGGGAGGATGATTCTTGATGGTTGAAGATTTATTAATGAGTTTTATTTGGGTTTTTTTGTGTGGACAAGGTTTTAGATATGCAAGATGAAGGTTATGGGGTTTTTAATTTACATACTGAAGTGCGTCTTGGTTAGCATGCACATTATGCGTAGTTATTGAAATTTGTAAGCTAGGTGGTAACCTAATCTTGTTACTCATAATTGCGGCCTTTTCGAGTGGAACACCGTGAAATTTGTAAAGTATGAAAGCCTATTGAGTTACCTTCAAACAATCTTAGATGTTCATATAATTCCAAGAGCCATCCAAAACTTCCCAAGTCGTTTTTATTAGTTCATGGGGTTTTTTTTTTAAATAGCTGAATGGGCTTGAACCTGCAACCTTGAGGTTTCTATATTGTCAACCTTCCATCGTACTACAAGCCCATGCCCTTATTAGCTCATGGAATTGCAGTGTGTTGAATCTCAAATGCATTTAATGTTGTCAATTTTTTTTTTCTTGTTTATTATAATGCAATTTGGAAGTCTACGAATGCGAAACATGATCATGTATAATTAATTTGTATTTCAATTTATTATTTTCTATATATTTTAAAAAATTATTATGTTAATTTATCCAGTGTCAATGGAAAAAAAATTAACAACATTTAAATTAGGGCTGTCGACTGGTTGGGTTGACCCGATACCTGAACTATTGACTCAATTTTTTTTAATGGGTCAGGCAGATAACTTGATCTGCTGGGTTGGTTCAGGCATGAAGCATCTGACCCAACCTTCGAGTTGGGGAGAAATCGGGTCTGATCTACCTGACCCGATATTATATATATAAAACCAAGAAAAAACATGGAGGTTTTAGGGGATTTTGATTTGGGTCGGGTTTTAGGGGTGGGCATCGGGTCAAGTATATACCCTTGACCCCTCCGGTCAGGCGGGTCTTGTTGGATATATTGTATGTGAGGGAGTTGGAAAGACTATTAGTGCGAGTGTTGTTGGGATTACTCCCACATTGTGTAGGTAGCATTTCCTATCTCTTGTGCTGATCTATATAAGAGCCTTATGATTTAATTTGTGATTTATCTTGCATAACCGCAATGTAGTCCTTTTAGTGCGCATGCTCTCTTCTTATTTCTCCCTTTTCTTCTCCATCTCTCATTCTCTAATAAACTTTAAATGAATATTGTTCCTCTAGTGATTAGCGTATATTTTTCTACATGGTCTCAGTTCGGGTTGATCCTGTGCCTTCATTTTAGTCTTGATTTTGTTTTCGTCTAATGCATGCTCTATACCTTGCTGCCCCTTTTGGATCTACGTGCATTAGAGATCACGAACATTAGTTTTTTTTCAATGTCCTAGCAACATCAACTCATCATTATCTATAACCATGCTGACGTCAACATGGTCAAACTTTGACCTAACATTTAAAAATTCCTTGAGGGGTTCTGGTCAAAATGCTTTTTTGATGATAATCGAAGTCATTTGAGGCTGTTGTCAAGGTGTTCCGAATTTTTTTTTATGAAAAAGGTTTCACAGTTTTCTAGGAATTCTGGGCCATCCGATCCTTCAAACCCTTCGATCCAGGCATGGTTTGGAGCGGTTTTCCCTTGCGATCATTTTTCCCGATTGCATCAATGTGATTTGAAGCCTCTTTATTACGGTTTCAAAGGGTTCTTTACCTTCGTTTTTGTGGCAATCATAGAGGAATTTTTTTGGAAGCAACCTCATGTGATTTGGTTGAGATTTGTGGATGTATGAAGGATTCTCGTGGGATTCATTTTTTTGTATCCAGACAAGAATCTCATGTTTTGCATGAAATATTTTGCTTGTCATTTGACTAGATCTGGATTGGTATCCTCCTTGTTACCGTATGGATGGGTAATGGTATTTGATTGGTGGAGATTTGAGGTAGTTATATTGTGCTGTCATATAAGTTGCATGGTTTTATTTTTAACTTGTTTCTAGTCTAGTGATGCGCATTTGCTGTGATTTGAAGTGGTTGAGATTAAAGTGGCTGCACATCTGTAGTGCTGAATTTTGATTTCATTCTGGATTGCTGGTCTGTTTACGATTGAAGGGTTTATGATGCGTTTATGTTGGTATAATAAATCTATTTCAGTTAAATTTAGTGTATGAGATTAGGGTTAGCGTTAGGGGAGGGAGGGTGAATTATGGTTGAGTTGGTTGAGTTGCTCTAGTTAGCACACTCCCCAATGCATTAATACTACATATACCATCTACATCCTCACACGGATATCCGTAACATAGAAATTTGTAAATAAGAGTAAGTTGTACACTTTACACGCACACACACACTACGACTACATGCACCCATATGTCAATAACTAATTACATCACTAACGATTTCTCCTCTTTAATGTTGTTCTTTGGTGATGCTTGATACTTCTCTTGAAGATACTTTGTGATTGGAAATGTAACCTTTATTGTATGGCTGTGAGAATCAGTGCTGTCCTCTCATGAAGAAGGTTTCTCTATGTTATTGGGATCATGGTGGAAAAGTCGGGAGTCGGCAATAAATTGGCAAGGGTCTAAGTAGGGGGAAAAATCGGCAAAAATCGGTCAAAGTCGAAAAAATTGAGGAAAATAAAAAAAATTCAAAAGCATATAAAAATATATCTTAATATATTTCAAGTTAAAAATAATGATCTTAATGAATAAAATAGTACAACATAGGCAAAACCTAAAGCTTTTTTATGAACAAACTGAACAAAATAGTACAAAACCTAAATATGTTTTTCCGCTTTAGTATAAGTGAAATAAAAAAGAAAAACAAATTAGACCACATCACAAACATAGCCAATTAATCAGCCGAGTCACCACTTGGCCGATTAATCGGCGATAAAGTTAGGATGACTGCAAGTTGCCGACTTTTCCTGATTTTTTGCAAAAGTCGGAGATTTTTGCAACTATGATTGGGATCTGTGCAGATCAGCAATGGTAATTACCTTGACGACTCTTGCTGGCCCTCTCTCCCTTTGCTTGACTTTCTACTATCTCATCGTATTCCTCTTCTGTATTCTTCCTTTCTTTTCTCTTTTCCAGTCTATATTGTATACGGTGTTTGAGAAATACTTTTTCGCTGCTTGCTGTCCCTCCTTACAATGATGACTGGTGGCTTTTTGCTATTCTGATATGCAGCCATTTTATCGGCCTTATGGCCTTTGTCTCTACTATGATAATTAGCCTTTGTATTGACTTCTATGGTCCTCTGCCCTAGCAGTGTAAGGGAGAGATGATTCAGGGGCTCTTTTTTCTATTAATGGAAAGTTAAGCATCGAGGATGCTCAACATGAGGGGGAGTGGTAGGTATGTTGTATGTAAGAGGGTTAGAAAGACTATTAGTGCTTAACATGTTAGCCTTAGTATGTAGGTGAGGGAGTTCGTTATTGGGAATTGGTATTAGTCCCACATTGTTTAGGTAAATTTCCTATCTTTGTGCTCCTGCATATAAGACCCTATGATATTACTTGCGCTATATCTTGGATAGAAACAACGTAGTCCGATTAGTGTCCATGCTCTCTTCTTCTCCATCAAGGTTCAAAATCTCGGTTTTCTGGAATGTATCGGCTAGCTCCGATACCGATACGCATTAGACGATACGTAGCGGTTTTGGGCGATGCGCTGGTTTGTATCGGCCGATGCATACCAATATGTATGGGCCGATACATTCAATGTATCGACCCGGTGACCTCCGAAACTGATACGTATCGAACGATACGTATTGGTTTCTTCCAGAATTTTGTACCATGTTCTCCATCTCTTATTCTCTAATATACCCTAAAATGGATATCTCCACTTTTGTTATTAGCTTATAGTTTTCTACCAGTCAGGCATATACCCTTGGCTCGTTGGGCGTCAAAATTTTGGCCCGACCTGACCAGACCCGGCCGAGTGACAGCCCTATTTTAAATATCTTCAAAACATATAATTTTATTATATTATATGGAATGAATCATCGATTGGATTGCCATTTTTTGTTGTTGTTTTCTCTAAACTATGAAGTGCTTTATATTTTAGCAGTTGGTTCCTAGAGTACCCGACTGTCTAGGTTTTGAACCTTGTGGGCTATTCAATTGCGTTCTTGTAATTGTAGGAAATCTTTACTTGTCGAATGTTTGCAGACTTTTTGAGCCCATTGGCAACTTGTTATTAATGATATTATTTTTATAAACTATGGGATATAATTTTTTACGCTATTATTTTTTTGGCTTTTCTCAACATCTTTTGCTTTGTGCATATAGGCTTGGATGTTGAAGTAGATCGAATTTTGGAGATTGCTTGCATAATTACGGATGGTAATTTGACCAAATTGTTGGAGGTGATTTATGTTCGATTCCTCGTAAAATATATTTGTTCTTTGTATCTAGGTTTCGGTGTTGTTTCATTTTTATATTATGTTGTTGATATACTTTCTTTCTTGTTTTCTGTTGCTTGTTGTTATTGATCTTTGTTTTTTTGTAATGTCATTATTCTGTTGGATGTTGTATTTGCTCATGATATCTAGCAGAGACCAGATGAATCCTGAATGTAAATGTCATCTTAATTGTGAAAACACCACATTTACTTCTTGCACTGAAGAAATAAAGGAAGTATTTGAGAGTTCTATCCAAAATCAAAACATGATCATGGTTCAAAATCTCGTCCGAAACCGTACGAACTGGATGATACGTACCCGTTTCGGAGGTCACCAGTACGATACTTTGAATGTATTGTACTGGTGCATTACATATATATTAGTAATTTATCGGACGATACAAACTAATGTATCGTCCGGAACCAGTACGTACCAGACGATACATACCCATTTGGGGCTGGATGATACGTACCGGAAAACTGAGATTTTGATATATGAACTTGATTACCACATTTCAACACCTTTCTGAAAACTGAAGCCATTCAAAGGACCAGGTTAAACAATTAAGCCCTGGTGAAGCCATATCTATTAATTCTGTTGAAGATGCAGGAAATTTCAAGCTGTGAAAGTGATATACCGAAACAGTGTGTCAGACCAACAATTTGTATACTTCCAAACCTATGGTATCAACTTGTACATATTTTATTCCTTTGCTAGATAATATATATCTAGGTGTCAATATTGGTCCATCTAGGACCTATACATATTGACCAATACGGATACAATATCACTGATACCATATCGGTCTATATATATATATATATATATATATATATATATATATATATATATATATTGAAAAAAAGGTTCCAAAAAAAAAAAAACTAGCTGTATCAGTTAGTATCGCCGATACCGAGACAGTATCGGCCGATGGTGACCAGTATTTGTCTGATACCGATACCACTCTGTGACCTGTATCGGGGTGGTGTCGGTATCGGATCTCGACGAAACCGATATGTATCGCTGATACGTATCTGTATTAGCCGAGTTTTGATACCATGATATAAGTGTAGAAGAGGCATTTAAAAGAAAAAGTTAAATGCTATACTTGATCTAACCAACTAATGAAGATATGATGTTGCCCATGCTTTAACCTTGCATTGTGTAGTGATAACCCTTAATTAGTTTTTAATCGTCATGCTCCTTCAAACATGTATCATAGAACATGACATGGACTCCAATATTTTATGCGAATACTGAAATAGTTCTCTCTGGAAAAGAAATGGCTCTTGAGTTTCAACAACATAATTATTTTTTCATTCAGATCCAAGGCCACAAATGAAGATCATGTCTGCTAATGCTCGAAATTTCTCTGGTGTATTAGCCCTTAATGCAATTGATAGTTTTTTTTTTTTTAATTTCATGGTGAATTCTCTCTCTTTATACTAGAGTTGAATTCCTGAATTCGACTTTGGTGATTAGGGTTTGTAGTTAAAGTCGGCTAGTTGTTTTTCAGATGCAACTTGAGGAGTACAAAAGTCATTAGGTGCCACTTTCTCTTATAAAGTGGCGGTCTACTTCAATGAGTATTATTCTTCATGATAGACGTGCTTCTCAACAATAAGGGTTGTTACATTATTTCCATATATAGTCATAGGAATATTACATGTATCCCAAGATCTGTAAGGATAAACAAAATCCACTTTCCTTCACGTGCATCTTTCGCATTGCTCTATTATTGGCTTCAGCACTAAAATTTGACCCTACATGTTGCTTCTTGCTCTTCCATGTGAGAAGTTTCCCCCAAGAAATGTATAGTCAGTGGTGGACTCCCTGTAACTAGGAGATCTAACCCAATCTGCATCAGTGAAGACCTCAAATTAAATGATCGTGATCTCCATACGAAAATTTTGAGGAGAGTTCATGTATTGGCAATGTCCTTGAGAGGTTCCCCATCTTCAAGGGTCATTCCATTTCACTTCCTTAGGAGAACTAGTAGGTCTACATCCCAGAATACTTGTTTCCTTTAGTAGGTCTAGAGCAAGTTATCATTTATCAAACTCGGTATCGGTGTCAGGTATCAATCTATCTTGGACCGATATGGATACGGTATCGCCGTTTTTTTTTTGAAAAAAAAAACAAATTTGAAAAAAAGAAAGAAATTGTCTCGGTCAGTATCTCGGCTGATACCAAGGCAGTATCGACCGATACCGATACCGATACCACCCTGATATTTGTATCGGGGTGGTATTGGAATCGGTATTCGACGAAATCGATACGTACTGGTATCAGCCAAGTTTTGATACCATGTTCTAGAGTATACATCCTTTGTGAAATGATTAACCTCTTCTTTGATCAAGAAACTTCAGGACCAAGACCCTTAATATCAAACACTTTGCTAACATACTACTTGAGTTTCATTATCTTCTCTTCATCATCTCTTGTGACCTCTATGTCATCAACATATACTGTGAGAATAGTGAGGTGAGTTCTGCAGTACCCAAGTTTGACATTACTGAACTTTTTAAACCAAGTACGTGGAGATTGCTTTAATTCATCTGTACGCTTCTTTAGTTTGCAAACAAGATCTTTCTCCTTCTGAAGATCAAAGTCAGGTGGTGGTGTCGTTTACCCATCTTCTTCAAGTCACCACATAGAAAGGTATTCTTGACATCTAGTTGGTAAAGCAGCCATCTTCTATGTGCTGCCAATGACAACAATACCCTAATAGAGTTCAACTTGGCCACGAGAGCAAAGGTATCCTGGTAATCTGTCCATAAGTTTGCATAAACCTTTTTGCTACCAGTCTTTCCTTAAATCGTTCCACAGAGCGATCTGGTTTATACTTCACAGTATAAACCCATCTATAGAGATGAAAAAGAATGACAAAACAACCATGAAACAGCTACAAAACTATGTGAATGGTGTGTTTTGAGTTGAAATGAAAGGACTTCCTTATTGAGTTCACTTTACTGGTAGACTATTTATGGAAAGAACCAATTTCTTCCCTTCTAGCAGAAGTGCTATTTCCCATGCATTGTTCAACTTCAATGCCCTCATTTTTTGCATCATTGCCTACTTCCATTGAGGGCTGATATAGAGGCTTTGTGGCACTAGATGGAACTGATATAATATCTACAGAGGAAATGAATAAAGAATATTAGGAAAAATGGCATGATAAGACGCAAACTTACTAATAGGATGCGACGTCCAAGTATGAGATCCCTTGCGAAGAACAGTGGGTAGAACCACATCTGACGTAAGAATGGATTCACCACCTATTGAACCTGCTTCAGGGGATGAAGTTTGATCCATGATCTGAGTGAGAGTGGGCTTATTCTTCTTCCATATCTGTCATAAAGTTTTTTCCCAAAAAAAAATAAAAATAAAAATAAATTTTTTTCCCAAATTTTCCTTTTCCTTTCTTACTTTCCTTTTTTTTTTCTTTTTTGAACACTTGCTTGCACATCATCCTCCGTATTCTCATCTTGCTTATAAGGTCCATCAACATCAACATTGACATCGACATCTTCAACTCCAGGTAGATTGGGCAAGGAAATAATGCACTCTCTTATCAGTCTCTCCTTAAAGAGGGCACTGTGACTTAGAGGAAGAATAGAAAGGTGTGGACTCAGAAAAGATGACCTCCATGGTGATGAATTTCTTGCCAGAGGAGGGATAATAAAACTTGTACCCCTTTTGAGAAGGGTACCCTATGAAAATCCGCCGAACAACCTTAGGATCCAGCTTATCACTATGGGACCCCAGAGAAGTGGGCAAAACAAAGGTAACCAAAGAGACGAGGAGGAACCTAGCAGAGAGGTGATTTATGACACAACACCCAAACCAGAAATTCCCCTCCAAGAATAGGGCTAGACATACAAGTCATTAGAAAGCAAGCAGTAAGAACCACTTCACTCCATAACCTTTTTGGAACATTCGTCCAAAGTAATATAGAACGGTTAACCTCAAGAAGATGAATTTTTCGGTCTGCAATACTATTTTGCTGAGGTTGTGTAAGGACAAGTTGTCTGCCACTCAATTCCATGATTATGAAGGTTGGATTGAAGATGAGAAAACTATTTCCCATCATTATTTGAGCCCACGACCTTCACATTTGCCTGATACTGAGTTTGGACTAACTTATGAAACAAGGGAAAAAATAGTAGCAACCTCATTTCCTGAATTCAGCATATCTAGTATCATAAATCTTGTACAATATTTAATAAATATGACAAATTAACGATCATGTAAAAAAGTAACTGGGGATGACGCCTAAACATCAGAATGAACAATCTGAAAAGGTGCATCACATCTATTACTATTATAAGGATAAGACGTTTAACATTGTTTAGAAAATTGACTGATTTTACATTGGAATATTGAAACTTCTTCCAAATGCCTAGGAAATAAAATACATAAATTGGAAACCAACACATTCCTAAAACAAGTGTCATAAATTAACTATCTCTAATGAAACTGTTGTAATAACAAGAAGTTGAGTAGACTTCTTTTCAAGATCACCAAACAGGTGGAGCCTCTTCTCCCTGTGACCATAGCCAAGGGTCCTGTCGTCAAGTCTTGAAAAATATATGAGATAGAAGATTATGCTACAGATATGATGCCTTGTTATACTGCTACCATAGAGAAGGTTAATAAGCATTTTAGAAACATGAAGTGTAGACTGTATGCTATACAGTCAATATGAACGGTCCCTTTTTCAGCAACTGGAACAAGAGACCCATCAACAATGCTAACAATACAAGGATTTGATAAAATTTGCATATAGTGGAACCATGAAGACATATCAGACATCTGGTCAGTACACATGAATCATTGATCCAGGGTGACTACGAGGAGGATGAGGCATGCACAAATCCAATGGTACCTGAGTCGGCCACTTCAGAGCGAGAGGGGACAAGCTGAAAAATGAAGACGCACAATTCATCAAATTGTCAGACTCCTTGCTAATAGTGATGGGGTCAGTAGAGGAAGACACAACAGGAGTAGTAGCTGTTGGATTACAAACATCCGATTATCCATCATCAACAACTGTTGAGTATGCCTGATTCCCCCGACACTTAGGGAGCCTAACCAAATTCCAACGGGTGTGTATGGTATTACTCCCCCCACTCCACTCTAACCTGCTCCCTGCCAACTCCCCACCAAAGCAAGTTTTACCCACTCTAGCGAGGAGCTTGTTTTCAACCTTAAAACAGCTCCCTGTCAGTGCTATTGGGGTGTGGCAATGGTTTACCAAACACAATCCCAAGCCCGAAGAGCTTGCTATCGAAGCCAAAAGCGACTCTTAGGCCTTTGGGAGCAATGCCAAACACACCCAACAGTTTCTTTCAGGTACCCAAACCTTTCATAATGGTACATTTTAGCTTTTCATTTTCCTCTCGAGATAGACCACCACGACTACATCCTCGTCTTCTAGATCTACCACTCCTCAACGAAACTCAGAAAAGGAGGGAAGAGTAGAGCACTCTGAAGTCTCCATAAGCTTCATTTTAGTCTCTTCACGTTGGAGAAGATAGAACACGGTTCCAGAGGATGGTAGCTCCTCTCTCTTGAGGAATCTAGCTCTGACATGCTCACATTAGTTCTTTTTGTGGTAGTGGCTTAACACATCTCACATACTCAATTGAGCATAATAATTGCCTAAGGTCTTCTCTTCCTGACGGGTATTGTTTATCTTGTGCTTCTGAAGTATCCTTTACTTATAGCCACCTATAGTTCTCTAGCAGAAGATACATACATATAATAACTAGTAGCGTGTCATCGAGTGCAACAACCAAGTCATCACAGCCATATTGTCACTTCGTTAGCGGAGGTCCATTTAGGGATGGTTCCATCCACATATCCGAACTTTTGTTTTCATCCTGAGAATAATTCAGCAGGCCTAGACCATGCTTGGTGATTTGTTCCGTCAAATTTGACGGTGGTAATCTGCAATCCATGATTACCATCACTGATTTGACCAACATTGCCTTTTGATTCTTTCATAGTCGAGATACCTCAACTTTACATTAGAACAGAAATAGACCACAATATTGGCTACCATGGTATCAAAACTCGGCCGATACCGATATGTATCGGCAAATGTATCGGTTTTGTCGAAAGCCGATACCAAGACCACCCCGAAACTGGTATTGGGATGGTATTGGTATCAGTATTGGTAGCGGACTGATACAGGTCAGTTTCAGCCGATTATGTCTTGGTAACAGCCAATACAAATCTTTTCTTACTATTTTTAAAAAAATAAAGAAATGTTGGCCGATATAGTATCAGCGATATCGTATCTGTATCGGCTGATATATATCGGTCCAAGATGGACTGGTACACGATACCGATGCCGAGTTTGATACCTTGTTGGCTACACAGCCACAAAACATAGTCACCTCACACTACAATGTCGTAGTAGCATTTCTACAGGTCAACCAAAATTTTGTCCCCTATTTTCCAGGTCATTCGACACTATCAAGACCACAAAAACATCACTAAGCATCACAGAATCTGCAATTAGTTATTTTGGTGAGCTGTAGGTATTAAACTATGTGTAAAAAGATCAATTTTCAACATATAGAGTGTAGGATTATAGCACAATTTCAAGAACATGAGAAAATCTTTGTAACTCAGTCAAACCTCAACCAAATTGCATTAAACCATAGGCAATTACAGATCAAGGAAAATCGATGCAATCTGATCTTACTCGATCACATAAACCGATAGCCCAAATTTTCATGAATCAACCGAAAACTATATCTAAGAAAAATGATAAATTGACTCCAATATCCACCAAATCACGTGAGGCCAAAGGCAATTGAAAGCTTACCCAATTCCCATCCAAACTTGTTATAGAACTGCAGTTATCTAACCACACACAGTCCAGTGGCCCAAAAAACACGTGAAATAGAAGATTTAAAAAAAAGTCTTCAAAAACCCCTTAAAACCACATTAAAGCACCTAGATGTCTTTATTAAACTTACTTATCTAGGAAATCTGATCAAACCTGTAATCCTTAGCTCCATTCAAATCATAAACCAGAGAAGAAGGGAAGAAGAAGAAGAGTGGAGGGAAATACCATACCTTTTCTCTGATGTGCTGGGTTTTCTTGAAATTTGTCAATGGAATGTAAGGAGGAGGTTTTATTAGAGGAGTCAAGACAGGAAAATAATCTTAAGGGCGCTACAACTTGCACATGACATTTGTACTGTGGGATGAGTTAAAAATAAAAATGTGGTATTTTTGGGACCTGTGCCACATGGAACACCATCTAAGCCGTCTGATTTGAAGGCCATGATGTAAATTTTTTTTATGCAAACAATTGGCACGAAACATGATCTCTATCGTCTGATTTAGCACAGTCAATCATTAAATCAGATGATAGGCTTTGACTATGTTTGCTCAGATGATAGAGATCGTGTTTAGTGGCAATCTTTTGTATTAAAGATCTGTACATCATGGCCTTCAAATCAGACGGCTTAGATGGTGCTCCCTAATCTTAAGATGTTAGGACAGGGGTTAAAAAATTAATCCATTTAGAAGTTATAAATTTATAATGTTTCTAATTGCTATAAAATAGAGTTGGTATAATGTGCCTTTTGCACCAAACGCGGTGCACGGTGAATCTCTCTCCACCAAAACAGTTCAACTTTGAGTAATGCCCATATACTTATGAGGATGCAAATTAACGAAAGTACATATTTTGACCTTTCACTGATTTTGCTCTAAAAAATATCTATGTGATTCCGAAAGTTGGCAAACGGAGATTGACATGTGCATAACCTTTAGGTGCACAGGTTGACATTTAAAATCAACTCTATAATACATCAACTGAACATGCCAACGTTTATTGTGTTGGCATTTAGAAACTTAACTTTTATACATACGCAAGAAATATCCTTTCCATATATAGAACAAATGGCACTCAAAACATTGTTTGGGTGCCATGTGGATCACAGGTGTGCTGTTTAGACCAATTTCTTAAAAAAGAATTTTAAAGCACAAGTCAAACTTTTACTAGTTTCAATGGTCCAAATTTTACGTGTAAACAAAACCGTGGTGGAGACAGTCTTCAATTTTTTTTCCTTTACAAAGATGATTTAGGCAATGCACTCGTGCTCTGTGTGGCATCAAAACAGTATTTCAATTGCCACATTGAGCTCCACGTGGGACCTTGGAGGATGGCCCTTTTCCATATATATATATATGGCAAAGGGAAAAATGCGCCCCAGCATAGAGATATCTCTACGCCAATTGATATGGTTGCGACACGTAGCGCCTCTTTTGTGAAGTGATGGGTGGCATGGGGCTCACTTTACTAACTAGAGTTAAACTTTTAAAATATTTTAAAAGTTATAATCCTTTTCAGCCGTCATTCTTGATTTTTTTAGAAGTCTTTTTAAAGTCTCTTTTCTCTCTCTTCTCTCTTCTAAGAAAGTGTCAAATTTACTTTTTCAGGTATACTCAAAAAATATGAGCGTCCGGTAGCGAAGCACTAGCACCTTTGCAGAGAAATGTCGGCGCCTTGTTTGAGGGGCATCGGCGCTTCGATTAAAAAAAAAATATATATATATATATATATATATATATATTTTTTTTTTTTTATGGAAGCGCTAGCGCCCCTAAAACGTAGTGCCGGCACTTCTATTAAAAATAAATAAATAAATAAAATTTTATTTTATTTATGGAAGCGCCTAAATGAAGCGCCGACGCTTCGTTTAGGGGCGCCGGTATTTCGATTATTTTTTTATTTTATGGAAGCGCCAGTGCCCCTAAACGAAGCGCCGACGCTTACTTTTAGGGGCGTCGGCGCTTCAATGATTTTAATTTTATTTTTTTTGAAGCGCGCTACTAAGCGTCATGCTTAAAGCATACCACTTCGCTTAGGGTCACACGCTTCGTTTCGGGGTGTTGGCGCTTGGCTCTCGAGGTGCTAGTGCTTCGCTACCTAGCGCCACATTTTTTGAGTAAAATATGCATGAAAATGTAAGTCTAACAGTTTCTTGGAAAAATAGTGAAACGAAAGAGACTTTAAAAAAGTCAAGAATGACGGTTGAAAGAGTATTTAACTTTTAAAAGTGTAACCCTAGTTAATATAGTGGGTTCCATACTACCCATCACTTCACAAAAAGGGCGCTATGTGTCGCGCTCATATCAATTGGCATAGAGATCTCTCTACTCTTGGGCGCATATCCATGGCCCTCTCTCTCTCTCTCTCTCTCTCTCTCTATATATATATATATATATATTCTGGATTTGTGCAGGTTTGGGTCCCATCATGGGAGACCCAAACCCGACACCTATTTGAATCAGTACAGGTTGGGTCGAGTTGGCTCAGATCACCCTTTTTCTAACCCATGCTCGGACCCATCTCCAATTGGGTTCGATACTTCGATCAGGTCGAATCATGTCGGGTCCAATCAAAGCCACGTCTTAGGTCGACCTGATCGATTTGAAGCCCTGGGGTGGGGGGGGGGGGGGATGCTGAATGTTACCCAACAGATTTCAGCAACCTCATGGCCCGAGAAGGCTATAACATTAGGTTCACATGATTCCAAGCCTCCATACTCTCTCAACAGATTAACTTCTCTAAAACCATCATCTACTCCTTTGGTGTTGGGCTCAAGGCTTCGCTTTTCAGGTCGGGTAAAGTGTGGTGGTGAAATTCTTCAATAGAGGTGCTACAAACCGTTGGGTTGGAAAAGAATGATAAATTATTCAATAAGGCCGATTGGGCACTTAAAAAGCTAAATGTAGCAATTAATAATGCATGCTTCTATGAGGTTAAGGTGGCTGGGGGTCAACTTCTGATAAGGGTATGTTCTTTCGGGTTTGGGTGTAGCCCTCAAAATCTCCAGAGCGGTGATGATTTATGTTTCAGGGTCTCTAAATTTTGTGTGGTTGTTTTTTCTTAGAAGTTGGCTTGTGTATGTCAAGTTTTAAGCCTCTCGCATAATTCTTGAGGGCTGGTTGTACTTTTAAATAATTCAAAACTTTTACCCTTATATGTGCGTACTCCAATGGCGTACGCAAGATAGGTACTCCAAGCCCATGTGGAGTTCCATGTGGCACTGTTTTGGTTTCACGTGGAGCTCCAGCAGGTTGTATAGATATTTAAAAATAAATAAAAAATTAAATTGAAGTTTTAAATAAACAGTCAAATTTTGACTATGATGCAATGGTTCAGATTTTAAGTCTCAAACAATACAAGTTGGAGTTGTTTTATTTTTGTTTGAATAAACTAAACAATTTTACCTCACCTAAAAATGTTTTCGGTGCCATGTGAACCTCCATATAGACCTTGCTGTATAGTGAAGGTACTCCATTAGAGAGAGAGAGAACCATTTCCCCCATCAAAGCCCATGTGATAGTTTCCCATCCATCTTCTAAACCTAGTGTATTGAAATTTTGAACCTTTGACCAACATTTGAAAGGTGGATAAATTCTCTTTTTATTGTGTATTGTTATTAGATGGACCTGTTGGACATTGAGCAAGTTGTCATGGCACCCGATCCTAGGGTTAGGTGCCACGTGTTGTCCATCTGGTTCGAATGCATATCCACGGGCCTAATATATATATATATATATATATATATATATATATATATATATATATATATATATATATATATATATATAAGTGCTAACGCTTCCTTATCAACCTAGCGTTCAACGTTGTGCATGTACTGTTTGGGGGCCAATTGGCACCTAATCCGAAGATTGGGTGTTGAGGCAACATGCACTAGATTAGATGGTGTTTAACAGATTAGCCGAGAGTGTTGGTAGTTGGATTGACGAGCTGCCGATCTCATATATGGGGCTTCCTTTGGGGGTCTCCAACCCCAATGCTTTGGCTTGGGACCCTATTAACCAGCGGTTTGAAGGCCGCTTGGCGGCTTTGGAAAGGCCGATTTTTAAGCAGCAGAGGTCGGCTGTTGCTGGTTAAGACTGTCTTATTCAGTCTTCTGATATTCTACATGTCGTTTTGCTGCCCTAAAGCCGTCATTCATCATCGCTTGGAGCAAATCGAGAGAAATTTCCTTTGGGAAGGGTGTGGCCCGGACCAGAAGTATCATTTGGTGAATTGCGAGACATATCTTCTTCCAATATCCTGTGGCGATCTTGGCATTAGGTAGTTGGAGAATGTCAACGTTACTTTGCTGAGCAAGTGGCTGTGGAGAGCCAGGGCTGAGAGGGACAGAAATCCGTTATGGGTCTCGATTTTAGCTGATAAATATGGTTGGCCCGACGATGGGTGGTGTATTTTGGTGCTCAGTCCTAGGCATTTGTCGCCTTGGTGGAAGGGTATTTTGGCTATTTGGCTGTTTTTCTCGAAATGAATCCAATTCAGCTGAGGTGATGGCTCTCGTATCAGGTTTTGGGAGGATTCGTGGGTGGACTCTCGCTCTCTAAAGGAGAGTTTTGGGTCTATTTTCAGAATAGCTGCAGACCCGGATAGGGTGGTGGTGGATATGGCCGATGCTACTAGTGGGTCTGGTGTGGAATATCACCACTATAAGAAATCTCTGCGATCACGAAATCCCAGATTTCTCCAACCTTGTAGCTACTCTGTATGAGACTTGCCAGAATTGGTTTGGTGTTGATGTGAGACTTTGGACGGCTGCTAACAATGGAGTGTTCTTGGTTTCCTCCTTTTATCGGATGTTATCTTGGTCCCCTCTAATCAAAGCTGAGCGGGCAGGGATCTGGAGAGCCCCCATTCCTCCCAAGGTTCGTTTCTTCTCTTGGACCGTAGTTCATGATTGCATTCTCATCATCGATCAGCTCATTATTCAAGGAAAGGAGGTTCCCAACGTGTGTGCTGTGTGTTTTCAGTCAGAAAAGACAACTTGACAGGGAACGCCAAGATCGAGAGCCTTGGATTTGGGGCCGCAATAGATTTTCGACTTCAGAAAGGCCTAAAGAGGACACAAGCCCGAGTACCACAGCTTTAGGAGAGAAAAGGAGACACAAAACCATCATTGATCAACAGTGCCATGAATAGTGACGGACTTTCGTGAAGAATGATGGACGTCCGTGATTTTGAGCCCTCACTGTCCCTAGGCGATGAACGTCAGTGGAAATCTCCGCCCCAACAACGAAATTTTAATTTTCTGCGAAATTTTTCCTTTTTCCTCTCTTATTTGTATTAGGACTCTTTATTTTGAATTATTAATTGGTTGCCTATATAAGGAGGCTTGTAAATACAATTGAATTAGTGATTGAATATGCTTGAATATTCTTCTTCCCGAGATGGGTTTGGTGTGAGGCCAAGGGAGTGATTCCCATATATCCTCTTTTATCTTCTATTATATTTGCTATCTATCGATCCCTGTTTGTTTCTCTAAACCCTAATCTATTAGTTTCTTTTCGATCCCAAAACCCAAAACCTCTTCTGAAACCCTAAATCAATCAGAACCATAAGCCTATTACAAAACCATAAATCCATTCAACAACCCTAGTTCGAACCCGTTAATCTATAACGAATCGACGACGAACGCCCAACCCTGGAAAAACTAGTCCTATATCTAGGCCCAATGCCACCTTAAATCTAATGGGACTTGCACATCGAACTGGACCCTACTCCATTCTCGCGTGATCTACCTATCAGAATTTCTAGAACCCTTAAGGTATTTAGATAATTTTGTGATTAAGTTTGAATTAATTTTATTTAATTTCAGCAAATCCCCCATCAAATCATTATTCACGCATTTTAGGGCTCCCCGTCCAGCGTCAGTTTTGGTATAAGAGCCCTAGGTTTCTAGGTTAGGGCATATAGCGTGACATTTTAAATTTCATTGCATTTTATCTCATTTGTGTTCAAAAGTATGCACACCAACTGTTTGACAAAATTCCTCATCCATTGTGGTTCATGTTTCCATGTTATTTAGCACCCATGTTAGTAAGCCATGTTCACCATGAGCATGAGCAAGATTGTCGATGTTCTTAGGGACATCAAAGCTGAATTGAGGCGATCGCGTCCAAATTCTTCGCAAAGTCCCAAAAGTCATGATGGGACTAGAGTCGGGAGATACCCCCATCATAATGACCCCGAGTACTCCCGCCGAGAAGTTTTTAAAATCTATTCGAGATGAAGTTCCAAATTTTGAGGGATGGATGAATCCTAAAACCTTCGTGGAATGGCTATCTAGTATAGAAGAATATTTTTATTGGTATGACGTACCAAACGAGTACAAAATTAAGCCAGTGGAGTCAAAGTTGGAGTGTAATGCCAAAAAATTTTGGACTCGCTTAGAACGTTGTATTGAGTCTCTTCGGAACAAATCCATCTCCACATGGGAGGACATGAAGGTGGAACTTATCGAAAAGTATGTTCCAGTAACACATCGTAACCTCCTCCAGAATTTGAAAACCAAGACAGACAAGTGTCCTGATTGCTCCAAGTGTCACGGATTTAGACACTTTGCTTACCAGTGCTACACAATTTTTCACTCCGAATTTATTGACTAAACGAGAAGGGTTTTAAGGAGCCGGAAAATATTAAAATGGACGAAATCGTGTATGACCCTCGTACCGTGATGAGTGAAGAGGAGATGGAAGAAGCTGACGAAAGTCTCGTTTGTGTTAAAGAGACTTTTATCTCCCTTGTGAATAGTGATGTTTGGTCGAGTACACGTGGGTCCAACAAACAAGGTACACAAAAACCATTAGTGTCAATTGAATCAAGTACCCCAGAGTCTTTGGTTTTGGTTGATATGAGCACGCTCAAGTTAATCGAGTCAAGTGTACATGTGCCATACGTGTCTCTTGATTCGATCACACATGAGCTGATAGTGCCTATAGAGTCGGTTATGCCTAAGTCGTTCATGTTAGTAGAGGCAAGAGCACTTGAGTCGGCTACATGTGAGTCGTTAGCGTCGCAAGCACATGAAAGTATCGAGTCCATAGATACACATCATAGTCTCGAGTTGCATACCGCTTCACATTTCGAGTCTTATTGTGAGTCAAGTTTTGAGTCTCATTTCACATTGCATGCCGAAATTAAACAGAAGATTAATTCGAGCAATAATCAATATAAATTATTTGCTGATGCTCATA
Organism: Chloranthus sessilifolius; assembly: GCA_021018995.1. Classification (NCBI taxonomy): domain Eukaryota; kingdom Viridiplantae; phylum Streptophyta; class Magnoliopsida; order Chloranthales; family Chloranthaceae; genus Chloranthus; species Chloranthus sessilifolius. The sequence goes on along the minus strand of CM037590.1, from coordinate 120,541,924 downwards.
GGCGTTTCAAAGAATATCAGGTGAGTGATCAAGTGATGGTCCAGGTTAGGTCTGAATGGTTCTTATCGAGATCCGTAAAGAAGCTCCATTCCCGAGGCGTTGAACCTTTTAGAGTTTTGGCAAGGAATGTTCCTAATGCATACGTGCTTGAGCTTCCTCTAGGCAGGAGGGTTAGTTTAACATTCAATGTGGAGGACTTCTTTTTCTGATCTCCACCTCTCCTCCGTGCACACCTTTCCAATAGCTCCCTATTCACAATCCCAACCCAACTTTGCAGCCAATGCCCCTTCCCTCCCCAAGTAGGCCGAAAAAAGAGGTATTTGAGGAAATTTCTGATGATCTTGAGGCATTTACCTACGGCAGAGAGTTTCTGATTTATGAGATGAAGAGGGTTAATGCGTCAACTACCGAGAGTACATGGGCCAGTCATGAAAGAGTTTGTCGCTTGAGTTCTCGTATTCCTGTCTGATATCACAATCACGCATTATCGGGGGTGAATTCCTTCGAGCTCGGGAGAGTTGATGAGAAGCTTTAAAAATAATTGGTAGAGTGGGTTGGCGAGTCGGGTTATTTGGTTTGTCGAGGAGAGGATTACAGTGTGCGTCACGCTACAATCAACCGAGATCATGATCATACGCCACTCGGTGCCAAGATTGTTTGGGCTAGTTGTACGGAGTTCCACCGTGCGAGTTCCGATACACTTGATCTGTACCACGTGCGTGTTTCATCGGTGATGAAATATTTTGAGTGGGGGAGAATGACGTGGAACGCCAATATCGAGAGCCTTGGATTTGAGGCTACAACAGATTTTCGAAATTAGAAAGGCCTAAAAATGATACAAGCCCGGGTACCACAGCTCCAGGGGAGAAAAGGAGACACAAAGACACAAAACTATCATTGATGAATAGTGCTATGAACAGTGAAGGACATTCGTGAACAGTGCCGTAAATAGTGACAGACGTCCGTGATTTTGAGCCCTCACTGCCCCTAAGCGACAGATGTCCGTGGAAATCTCCGCCCCAGCAACGGAATTTTAATTTTCTACGAATTTTAATTGTAGTCTTTTATTAGTATTAGGACTCTTTCTTTCGAATTATTAATTGGTTGCCTACATAAGGAGGCTTGTAAATACAATTTAATTAGTGATTGAATATTTTGAATGCTTTTATGTTTGAATATTCTTCTTCCCGAGATGGGTTTTGTGTGACGGCAAGGGAGTGATTCTCATTTATTCTCTTTGATCTTCTATTATATTTTCTACCTATCGATCCCTGTTTGTTTCTCTAAACCCTAAACCTCTTCTGAAATCCTAAATCAATTAGAACCATAAGCCTATTACAAAACCATAAATCCATTCCACAACCCTAGTTCGAACTTGTGAATCTATAACGAATCGACGACGAACGCCCAAGCCTGGAAAAGCTAGAGTCCTATCTGTAGCCCCGATCCCGCTTTAAATCTAATAGGACTTGCGCATCGGACTGGACTCTACTCGTATCTCGCGTGATCTACCTTTCAGAATTTCTAAAACCCTAATGTATATAGATAATTTTGCGATTAAGTTTGAATTAATTTATTGAATTTCGGCAAATCCCTCGTCAAATCATTATTCACGCATTTTAGGGTTCCTATCCCGCGTTAGTTTTGGTATTAGAGCTCTAGGTTTTTCGGTTAGGGCGTATTGTGTGACATTTTAATTTTCATCTCATTTTATCTGATTTGTGTTCAAAAGTTTGCACGTCTATCGTTTGACAAAATTCCTCATCCATCGTGGTTCATGTTTGCATGTCATGTAGCACTTGTGTTAGTAAGTCGTGTTCACCATGAACATGAGTGAGATTGCCGATGATCTTAGGGATATCAAATCTGAATTGAGGCGATTGCGTACAAATTCTTGGTAAAGTCCCAGAAGTCGTGATGGGACCAGAGTCACGGGATTCCCCCATCATCGTGAACCCAGAGTACGATTCCGTCGAGAAGTTTCTAAAATCTATTCGGGATAAAGTTCCAAATTTTGAGGGATGGATGAATCCTAAAACCTTCGTGGAATGACTATCTAGTGTAGAGGACTATTTTGATTGGTGTGGCATACCAAACGAGTACAAACTAGTGGAGACAAAGTTGAAGGGTAATGCCAAAATTTTTTGGACTCGCTTAGAACGTCGTATTGAGTCTCTTCGGAACAAATTCATCTCCACATGGGAGGACATGAAGGTGGAACTTATTGAAAAGTATGTTGCATTAACACACCGTCACCTTCTGCGAAATTTGAAAACCAAGACAGACAAGTGTTCTGATTGCTCCAAGTGTCACGGATTTGGACACTTTGCTTATCAATGCTCCACAAAATTTTTCACTCCGAATTTATTGACTAAACGAGAAGGTTTTAAGGAGAGGGAAAATATGAAAATGGAAGAAATCGTGTATGACCCTCGTACCGTGATGAGTGAAGAGAATTTGGAAGAAGGTGACGAAAGTCTCATTTGTGTTAAAGAGACTTCTATCTCCCTTATGAATAGTGATGTTGGGTCGAGTGCACGTGGGTCCAACGAACATGGTATACAAGAACCATTAGTGTCAATTGAATCAAGTATCCCAGAGTCTTTGGTTTTGGTTGACACGAGCACGCACAAGTTAATCTAGTTGAGTGTACATGTGTCATACGTGTCCCTTGATTCGATCACACATGAGCTGATAGTGCCCACCAAGTCGGTTGTGCCTAAATTGTTCATGTTAGTAGGGGCAAGAGCACTTGAGTCGGTTACATGTGATTCATTAGTGCCTCAAGCACATGAAAGTATCGAGTCCATAGATACACATCATAGTCTCGAGTTACATACCGCTTCACATTTCGAGTCTTATCGTGAGTCAAGTTTTGAGTGACATTTCACATTGCATGCCGAAATTAAACAGAAGATTAATTCGAGCAACAATCAATATAAATTATCTGCTGATACTCACAGGCGTTTCAAAGAATATCAGGTGGGTGATCAAGTGATGGTCCGGGTTAGGTTTGAACAGTTCCCCTCGGGAGCCGTAAAGAAGCTCCAATCCTGAGGTTCGTTTCTTCTCTTGGACCCTAGTTCATGATTGCATTCTCATCATCGATTAGCCCATTACTCGGGGAAAGGAGGTTCCCAACGTGTGTGCTGTGTGTCTTCAGTCAAAAGAGACGACTTGATGGGGAACGCCAAGATCGAGAGCCTTGGAGTTGGGGCCACAACAGATTTTCGACTTCAGAAAGGCCTAAAGAGGACACAAGCCCGAGTACCACAGCTTCATTTGAGAAATGGAGACATAAAGACACAAAATCATCATTGATAAACAGTGCCATGAATAGTGGCAGTCGTCCATGAAGAATGATGGTCGTCCGTGATTTTGGGCCTTCACTGTTCGTAGGCGACGGACGTCAGTGGAAATCTCCGCCCCATCAACGAAATTTTAATTTTTTGCGAAAATTTTCCTTTTTAGTCCTTTTTTTGTATTAGGACTCTTTATTTCGAATTATTACTTAGTTGCCTTTATAAGGAGGCTTGTAAATACAATTGAATTAGTGATTGAATATTTTGAATGATTTTATGCTTGAATATTCTTCTTCCCGAGATGGGTTTGGTGTGAGGCCAAGGGAGTAATTCCCATCTGTTCTCTTTTATCTTCTATTATATTTGCTATCTATCGATCCCTGTTTGTTTCTCTAAACCCTAATCTATTAGTTTCTTTTCAATCCCAAAACCCTAAACCTCTTCTGAAACCCTAAATCAATCAGAACCATAAGCCTATTACAAAACCATAAATTCATTCAACAACCCTAGTTTGAACTCGTGAATCTACAACGAATCGACGACGAACGCCCAAGCTTGGAAAAACTAGAGTCCTATATCTAGGCCCGATCCCGCCTTAAATCTAATGGGACTTGCGCATCGGACTGGACCTTACTTGGATCTCGCGTAATCTACCAATCAGAATTTCTAAAACCCTAATGTATTTAGATAATTTTGCGATTAAGTTTGAATTAATTTTGTTTAATTTCGACAAATCCCCCATCAAATCATTATTCATGCATTTTAGGGTTCCCGTCTTGCGTCAGTTTTGGTATAAGAGCCCTAGGTTTCTAGGTTAGGGTATATTGCGTGACATTTTAATTTTCATTGCATTTATCTCATTTGTGTTCCAAAGTATACATGTCTACTATTTGACAAAATTCCTCATCCATTGTGGTTCATATTTCCATGTCATTTAGCACTCGTGTTAGTAAGTCGTGTTCACCATGAGCATGAGCAAAATTGCTGATGTTCTTAGGGACATCAAAGCTGAATTAAGGCGATCACGTCCAAATTCTTGGAGAAGTCACAAAAGTCGTGATGGGACTAGAGTCAGGAGATACCATCATCAAGAACCCGAGAACGATCCTGCCGAGAAGTTTCTAAAATCTATTCGGGATGAAGTTCCAAATTTTGAGGGATGGATGAATCCTAAAACCTTCGTAGAATGGCTAACTAGTGTAGAAGACTATTTTGATTGGGATGGCGTACCAAATCAGTACAAAATTAGGCTAGTGGAGTCAAAGTTGGAGGGTATGTCAATTTTTTGGACTCGCTTAGAACGTCTTATTGAGTCTCTTCGGAACAAATTCATCTCCACATGGGAGGACATGAAGGTGGAACTTATCGAAAAGTATGTTCCATTAACACACCGTTACCTTCTCCGAAATTTGAAAATCAAGACAGACAAGTGTCTTAATTGCTCCAAGTGTCACGGATTTGGACACTTTGCTTACCAGTACTACACAAAATTTTTCACTCCGAATTTATTAACTAAACGAGAAGGTTTTAAGGAGCGGGAAAATATGAAAATGGATGAAATCGCGTATGACCCTTGTACCATGATGAGTGAAGAGGAAATGGAAGAAGCTGACGAAAGTCTCATTTGTGTTAAAGAGACTTCTATCTCCCTTGTAAATAGTGATGTTGGGTCGAGTATACGTGGGTCCAACGAACATGGTACAGAAGAACCATTAGTGTCAATTGAATCAAGTACCCCAGAGTCTTTAGTTTTGGTTGACACGAGCACGCACAAATTAATCGAGTTGAGTGTACATGTGCCATACGTGTCCCTTGATTCGATCACACATGAGCTGATAGTGCCCACAGAGTCGGTTGTGCCTAAGTCATTCATGTTAGTAGAGGCAAGAGCACTTGGGTCGGTTACATGTGAGTCGTTAGCATCGCAAGCACATGAAAGTATCGAGTCCATAGATACACATCATAGTCTCGAGTTGCATACCACTTCACATTTCGAGTCTTATCGTGAGTCAAGTTTCGAGTCTCATTTCACATTGCATGCCAAAATTAAACAGAAGATTAATTCGAGCAACAATCAATATAAATTATCTGCTGATACTCACAGGCGTTTCAAAGAATATCAGGTGGGTGATCAAGTGATGGTCCATGTTAGGTTTGAATGGTTCCCATCGGGATCTGTAAAGAAGCTCCAATCCCGAGGCGCTGAACCTTTTAGAGTTTTGGCAAGGAATGTTCTTAATGCATACGTGCTTAAGCTTCCTCAAGGTACGGGGGTTAGTTCAACATTCAATGTGGAGGACTTAGTTCTTTGTCTGTGCTCCACCCCTCCTCCGTGCACACCTTTCCAACCGCTCCCTATTCACAACCCCAACCCAACTTTGCAGCCAATACCCCTTCTCTACCCAAGCAGGCAGAGAAAAGAGGTTATTGAGGAAATTTTAGATGATCTTGTGGCATTAATCTGCGACAGAGAGTTTTTGGTTGATGAGATTTAGAGGGTTAATACATCGACTACCAAGAGTGCAAGGGCCAGTCATGAAAGTTTTTGCCGCTTGAGTTCTTGTATTCCCGACCAATATCACGATCACACTTCATCGGGAGTGAATTCCTTCGGGCCCGGGAGAGTTGATGAGAAGCTTCAAAAATATTTGGTAGAGTGGGTTGGCGAGCCGGATTATTTGGTTCATCGAGGAGAGGATTACAGTGTGCGTCTCGCTACAATCAACCGAGATCATGATCATACGCCACACAATGCCGAGATTGTTTGGGCTAGTTGTAAGGAGTTCCACTGTGCTAGTTTCGATACACTTGATCAGTACCACGTGCGTGTTTCATTGGTGATAAAACATTTTTAGTGAGGGAGAATGACGGCGAACACTAAGATCGAGGGCCTTGGATTTGGGGCCACAACAAATTTTTGACTTCAGAAAGGCCTAAAGAGGACACAAGCCCGAGTACCACAGCTTTAGGGGAGAAAAGGAGACACAAAGACACAAAACCGTCATTGATGAACAGTGACGGACGTCCGTAATTTTGAGTCCTCACTATCCCTAGGTGACGAACGTCTGTGGAAATCTCTGCCCCAACGACGGAATTTTAATTTTCTGCGAAAATTTTCCTTTTTAGTCTTTTATTAGTATTAGGACTCTTTCTTTCGAATTATTAATTGGTTGCCTATATAAGGAGACTTGTAAATACAATTTAATTAGTAATTGAATAATTTGAATGCTTTTATGCTTGAATATTCTTCTTCCCGATATGGGTTTTGTGTGAGGCCAAGGGATTGATTCCCATCTATTCTCTTTTATCTTCTATTATATTTGCTATCTATCAATCCCTGTTTGTTTCTCTAAACCCTAATCTATTAGTTTCTTTTCGATCTTAAAACCCTAAACCTCTTCTAAATCCCTAAATCAATATGAACCATAAGCCTATTACAAAATCATAAATTCATTCCACAACCCTAGTTCGAACCCGTGAATCTACAACGAATCGATGACGAACGCTCAAGCCTGGAAAAGGCCTATCTCTAGGACCGATCCCGCCTTAAATCTAATGAGACTTGCGCATCGGACTGGACCATACTCGGATCTCGCATGATCTACCTATCAGAATTTCTAAAACCCTAAGGTATTTAGATAATTTTACGATTAAGTTTGAATTAATTTTATTTAATTTCGGCAAATCCCCCATCAAATCATTATTCACGCATTTTAGGGTTTCCGTCCCGCGTAATGACTTCCCATATGTTTCTCTATTGCTAGGTGGCCTCTGATATCTGGAATATAGTGCTCTGTTCCTTCAACCTCTCGTGGGTTATTCCTGAGAATGTGCCACAAATGTTGGCTTCTTGGAGAGGGCCAACGTTTCAGGGTCTACTTCTGGCCTACTGGAGCGTGAGGCTTTTTGAGGTCTTTTGGGGCATTTGGCTCGAGCGCAACCAAAGAATTTTCGAGAGGAAGCGTTACCCATTTGGTTCCTTAATGAAGTCGATCTTTGGCCTGATGTGCTTCTTCAGTATTCTCGACAAGGACGGGGACGGGCAATCCTCCAGATTTTTTTTATTAGCCTCTGATCTATCCTTTTTGGCGACCTTATTTCTGTGCTGGTTTTTGTTTGTTGTTTTTTTCTTGCTTCCCCTCTTTTTTTGTATCTTTTTGCAGCTTCTTGCTGGGTTTTTAATATATTGCCGTTTATCGATCATTTAAAAAAATATATAATTTGACCTGCGGTAGCTCCCACTGTAAGCTACAAATTTGATGGCTTGGGTTGGTAAAAAGATATGCTACATGACCTAAACCAGTGCTTCTCATGATCTCTACCTATAAATGCTTCTCATATCCAACTATTGCTCTATAAACAATCCAAAATGACCTCAAAATAATCTTTTTAGGTTTGAGAATACCATACAAAAGGTAAAGCTTAATATGAAATCATATGCAATGACTTTTCGATGATAGCCAAGAGCCAGTTCTTAAATCATCTCCCCTCAAAATATGAGTAATAGAAAGCTTGGAATTGATCTCTAAAAGTATAGATTTGATGCATGAGAGCAAACAAACAAACGATGAACAACCTAAAATTGAAACAATTATAAAATGGGTAGTCCTATTTGCACCCCACCAAAACTCTCGAGGCACCTGCCTGGCCCCACGAACCTCTCCATCTGGTTCGAACGCATGGATATATCCACGGGCCCCATATATATATAAGGACCTTGATGTTATTTATTCATTTATGAGAAACCCTGGTGTCTTCTTTTTCCTTTTCAGTATTATTATTTACTTGATGTTTTGTAAGTTGATTCTTTCATTAGATACTTTAATATCTCCTTTTGCTATTCATCTTATCTATTTGGTCTATTACGATGATTCTCATATTTCTTTTTTCAGTCATTTATAATAATGTTGCAAGATATTTTCCTCAAGGGTTGCATGTTTAAGCGATAGAACATCCTGTCATTATGATTGTGTGGTCATCTGTATTTGTTTAAAAATTACATTATGTTCTGTTTTCTATCCAGGGTCCAGATTTGATAATCCATCAAACCAAGGAGTGCCTTGATAAAATGGGAGAATGGTGTCGAAATCATCATGAAGCTAGTGGTATGCTTGTCCTTGATAATGAATAATTGTTAAATCTCACCCCAGTTTTTATTACGTGATAATCTGCCTTTTTCGATATATATATATATATATATATATATATATATATATATATATATATATGAGGCCCGGGACTATGAGTTCAAACCCAGCCCGAAGCACTGTGTTCAAATAAGGTGGGGTCTTCGGGTTCTACGGCAACTTGCCCAAGGACGTTCAATGGCCACTCAATAAAATTGGGCACGATCTGATGCATATCCACAGTCCAAAATGTGGTCAAAGGGGGAAAAATTCAACGCACCAGGATGTGTGGGCGGTACCCAAACTTTGACCATAATTTTGACCACCAAAAAAAACTTTTTTTTAATTTTTTTTATAGATCACATGGTACATAATCCCAAAAAGGTGTTGTTTTGGATTCATGTGCCACATGGCATGCTATCTTAGGTTTGACCGCAGCTCCTCCAGTATTGGTTCAAACCCATTTGCCTATATATATATATATATATATATATATATATATATATATATAATGATCCCCGTAATTGAGTAATTGGACTCCATCCCATTACTCTAGCTGTGATTGGTCTAGAGCAGCAACCCTTTGACGTTTCCAAAGGTGGCTGCTGATGTAGACCAATCTCTAGTCGAGTGACGGAATGCTCTCTCTCTCTGTCTCTCTCTCGCTCTCTCTCTCTCTATCGATATATCTATAAACTATGTGAGAGTTAATTTCTTAAATTCATTTTAGGGTTGACGAAGAGGGTGCTCCAAAGTAAAATAAGTGAACAAGATGCTGAGAAACAGGTTTGTTGGATCTATTCTGAGCTTGCCATTCCTTTCTGATCTATGTTATGCTGGAGTGTTCCATCAGAATTCGAAAGATCAACATGATTATTTTTATTTTCTTGAATTGGTTAAATAATTCGCCTTTTTTGTTTTGATGGTGCTTGTGTCGCAGATTGAATTTCTTGTTATTAAGATAAAATCAAACATCAAGGGAATTCATTGAAGCTTTCTCATTTAGGGTACCTTTATTAGCCCTCCACGGAGTCTTAATGGGCACCTACACCAAAATTCATTGATTGCTTTAAATCAGATGATGGAGATCGTTTTTCGCCCCAATTGTCCACACAAGAGATCTTGAGATCATGGGCATACCATCATATGGTCAGTTTTTGATTCCATGTGGCACATATCCCAAAAAAGTGGCCCTAAATTCACGTTTGAGCATGATGCGTCAAGTGATTTTAGGGCCACTTTTTTGGGATCTGTGCCACATGGAATAAAAAACTGACTGTCTGATGGTACGCCCGTGATCTCAAGATCCCTTTTGTGGAAGATTGGAGCGAAAAATGATCTCCATCGTTTGATTCAAAGAAATCAATGGCTTTTGGCGTAGGTTGCCTCCAAGAATCTGTGGGTGTTAAATAAAGCTTCGTATTTATTTCTTAAATAAAATTTAGAAGAGAATTGCATTATATGAAGCACTAACCTTGATCATGATCAGTTATTGTCTACCAAGGAGTTCACTTATTAGAATATATTACAAAATGAAGGGATGATTGGAAGCTGAAACTTTAGTTTTTTACCCCGATTATTAAATGGAAAAATATATAAAAGAAGCATATCATTGTAGTTAGTGGACTTTGGAGACTCCAGATATGGTGAGGTGGTGGAATATGCTGATTTTGAGAAATCCATCTCACTACCCAACCAAGTTATGTCCCTTCAGTTGTATATACAATCTTGGTTTGGAAACCCAAAGACTCAACTCAGAAGTCTGTCAAGTCAGGTTAACTCGAAAACTCAACTCGATGCAACTCCATAATTTCATAAATATTTTGAAATATAATATATATATATAGTGCGTTTGTGTGTAAAGGACTCCTAGGGTTCAATCCTAGGGAAGGGTGCCATGTTGATGTGATGTGGCACTTCACTCCCCACATGGCATCCGAGCCACTCCCCGGTTCATCATTCCCTTCAGGTTTTAGAAAAGAAAATAACATAAATTAATCACCGTAATCAACAATGATGAAAATGAATGGTTGACTGATATTTGGTTTCACCACCTATTTTCAAAACCATTGACTATTCAGTGGTTATGTCTTTCCAAGCCACTCCCCGGTTCATCATTCCCTTCAGGTTTTAGAAAAAAAAATAACATAAATTAATCACCGTAATCAACAATGATGAAAATGAATGGTTGACTGATATTTGGTTTCACCACCTATTTTCAAAACCATTGACTATTCAGTGGTTATGTCTTTCCTAAATATTGTTTGATTGACCATCCCTATGTCCCCATGACGCCCGAAAACTTGTTTGGGTGCCACATGGACCCAAACAGACTCGTCCCTAGGGTTCAACTCTAGGAAAGGTGTGCAACACTCCGAGCCTCTCTCTCTCTGTCTGTCTCTATATGTGTATATATATGGGGGGAGAGAGAGAGAGAGAGAGAGAGAGAGAGAGAGGGAAAGGGTTTCGTCCTCCAATGGAGGACGGTGCCAGTCTTCCAAGCTTCCTGTGGAGCTCCATGTGGCAATACCCAAAACACTATTTGGATGCCACGTGGAGCTCGTGTGCATTGCTTAGATCATCTTTATATATATGAATATTTTCTAAAACTCAAGTCATCGCCACTATAGTTTTTTGAGCCTTGAAATTTGGACCATTGAAATCAATCAATTTTGACTAATGGTGATGGGGGTATCCAATTCAAAGAACCGCCTATGGTCTATCAAAGGCGAAAGAAGCATGCAAAAATATACCAAAGGCTCTTAATTGAAGAATGAAAGCGTTCTGAAGGGTTGAAGCACGAACATCCGTGCTCACAGAATCCGTATCCACGGACATCCGTCACATCAGGGCAGATGCCCGTGAATCAGAGTGCTCTCTATTCTGTGCACTATGGACGTCCGTGAAATGGACAAACATCTGTGAGCACAGAACGGGAATCCGTGAGTCTCAGGACGGATGTCCGTAAGGCTCATCAACACATTAACGGCTAGACGAGCTTTGAGGCAAAACTTGCCTTTTTAGAGTTTTAGTTGCTTTAGGATTCTTTTATTTCGAATTTATACTTAGTAGGGTTTGTTTGCCTATATAAAAACATTGTAAATACACTTTAATTAATTAATGGTTATTGAATATTGCTTTTGCATAATTGAGAGCTTTTATCAAAGTTTTTTTCGAGGGTGAGTGGCCACCGTCCTCCATTGGAGGACGAAACCAGCGTATGTATATTTGGGATTGCTATCCTCACCTTCTTTTTGAGGTTGGAGGATGGTCACCGTCCTCCATTGGAGGACGAGACCAGGGTATATATATATGGGAATGCTAACCTCACCTTCTTCTTTGTGGGGTTAGCATCATCCCCGGACCTATATGCCCTCTTGTGGTGGCATTTTGGTAAATAAATGAAGTGCAAAACTGCTCCTTCTACTTTTTCGATGGTAAACTTGTAATTATAAAAAATAAATTACAAGTTTGCCACCAAAAAAGCAAAAAGTGTGGTTTTGCCCTTCATGTATTCAACATAAGGCCATTGCATGGGGGTATATATATATGGGAATGCTAACCTCACCTTCTTCTTTGTGGGGTTAGTATCATCCCCGGACCTATATGCCCTCTTGTGGTGGCACTTTGGTAAATAAATGAAGTGCAAAACTGCTCATTCTACTTTTTCGATGGTAAACTTGTAATTATAAAAAATAAATTACAAGTTTGCCACCAAAAAAGCAAAAAGTGTGGTTTTGCCCTTCATGTATTCAACATAAGGCCATTGCATGGGGGTATTTTGGTTTAGGGACCATGCTAACCTCCCAATAAAGAGGGTGAGGTTAGCATTCCCCATATATATATATATATATATATATATATAGATAGATAGATAGATAGTAAAGTGTTCTACTAATTAAATCCATCAAAGAAAAGCAATTCCCAATAGGTAAGCATGCACCAATGTTGCTCATCAATAACGTGAAGGATGCTTTTCAGATCCATTAAAGATTCAATCCATCATTAAATTATCAACTCACTAGCATCTTCTTTCTTTCATTCTCCTCTCTTCTTTTTTCTTCTCTTGGGGAAAAACTTTAAGTGTCTCACAAATACCTTAAGTTTCAAATTTTTCATTAGGTTAAAAACACATCATGTTTTAATATAATTAGGCAAGAGACATGGCTGATGCATTCTCCAAGTTTTCTTTTTTAAACCTTGCCTATAAGTTAGAAGATCCTGGTATCTTGGTTTGTTGAAGGTAGGAGAGGAAGTGATCACAAAAGAGAGGAAAAAAAAGTTAAAATTAAAGCAACACTAATCTGGATTTCAACAATTAATCAACAAACGAGAGAGAGAGAGGGATGGAGAGAGAGAGAGAGAGTCAACATTGCTAACAGTTCTGCAAAGCCCGAGAAGAGCTCTTGGTCTCTCACAAAGAAATAAATTAATTCACTAACGTTTAAAATTCTGTTTTACAACGGCGTAAATAGAAAAAGAGATCCTATAACTTAAGAAATAAAGAGATTCCTAATTAAGCTAAAATTCCTAATTCACAGAAATTAAAGATTAAATATAAGATAAAAAATCAATCTTTATGGTCAAACCTCTTATTTCTCACTAATTTTTCCATACTTTCTCTTCTCTAACCAACCACAAGCATCAAATATCTCTTTGTTCCTCTCCATCGGCTTGCAATCCCTTTTCCGCATTACCCATTATGAGTGGGGAACTAAATCAAGTCATCTGATCACGAAGCTAACAATTAACATTGATTCTCCAATGCCTGGTAGTACGAGACGGCTATTATTAGCTGCAGGAGACGATGGCAAACGAACCTGAGACGGGTCGAACATTAACTGCCTGCAGCTGCCTATTTTGGGACAAGAAAGGAACTGCAAAAATCCCTTACAGTAAGTTTCAGTTTTCTCTCCTTCATCGCCTATTTTTTCTGGCTTTTATTCTTCCAAAAAATCACAAATCAGTGTCGAAATCTTGAACCAATTAGGTAGCGCTCCTCTCTTATTTTAGGATCCTAACTAGATTAGGCAAATCCTTTATAATCTAGAAATAAGAAAGTCAACTTGTATGAGTAAAAAACCTATTACCTCCTGTTAGGATTATGACTTTGTTGACTATTTTCTCTCTAACCTGTTGTTACATATAGTTAATTAACTTCCTAATTAAGTAGGACTCCTAGTTAATGGAGATCCTAATAAAAAGATGTTAAATAACTTCAACCACAGCCAATAATCATAGGTTGAATTAAAATAGATTTTACCACCCCTCATATTTCTGATCCCTCATATGATCTCATGTTACATCTTGTCACATTAAGTCCTCATGTGATGACTTAATAGCCCACACATTACCCCTTTCAATTTTGCCCATATTAATTGTCTTAAAGAGACAAGAAAGTGGGGTACTAAAAGTGGCTATCAAATGGTTAGGATTGAATTTGATGGTTTATATGCTGAAGCACTTTCCAAAATTGTGAGGTGCTATCCTTAAAGGTTCAAATATTTTTGTAATAATTAATAACATCTTAAAAATGTCAATTCTCATCACAATTCTATACTTAATATTGTGATGTTTATGGTGAATTTAGAAATTGGGACAAAAGCATTTTGTCACTCTGTGTTTTCTCATTTTTTATTTCATGTTTTCATACCTTTCATGTAATGGTTTAATGATATCTGTTTGTTCATATTCTACTCCTAGTGACGGCTCTATAGATGATGTACTCTACAACAAATCTGATATAACTTCACAATTCCATATATTTTTGGGATAATGGCTCCTGACCAACATTTAAACACTAGAATGGTGTTCAAATGATCTTATACCATTAAGGTTGAACTTTTAATCTCACACAATTGAAGTGTGATTTTCGTTAGGTCATGTGGTGAATATCAGTGATCAATCTAATTGTCCAGGTGGCAATCAATCATTGGAACATGTCTCAGCCCAGAAAACATGCCTATAAATGAATGTGAGCCATCCGATTGATGAACTTTAATATCAGCCATTAAAACTGAAAACAATGGTTGATATTAAAGTCCACAGATCAGATGGTTTAAATCTCCCTAAACCCACATCGTAAACCATTGCTGGTGTATGATCATTTAAACACCATTTTGGTGTTTAAATGACGGTCAGGAGGGTCGAGCCCTATATTTTTTCTGCTACTGCATGTAAAATATCTCAAGTGGTATCATATGAAGTTACAGTAGGCACTGCAACGAGTGAAGCTACGGAGCATGCCATTAGCTCATTATTACCATTTGTAGCATAATTATTTTTTGCCACTTCAAAATTTTCTGTATGAACATATTTTGAATTGCTGTAGGTTATAGAATTTCTGCAGAAAAATATAGGAGTGAATACATATCACCTAGCAGGAAATTCTATTTACGTGGACCTATCATTTTTGAAGGTAAGCAATACATAATCATCTCATGTACCATTTTTTTCATCCATGCAATGTTTGGAAAGGATATTTTACTACAAAAATTTTGTGATAAATTAAGGCTGGTGTTACTACCACAACACTTTATGTTACAGCCACCTCACTTAAACAAAGGAAAATCCGTTGGCTGTTTTGAATCAGACGATGGAGATCGTTCAAATACTATGATCACATTCACTCTTTAGGATGCGTGCCATGCGGAATCAACATCTGACCATCTGATAGTAGTAGGCCCATTATCTCAAGATCATTTGTGTAAGATTGGGACGAAAAATGGCCTCCATCGTCAGATTTAAAACAATCAACGGATTTTTTTCCTTTGTTTAAGTGAGGTGGCTATAACATAAAGTGGTGTGGTAGTAACACAGCCTATATTAATGTTTGGAAAATGAGAAGAAAGATCCTCATATTGGGCTAATGAGAGAAAGGACAACAGAATATGAATTTTAAACAACACCCCAATCATCAATATTAAAAGTTAAATTCATTTTTACAGTATAATTTTGTTTTAGTTATAATCGTTGGATATAATCTCATCGTTTAGTTCTCTATGTAATCCTGAAGGAAACAAAATCTCTCTCTAGTCCAAGACAGCCCGAACTTTTCTTCCTAGCAGTCTCTCTCTAACCCTCCAATACTTCTCCCTTTCATCTTTTATTTCATGCTACCTGTCAAATCTGCATGGATCTCTGACGTCGGGTTGATCAAATGATAAAAGTTTAATGACACTGCCGTAATGGTTGAGGATTGCTCCTCCAATTCTTGCTGGTCTAGGGTTCCCTAACGAACAGCCATTAAATTAGGGTTTCCCAAGGAACAACCATCAAAATTCAACTTTAAAAGGCCAAGAGATTGTGTTGTCGAGCAAATATTCTTCTCCTCATTGTGTTTCCTTCTATGTAAGACCATCCAAGCATGGAATCAAAACTCGGCTGATACCGATACGTATCGGCGATACATATCTGTTTCGTCGAGAACTGATACCGATACCACCCCGATACAGGTATCGTGGTGGTATCAGTATCTTTTATCGGATCGATAGGGGTCAATATCGGCCGATACTGTCTCGTGTATCGCCCGATAATGACTGATACGGATCTTTTTTTCTGTTTGTTTTTTTATTCAAAAATAAATAAAATTGACCGATACGGTATCGGCAATACCGTATCCACATTGGCATACGTATCGGTCTAAGATGGATCGATACTGATGCCTTGCTTCCAAGGATATCTACCAAAATCTTCTTTTGCAAGTCCATGAAGCTAAGGACAGTTTTAATTTCCAAATCATGTCCTAATATAGTTTCTTTATATTATTTTCTTAAGAGCTATGTGATAATTTTAAATCATGTGGGCAATTCCTCTCACTATCAATTTAGGGCCATTTAAATCATTTTCCCTTCAATTTTTTATTGGTGAATTTTCTTATTTGGAATTAATTGAGTGTCCTTGGAATAGATGTATTTATTGCTATGCAAGGAACAGGTAATTAGGATCATCAGTCATAACTGGATTTTATGAAAATATTAAGGAATTTGAACAGCCAATTTAAAATCATGCAATGAGACGTCAAAGAAATGGATATAATATGTTGGGAAAGTGCACAGGCCAATCCAAATGTCACATCTCAGATTTGAAATATTCTGTCTTATGATTTCATCAAAACTACAAATGAGTCACCATGAAAATGCTATTTACTCTAAGAGAAACAGAACACTGACGTCTCCCCCCACAACCACCATGTCCATTGTGACAAAATACGGCTTTTTTAAATACACATAATACACATTTTTTTGCCACAACGTACTAAACACGTGTAATACCCATATTTTTTAATATAATGCTTATTTTCGTAAAAGACACGTATTTCCCGTATTATATGTTTTTCCCGTATTTTAAAAATACGGTTTTAATTTTTTCTTAATATTATCTCATTTTTTGCCTGATTTTTCTATTTTTTTTTTGCCTTTTGTAATTTACAGTTTGTTACTTTTCGATTTTTTCCTGTATTTTGCCCTTTTTTTCCGACTTTCTTTGAGCCCATACCCGTATTCTTTGACCCTATCCATGTAAAATGAGTCAGGTTGGACCTGGTCAAGACCATGGATCAGACACAAATCAAACCCAGTTTTGGACTGGGAAATCAATTAATTATTGACTCCATTTAAGGTGAGTCCTGTTGACAAATGTGGTTCCTGAGTCAATGCCAACCTTGGAGTTTCAAATTGACATGTTTATATTCCACATTTCTACCACACATGTACGTAGAAATCAAATCCCTGTTATGAAACAATTGCAAAAAATCAGTAATAAAGTCCTCACTGGCTTCATTTTAAATCCTGTTTAGCAGTAGAAAAACTCCTTCAATTACTAAGAAGTAAGAACTATAGGCAATAGATTTGGTCCACATCTCCTTTGTTGTGTAATTTCAATTTATTCACCCTTCCCCTAGTAAGACTGATTTGATGAGAATCTGTTTTCGGCGTGGCTCAGCATTTTAAAAAAATGATTCTGACAAAGCTCTACCGTCAAAAGAAGCTTTTTTCATCAGTACTATTGCTGAAAAAAGTTGTTTGTCTGATACAACTTCCTGGTCTCTAGAATCAGTTCCAAGTGTTATTTCTGTTTGGTAAAAATAGCTCCTATCCGAACATTGGATGTTACATCTCAATATCATTTGAAGGGGGAGGTCGAGATGGGTGGTGCGGTGGTGGTGGTTCAGAGTGGGGATTGGATGTGCAATGGCTGTGGCAACTTGAACTTTAGACGAAGGATTTGGTGCCATGCCAGAGGGTGTGATGCCCATTGGAGTATGGGAGCTACTATCAACAACTGTTTGAACGTCAACACCAGCACCGAAGGGAGGACGCGGGAGACAAGCAAACGATCATCTCACCGCATCAATGAAGAGATCTTCGCAATGGATGGAACATCGCGGGGAAACAGTTTAAAAGGGCTAATCAGTTTTATCAAGCGAAGGCCGGCTTTACAGGTTGAGAGACGCGACAGAAAAACGCCGGAGATCAGAGGGGGACCGGCTAGTTCATTGGGAAGGGAAAGGTTTCAGTGGTGGGAGAGCAGCCTCCTAGCAGGGCCCAACATACAACCCTTGGGGGGCACACCCAAGAAAATGAAACTTTTCCTCTGGTAGTTAATGGAATCATTTATGACGATAATAAATTACTCAACCACAAGAGGATGGTTATGCTAATTTTCGATTTATCTACAAAGAGTTACAAACGAGATTGTTTTCACATTAAGGAGTCTTTAATCCGGTTGCTCGGCAACCACTACAAAACGAGATTTACACTTTCCAAATTTTCTCCGGATTGTTTCCTGCTGGTATGCTCTACAGAGGCTCTCCCGGTGGTTGAGAGTTTGCACAAGCTGGGGATGGTCCGGTAGGGGGGCTTGGAGGTGCGTTTCGTTCGCTGGGAGGAAGATTTGTACAGGACGTCACTTCATAATGGGGAAAGTGATCTCTGGTTGCGCATCCACTATGGCGCCGGGAGGATATCCGGTTCGCGAGGATTTCGGTGCGCTCCAAGGACGCTAGCCGGATACCGCAGAGGGGAGATGTCCTAGTTAACGGGTGCCGCTATAGGTGCTGGTTCGAATTGGAGTGGGGTAAACGGATACTGGCGGTTGATAACCGCAAAGTAAGAGCCGGAGGGATAGGGTCCGGTGATGTACAAGATTCGGCGATCCGACAAGACGAAGTTCTCAGCGAGAACGATGGGATTAATGGGAAAGGGGAAGGACGAGAGCCGTCAGAGCTCCCAAAATTCAATCGTTCACGGATCGGGCTCCATTCCGATAGGTATTTGGTTCCGATAGCGGACGGCTCTGTCGGGGAGGCCCGCTGCCACCTCGAAACGACGTAACATTACCAGATGGGCAAGACGGATCAGCTGGTCCTTGACCGTTGGAAATAGGCTTTCGATGATGCTCGTTTGGCTGAAGGAAGACTTCGTACGCTTTATAGCCATTCGGCGAACGATCCGGTTTTTCAGACGGCTCAAAGGAGGTCAGCTGCGTTGACATCTGAGAGACCTGCGCAGAGGAATGGAAGGAAGGGACAAGTTGAGCCTATTTCAATTCACGAGGATGGAGCATTTATGGAGCGGATTACGATTCCTACACGTGGAGGGGCGGATGATACAGGCGCAGGCTTCTCCATCGCTGACACATGCCATAATAATGCAAGGAGGTTGTATTTATGAGGGAAGGGGCGGGCTGCACTGCTGATGGTGGATCGGTGGGGGGAGACACGTGGAATCAACGTGGGTCCCAGTGCCATGCGATACGGCGACTTGCCAGCTCCATGTCAGAGACTTTCGGAAGTGACATATGGGTCTGCTATTCAGCGGACGGATCCATAGCCAACACCTGTTAAGGCCATCTCTACCTCCCATACAAGTGGCTCTATATCCGGAGGGAGGGGGGTACACTGCTGACACGGGTTCCTGTTCTAGAGTGTGCGACTCGGTCACCGACGATGATGCTCGGGCGGGAAGGTCGGGCTTAGACTCGAGGTTTGGGTCTAAGGATTAGCCTAATGGGTTGTGGTCCAATATTGACCTGCCTCTATTGGCCTAAAATTCACGCGGGCAGTTCACTAACGTGAAGTCGGTTTCGCAGTCTGGGTCTCACATTTGTTTATCTAATTCTTCTATGGGTCGTGTGTGCAGATGTATCAGAACTTCGTGGGGACCAGACTATATGCAACATCCTCTAGCACGTCGGGCACCATCGGAAAAGGGATTGAATGGTCTATCCGAATCCGGCTCTGACTCTATTCACCAGTTTTCATCGGATGGTGAGCCTGCAGTCGATTCCAAGGACGGATTAGAGAGAAATGAAGGGGAGAGGGTGGCTAATCTCAACGAAAGTTTAGGGGTGTCTTTCAATGGCCCGCTGCAGGTCCTGCTCAAAGTTTATCGGGATATATTGGAGAATGGCAAGGCACGGCCTAAGGGAGAGAGGGTTAGCATAAGTAAGGGCAAGGTTAAATCCAAATGGGGTCTTTTTTACTCCCGGCATAAGAAGGGTCACAGAAGATCTTGTGGTTCCCCTTATGGGACCCCACAGGAGAAGTGTTAGCGGATTGGATAGGTGGGCTGTTTTTAGATTCGGTTTAATTATGTTGTTTCTCAGTTGGAATGTGAGAGGGTTGGGCGATAGGGATAAAAGGGTGCTAGTTAAGTCTTTTATCAAAGGTCAGAAATTTGAGGTGATTGGCCTACAGGAGACTAAGTGGGAGTCGGTGAATGAGACTTTGGTTCACTCTGTTATAGGTGAAACTTTGTGGGATTGGTTAGCTATTGACGCCGTTGGTAGCAGGGGTGGTGTGCTGCTAGCTTGGGATGCCAATTTCTTCAATTTGGTGGACTCAGAGGTGGGAAGTTATGTGGTTGCGGCTCTTCTGCAAGATAAGAGGACTGCTTGCCAATGGGTGGCAATTACTGTGTATGGGCCTATGGTTAACAGCCTCAGGCGCGAGTTTTTCTTCTAAGTGCTATCATCAATAGATGAGACTATCCAGTCTTTTGGTGGGGGGGGGGGGGGGATTTTTATGCCATTTGTAATGCGGGGGAAAAAACATGGAGCAAATCGATCTCACGGCAAAAGATCTCTTCCTGGAGTGTATTTCGCAAGCAGCCCTGTTTGACCTAGGAATGACTGGGGGGCTGTTTACTTGGTCGAATGGTCAGGAAGCATCAATTTTGTGCAGACTAGATAGATTCCTATGTCATGTCGATTTTCTAGGTCTGATGGAGAATGCATCGGTCTAAATCCGACATACAACTATATTGGATCATAAGCCGATTGTGCTTACTTGTTCCCAAGGGCCTCCTCTGGGAAACGTCTCGGGTTTGTTTCGGTTTCTAAACGAATGGTTATGGGATGAGGACTTCCAAGGGAGATTGGAAGGATGATGGAATCACTGTTCTATTGTGGGCACGCCGTCGTACATATTTTCCACAAAGTTGAAACAGCTGAAAGCCCATATAAAGACGTGGAAAAAGAAACGTTCGGGGTGGGTGGTCTTTTGGAGCAGATTGCGGTGCTGGATCAGCTCGAAGAAAGTGGCCCGTTGTCGAAGGAGGATAGGGGGGTCAGGTTGGCGCTTAAGACGGCTTACAATTCGAAAGTGCGGGAAGAGGAACATATTTGGAGGCAAAAAGCTAAGGCTCATTGGCTGAGAGAGGGTGATGGCAACACTAAGTTCTTTCATGTTGTTGCGAATGGTCAGCGGAACCATAATAGAATTGCTGCTATTGAGATTGAAGGGATCAGGTACACTGATGAGAATGTGGTGCAAGCAAAGATAGTAGAGTTTTATAAGGGTCTATACGCTTTGGAGGAGGTTGACAGACTGTCTTTAGAGGGATTGCATTCAATTCCATCGACGCGGACGAGGTTGCGTCCCTCGAAAGGATGTTCACGGAAGAAGTGAAAGATGCTGTGGAGAAGTTGGGCAGTAATAAATCTCCAGGCCCGGATGGCTTTACCATAGAATTCTTTAGATATGCTTGGCATATCATTCGTACGGACTTCATGGCTTTTTTAGGTGAATTCCATATACATGGTAAGATGGCAAAGAGTGTCAATTCCTCATTCATTGCTCTCATCCCTAAGTGTACCAGAGCCACTGACATTGCGGACTTCAGGCTGATCAGCCTAACAGGGTGCACTTATAAGATTGTTGCTAAAGTATTAGCTACCCGTCTCAGGGGAGTTATAAGTAGGCTGATTTCTAATGTGCATGGGGCTTTTATTCCTGGCAGGCAGCTTCTTGACATCGCTGTTACGGTAGTGGAAACAATTGACTCGATCAAAAAGTGGAAGGATAATGGTTGGATTTTTAAGATTGACATGGAAAAGGCGTATGATACGGTGCATTGGGATTTCCTAGATTACATGCTGATTAGAATGGGCTTCAGCGTAGTTTAGAGGAAGTGGATGAAGGGCTGCGACGCGTCGATCAGGTTATCAATGTTGATTAATGGGGTGCCTTATGGGTACTTTAGAAGTAAGCCAGGGCTGCGGCAGGAATGCCCATTGTCCCCTATGTTATTTAATTGCGTTGGGGAGGCTCTTCATAGGCTTTTCTCGAGGGCGGAAGAATGTAACATCATCTCTGGTTTTACAGTGGCAGACAATAGTATGACGATTTCTCACTTGCAATATGTTGATGACACGATGGCCTTCTATAACGGAAGTAGGGGGGATACGGAAGTCAAGGCGGTAATCAATAGTATGGTCCTCTTTGAAGGTGTGTTCGGGCAGAAGATTAACCTGCACAAGTCCAGTCTGACCGACATTAACATCTCCAATGAGGAAACAGAGAGAGTTGTTGCGTTTGTGGGATGTAGGAAGGATTCTTTGCTGATCACATATCTTGGGGTTCCTCTGGGGACTGGGATGTGTAGAGCGAGATGATGGGAGAGGGCTTCTTCAGAGATTCCAGAAAAGGCTGGCTGCATCGAAAAGCAAATTTCTTAGCAATGGGGGGAGGCTAATGCATATAAAATCTACGTTGAGTATTATGAAGAAGCTAGAGAAAATTATTCGGGATTTTCTATGGAATGACAAGGGGGATAGTAAGAAGTTTCATCTTGTCATGTGGCTGCATTGCTATGACATCAAGGAGAAAGGGGGTTTGGGTATTCGGAGGCTTCGGATCGTGAACAACGCCCTCCTCGCCAAATGGCTTTGGAGGATTGGCGAAGTTAGGAAAAGGGATAAGCTTTGGTGCAGCTGGTTACCAACAAGTACGGGGGGTCGGAAGAGCCTTGGCACTACAATTTCAGATCCAATCTTCAATCGGCATGGTGGAAAGAGGTGAAGAGCTGGGTGAGTAATTCAAAATGGTTCTAGGTGCAGTTGAGGCGATGGACAACGGATTAGGTTCTAGAAGGATATATGGGTGGGGGAGCAATCCCTTCAAATAAGGTTCCCTACGATCTATATGCTCTCCGACTCGAAGGATGAGGTGGTTAGCCAATTCGTGTAGTCGGTGCAAGACTCCTGAGTGTGGAATGTCCCAACTCACCGCAGCCTCAGACAATGGGAAGTAGAAGAATTCAGGAACCTAATGAGCCTAATCAGGGGGCTGACCCCCCCCCCAATGACAATAACAGGGACCAAAGGCTTTGGGAATATTCGGCCAAGGGGATCTTCTCTATCAATTCGATCTATGGGCAGATGCTGAAGTGGGATATGAGCAGCAATAGCGGTCGATGGTGGGCTGGGTTTCGGAGAATCAAGATTCCTCCCAAAATTAGATTTTTCACGTGGACAGTGGTGCGAGGAAGACTCCTACCTATGGATAATCTGGTGAGGTGGAACGTTCCTGTGAGACATAAATGTTTGCTTTGCATGAGAGGTAGAGAATCAGTGGCGCATATCCTTCTGCATTGTTCTTTTGCGCGCAATATTTGGTGTAAGATCTTTGGGTTCTTCAATGTGTTTTGGGTTATGTCGGAAGGGCCTGCCCAAATGATGGAAATGTGGACGGCAGCGGAGGTAGATGAACACCGGAAGGAGTTGTGGTCTGTGACCGTCTATGCTGCATTCGGGGCAATTTGGATTGAGAGGAATAGCAGTGTTTAGAAGGACTATGCCGTTGGGGATGGTCATTCGTCAAATCCGGGACTTGGTTGTTAATTGGAGTGTGATTAAAAAGGCTGACTTTCAGGAAAGGCTGCAGCAATTTCTGCTGATTTGGGACTACTGTGCCGACTAAGGGTCTCCGGGGTGTCCGCTGCGGCGGTCGCTGCTGGGGGATTGTTTTCGTCGTGGGTTCGCTCAGGCTCCCGGGTGAGTTTTTTGGGGGTTTTTCAGTTTGGGCAGTGTCTTACTGCTCGCTAAGGTATGTAATATGTCTCTTTTTTTAATATATTACCTTTGTTACCGTCTCAAAAAAAAAAATAGCTCCTATCCTTAAGATTGTCGGTATATGATTAAATTGTCTTTGAAAAGGCGTAAGTGTTGTATTTAAGATGTCTCCCATAAATTTCAAACTATAATTGTTGACTGCTTTGTATCGGCCGATATCAAACGTGTTTTCATTCCAATCGTTCACACAATTGATCTTGAGATCATGGGCATATCATCAGACGATCAGTTTTTTATTGCATGTAGAGTCTGCAATCATTTTATCAACTTAGAAGCTAATCTTCATCTTCTCTCATAATCACTCGGATTTTCTTAGATTTATTGCATTTATGTCGTAGAAACTTTATCTTGTGCTCCTTATTTGTTTAATTTTTTTTTTTTTGCTAATTGCTCTTTCTTTCCAGAAGTATATGCCAGATTTGGCCAGTTGCTTCTCTCATGTACTTGTTGATGTTAGCAGTTTGAAGGCTCTCTGCCTTCGCTGGTATCCCAAAGGTATAATTGCTTTCCTATTTTTGGTTCGTTGCAATTGTTAAGTTTAAGGGATAATGGCTCCTGGCCGAAATTTAAACATGCAAATAATCTTATACCATTAAAATTGGACTTTTATTCTCACACCGTTAAAGTGTGATTATCATTATGCCATGTGGTCAACATCTGTGATCAATCTAAACTGTCCAAGTGGCAATCTATCATTGGAACAGTCTCAACCCAAATAAACATGCCTATAAGTGGATGTGAACCGTTCGATTGATGAACCTTAATATTAGCCACTAAAGTAGAAAACAATGGTTGATATTAAAGTCCACAGATCGGATGGTTTAAAATCTCCCTAAAACGCAAAATTTAGGCCTGTTGCACGTCAATCTATGATCTGTCACTTAGATGGTACGTACGACCCACATCTTAAGCCATTGATGGTGTAAGATCATTTAAACATCATTTTGGTGTTTAAAATAACGGTCATGAGTCATATGATATGTTTGTTAAGCGTCATTGGATAATATCTTTAGGTACCTTTAAACATGCCAAGAATCTTGAAAAGCGCCCACGCTAATAACTCATTGACTGCTTTGAATCGCATGATGGAGATTGTTTTTCGTCCCAATCTTCCACACACTTGATCTCTATATCATGGGGGTTCCATCAGACGGCCAGACATTGATTTTACATGTCATAGATCCCAAAACAATGATCGAAAAATCATGTGGCATTCATCACATTCAAACTTAATTTTACGGCAACTTTTTTGGGATCTGTGACACGTAAATCAAAGTTTGACCATCTGATGGTACTCCCATGATCTCGAGACCATGTGTGTTGAAGACTGGGACTAAACACGATCTCCATTATCCCACTCGAAGCAGTCAATTAGTTTTTTGCTTGGGCTCTTTTCAAGATTCAATGGGCGTGTTTAAAGGCACCCATATCTTTATTTCGCTGCATACAACTTATAAGGGGATGCACATTCTCATTTTTTTGCTAACACAAGGTAGGAAGGTCAACCTGCATTTTGTAAAGTTAGCAAACAGTTGTTGTTATTCATCTTCATGGTAAAGAAAATTCGATGGGCTGTTGTATCCTGCAGTCCCATTTCTTAGGGACGTGGAAACCCACACTTGGTTACTAAGCGTAAGGGACTCAGCCGAGTTTGGGTATACTTCCGTCGTGACTTCGCCTTATAAATGAACATGCTGACTCAACTCTATTAGGAAGTACCAATAGCATTCTTATATTAAACATGGGTACCTCTATTCGCGCCAACAGGGTTTCTGAAACAATTGCAAGCAATGTCCTAATAAGGCCATTTTTTTTGGGATTTATGACACGTGGAATCAAAAAGTGACCGGATGATGGTAAGATCATGATCTCAAGATCCCTTGAGTGGAAGATCGGAGTGAAAACTGATCTCCATCAGCTGATTCCAAGCAGTCAACGGGCTTAAAGGGGTTTTGGATGTTGGCGCTTTCAGAAAACTTGTTGGCACGATTAGAGGAAACTTTGCCAAACATAATCCCAACTAGACTAGAAAAGAAGCCCTGGTTTCAGTTGTGTAATTTCGAAAATTCTCAAAAAATGTCAACACTGAGGTTAGATGAACGTGAAGATGATGATCAGAGGCTTGTGAACATAAGGCCGTGAAGTTGGATGGACATGAAGATGGTGATGATCAGAAGCTGAAAATCAAGTTATCTATGGAAATTTCTTGCCGGAGTCGCATGAAGGACATGATGAACAGTTGGAAACACTTCCAAAGGCGTTCAGATTTCTATGATCTGGGTCTGTTTCAGATAAATATATTACCAAATATTGTGATGATCGAAGCTCAGTGATGTTATGCAGACCAATGAAATTATGGAACCAATAGAGATTTCAGGTTTTAAATGCGTATTTCGGGTTTTAAACGCGTTTTTCCCTTATTTTTAAAATTTTTTAATTTTTTTTTAATATATCTCTCCCCCTCCCCCGCGGAATTTTTTCCTGTTTTTTCAATTTTTTTCCGTCTCTGTATTTTAAAGTTTTTTTAGCTTTCGATTTTTTCCCGTTTCTCTCCGACTTTCTCGCTGATTGTATTAAACCCTACTCATATTTTATTACTTTGGTCTATACTAAATGTGTTGGAGTTGTGTAGTACCATGGCTGTCAAAGCCACGCTATAGCCTCGCCATGGCGAATGGCGGTGGGAAACACTATATATAATCAAATAGCCATGATAGCTAAATAGCGTCGCCATGGCGGAATAGTATTATGGCGTCGCTATGCACGCTATTTTATTTTTTTTTATAATAACGTATAATACGTATAAGTTATAACATTTTTATAATATATAACTTACAAAGTTAACTTATAAGTCGCAAAACCTCAACTTATAAGTTATAAAATCCTCGACTCTCTCTCTCAACTTATAAGTCGCAAAACCTCAACTTATAAGTTATAAAATCCTCAACTTATAAGTTATAAAATCCTCGACGCTGGTGTTGAAGTTTCGGCGACACTACCTTTTGTGTACCTCATATTTCATATTTTTTAATATATTATATTTGTTGATAATTCTTATTTATTTATTTATACTTACCATATTGCAAATTTGTTGATGTTCCATATTTTATTTGTATTTATTGATATTTGTTTATTCTTAGAACATGAAATCCTCAATATTAGAATCAAAGTATGATGCTTTAGTAGTTAAATTTTTTTCTTCCTATATTTTTTTCTTATATAAATAATATATTAAAAAAAAAAAAATACTACTAATTACTAGATTAAATAATTAAAAAAAAAATTACAATAATAAATAGCATTGCCATGGTTTCGCTATGGCCACGTCATGGCGGAGCAAGCCTTTTCGCCATGACCTCGCTACACTGCCTTAACTACCTTGTGTAGTACATGTTGAAGCTTATGTTTAAGCTTATCCTCTTGGAGCTCATTTGAATCTCTCCTCATGTCGTTCTTAAACTAGTTACCATCCTTTCAACAAAATAAAAATAATGCATATTACATAAATAGATAAATATATTTATATACAATTATTTATATGAACAATTAAATGAAACCTTTTGGTTTAATAGTAGATATCTTGTTTAACTTTAATTTATTTTTCACTAAAAGCGATATTGTTTATTTATTTGTTGTTAATTAAGAAAGTTTCCTCTTAATGGAAGAAGCAATTTTGGTTTTGCTTTAAAAAAAACAATAAAATGAAAAATAATCAAATCTCTTTCTTTCCCGGTTTTGTTCTTGGCATGGGCTTAAGTCCCCACCAAAAATGTGTCGTGGCATGTAAGGTCGGTATGCATACACCATATAGCCTAGGTTCTGGACATCTCTCTATCCGTTGTGGGGCTATTACAATCCCCCCACCTTATAGAGGAGCTGTTCTCGGCTCTGATACCATTCTGTGACGACCCAGACCCACATACCATGATCTTGTCCTATTTTGGGCCTAAGTCCCCACCCAGAACACGTCGTGACATGTAAGGTCCGCATATACCTTATAGCCCAGGCTCTAGAAATTTGCCCATCCGATGTGGGACTATTACAACAGCTCTCCGGAGGGAAACTGAGACCTAAGTAGCTAAGGAGATGTTTTTAACATGCCATTTTTCTAGGGTTCATTTTGGAGAGGTTTCTTAAAAGAGTTGAGTCTAGTGAGTGTCCCTTGATAAGAAAGGGAATGTAGGGGATCCAGAGATTTTTGACTTCGGTTAGGTTGGCGAGCTGGAGTGCCCTGTCATAGTCTTGGGTCGGCTTGGAGGGGAGCCTCCATTTCTCTTCATTTTTGTTTTTTGTTGTCTTTCCTTCCATTCGATAGCTTTGTAAGGCGTTTTTTTTCCAGCTTCTTGCTGGCTTCTACTATATTTTGGCATTTACCGATATAAAAAAGAAAAGAAAAAGAGTTAGTGTACAATGAGTGCCCACCCATTATGGGTGGGCACGGCACTCCACACGTTTGTATGACTGTATGACATGCACGGACATTCAATGCATAGAAGTACATGCATGTCACAAAGTCACACAGATGTGTGGACTGCTTTAATGCACATGATGGGTGGACAGCCATTGTAGACCCTCTCTTAAAAAGCAAAATTTTCTTAATTAAAACTCTCTCTCGCTGTCTATATGAACTTTTATGAACATAATGTCCTAATTCTGTACAATGCTAACAATTCCTCCTAGAGTGTATTCTGTAAATAATTGCATTTTTCTTTCATATTAGATATTTTGGTTTGGAATTGTTACATTGTCTTGTCGTTTCAGATAACAGAAGAGCTCCTACAAAGGTAAACAAACACCGAGCTTTGAGCGACATAAAAGAAAGCATAATGGAGCTCAAATTCTACAAGGAAAACATATTCAAAGGGGCCAAGTCAAGACATTGACAAAAAACGAGCCATCAACGAATCAAACTTTGAAGAAGGGCCAAGGTTCAGATTAGCTCAAACAAGACGTCGGTGGATTTCTATTTATTCTTCTGTATCAAATTGTTATGAGATATACATATGAAATGATGTTGTCTTTGGTTGGTTGTAGACTGTCTTCAAGCCATTATACCCAACATGTTTTTAAGAATTACTGACCAACAATATATATTGATGTATGTGCAAGTTTAGGTTCTATATTCTATCTTGTGAGGTTTTCACATCTGGTTCTTTTCCCCTTTTCATTCAGCCTCTATGGTTAGAAACTACCATTTCTCTGCTTTCATGGTCAATTTATTAATTTTGGGGACTGACTCTCCTGACCATCATTTAAACACAACACAGTGTTTAAATGATCTTACACCATCAACGATCTAAGATGTGGGGGTAATCCTTACAATCACAGTGATAGATCACAGACTGAAGTGCAACAGGCCCACAAATCGTACTTTAAGGAGATTTAAACCATCAGATATCTTGACTTTAATATCAACCGTTCTTTGCAGTTTTAATGGCTGATATTTTCGTTCATTAATCAGATTCACATTCACTGTTAGCCATGTTTTTTTGGGCTGAAACATGTTCCAATAATGAATTACCACTTGGACAGTTTAGATTGATCACAAATGTGTGCCACATGGTTAATGGTGTTAGATCATTTAGACATTAAAATGGCGTTTAAATGTCGGTCAGGAGCCATTATCCCCTATTTTTAATGCATTGCCTTTGCATGGTGTTTATTTTAGCGAGCAAATAGTTGCAGATCAATATTCTTCTGTTGTATATTCTGCCACTTTAAAGTATCTCATTCCACTTTATGTGTGCTTGCACTCTAAGATTGCATACCTTTTTTGTGTTTAGAATTATTAATCATACAAGATTATTCAGATTTTGATCCAATGAGCTAGAATAACTTTCATTTATTATGGAATGATTACTGATTAGATGAAAACTGACAAAAGTGGAGTAAAAAAACTGAAGGTGTGAAAATCAGGCTGTAACAGTAAATTATATTTACCAGATTGAATATATTAGTCTTTTTGTTTAGTTAATTTAATTCCCAATCTGATTGCAATATTAATAAGACCTTAACTGTAGATTGTTTAACCCTTGTGTTTACAAGGTGTAGGTTGGGTTTTGTTAGTAAACGCTCATCACTTTAGTTGGTGCTCCTTCATGCTGCTCCGCAATTGTCATATGTGTATGCGTGTCTGCTCCTCGGTTCTCAAAGCTCTTTCGACCGAATGGCCGTATCAAAAAAATAAAAACTGTAAATTGTTTATTAGTCAATTACATTAAGTAGCCAGTCTTGATTCTGTCTCGACCGAATGGCCGTATCAAAAAAATAAAAATTGTAAATTGTTTATTAGTCAATTACATTAAGTAGCCAATCTTGATTCTGTCTGAAGACTGTGGTTAGGACCAGGGTTATCTAATTCAGTAAGTAGCCCTGCAAATGGTGAATCGGTTCGACATGAACTGGTTCGGGCTCGGTTCGCTAAGGATGGGCCAACCGGCCTGCTCCTTCTTTATTTTGGCTGGTGTTACTACTACACCACTTTATATTACAGCCTCCTGACTTAAACAAAATAAATAAATAAATAAATAATCATTAAAAATAACATATCAACCAATACGTCAGACTTATCGACCGATGCCAATACTCAGATCGATACTGCGCCAATACTCAGATCGATACTGCCCCAAAACCTGTAATGGGGTATGGGCCAGGCTTAGGGCTTTTGAACATTGTCTATTTTATATATTTTTGTTCTTATGTTATAAAAATTAGGGTGCTTGACCCATCAAGGAAACAATATACAAAAAAATAACTATTTTATACCATTTTAAAAACAATAATCATATTGGGTTTTATCAAAAACAATTTACTGAAAAAGGTATCTCAAAAACATACCTCCTTTTATGATTTACATCTTATTAACTTTTAATACAAAGGTAGTCTGGTTAATTGCTAAATAAGATGGATAACCGTTTAGGTAAATCTTTTATAAAACTTCCCTCTCTGGTAAAATGTTTGAAATGGGTATGAAATTGACATTTTTTCGGAAAGAGAGTTATTATGGTAAATTTACCTAAAAATTATATATGTAGACCATTTTAAATATAAATATGAAAGAAAGATAGCTCATTTTTTATAATGATCAAATTAACTTTCTATCTATCTATTAAGAATGATCGAAAGGTTAGAAAAAATGATACATTCGATAAAAAGCCCAAGCCCAAGCCCTACCCTAGGGCCCTCAAAATTTGGCTTTAGCCTTAACATTTCGGTTCAGGCTGGGCAGGGCATTTAGGCTCAGTCTGACAATAAATTTCAAGGCTCTTATTTTAAAGGCCCAAGTCCAACCTTGGGGCCGTCAAAATTTGGCCTTAACCCTATCATTTAGGGCCGGGCTTTTAGCGCGAGCCCTGCCCGCATTGAAAACATAGTCGGCAAGTTAGTTGACCACTTGACCCCCTCCTAAGATTCTGTGCAATTCCCTCTCTTGCGTGCGACTAATAATTAGTTGTGTTGGAGGAAACTTTCATGCAGAAAGGATCCGTTTTAACACAACATACTGGGAGGAGGCCTGCACAGAGGGCAGGAGCAGGCTTGAGATTAAAACCCACTTCCTATTGCTTCCACAAAGAGTAGTACACCAGTTGAGCTATTGCTCAACCCTTTTATTATGTAGTTTATTATTTGTAATATGGAGATTATGCATTAAAAGACTAACATAAAAATGAAAAACAAAAATATTATATTTGGTACTTGTAATATGACTATTACACGTCTTTGCTTAACCCTTTTTTTTGTTTTTTTTTTCTTTTTAAGGATGCCAATGCAATATAGACAGCTCAGATGTGGTACAACAAGATCGGCACAAAGTGCAGAGCATGTGTGGGATTAGAACCCATGACCCGTTGCTTCCACAAGGGAAGAGTGTATCGGTTGAGCTATTCGTCAGCGGGTGTATTTGCTTTACATCTCTCTATGCGTACTTTTTATTATTATTTTATTTTGCTATTCATATGTGTATTGTGAATACTTATAACCAAACTTGCCCCTCCTTACCCTTAGCCCACTCATTGATTATCTGGGCCTCAATATCAGCATGACACTTGGTACATCTATGTGTAAACAAATGGGCCTCAAATCCGCATCCTCACGCTTAACAACCCAAGCCTTTTATTAGTGCACCAAGCAAATCTGATTGGCCTTCAATCATTAGCCCAAACCCCGCGGCTAATCCCTTAAACCGGCCTAGTGAACCGATCACCCGTGCACGGCAGGCAAGCCAAGCGCACACGAAACAGCATGGGGACCTTTGCATCTCATAATCCATTAGATTAGGGCTCTCAACGGGCCGGGCCAGCTCAAATTTTCACCCGCACTCGGCCCATAAAAGTGGTATTTTCTATCAAGCAAATCTTGCCCGATATCTAGATTGGGCTAAGCATGTTACAATCCGGATCAATCCGGGCCGGGCTTGAGTTGAGCGTCACAACATCCGGCCCGCACCAGACTATATATATATATACTTACCTTTTTAAAGTTATAATTTTTTTTTATATAATTAAATATGATTTAGTTAAATTTTTTTTATATTTTTAAAATTATATTTTCACTTCACTTATTATTTTCTTTTTTATTGATTTGTGGCAATAATGATGAATGCTTGTGCATATATTTTTTAGTTGGACAAATTGGATGACTTAATTCATTTTCAAGCACCCGTTGCATAACTTTTTAGCTACACAATTTGAATGATTTGTTAATAGATTTTCAAGCAACCGTTGTCCATTATAACTATTGTGCAACAAATTAACATAAACTATTTGAATAAAAGCATGTGCCTTAGCCTCTATAATGGTACTTCAAACTTTTATTACAAAAAATCAGGCCAACCCAATTTTATTAGAAAAATCGGGCCGAGCTTGGGCTGAGTATATTGTAGCCCAAGTTAGGGTAGGCTGAAAAAATTGGAAACCCGGCCCGGGAAGCTTCGAGCCGGATTGAACCCCAGTCCGGCCCTAATCCGGACCATTGAGTACCCTACATTAATAGATGCCTCGCCAGTACCCGGTCTTCCGAGTGATCGGGCCGCTCTATACTAGAGACTTATTATTATTATTAAGGTTTTTATATCTCTTTAATTGGGTATGCAAAGTAGCCAGGTTTGGGCCTTCGTTCGGCTAAGTTTTTGGTACTTGAGCATTACCACCTAATACCTCCCCAATTTTGGTTAAAGATATGGTTTTGGTTGGGATTGCTCATTGGAAAAAAAAGAGTAGCAAACTTAAAAGAGCAACTTTAAATTGCTCGTTTAAAGAGAATCAAATTCACCTCTTTCACTCTATAAAGGAGCTAAGAAAACTAATGATGCAGGACAGAAAGAACGCTAACCCTAAAGCGTAAAATCTCACACGATAGGATTTAGGGTTCTCGATATTCAAATAAAATAAAAATAAAAGAAGAAAAGAGGTAGAAGATCTTCGGAATCACTCCAAACAGGCTTGTTGTCGCACCAACAATAACTTTGAAGTATCACTCATCAAAAGTGAAAATTTATCGTAAGTTTACTATGAAAGATTCATTCTTTCACAAGGTGCACAAAAATATTAATTTTTATTTATTATAAAAATTATTTCTCATAAGAGATTACGACTTTGTTTGAGATTGCTCTTTGGAGGTAAAGAGCAGCCCACTTAAAAGAGCATGTTTAAATTGCTTTATTAAAGAGACCCACATTCAGCACTTTCACTCTCCGAAAGCACTAAGAGCGCTTACAACCAAACGCAGTCCCATGCTAAAGTGCTCTGCGCTAGAGTAGAGAGCTGCTCTTTGCCTCCAAATAGCAATCTCAAACACAACATGCAATGTTTTATATAAACTTTTGAAACACTAATTAGGTCTAATCCTAATAAAATAAGAATCCTAATTAACCATTAGAACTTTTAATCTAACGAGGATAATTTATTTCAACATTAATTATATTTTTCTATTACACGACCACTGTTGAATGGTCAAAGGACATCCGATTAATATGAGATTAGTCTTGTTTGAAAGTTTATTAAAGTAGTTTTCCAACAATATAAGAATCATGTAATTTGGACATGTATTGACAGAGTTATGCCCATATTTTCAAGGTCTATACTAAAAGTGACGAAATTAATGATCAAATGTCATATATGTTTGCCTGATCTCCAAATATCTCAAATAAGGAAACCAATCCTAAAACAATTAAAACCTGTGATGTCGGTTGCTTGAGCCAGTCGGGGCGGAGACTTGTCTTCACTGGTCTTTTAAAAGTCCATTTATATGTCTACTTTCTTCGGGTTGTTCGTCTTTGTTCGACTCGACCTCGATTCAAACATGTGAATCTAAATGTCGCACTATTCCCTCTTACTTTGAAGAAATTCGACTTTAAACTTTGGCTGACATGGATCTTCATCGTAGAGGTTACGAACAATAAATAGGGAACCTCGATCAGACGCGGCTTAAACAAGTAAACTGGATTTGACGGGAATCGACGTCAACACACAACCAATATTATCCTGGGACCTGTGGGTCAAGGGACTGATAGGCTTCATTGCAGATACTTGCTCTACATCGATCTCGAGATCTTCAACGGTCTCAGTAGGGCTTACCATGGGTTCGAGTATAAGATCTGTTGATATAGGTTCGGTTAGGCTAACTGCGAGCACGGGATTAGGATTAAGAATAACAAGAGGCAATGATATAGGGTTTATGGGAACACGATCAATAACCCTCGACTCCGTCGGCTTAATCTTCCTCGTTCCACCAAACTTTTCATATAAGGTTTCTTCAACCTCATCGAACTTTCTGATCAATGTTTCCTCCATCCGACTAAAACTCTGAACATACTTGTCCATTTGATCTTTCAACTTGCAAAGGGCTTCTAAAACTAATGTTTAACTCATGATGGAACCAACTTCACGTGTTGATGTTTGAACTTGTTCTGATACCAATTTGATGTAGGATGATGGAAAGAATGTTAACTCTAAAACATCATAAAATCTCGCACGATAGGATTTAGGGTTCTCGATCTTCAAATAAAATAAATATAAAAAAAGAAAAGAGGTAGAAGATCTTCAGAATCACTCCAAAGAGGTTTGTCGGCTTCGCACCAATGATAACTTTAAAGAATCACTCCTCAAAAGGTAAAACTCATTGCAAGTTTTCTACGAAAGATTCACTCTTTTACAAGATGCACAAAAGCAATCTTAATTTTCATTCATTATAAAAACTATAATGTTTTTTAAGAGATTATAATGGTACTCTTGTTTCTCATAAGAGATTATAATGTTTTATTTAGACTTTTTAATTAGGTATAATCCTAATAAAATAAGACTCCTAATTAACCATTGAAACTCCTAATCTAACGGTCACAATTTATTTCAATAGTACTCTTATTTTTCTGTTAACATTTGAAGGATCAAACGGCATCCGATTAACACGAGATTAGTCTTGTTTGGAAGATTATTGAAGTAGCTTTCCAACAATACAAGAATTGTGCAATTTTGACATGTATTGATAGAGTTATGACCATTTTTCTAAGGGCTACACTAAAAGATACGAAAGTAATGGTCAAATATTGTATGTGTGCCTGACTCCTAAATATCTGAAATAAGGAAAGTAATCTTACACTAAATGACAAATAGGTATCCTAAAACAACTAAAACTTGTGATTTTTGTTGCATGCACGAGTCGGGGCTCCTTTGAGAGCTCTGATTCACTCAGAATCTGAGTTCAAACTTAAAAGTGGTGAAAATCTGAGCAAATCCGAGGGAGTCAACTATTCGGTAGTTTGTGTCGGTCCCACCACTTTTTCGCTGCTTTTTTGTGCATCTGAGATATTTACTCAGATTAGGTCAGAATCTGAGTTGCATTTCAGTATACTACCCGCTGGTATATTCACCATATAGGTTCTCCAACGACTTTAAATAACCCAACGGTCAACAGCTCTTCCTCTTTAAAGCCTGTAGATGAGACCAATCACCTACCTCCTTTGCGCAACTCCTGTGACTTAGCCTCCTCACAGCCAAATAGTGAAGGAACATGTCTCATTCCATTAGGTAAACCAAACCACTAGGCGGGAAAGTGGAGGGTTGTGGCAGTTGTAGGTCTGCTAAACAACCATGTAGCCATTACTGCTACATTGACCAAAGGCTATTGCATAGATTTTATTCGATCTCCTTGGGGGCCAATGAAGTCTATAAATTGCACCCTTTGCCTCCCTTCAAACTATCTCAACTTTTTTAGTTTAAATTTATAGCAGTTGTTGTCTTCCTTTTTTGGATTGTAATTTATAGCAGAGAAGATAAACAATACTTGAAATGTTAACAAGCACTTGTTTATAAATTTCAGAATTATTTTTTCAGATTTTTTCCAGAGTTAGTTTTCACAGTAATTTACCGTAGTTGTAATTTACAGAGTAATTTGTATATAAACAGTTGTGCCCAAGAGTAGTTGTTCATAAGTAACAATTACTATCCATTTTTGGATAGTAATTTTTTTTTGTTTATAAGCGGGCAACAAAATCTGCATGATTCTAATTTTTATTTCTTATTTATACTGTTATATTTTGACCAAATAACCAAGCAAATTTCCAAAAGAAAATATAATGTGGGGTCTTCAAACTTTGGATGAGACAGGGAGTAATCACGCTTATCTACTAGTAGGTATTCTATTTAGTCGAGGTGTTTACTTCTCCACCATTAAAACCAAGTCTACTAGAGTAAAGCTCAACCTTTACTCTGCTATAGAGAAGAAAAGCCTTCACAATATATGCTCATGTTTGTTCTTTGGGCATTGGATAATGGGAACTAACAATTCTATCCTCAAAGTTTTGTTTCAAAAGTTTCTTTGGGAACTAATACTTCTGGACATTGGGAACTAATACGTTCTTTCAAACGTTTTATTTGGTTGCTCAAATACATACATATTTATTAAGGCCTTCTATACCACTTAAAGAATGATTTAAATGATGTCTTGGCTTGGCTTCTACTTGGACATACATGTATTTTTATGCAGTTAATGGCAGTTGGGGCAGAGAACATACCCAAAAACAGAATCTATGTTTGTATCTTAGCTATGCACTGGGACACAGATCATTATAATAAAAACAAACATAGTGGCTACTTTGGTCTTGGTAACCACTTTTGAGCAGCTGTTATTATCTTGGCTTGGCTGGTTACTGTTAAGGCCTTGTATACCATTTTAAGAAATGACTTCAATATTGTCTTGACTTGGCTTCTGATTGGATGTAGATGTATTTTTATGTCCACCCATGGCAGTTGGGGCAGAGATCATACTCAAAAATAGAGTCTGTGTTTTTGTCTTAGCTGTACACAAGGATCCAAATCATCATAATAAAAACAAGCATATGCTACTTTGGTCTTGTAGCCACTTTTGAGCAGTTGTGATTATCTTGTACCCACTGGCTATAGTGATACTATTGTAGCCAATAGCTTCATATAGGTAAATTTACCCACCCAGTGGTGATACTATTGCAGGTTCGTTTGTCTTCTCCTTGCAGATTTTTATGCGCTTTCGGATTCATAGTTCAGCTCTTGCAAACCAGTACCTCTCTCCACCTTAAGAACAGATAGGGTGAAGCAAGGGAGCTAATGGGCTAGAGATTTTTAATATATCTGTAATGTAATAATTAACTTCTGTGTTTGGGATGGATTGTGGTAAAATTATATGTTGGTGGCCCAATTATAATTAATATGGGTGGCTCAAATATTTAAGTAGTTGATTAATGAGCTTCCCAGCTAGTAATGGGTGATCGGTTTTAAAGTGATTGTAGCAAGGCTCACAGGGAAGTGGAAAATTTAATTAATTTTAAAAGAAAGAAGCAACCTAAGACAGTACCAAAGGCAAGATATGTTTGTTATGATTTACCAATTACACAATGCAATAATAATAAAAATTATCATAAAGCTATACATGGCAACTATGATAAATAAAGTAATGATGATGAGATGATCAAGGATTCTGCTAACCCTAGATGTATAACTTTTCTACTAACAATCCCAACAATTTATGTCAAATTATTTTACCATCATTTTACTACAAGCAAAACGAATCGAGAAGAATGCGATTATTGACTCGGCATATAATATCCTAACACTATGATGCATTTAATCACGACATGAATCATGTGAAAGGCATAACGTACCTCAAATGCGAAATCACAATAGTAAGATCTAATCGTACAACATCCTACATCGGTCTATAAGATCGATCTAGGTGGAATAATTCTTTTATTATCGCCGATAATCAAGATCGACAACTATAAATGAGCATTCGATGATAAGACAATAAACACACACTTAAAGTCATACAATTCAATAATTATAATAAGAAATTGTAGGATTGTAAATAAATTAGTTACTCATCTAGGAGTCGCTTCCTCCTTGAATGAGAGTTTTAGTCACTCATCCTCAATCCACACACACGATACAAATCCGAAGCCATCCCCAAAATTGCTCTTTTATTTATCAACCGTTCAATCTTTTTAGAAAATATCGAAACCTTACAAAGCGCTTATCCTAATTACAAACTACCACCTAAAATGCTAAAGAAAAGCTTGGAAAAACCCTAAGAAAATCTCCCAACGAGAGCCCCTTAACCCTAAACATAGCACAGTTATATAGGGTGCAGATGGAAAAACTTCCATAAAAGGCTCAATCGATTGACTTCAAAATTGAATTTTTGTGGATTTGTTTGAGTTTGAATTTGAATTCAATCGATTGAATTATAAATCTCAAGTAATTCAAATTCAAATTTAAGAGGGAATAGATGTCATCAACTCAATCGATTGATTTCTAAAAATCAATCAATTGATTATGAAAAGTGGCATCTTCATTCTCTTAGTTGTGGCTAAACCAATCAATTTTCTTCATGAACTTCAGTGCTTTAGCTGGCTCTATGGTCCAATGCTCTCGTGTAACCCTTAATTATGCTCGATTATGCTCTAAACAAATCTAACAATCAAGAACACCTGAAATCATTAAAACTTCACAAAAGTTATCAGATAGCTTTTCTCGGATATCTAAGTGTCGGTATTAGAGTGCGACATATAGTAATATCTTGGCATAGACCAATGGGGTAAATAGATTATTCGGTCCTAAGTATTGATGGGCTAAATAGGGTATTAGATGATGGTACACTAAAAAATGTCTTCTGTAATTATTATGTCTTGGGCTAAGGAAAAAGGTAAGGTCGTAGAGATAGATAAGACCAAAAATTTTGTATGGGACTACCTGTTGGATGAGGCTTCCATTAAGGAGTTGATAGACCAATTCCATCTAGGCTGAAAAATGACCAACAGTTCCTGGTCGAAAATAGTGTAGCCAGACATGGCCAATAAGCTAGCCACTTACTCTTCCTTCAAAGACAAACCTGAATAATTGGTCAAAGTCAAGTGTGACAACCATCTGAAGACGGTAAGAAACAACTACAATCAGACGAAAATCGTCCTCGAAATTAGTGATTTTAGATGAGACCAATGTGCGAAGATGGTCATTGCAAAACCCAATATTTGGGACACTTTTTGCAACCGCCCGATTAGTCCTTAAACTAAGTAACCCGCATTTATAATTCTTAAATTCCATCTAGGTGCCCAAAACACTAATAATGTTGTTTTTGAACAAACATGACTCCAAGGTTTCTCCTGGGCATCTACGTATCGAGGTCGGAAGGTCCAAGACTATGCGCTCCTTTGCATTTTCTTTGGGAATTTCATGTATATGGTCCAGGAAGAGTTTCACTCCTTGGATCCTCACCAAAAGCAGCCATTTGTTGTTCCTCTAGGTGGTGATGATAGCGGTGACTAGTACTACCCAATATTTGATAATTTTGAAGCCCCCAAACAAGATGAACCAAGCCAAGCACAATCTCCTTTCATGGCCGGAGTGGTCCAACCCCCACCAGTCGAACCCTCCTGACTCGGGAGCCTACCAGTGGGTTAGGTAGGAAAAGGAAGAGCACTGACCTTCCTGACAGTCTTTCCAATCGCTTGGTTGGGTTTCGAACATCTCTTGACACCCTTGTGACTGAGCGCCAATGACCAATCACTCAATATGAAAGGTTTATGGAGGCATTGGAGGAAATGAAGGCGAACCACTACATAGATAAAACTATGTTTATCGAACTATGTGTTCTAGTGGAACAAACAGTCCTAGCAATGCAGCCAAGCCATCGCCATGCCTACTCTTCACTTTGCTTGGGAGGCAGTGGCCCCCTTAGTGGCTCTTCCAATATAGTCATTGTGTTCCTATGATTAATAAATTATTTTTTAATAAAATTTTTGCTTACTATATTTAGGTTTAATGGCACCTCCCAATCTTTCTGATGATGACCTACTCGCTATGTTGGCATTGGGATTCGTCATTATGCAACAATATTCTATTTGATGCTACATCCCGAAAGACGACGACATCACAATGTCATTCTCACAGGTCCCTTATATGTCCAAAAAACCCTCAACAGCCACCCTGACATTGTGTATAAACTCTTTTGCATGCGTACACCTGCATTTAGGAGCTTATGCAATGGCCTAAGGTCTAGGGGCCTTCTACATGATTCACAGAGGATGAAAGTTGAGGAGGCGGTAGCAATTTTTCTATACATGTTAACACAAAAGCAAAAGAATAGGACGGTGCAAGAGGATCCAGCAATCAGGTTCTACCATTAGCTTCTCTTTTAATAGTGTACTTGATGCAATATTAGACTTGTATAAGGAGATGGTAAAGTAACCAAATGGTACCACGCCCCTGAGATAATGCACAAACTATGGGTCTATCCTTGGTTCGAGGATGCGATGGGAGCCATTGATGGAATACATGTTGACGTTACTGTTCCTAAAAGAGATTCCCAACGGTATCATAACCGCAACAAGTCAACATAAAAAAATGTGTTGTGTAGTATCGGCTTCGACGTCCTCTTCCAATATGTACTCTATAAATGGACTGTTCAATTCTCGACTCCAAAATACTTGTTAGTTATCTAGGCCCCTAAATCGCCTAGAAGTGCCACTCGATAAGTACTACCTTGTTGATGAAGGTAGTACTTATCGAGTGGCATACGGTACCATTTTCAAGAGTTTAATAGCTCTAATCCTCTGTCACTCCTCACGAACTCTTCAAGTCACATGTGTCTCTGCGCAACGTTATCAAACTTACCTTTGGAGTACTTAAACAACGGTTCCCAATACTCAAATTTTATACGAGATTTTCCATAGCGAGATAAGTGAAGATAGTCACTGCATGTTGTATTCTTCAAAATTATATAAGGATGTATGACAGAGACGATCCATTCTTTGGCGAATGGCCAGAAGAACGCATAGTTAAACCCTCTAATGATTTGGTAGAAGAATTAGACCCGAATGTTCACTGCACTCAAACCTCAGTCAATCGTGAATGGATGGCCGCATTCCGCGAAAATATAACAAACTCAATGTGGGAGGCACAATCATTTTGACTTATTTTATAAAATATAATTCACAATTTGTTAATAAATATTTACTTTCATCACTTACATTATACTAAAGCTAATATTCTTGAAAAATTTCACAGCTAAGATGGGTAAATTTTACGTGTGTTAAGACCTAAAAAGTACCACTTTTCACCCCTTAACTTAATCTCTGTTAGACCCTTAATCATTTAATAAATATGTTTTAAGTATATTATGTAGGTAATAAGCAGCAGCTACAAATAAACCCCTAACCATGCCAAGAAGCCTACTGTTGCCTTAGAAGCTCCTCAGAAGAATGAAGGTTGAACCCAGACAGAGAATTGGCTGCAGCATAGGCACAGCAAAGCAGAAACAAACTAAGAAGAATGCCTCGCACAGATGTCGCAAGGTTCAATTAAACCAGAGAGAATTCCTTCGCGTAGTTGTCGCGGGCTTCTGAAGACAGCATATCAACTGGTCGCGCAATCTTCGCACCATTCTCACGCGGTTTGATGACAGAAAGAATTGAAAATCAGACTTCGCGAGGTTCTCGCGAGTTTCAATCATCAGCGCTCGCGCAGTCTCGCGCAGCTCAAGAAAGGAGTCTTCAATCATTGTGCGATTCACTGAAGAGAGAGAGAGAGCTCCAGGCACTCTAGCACGCAACTGTCGCGCAGTGGTCGCAACTGTCGCGCAGTGGTCGGGAGATACAAACCTTC
This sequence comes from Chloranthus sessilifolius, assembly GCA_021018995.1. Taxonomy (NCBI): domain Eukaryota; kingdom Viridiplantae; phylum Streptophyta; class Magnoliopsida; order Chloranthales; family Chloranthaceae; genus Chloranthus; species Chloranthus sessilifolius. The sequence goes on along the minus strand of CM037590.1, from coordinate 120,500,014 downwards.
AAGGAAATGCTCGCGCGATCCATAGGCCTATGAACACTGCTTCCTCGCGAGGATCCCCGCGAGATTCACCGAGGGACGAATCACGGGCGCAATTCCCGCATCATTCAAAAGGAAAGAGCAATCTCGCGACAGCCAGAAGTATCCCGCAATGACCAAAGTATCAATCCCGCGACTGCATGAGCTTCAAGTCAATTCAACCCCGCGAAGCCAATTCTACCACGCGGCAAGATCTAAAAATCTTTTCTACCCAGCGAGGATCGGGTTCCAAACTTCTCCCCACTTCTGTAGGGGCAATCAGGAAACTTCCAGCAATTAGGGCACGCACTCTAATATTCTAATCTCCATCCACATGCCCCGAGGCATCCAAGGAACAGGAATGGGCTGTAATTACATTAAAAAATTAGGGTTTTCCTAGACCTAATTCCGAGAGAGTCGACTGTTATATAAGCCTAAGCCTAGCTTAGGTTTAAGGACCTTCTTTGGGACTTAACTTCTGTACTCCTTGAAACCGACTATAGAATTACAGTAGGCTAAGGTTAGGGTATTGGAGTTTTTTTTTTTCATTTTTCCTTCTCTCCATAGTCCAGCACTTGCTGGCTATGCCTTTGTATGATTATTTGGTATAAGTTTTAATGGAGTTTTGTAATAGGATCTATTGCATGTATGTGATTGGTGTTATGTGAATTGTTCTGTGCAAGGCTACTGCCTTGAGATCCTCCATTGCTAAGTTGTACTGTAAGCAATGGAGGATTGTCTTTAAGGCTTTACTTAGATCCAAGTGACTTGTGTGTCCAGGTTAGGCACATTGCAGGCCTAGCCCCACCACAGGACCCACTAAATCTGAATCCCCATGGGATCTTGTGCTGGTAGCCTTATGAACATGGTGGTGACAACAATGTTCTTGTTCTGTCTTAGACCTCTGTGAGGAGGATGGCCTCTGTGGATAGTCTGTAACCATTCAAGTGGACAGATTATAGCCCTAGGGTGAGGCCAATCCACAGATCTAAGACAGATTCTTCTTCTCTGCACTTGTGCTTGTAGCCTTATGAGAGATTGTGCAGAGACAAACTCCCCTGTATTTGTATAGACCCACCATCAAATGGCGGATCTGATCTTACTGTAGAGATTATAGGCTTGTGACTGGATCACTGCTGTCTTTCTAAAGCAGTAAACAGCTAAGCTTAAAAGCTAGTACTCAAACTCTTGCTGGTTTTGTGTGTCCAGGCTAGTGCACGATGTAGGCCTAGCCCCACACACAGAGCTTTAGAGGTTGAGGTTTCTATAGATTCTTGTGCTTGTAGCCTGGATGAAGTAGTGCCTACAATGATAAAATTGTTCTAACCCATCTCTGGGTCGTGGTTCCCCTTTTGGATAGTCTGTGACCATTCAAGTGGATAGGTTATAGCCATAAGGGATTGGATCAGGGCACAGGAGTGAGTTTGATCATTTCTCTTCTTTGGTGATAATGTAGTCATTTGACAGGATTTCTATAGCAGCAGATCTGAGTCTGAGTTATAAAACCCATAAGATCTGTACCTAATAGCATACTTCTCACCCTTTTATATTTATTTTCTCACACTCCATCACTCTTTTTAACATTTTCTGTAGTTTAGACATTAAGTTATCTTAGGATTTAGACTATAGTGACCATAAATCCCCTTCCATTTAGGATTGCCAAATTTGAAGGGCCTACTAAAGATAGCTCCCTTGGAGCTTTAGATCAACTTTCTCTGTGGGACAAACTCTTACTTATCAAAACTTACTACAACAGGCCCTGTATCTTGCAGGACTATGTATTTTTAGGCTTGCTGCTCTTTAATTCATCATCAATTTTCACTATCCCATTCTTATCACCATCTCTAATAAAGTTAGTAGTAAGCACTTAAAATACCTCAACAGTCGCCTTCACTAGTAGGAGACTGGGTTTATATCGAACTTGAGAGGAATGCTCGAGACAAGTGATAGGATTCTCAGGGCTTCCCATCGCTCATTCCATTCGTACGAAGAAGCACAAAACGCATTATGAGGACACCTAAATGATCCCTCACATAACCTAGTTGGTTATCCTTATGTGCCTCTTATGATCGAACGATCACAAGTCATGGATATAATTGTACATAGGACGCCAAATGTTGGTGTGCATGTAGATTGTATGTGTGGAAAGTCTATACGTATAGTTATTATAATTCTTTTATCAATTTTGGTTATCTACGTATGTAAGTTTTGGTAGCTTTTTGTTAAATATCAATCTTCTCTTTCATAATGTTTTGACATTTTAGATGTGTTTATCAAATGTATAGTAATGGTACGGACACCAAGGTGGTTGTCCTCATCTTCCAACCATCTCAGTGGGTCACGATCGTCACCAGCTGCTCGACGGCGTATTGAGATCATAGACCTAGATCTGTCGCAGCCCCACCACCAGATGTCACCCATGGCTCCCCTTAGATTTACCCCGCGAGCATTGGCCGCACCACCAGTTCAGGCCCAACCACTCCCATTGGTTCGACCCCCTGCCTCACTACTTTTACAGGCTTTGACACCACCACCTATTCGAGCTGCTCTCCCCCCTTCGGTTCGTGGACGTGCTGGCCCCTTCCACTTCGTGGCTGCGCCGGACGGGGATGTGCCCGTGCGGCCCTCGCTCTCCCAACCACACGACCACCGCCAGGTTACCAGCGTCGTCCATTCAATGACCCATCCAACTTGTCTTCCTTCAACTCTAGTGACTCAAACTCCATTTAGCAACTTCCCCTTCATCATCGTGATATGTTTGGCAGCTTGGATACGGGCATAAGAGCCCGACGACATACTGCAATATTGTCCTACTCTTTGGAGGACAATGATGATAATGCTATCTCGTAGTGATTGTGAGAGGTAATTTTGAATTACACCAATTTTGTTGGAACGGCCTAGTCGATATGTATATGTTTAATATTTTATTTGTAGTATAATTTAAATTGTACATATTTTAAATTAAGTCAATTTTGTCTTACTGGCATAATCAAGATGTATTTTGTAATTTCTTATATATATATATATATATATATATATATATTGTAAATGATATTTTATACTCTAATGTTCTACATAATCAATTAATTGACGACCCTTCAATTGTTTATTAGTGTCTAGTGGTCCATTTACAAACTGATGACCATTAATTAGAATCGGAAAAAAAACTCCATCAAATATATTCAACCTCATCTCGATTGGTTGTCCGAAAAATTCGAGTTAAATCTAAGTACGACATATAAACCGATGATTAGATATTCTACGGTCATAGCACAAACCACCCATTAAACCGATTCTGAGTATTTTCTGAGAGGAATTTAAGAACGATGGATTATGACATTTTATGGGAAAACCCAGGAATCTGAATAACTTAAGAATACATCTGGGAAAAGCCAGAAATATAAGTCTACTAAGAATTTGCAGGATTTTAGTTTTCAAGAATCTGAGCTTTTTTGAGAAAAATCAGGATTCACCTAAACGAGGCTTAAGAGATTATAATGTTTTATATAGAATTTTGAAACCCTAATTCAGTCTAATCCTAATAAAATAAGACTCCTAATTAACCATTAAAACTTCTAATCTAACGGTCACAATTTATTTCAATAGTAATCTCATTTTTTTATTAAGCAACCACTTTTTAAAGGTCAACCGACATCCGATTAACACGCGATTAGTCTTATTTGAAAGTTTATTAAAGTGTTTTTCCAACAAGAAAAGAATCACGCAATTCCGACATATTGACGAAGTTATGGCCACTTTTTCAAATGTTACACTAAAAGTGATGAAATTAATGATCAAATGTCACATGTGTGTCTGACCCCTAAATATCTCAAATAAGGAAAGTAATCCTAAAATAAACTACCGCGTCTTCATAGGCCTTTTAAAGGCCTATTTATATATCAACTTTCTCCAAGTTATTCGTTTTTGTTCGATCCGGCCTCGATTCGAACATGCAGACCCAAATTCCACATAAACTTATAGGACCCAAAACACGGTCTTATAAGCCAGAGCAGAAAGTTGCTCTTTGCCTCCAAAGAGCAATCCCAAATACAGGCATTTGTAAGTGTCAATATTAGGTACTTGGCCCGGGTATCAAGGGTTGTGCATTAGCTCTCTGTGTCCTAATCATCAATCTCATAGATCTAGAAATCATGGCCTTCGAATCGGACGACACATTTGATAAATTATGAGCCACATGTCCCGAAAAAAAAGACCCGTGAACCAAGAACCTAATGTACGCTTGAAATCTCAACGTTACAGAGGGATTACAAAATATCACCTTGTTGAAGCGCACAAAATCATGATTAAGCTAGTACACCCTAGAGAGACCGATTCCCAGGGATTTATCCTTGTTGACTCGTAAGTGTAATGCAAAGGTGTTGCACGTATTTGATTGGGTTCTCTATGATCTCAGAGACCCCATTATCAAAGAAAAAAGTCAGTGACCAAATCACCAATTTTTGGAATAATTCGGCAGAGAATTTTTTTTCAAAAACTCCTGTAAAATTCATGCATATGGTATAAAAGGGAGGGCTACTATGTACACTACTTTTTAATTTGGTCCCTGTGCATGTGGGACAAAAAAGAGGGCTGCTATATGTACTCTACTTTTTTACTTCTTGCACTCTATTTCTAATCAGGCATCAACTTTTTCTATTCACACATCAATTAATGAAAAACTAATAATAATAATTCTTTTGTTAATGTAATTAATAAGATCCAAAACATATATTATTTAACAAAAAGTGTTTTCATAGCCGGGGTGCACATAAACTTGTCGTAACTTGTATTTCTCTTGTGACTAAATAAAATATAAAAAACAATTAAGAGCACACAACTCTTTTTATTTGCACACCACATAATTTTGTATTTTGTCTGTGAGAAGAAAAAAGTATAATACGCTTAGTGGCGCAGATAGACCAGATTCAACCAATATTAGATTTATAAATTACAAAAATAAATAAATAAAAACTGTTTTTTAAGAGGCTTAAAGCATTAGACAATGATGTGATGAAACATATTTCGCCAAATTTATGCCAACCTGTCATTCTTCCTTTTAGGGTACCTTTATTCGTGCCTACCACATTATTGGTGGGCCCCAACACCAAAAATCATTGACGGTCATTTATTTATTTCACATGGCACGGATCTAGAAAAAAACAACCCCTAAATCACATGACACACCTATCACGCTCCACACATTAGCTATTTTAGCTTATAAAATAGCTAATGTAATAATAAAAACCAATATTAATTTCATTGTGCGATAACTGAACCCGACGTGAATCGAACACGCAACCTTCTGATCTGGAGTCAGACGCGCTACCATTGCGCCACGGATCCTTTCTGTCTGTTATAACCAGTAATATTATATTTATACATGAAATATATGACGCTTTACCCATCCACTCCACACCATTTTATTCTACATCCACCAGACTTAAACAAAAGAAAATTTTGTTCACTGTTTTAAATCGGACGATAGATATTATTTTTCATTCTAATCTTCTACAAAATAGATGTGAGATCATGGGCTTACTATTAGATAAGCAGATGTTGATTCTACATAACACAAATCCCAAAAGGTAAATGTCACATTTGATGGTACATTGATCATGTTCACTTTTTGAGATGTGTGCCACATGGAATCAACATCTGCCCGTATGGTAAATGGCCCATGAGCTCAAGATCGAGTATGCTGAAGATTGGGATGAAAAATGATCTCCATTATCTTATTTAAAGCTGCAAATATATTTTATCTTTATTTAAGTGGCGTGGCTGTAACATAAAGTGGTGTGGTAGTAACACCAGCCTATAATTATTATAGTCTTGTATCATCTATTTGTGGTTGCCTTAGAAAGTCTTATTTCTCTATTGTTTCTAATGAAATGTAAATCTTTATAATAAAATAATATATCATATCTCCTCTCATTGCTTCTCTCTAGGTCTTCAGTGACCTTTTGCTTCACCTCTCCCTTACAAAATAAGTATTTAAATCCTTTGTAAAAAGTCTACTTAAGATGTATGGCATAGAGCACAATTCTCAGTTGTAATAGTCTTATATGTTCAGCGTAGATTAATAACCAAGCACGCGAGAAACTATCTGACCGGTTTGAGATCACTTAAAACTACTTCATTACAATTCATTAACCATCTCTTTAAAGCAAGAATGGCTTCTTCAATCTCCATTGTCTAATCTGAATCTTCTCCTTAATAATGCACATTTAATGAGTCCCAAGTGATGAGTACTGAAATATGATAATATTTCACTCCTAAATATCTACATTTAGCTATCCGATGAAGGCTATCTGATGAGAATTATTAGATTTAAAGTGTTTCAGGTAAATACAAGCTAAGTGTGGAAAACAGGCCAAGAATTCTGAAAATAATGTCAAAACACTGCAACGTTGGGTCATCGAGAACTTGGTGCTACTTGCGGCTACATTTGGACCTTCAAGACGGCCTAATTATGAAATTTTTAAAACACAAAAGTTGTAGATCTTTCTATCAGCTTCCAACGGCGTAAGAATCACCTCAATCCGAGTTCGAGACAGAAAGTTATGGCCAAAATACCGAAACAGTATCTGATACAAAAAGTGCTGATTTTGAGCCTCTTTTGTAGGGTCGATGCATCGACCCTAAATTGTCGAGTTGGGAGACTTACACGACCGAGAATCTAATTTAAGGCTGACTCAAACACTTCAAGAGATATAAATAATTGGAATTAGAGATAGAAGAGAGTTTTTTTTAGTTTTTAGTCTTTATTTTTCAATAGTTAGACATAGAAATAGGGAGTTTTTATTATTCCTTTTTTAGAGCTTTGTTCCTTTAATTTTTCAGCACTCATTCCTCCAGTTTTTATTATTTTTGTTCAAGCTTATTCCTGCATTAATTTCGTTTCTGAAGACCATCATACTTTTAGATCAAAGTAATTTCTTTTGAAGTTTAAGGTATTTTTAATTCATTAAATTAATGTTATTTTTCCTTCCTTATTTATTTATGTCATTTAATTACAATATGTGCGGCTAAATTCATAGGGATGGAGATCTAATGACTCCCATTCGAGGGATGTACTTCTAATAATATAAATTTATGATTAAAATATGAGATCTTATTTTATGGTTGTTGTGCTATCATGAACGGATGAAATCTCCGCCACTAACTGGGATCGCGTGTGCCGAGCCATGCCCGGGATCTCAGATCTGTGACGGTAATTTTACCTAATTATTGTTATGGTCTTTTTGCTTTCATCGTGTGGATCTAATTACGATTATGATCCGGGATCGAGTGTGCCTAGCCATGCCCTGGATCTTGGATCTGTAATGGTAATTTTATCTTAATTACTCCCTAATCTGAAATCAAGTGTGTCGAGCCATGCCCTTGATTTCAGATCTATGGTGGTATTCTTATTAGAATTTTCACCCACTTTAAAGATAATTTTTATTTAAACCTGAGATCAAGTATGCCGAGCCATGCCCTTGATCTCAGATCTATATATGAAAATCATCTAAGTCCTGATTGCAGGGATGCAACGTAGAACCTATCAGGGTTTTGACCATTTATCTTCCATAAAATATGTGTTTTAATAGTATATCTCATAGTTTAATCCGTAGATTTATATTATGGGAAGAACGGACCAAAGATGAGAGGATTTAGTATCTTCATCTTTATCTTTATTTTCGAATTATCAATTGAATTTTAGTTTGTAGTCAGTAATTGTCATCTCACAAAATCAAATCATAAGACTGGTAGAATACTGTTAAATCTTAATAGATTTCTTGAATTACTGTCTTATCTTTTTAGATCTTTCAAAAATAATCCTCGTGGGAACGATCTCGTACTCTGCACCCACTATATACAATCTGATTCGTGCGCTTGCGAGTAAAACATTACAATTAAAAATCACATCACCAAGAAAGAGTCACTTCTTGAATGAAAAAAAAAATGAATAATGTAATTCTAATACTACTACTACTAATAATAATAATATGATCTATTTCTAATAATAATATATTAATTGTCATGTCCTGTAAGATACTTAATGCAATATTTTTAGAAGAGGATTGGACAAATATATTAATTGTCATGTCCTGTAAGATACTTAATGCAATATTTTTAGAAGAGGATTGGACGATTTAGATTCTAGATCATATTTTTATCTTTAATAAAATAACACAAAATGTAATGGCATTAGGCGGACATGGCCCTCCAATTCTTTTGGTGTATGGGTCATCCACATTGTATTCATTGTGGCCCACTCCATCATCATTTGGGATCTCCAATTGGTAGACCCAACATGGTCAGCCTAAAAGCCATTTTGATAAATTGATTATGACCATTTGATCAAAACACTTTTTTATGCATCAAGATATACAGTTGTATTTATATTATTTAGTGGTTCATCTAATTGCTCTTAATGAAGTTAGTGATGGTTCATCAGTGTCATTATGGAAGAGATGACTCTCCTCACTTTAGGCTCAAAATATAATCCTAAGCTTCTCAAGCCATAGAATATAATGTCATACTACATTCATGTTTTACCGAAGGTGTCAAAATCGGTATCGGACTCGGATATCGATCCATAGAGGACCGATACGACTCGGCCGATACATATCGATCGATACCAATACGTATCGGCCTATTTTAAATATTTTTTAAAAAATATTAGAGATATCGTGACATGACCCAGAATCTTAGCCGATCTCAAAGGCCTAGAATTTCGTGTTATGACACCACACGCTTGTTAAAGCGATTAGCGGACATACATATCATACCAGATCTTACATAAAATTGGGCTCCCAAAAATCGTGAATCAAATTTTCTTCTCATATCAAAATTTCCTTCATTAAACTTACATTGAATTTTAAGTCTATTATACAATGACCATAAATAAAAGTACGATCAACTACTAAAAAGTCTTTCCATATATTTAATATATACCTGATGTTATCTAATTGGTCCTTCATGTCATCACCCTCATAAACCGCATAGTCTAATAGCGCATCAAGTCCATCGGGCAGTGTAGTCCATATCTTCACCTACAGTTAGTTTTTGGGAGGGGTGAGTTTACTCAGTCACATAAATTCAGTAGGTTGCACAACCGATCCACCACAATCTACCCAGGTATCGTGGGTGCAACCTTGTGAGTAAAAGTGAATCATTTACAATTTCATATAAACAACATAATAACTATTCTCATAGACATTTCATAACTATACAGCTATAAAACTGAAAGAACATAATCTATTTTAGTGCATATGATGCTTCTAATGGTTATTATTTTTCTTACTTGTCATGTCAATTTAACTTATGTGATATATCAGAAGTCTTATTATTACTCCATACATACTTCGTATCTTACTTATTTTTTTTAAACGATGTGTCAGGATCGCTGCTCGAGCCTATCACGCGAGGTCTACACATAGATAACCACCTGACCTGCATATCTTAACATAAATCATCATCCAGCCCGATAAGGTTGCACACATGGTAACCACACTGTCCCTTTAGTTCGAGATGAAGTTATCATATTGTCCTTAAGACCCGTCTTGACTACAGACGTTAAATTTTGCGGAGGTACGCAAGACATGACACGTCTAGAAACTTAATTCATGTTTAGTTGGCATTCACAGCATATCTTAATATATCATAACATTATTCTGTTATAGGTTTAGGTACCCACCCCGATTTCATATTTGTGTGGGCTTAAGTTTCTACTTTTTTAACATCTCATAGCTTAACATATTTATATTCTATCTTTTCTTAAACTTAATTTAAATGGGTCATGGTGCGATAGACGTTATAAATCACGCTTTCTAAGGGATGGGTTTCGTAGTAACCTGGATGTACTTTGTGTGATAGCCCATACTCTCATAGAGGTATTGTAATTATACATGGATGCTTGCATTTCAAGTTTCATGTGACCGTGAAAAAAATCCCATCGTGACGAAGATTTAAAAGTCGTGTGTCGTATCTTATTCTTTTGTCTTAACATACATATGCCTTAACGTACTTCTAAGTAATGAATGTCACACAATACAAATAAAGTATATAACAAGAAAACATATAACTATAAATGAACTAATATTACTCGTAATTCGGAAGCTTCACTCATCATTAAGAGAGGGAAGGCGACCTACAATGAAGGTATGTGAGTACTATAATACGTTTCACAAGGTAATATTAGACTAGTCTCATCAGATAGATCTTGTCAATCTGATAAAAATCAACTGATCATATATGTGATTCCGATAAGATTTAGTCTCGATATGACTCAATCACTTATAAACCATCGAATATTCGATACACGCATTTTAAGATGAACGTGATCAAGTTTAAAATAATTTAATCCTACCGATATCATCAATGTAATAGAAGTTTAGATATCATATGATTGCGACTATTGGTTTGATCATTTGACCATTAACTGAATGGTCAAGGATTTTGATCAAAAACATATTATCGCATGATCGTCGAGTGGTGTACACCATCTTGGTATTTTTTATGATCTATCTAGAAGATTCTCCTAATCTTAAAATGTGGGTTTCCATTCGGGCCCCTCACTAGTTTGATTATTTTCGATGTCAGGTAGAGAGTCAAACATGCCCCTTGACGTTGGGTGTTTAAGGGTATAAAGCCCTTCATCATTTTTGAAAAACTTGTACAGTCGGCTAATTTGGTTAGATCTGTATTCAGACAAAACTATCCGTTGGATAGGAAGAGATTCAGAATTTATGGGGGATCCTTCTTGGTGTCTCCTATCCCAGTTTGGCCTAAAACTTGAGATCTAAAAGGGTCAAATCAGAATCTAGACTAAGGTGTCAGGCATAAAGTGCAGAAATTTTTGTGGCTATGTGCACCACTTTTGGTGGTGCAAAGACCAAAAGTGGTGCAAAGACCGAGATTTATTTATTTTAATCAAAATCTAATCATCTATTTAACAGATGGTCAAATGATCTTTGTTTAGATCCATGAGCTTCGACTAGTATGTCTGTAGTTTGCTTAATTTAATGGGTCAAACTGGATCCTTTGGCCAATGTATGTATAAATTTCTAAAATAAGTGCTGAATATTCTAGGTGTAAAACTAATATATTGATAGGTTTTTGGAGTACTAAAGTTAATGAAAATAAAGACAAGCATATAAATGTGAGTCATTAGATGGAAAAAGTATCAAATTATATGGAGAGTCCAAATTTGACCGAGGTCAAAAACTGATCGGATCATCGAGATTGAAACGGTCAAACTAGGACCTTCACATCGAGTGCTCAATCAAACAAAACATGGCAACAACCCATTCTTGACGTGGGATCTATTTTGCCAGCACACTTGGGTGTCATGTGGAAGGGTATAGTACACTATAGTTCTCGACCGATGGTTCAACCATAGGGTCAATAATTTGACCATAACCATCTTGTGAATCCACACAAAACCTAAGGATAGAAAATTATAATTTTCATATAATCATCACAAAAAGTGTAGATTTAGATGGATAAAAGGGCACCCACATTATATGAGCCTTTGATTGGTTGGATAGGCACAAATCTAGCACTAGCATCCGTCGTCATTTGATGATCGCTTATGGTGGTGCACCTTGTATTGTCGGGGTAAAGCGACGATGTAGGCGGCGATGATGATGGTGTTGTTATTATAGCGTGTAATCATGTGGTGCTCGATTGTCCAAGGGATGGTGATGGCGTTCGATGATGTGACTTTGACAATGGATCAATGTCGTACTCGGTTGGATGTGAGATGCATAAGTATTGAGTTGGTGCACGAAACTCGAGAAATTGTTGTGCTTGAAGTATTTGGGAAGCAAGTCTCTGGCGAACTCCACCAACTTCCCTACAAGGACGTACACCCAATCCTCCCCCACGGGTTTCATATTAGAGGCCTCTAAAAAAGTTCCAACAAAAATAAATGAGAGCTTTGTGTTCTAGACATTTGGAAAGGTCAGAGAGAGAAAGAAGAGAGAGAGAGAGAGAGAGAGAGAGAGAGAGAGATCTTAAGAGTTGGGTCAGCTGTGTGGGGACTTCCATAACGATTGGTTTGCATTTTTGGCTCGTAGTGTGGCTACTTGGGTCGATTGAGTTACAGAGAGAGGAGGGCAAGAGATACAGAGAGCTGCTGGGTTTCTGGCGAGAGGAAGAGGGAGATATAGAAAGAGAGATGGGAGTATTAATTGGGAGAGGAGGGGGATAGAGACTTTGGGGTTGCTGGCTGCTAGGGTCACCGTTATGATATATATAGAGAGAAAGAGATCTTGAGAGACAGACCTAGAGGAGAAAGGGGATATATATATATATAGAGAGAGAGCCCTTGTTCTAGAGAGAGAAAAACTTTGGGTAGCTAATTAGGGGGGCTTGGGCTGTTGGCTGTTGTGTGGGGGTTCAACAAAGAGGGAGACGGTGGAGGTAGAGAGATACCTAGCAAAGAGAGAGAGAGAGAGAGAGAGAGAGAGATAAAGAAAGAGGGAAAAAGTGGGCTCGGCTGGGCTTGCAGAATAGAGTCCTAAAAGGACTTGTGCTCTTTCCATAACATAGCACACAAGGTGAGTTAGAGTGTGAAGCACCCTTATTGAGCTTGGTGCTCTACCCCATCTATCACCATTAGATAGGTCTAAAAAACCTGGGTCATTACATATCGGTTGATACTCGATACATATCGGCCGATACTGATATGTATCGACACTGATACGTGTCAGTATCTCAAGTTGGTATCGGTATCGGCTGATATGTATCGAGTATCAACCGATATGTAATGACCCAAGTTTTTGAGACCTATCTAATGGTGATATATGGGGTGGAGCACCAAGCTCAATAAAGGTGCTTCACACTCTAACTCACCTTGTGTGCTATTTTATGGAAATAGCACAAGTCCTTTTAGGACTATTCTACATGCCCAGCCGAGCCCACTAGGCTTAGACCTTCATTGGCTAAAAGGGGGGGTTATGGAATTGCCAAATTTCAGGAAAACAATGGAAAACATTTGGAAAATAGTAATAAAAATATTAAACAACAAAGTTGTTTGAACAAAAAATAAGGAAAATTTCGGGAAAAATTATAAAAAATGCATTTAGAATGCCAAAATTTGATGTTTTAAAAAAATACGTTTTATTTTTGGGTACCTCTATTAGCGCAAATGCAATCTCTAAAAGCGCCCACGTCGGAAACCCCCTCAAAATCATTGATTGCTTCGAATCAGATGATTGAGATCGTGTTTCACCCCGATATTCCACAAAATGGATCTCAATATCATTTATCACCTATTAGACGGCCAATGCTTGATTCCACATGTCAGAGATCCTCAAAAAACACCCTAAACTCATGTTTGAGCATAATGTATGCCATAGGATTCAAAAGACATTTTTGGGGGATTTGTGAGTTGTGGAATCAAACATTAACCATCTGATATGTGAAAAATGATCTCAAGATTCATTTTGTGGAATATCGGGGTGAAACACAATCTCCATCATCTGATCGAAGTAATCAATAATTTTAAAGGGGTTCCGACGTGGGCGCTTTCAAAGATTGAGTGGGCGCTAGTAGAGCTACCCTTTATTATTATGTTTTGGGAGTTTTGCATTTAGCCCCTTACGTATTACGAAATTGCACTCAGCCCCCCGTATTATTCATATTTATTCTCTGCCCCTTTGATTGAAGTTTAATGAATATATGGCCCCTTCCGTTAAGTTGACCAGCTTTGACTGTTAAAGATTGTACGACAGACGTTAAGAGAATGACACAAAGACTTTCTTACCCCTATGGTCTAATACAATTTGTAGATTTATATTATATACAACTTTGATTGCAAAACACGTTACCAACTACATGCAAAAAGGTAAGTTGGCGCCAACTTTTTTAATATTTATAACCTTTATAAATACCATATTTACGATGTTGCCACTAATGCCAATATTGCAACAAATTAAAGCAATATGTAAATAGATCTTCATCTAATAGGAAATCGTGGAAGTCAACGTTTATTCTATATTTAATAGATGCAGATCTGTTTGATCTTGAAAAAGTAGATCTTCATCCAATAGGAAATCATGGAAGTCAACATCCTTCTATATTTAATGGATACAAATCTGTTTAATCTTAAAAAAACTTTGATGGCTATATAGAAAACATAATCCTAGTTTTTAGTAGCGAAAAATCTTATTCAACAAAAAGCACGTCTGAAACCTTGATTCCGTCGATCAAAATTAGGTGATGAAGTTCATCAAGTGATGCAATCACCTATTTTCCTTCCTCTCTACTGAGGGTTGTAGTCACCTCTAATTTTTTTGAAAGTTTTTCGATCTCCACCATCAGCTTCAACTTAAACTCTGTTGCACCTGTGAAACTTCTGAGAGAACCCATGTCTTTGCCCGGTGTAGCCATCGCATTGGCATCAATATCATGCTTTGCATTACTTGATGTACTATCGACCCATTTAAAATACCCACATTTATAGCATCTGAAAAATTTTCTTTCGGGGTTCTTGAACGTGCAGGACGTGAGAAGCTTAGGTGGCTTACCACAACCACAAGTGCTACCCATTTCAATCACCTTCCTTTTAGGACATTCCATGATCCAATGTCCGCTCTCACCATAGCTAAAACAAATATCTATCATTTATTTTCACAATAAAAAATGGTTTCTAAAATTAGCATTCACAGTATACTAATAGAAGGAGTGTATATTAGCTGTTATATGAAAAATCATGATAATAAAATGAGTTTATATTCAATCGAAAATATATTCAGCTGAGAAAAAGAAGTCATATATTCAATTAAGAATAACAAAAATCATATATTATAATCTGTTAAGAAAATCATATTCAGTTGAGAACAACGAAAATAATAAAAATCATATACTAAAACATGTAAGCCAATCATATTTAGATGAGAACCATTCAGACCCCAACAAAAATCATATGTGTACCATTCAAACCCCAACATAAAATCATATACATAAGCCCTTAAGTGTCATGTACCAATAAAAAAATAGCATACTCATGCAGTTTCAGTTGATTGGCCATAAAAAAATAAGTCAATCAAACCCATTAAAGTAGCATACCTATCAGTTGATGGGTCATATGTTACAGATTCAACATATCCCATCAGATTCAGTTATAGGTCACACTGGCCACCCAAAAAACTAAAAAAGAAGGTTGTTTAACTGTATTTAATTACATATTAAAAACTATTTAAAAACAGTCTAAGAGGTTCTGCCACCCATTGGAGGCATGTTGCATTTGGAAACACGTTTTGCTGCATTGTTAGCAGATCCTCTTCCTTGTGCTGGTGGTGGTTGGGCTATACCCGGACCTGGAGCTTGCTCAGTTGTCACAGCTCAACAATGGTGTGGTGCAACATCTTTTTGGTTTGGGGACAAGGCCTCTCCAGCTTGACCCTAGGCTTTAAGCTCTTTGCACCTTCGCCGATTGTGTCCACACATGTTGCAGTTATCGCATCTTTTAGTGGATTGCAATCTAACTGGATTAGTCTGTGGTACTTCATCATCTCCACGCACCCTATTCTTCTTTGGTCTCCCTAGAGGTCTGCGAGCATGGGGCGATTTGCACATAATTTCTGCTATCAACCAAAAATCTTGTCTGCCATAGTATGACAAACCTCTCTATATGCCCTTTCGTACTCATCAAGTTTATAATAATTGACACAAAACTCTTCCAGATTCAATCTCTCATGACAAATGCATGTCATTGTATGAACACATGGCAAGCCAAAAATCTGCCATACACAACAAGTGCAAGTCCACTTGTTAAGATGTACTATATTCCTTGTTAATAGGTGGTTCATCTCATACTTGAAGTCGTTAGCGTTATAAATCCAACAATCTTTGGTCAGTTCACGAAGCTTCTCCAATGTAGTGACCACTACGGGTACAACAATAGTAGTCCATTTAGCAGCCTCCAATCATCTTTGTTGCATCTAGGTTATGATTAGTGATTGGATGCTATCGATTATGTCAGAAATTGGCATATACCTCGATTCGAAGAAGACATTGTTGAATGACTCTGAAAGATTGTTAGTAATTACATAGCATTTTGCCCATTTAGCAAATTGTGATCTACTCCACACTCTGCGAGTTGCACCCTTTAAAATAACTCTTGAAGTTCTTACACAAGTGACGAACACAGAATCTGTTCGATTATATACTATGTGAATTATTGCATAGTTCAAACCATAACAACGTCAAGATATATAGCTGCAACAAGTGCTTCAAACACAATACAATAAATACATATGTATAAAATGCTGCAGCAGGTGCTTCATACACAACACAATATGTACATATGTGCATAGCTGCAGCTGCTGCTTCAAACACAACACAATAATTACATATGTACATAGTTGCAACATCTATTTCAATCCACACAACATATATAGTTGTTTCAAGCTATATACGTACATAGTTGCAACAAAAACACAACATATATAGTTGTAGCAGCTGCTTCAAACACAACACAGTATGTACTTATGTACATAACTATGGCACAAACACAACATATATAGTTGTAGCAACTGCTTCAAATACAACATAATATGTACATATATACATAGCTGTAACAACTGCTTTAAACACACAACATATATAGTTGTTTCAAGATATATATGCATAAACACAAAATATATAGTCGTAGCACAAACACACATCATATATAGCACAAACAGACAACATATATAGTTGCTCATGTATTAGAAAACAATAAATATTACCTGTGTTGGGCACTAGGATAAATTTTATGGATTGCATTCACCAACCCTTTTGCCTATTTGACAAGAACACTAGGTTGTCTGTGAACCCGATAGCTTGTTGCAATTACTCGATAAATCATGTTCAACTATCTTTATTTTCTTGCTTGACCACTACCTATCTCAATGAAAATAAACTGCAATTGTCATCCAATGCAGTTGCTGCTAAGAGGGTGCACTTGCACTTTCCTCTAAGGTGGCACCCATCAAGCCCTAAGAAAGGACGACATGCAGCTAAAAAACTCAAACGGCAGACACCTAGGCAAATAAATACTCTCTGGAATACCCCATCCTCTTCAAGCTTATGCTTTGTTATGCTACCCGGGTTTGACCGCAGCACCGCTAAGCAAAATGAGGGCACAAGCTTATAAGAATATTCAAAATTGCCAAAAACGTGTCCTAAAGCTAGCCCTTCCCACGCCATAAGCAATGGTATAGAATTCTAACTCCGTACTGTGTGAACAATAATTTTGCTAACTTCTTTATCAGAATTTCTCGGTCTATCTTAACTTGTTCTTCTATTCATTGAGAAATCCATCGGGCAGTTGCCATCTTGTTCCCATCTCAATTACACCTAGAGCAAGTATGTTGGTCATTGTAATTCTTTATACGAAACGTAGTGTTATCCTCATACACTGAGGCATGAATCTGCCATGAACAATGAACTTATGCGCACTTTGCAATTACCCTGACCTTTTCATTCTTCACATAAAGGAGTTGGAATCCATGTAAAACAGCAAAGTGTACTAGCGCATCTTTGAATTCATAAACGGACTCATACATCCTTCCGACGGAGAAAACTAGCTTATCCTTCTTTCCTACAAATTCATGTTGAAAGCCTATTTCAATATCATCATCAAAAATCACGTCCTCATCATCCGAACTAAAAAAGCTTTCATGACCTTCTGGATCTTCGTAATTTGATAAATGATCTTTCGGAATATTTTGTTATCTTCCTTTAGTCTGTCCTCTAACCTCGTTCTCTTCATCCGAGAACCCCTCATCTTCATTACTAAGTATATCCCAAGAATCCACAGTTTGAAAGTCCGTATCAAAAGAACTAGAACTGAAATTGTCTTTACCAAATCTCTTTTCTTCTTTATAATTTGGGGTTGTTGAAGGAAGATCAATGCCTATGTCTAGGGGTTGAGGATTCGGTTCAAAATCTATACATATGTCAATTGTCTTCATCTGCTGGTTTCTCTCGAACATCGTCATCAGATCTGAATCACTCAAGATTGGGATCACCTCATCCACACCCCCTACATGCAAGTTTCGGTACTTCCATGATGTTATGTAGTTTCGAGGGCATCCACAAATCTGGATCACATCATTTAGCAAAATGATGTACGATGTTCGATCTTTATCTATCGCACATTTATCAAAATTTTCACCTATGTAACTATTGCGCCTCCCTATATTTGATAAAAGAGCCACTCCAATGAATCCTCAACTTTAAATAATCTTCATCCACATTATGGGGCTTCATCTTACTAATATAAATAATATAAAGTAAAGTAATATCAAATGGCTATACGCAACTATCAAAACTATCATAATCCCTGTAATTAGATCAATATAACATCACATAGTACAACATACAATATAACAATGAGTGTATAACTATATAAGTTGAAGTAACCAGTTCATCTATCATAGTTACACAAAATTATAATGTGTACTAATCAAATACTTACATAATCGAACAACAGCTGGTATGATGAAGGAAATCAAGGAAATAAGTTATAAAAAAATTGTTATAATCGTCTTCTTATATTCTATGAATAAATATTTAGCCATTATCTACAGATTTAACCACAGATCCATATATCTACAGATGCATTAAAATCACAAATTTATATTTCCTCGGATTTGAAAGTTTAACCACAAATTTTTGATGCATTAAAACCATAGATATAATCATAGATTTTAGAGTTTAACCATAAATTTATCCCTATTTTAGAGTTTTTTAATCACAGATTTAGGTTCAAAAACCCCTAAATGAAATACAATCAAACAATCAAAATTTAGGGTTTTACCTCTATGTATGATGAACGTGTCTAGAAGATGTTATATAAACAGAGGCGCTTCAACAAACCAAAATTTGAAATGTTGCATGCACAAAGAAAAATCAAATTAACAAGCATCATAATGGAAATTCATAATTCTAAACTTGTTTATTTAGAGCTAAACCAAGGGAGAATAGGTTATAGATTTACCTTAATGACATCTAAGAAGCCTCTTCATTGTCTTCTTTGAGTCTCAAATTCACAACACCTCAACCATAAACCACCGAAAACCACTTCGTTCTCCTCTGCTTCTGTTCTCTGCTCTGAAACTTTATCTGTTACATGCACAAAAAAATAAATTAAAATAGAAATCTAAAACCCTAAACTTGTTTAATTAGAGATAAACCAAGGGAATAGGTTATAGATTTACCTTAATGGTGTCGGCATCTGAGAACCCTCTTCGTCTTCTTCTGTCGGTCTTAAATTCATATAATTTCGGCATCTGACAACCCTAAACCACAAAAAACCTCATCGTTCTCCTCTGTTCCTTTGCTCTCTCTCTCTCTCTCTCTCTCTCTCTCTATATATATATATATATATATATATTACTCTATTGTTACGTCGATGTGACTCGGAGCCAGCAAAGGGTAATAGCGGTATTTTCTACCGCTTAAATTTCATTAAGTGAAAAGGCGTAACAATAGAACCTCATTTTTTAACGATCCGTCAATGGAAGGGGTCATATGTTCATTAAACTTCAATCAAAGGGGCGAAGAATAAATAGGAATAATATCGGGAGCTGAGTGTAATTTTGTAATAACATAGAGGGCTAAATGCAAAAATCCCTTATTTTTTCAAATGTTTTAAACGTGTAAATGAGTTTTGTTAAAAAAAGGTGGATTTTTGTATCTGTTTTAGCCAAACATATTGGTATTATGCTTGAAAATTAGGATTATTTTCGACCAAATGTTTTATTATAATACCTTTAAGCTAAATTCATAAAGTGATTTAGTCTCTGCTTTTGTGTTTCTTTTGCATTTTGCCCCTATAGTGACGAATTAGACCTTCAAATTTTGATTTACATGACACATATATTAAAAAGTGATCCAAGAATCATGTATGATGTACACCTACGATCATGATTACTTTTTTGTATTATCTGTCACATGAAATCAAAATTTGTGGGCTTGATGGTAGCCTTCTAATCTCAAGATTCATTGGGTAGAATATTATAGTGAAAAATGATCTCCATGAGCTGATTCAAAGTAGTCAAAGTTTAGTATTTTAATAGTTAACAATTGATTCGTCAGGATAACAAGTAACAAAAACACAAAACAAGGACTATAGAGTAAATAGGTGAAGCCCGGGGGCAAAGTGTAAATATAACATATCTTAGGGGGTAAATGCAAAAATCCCATTCATAAATCATCCTTAAAAAAACAGATAAATTCATAAATGGCTTGATCTCTCAAATGATTCAAATATGCATTGAAAAGTAAATGACAAAAAAACCCCTAATTTTATCCCAATATATGGCAAATGTCTTAAGGAGTCCAATACTCATAAGTAACACTTAATGTAAGAGGCCCAGAGATACGATCTAGACCCACATGCCACAATATTGTTCGGTTTTGGGTTTAGGTCCCTGCCCCGATTTTATTTTTGGCATTGGCTTAAGTCCCCACCCAAAACGTGTCATGACATGTAGCGTCCGCAATCATATATAGCCCATGGTCATGACTTTTCCCTATCCGATGTGGGACTATTACAATCCCCCCACCTTATAGAAGAGCCATCCTCGGCTCTGATACTATTCTGTGACGATCCAGACCCACATGCCACAATATTGTCCAGTTCTGGGCTTAGGTCCCCTCTCCGATTTTATTTTTGGCATGGGCTTAAGTCTCCACCCAAAAAACGTCATGATATGTAGCATCCGCAATCACATATAGCCCAGGGTCAGGACTTTTCGCTATCTGATGTGGGACTATTACAATGTGGCACCCATACAAGAGATCAGGTGTCACAACTACTTGCCCGAGGACAATTTGAAGCCACCCAAAAGATTTGGACATGATCTAATGCATATTTATCATCTAAAATGTGGTCAAAGGGAAAAAACTTCAATACACTAGGATATATAGGGCATTACCCAAACTTTGACTACAATTTTGACCAGCAATTTTTTTTATAAATCACATGCCACATGGCACCTGATCCCAAAACAGGTATTGCTTTAGGATCATGTGCCACATGGCATATGATCTAGGATTCGAATGCATCGGTTATCCATGTACTCCAACTCATATACCGGTTTTCCTTTTACTTAAAAGCCTCATTTTGGAAGTAATTATTACATAAATATGGGTGGCCAGTGTTATATGGGTCCAAAATGAGTTGGGCCCATCGTGGCCTTGTTTTGACTCAATTGATCACTGATTTGGGTCCAAGAAACGGACTCAATGGGTCAAGTTAGGTCTAGATCCAAAGCTATCATGTTGGCGTTTTACAAATTATTTTTACGGTATGGCTATTCTCACCCGTCTATTAGTAAGTAATTAAGTACCACAGAATTTTTTCAGAGGCTAAAATCATTGACTGGTTTGACTTAGACAATGGAGATTATTTTTTTAAATGGAACACATATCAAATGGCCAGATGTTGATTCCACATGAGATACACCCCCAAAAGTGGCCTAGATCATAGCAAAAGGAAATAATCTTCACTTTTAGTAACATGTGCCATGTAGAATTAACATCTGACCGTTTGATAGGCACGCCATGTTCTTAAGATATATTGTGAGAAAGATTGGAGCTAAAAACAATCTCTATCATGATTCAAATAAGTCAATGGTACTTACTAATAAACAAGTGAGATTTATTATTATTATTTTACCCTTTACATTATTATATATATATATATATATATATATATATATATATATATATATATATATATATATATATATATTTGGTACGGCCATCCGGCCAAGACAGCCTCTAAAATTGAGGAGCAGGCACACATACACATGACAGATGTTGAGCAGCATGAGAGAGCACCAACTACAGTGGTGAGGGTTAACTAACATAACCCAACCTACGCCTTATAAAGGCAAGGGTGAGAAATTACATGGAGGACGAGTATCGAACCCACGACCTACTCCCTCACATAAGAAGAAGCAGACCAATTCGATTACTGCCTCTTTGGTCTTCACATTATCATGTTAACCTTCCTTAAATTACACCTTTGCAAATATTTTTACTATTTTTATACCTTTCATAATGGTTTGATTAAAGATTTAGTAAAACCCTTCTAGTTTAAATGTTAGTGAATGCAAAAAAAAAAATCATCATCATCATTATTTTTATTTTTTTTGAAGGAATCATCATTATTATCATTAGTCTTGTCCCATCTATTTGGGTTGATTTTGAGGTCAGCTTTACGATTCCTTTTTCTCCAGTCGTTTTTAGAAAGTTTTTATTGATAATTATTAGTACTCAAATTTTTTCTCTGAAAGTCACCTGATATTCTTTACCCTGTAGCGTGGATCAAAATTTTGAAAAATCAAAATTTCGGATTTCGGTTTCAGTTTTGATAATGTCCGAAATCATCGAAACTCAACTTGAAATTTTGATTCTTGCTCTGTAGGCAATGGACCATAATCCGTCAAAGATGCAATGAATTGGCTTTGAGCATGAATTTTAGGGCTAACATGCCAGGCTGTGCCTGAAACTCAAGGCTACATGAGAAAATGGGATGATCTTGGGCCTAATTTCCAATCTATTAGCCATTTTGGCTTGATCCGGGAATTCGGGCCTGATCGGAGGGCTGTTAATGAGTCAGGCGGATCCGGTCTCGGTTCGAGTGCAACCAGATTTTGGGCAAACAAAAAAGGATAGCTTTATTAATACTGAGAGAATTTTGAAGGGCACCTATGCTAAAAAAAATTATTGGTTACTTAATATGAAAAGATGAAGATCGTTTTTTATCCCAATCTTTCACATTAGGCGTTTCATCAGACGTCAATACTTTTTTCCACCTTGAAATTTCAAATTTCAATACCAAAGAACACAACCTTTTACTTCAAATTATAATAATAGGACCAAGTTGGATCCGACCTGACCAGTGTTGAGTTCACGCCTACACACAAGCCTAAACTCAAACTTGGTCCGACCCGATTCAACACTTGTGCATGCAAGTGCGAGTACTAGGAGCATAGAATGCTCCATAGCATAGTTACCAAAATCTCCGTTCTATTGAAGAAAAACACGTTTAAAATGCATTTTTTCCATGAAACGTCGGAAATGTCTTTAAGACGTGTTTTTTTTCAAAATTACTCTACTTCTAAAAAAATCATGATTTTTTCATTTTAAACACGTTCTTTACAAATTTTTCCTAAAATTTTTCTTACTTTTATCAAAACTTTTTTTTTAGTACATTTTTATCAAAACAATACGTAATTTTAAATATTTTCATTATTTTTTTCCCAATGCTTTCTGATTTTTTTCACATTTTTGTTCATTTTTTGCCTTGCCGACTTTTTCCCACTTTGTAACTTTGCAACACCGTACTGCCACACTTTTTACCACATAATCATAAATGGGACAATGGGTTCGAACGAGGCATGTTTTGGGACGCTATATCACATAGCAGCATGTGATTCTAAGATGATGTGTTACGTCTCATGTGATTTATGAAAAAAAAATTAAAAATTTATTTATGATCAGAATTGCGGTCAAATTTTGAATACCGCCCACAATCTTAGTACATTGAATTTTTTATTCTTTAACCACATTTTGGATGATGAATATATATAAGATCATGCCCAAATTTTTTGGGTGCCCCTTGATCGTCCTTAGGCAAATTATTGTAGAATCCGATCTCTCGAATGGATTGCCACATAGACCCCAACTGATTCCAATCCAGTCCCTCCGAACGGTTGGAACTTTGAACCCATAGTCCTGGGCCTCACCATATATAACCTATTTTAATATTTTCTCTTTACACATGATGTGAGACATTTCCCAATATAAATGTCACCTTTTATAGTGCTGCTCAACACTAATATAAAAATATATTATATAGAGGTCACTGGGGAGGGGATCAATTGACCTGCTCACCCTTACACGGGTCTGCCAGCAAGGAGTGACTTTCAATAAGAGGGCTGCTACGCACACAGCATTTTTTTTCTTGAGGCACACCACTTAAAACCACTTAATAAAAAGACTTCGCATTTTGGAGATCTGTGTCATGTGAAAACACCATCTTAATCACCTAATTTAAAGGTCATGATCTAAGGATCTTTCATGTAAAAGATCATCATGAAACACGATCTTTATCATTTGATTCCATGCAGTCATTTGTTGAAAAAAATCATATAATAGAGATCATACTCTGTGCTAATTTTTTGCCAAAAAAATCTCTAACACATGACCTTTAAATCAAACGGCTTAGATGATATTTTCACATAACACATGTCCCCAAAATGTAAAATCTTTCTATTTGTGGTGTGCGTGAAGGAAAATTTTGTGTGTGCATAGCAGTGCCCTAAAAACGTTGGTTGTTAAAGAAAGAACTTGAGACCCTAATATCATGTCAAAATTCGACTGCAGAGGACAGCTTAAAAAAAAAAAAAAAAACGAGAGAGAGAGGGAGAGAACAAATCAATCATCTACAACAGGGAGTTTCTAACTTTAATTTCAACCATGGTAAAAAATATGAACAAATGTTTTAATTTCGACGTTTAAAAACATACATATGAGTGTGATTTTTGAGCCAACTTTAGTTCAATATAAAAGCTAACAGTTTGATAACTTGCTCAAAGTCACATGCCACTAGGTGCAAAAAATATCGAAACCCGGAAACCGACCGAAAAATGAGGCTTCCAAACCGGCCCAAAACCAACTGAAAACCAACACCCAACCGATTCAGCCCAGTTCAGTTTTGATGACAGAAAACAGAAAATTGGTCGGTTAGGGTGAGAAAACAGACCAAAAACTGAAAAAGCGAAAAATGAAAAAAACCCAAATAAAAAAACAGAAAAATATGAAGAAAAATCGAAAACTAAACTGATCAAAACCGAAATTGGATCAATTAGGTTCAGTTTCGGTTTGAGTGGGTGAAAAGTTCGGTAATCCAAAACCGAAATGTTTCGGTTTTGTAGAGACCGACCCGAAAACAAAAATATCGGTTTCGAAACCGAATCGGCACCCCCAACCCACCTGGCTTAATAACTAGATGGTCATGTAATAATATGTACAAATGAGGTCATGTGCCATTATTCTAAGTTTAAGGGGCTGATTGAAAACAAAGAAACTTACACCCAAGTTTACTGATGGACCAAGCGCAATGCGGGAAGAGCTGCATCTCTCTCCGTCAAACCTCGGGAGATGCACATATGCTAATGAGCACAGAAATCTTTTATAGTACATTTTTTGATCTTTCACTAATTTGGCACTCAAATATGTCTGCCCATCTTTCAAGAATCGTGGAAGGAGATCTATCCATGTACCTCCCTTCGTGCATAGTACCTAATACCAACTCATTGAGGAAATTTACAACTTTCTACACATAAGAAGACCAAAGCAGGCCATAAAATATGGCACTTCTATAGTGAACAAAAATCTCTTTCATCCCAGAGAATCAGAAATCATGCTAAGAAATGTAAAAGAAAGCTGACCACCCTGTAGAAATATCTTTAGAAGTAGCTCAAAAAGCAAAGAACAAAAAGCATACTTGGTAGTAAAAAGTTGATCTATTAGAACTCTAAAGAAAGGTCTCCATCTCAATGACCATAAAACTCGTTTTTTTTGTACAGTTTTTACCTTCTCAAAGGCTTGTAAAGGACGACCGTAACATACTTGGATTGAAACCTGTGGGTTAAACCGAGAGCGACCACTGATCGAGATGCCCATCCCTTTTCTATGAATAAATGGTTGAGAACGACATGCTGGGGCTTCAGAGGGGCATCTGGGGAATTCGGCATTCCAAGGACGGAGAGATGCAGCTGAGGTGGAAAGGCAAATGGCTCCTTTGCAAAGTCCTCGTCGACTGGATATAGCCGACTATAGCTCGAGTCTGGAGATGGTGGAGGCTCGAACTCAGCAACACTATTTAGATTTTCGGGCACGTAATCCTGCATCGAACAAACGATTTTGAAATTTGACCAACAGAAAAATCAAGAAGAGAAGAAAGGTCGAGATTTTCCAATCCGTCAGATGGATAAAAAGCTAGATGCATAGTAACCAAGTTCGGATTCGGCAATCATTCGGTGGGATGTTAGTTCGCTTTACTTCGGATAAATTCGAGGAAGATTCAGGGAAAATTTTGGAAGAATTCGTGGATCGTAAAAATAATAATAAATTATCAACATATAGAAAAATATATGTTAACCTATTTAAAATTAAAAAATGATGTCATTAGATAATAAAATACGTGTATTACATAATAGCATGCATTAACAATTCATAACCATAAAAAAATCAATAAGTATAATTAAAGCATGTATGACACTGATAAAAATTCAGAAATATTCATTAAATTCGTTAAATTTAGATAAAATCAAGAAAAATTCGGAGAATCAACAAATGAAGTGAATATATGGTAAAAAGTTTGGTAAATTTTTCTTTTTTTTTTATTAATTCGGAGAATATTATGACAGAGGCTACATGTAAATGAATCTAACTCCATTCCAATATTGGATGGTGTTGGGATATGGGGACAGCATGCCCTATCAATTGTCATACACGTTAAGTGATGCCGCAGAAACGTTCTTGCATCCCAACAATTTCAGATCTTGGACTGAACAGTTTTAGGATATCGACTTTCACAAAAGCATAAAAAAATAAAATAAAGCACACAATCCTTACAGATTTGTGCCTGCAACCCAAAAATTAAGTTATTCAGTGCTCCTATTATTCAATAAAATACAAATACTGATCGCATACAGGTGATACAGCATTCACCTCACCATGCTTCTTTAAATTATTTTTTTCCATCAGTAATAGAAGTAATTTCCTTGATAACAAAATTACAAAGCCGAGCAAGAAGCTAATGGATGTTTACATGACTCATATACACTGCCCACATCAGACTGCGTATAGGTCCACATACGATGTTTCTTTAATTCAGGAGTATGTGCTTGTAATTTTCAGTGGCATTGTTCAAAAAAGTCAAATCCAAATTGTTTGGGAGTATCACAGCAAGAAAGATTTTCAATATTTTGCCTAAAAGTGAAAATCGTCTCTCGTTTGCTTAAACATACAAAGTACAAACATTCCGAACTTAATGGAAGCCATAGCAAACAGCAAGAAAAGCAGTTTGCCATCTCGATTCATCAGAATATCAGCTAATTAGTCTACGAAAAAAAAAGCACGTTTAAAATGCCTTTTTTCGGGAAAAAGGAGAAGTTTTCCGGAAAAATTCGTTTTTGGTCACTGTGATCACACTATCATTCATTTTATTTTACATTGGGTGTTCAAAGATTATTTTCCTACATCCAGAAGACATGTATCAGAGCAAAAGTGAAGAACACATACATTAACGTCAAGGAGATTATTGACACGTCCCACGTCATCAGCTATGCACGGAAGATCGGGAACATATTTCCATTCACCATCCACGATGAATCTATACTGGTAGACTCCAGATGGGAGAACCAACAAAATGGAATGATCCTTACCTGATCTCTGCAAAGCCTTCCTGTAAGTATATGACATAAATTATAAATTTTCTCTCTGATCTTTTTAGATTCTAGAAAAAGATTCTAAACTACAATTATGTCTGAAATCGAAATGATATATAATAATAAAATATGCTGAAGAGGGATCTTTTTTTTTTGCTGGGCAGGTACTTGCATCAGGAAGCAGGAGACCTGAGTTCCAATCCCCCCTTCAAGCCACCCCATGGATTTATATCCCGTTCTGACCCGGCATGTGCTAACTTGGGGTCCGCACGCACCCTTGAGATTAGTCGGGTGCTCTAAGAGGACTGGACACCCAAGTTATGAAAAAAAGAGAGGAAATTTTCTTCGTGGGAAAAAGACATACCTTGACGTCCAATTGTCCCATGATCCTTCCACAACAACATCTTTACCTCCAAAGTTCCAAGTGAACATGATGGGGATTCCACGATCAGTGGGCAGGTCCTCCAAAGGTCCCTGTGAGTCGTGCCATAGTTGATTATAAACTGGAGGAACATCTGTAGCCCTCTGCAAGGGAGCTACAGGAATCTGCAAGATGCATAATAAGCTTGCCTATCAATTAGTAAGAAAAATGAGTTGCATTAAGAAAAAAGTGTCCAGCTTCATGCTTCGTTACTGAAATGATTCACCCTGATATCCTGAAAGGTCCACAAAATTTAAATGGGCAGGCTCCATGCAAGAGTTTGGTTAACCACCATAAGTCATGTCAACTAAGTTGCCCAACTCACCGGACTTTATAGCGGGCTCTTTAGAAAAACATGCCTACTTTCAATCAACTTTAGTAAAACACGCCTACTGCAAACAGTTATAGGATAACAATCCTTTGCAGTTTTAGAAAAACATCCTCATCAGTTTGTGGGTTCGACGTGACATCCCTCTAGGATCGGGTGCCATGGCAACTTGCCGAACGACGATCAGGTACCACCCAAAGTCTGGGCATGATCCAATGCATATCCACCGTTGAAAATGTAGTCAAAGGTGATCAAATTCAATGCACCAGATTGAGTGGGCGTTACCTTATCTTTGACCCATCAAATAAAGGGCAAAAAAGTCTTAAAAAGGTTTTTTTTCTTTTTTTCTAAATCATGTTCCATGTGGCTGATCAACCCAAAACGAGCGTTGTTTTGGGTTGAATCATTTTTCGAAAAATGTGTAGGCATTGTTTTACTAAAACTGTTTGAAATAGGTATGTTTTCCCAAAATTGATAAAAAGTACACAAGTTTTTCTAATTTTCTCTTTTCCTTCTCAAACATCTATGGTGAGAAACTATAAGGAAAGAAACATGAAGAAATGGTCACTTTTCCTTCTCAAACATCTATGGTGAGAAAACTATAAAGAAAGAAACATGAAGAAATGGTCAAATAACGCAAGAGGCGTTCCAGAAGTCATATATAATGCTTGCTCTTTCCCAATGTCATAAAATCATCTGTTATTCCTCGTCCGTGTTATGAAATTCAGACAACTCATTCATGGCAGCCTTTTGTGGTTAAATTATAAAGGGATTTCAAATAAGTTTATGCTCGATATGGGCTTGCAAAGACCTTAAAAAGGATCACTCTGCACTGCTGTTAAAAATGTGGGAGGGGTTCTGAGAATAGTAGCATATCAACAGCTAGAAGAACCTCAAGGGTTTTTCTTTGAATGGCCATCATTAAATCACCAGAATTTGCTTCTATGGTAAAGCAACAATCAATTCAATCTAATATATTCATTTACAAAATTTTCCCCTATTAACAGTAATAATCGACTAATTTAATAAAAAATAACAAAAAGAAGCATACCCTTATTAGGGGTTTATAAGAGAGAGAGAGAGAGAGAGAGAGAGAGAGAGAGAGAGAGAGAGAGAGAGAGAGAGAGAGAGCAATACCACAAAGGAAGACATTGTTATATTCCAAGATAATTCAAAGAGTCACAATAAATACTCTTTTATATAGAGCAACACATAAGTGGACAAAACATTTCCAACCAATGTGGGACTAAACCGACAACCTAACTAGACATTTATAACACTAACACACCATACATGACATATTATTTCTGTTTTAATATATTATTTTGCTACCCCTCAAAAAAAAAATGCTTTGGTTAGGAAGTCTCAGGTTTCAAAATATGAGATAGAGTCTCTCTTCAGCCTTTTGAGGTTGAACATTATTTAGCTATAGATGACGTAAATAGTAGGAATGGGACTTTTAAAGAGCCCAAGTCTTTATGGAGCAAACCACAGCTTGCAACTAAGAAGAGAAAGAACTAAAAGAAAGAATGAAACTAAATCACAAATGTCAAAAGAATATATCTTACAATGGCTTAAAAGATCTTTTTACACTAAAATTAAACAAATGTTAAAGTCCACACAAAACCACTTTCTCAAGGGTACTAAGGAACCCAATGGTTTCCCGCAGAGATTGACTCCTACTATCCCTACATAGAGTTCTTGACGGAAACAGTTCAAAAATAGATTTAGCCTCCCCTTTTGCACACCTTGTACTCCGATCCACACAGGAATATACACTTGTTCCAACATGTGCAATAACACAACCAACCTATCAATCTCATTAATCTCAAGATTCTACAAATATATCTGAAAGCTTAAAAGTTAAAAGCCACTCACCCCTTCTTAGAAAATTCGACACCAAGGACTCCTTATGCCCAGTTAATCTGTACAAGTGGCTAAAAAATACTCTCATCTTCCCAAAAATTTAATTTTATCCCAGCCCCCACTCTAAACCTTAAGATTTTTAATAATTGAATGAAACCTCAGTTGCTGGTAACAAAAAACGGATCGAAGACTCCTATACATAGGGTCCCAACCACTATCAAACGCCCTTCTATTTACACCTAAATCGATCCGTGCTTCTGGATCCACATCTCAGTCATCCCAATCCGCTCCAGTTGCTTTCGCCAGGTCCTGACTCTTCCACCCCCAGGACAAATATGGAATAGGGACATTGCTGATTCAGATACTGATGATACTCGAACCAGCAGGTACATGGGTCATGTCTAATGGACAGATGCGAAGAGGCCGGCTCGGAAATGTGAAAACTTAATGATGAATCTACTCATCCCCTTCCATTTGCATGCAACCCTTTCACCGGCCTTATACCACTCGCTTTCACTCTCTTTATTCAACCACCACAACCACTTACCAAGTAAAGCATGAACACATATTCATTAGATGCCAAAGCCATCAAGCTTATAGTTAGATAAACCCGATTCCAATCAACTAAATACTAAAGTAAATAAGGATGCAAAAGGGTCACATCATTAGAGAAAACATGCATGAGTATCAAAGCGGAGAAACTTTTCCACCTGACCGATTTTCTCTCGTAACTCTCTGCCGCCGGGATCAATATAATTTTAATCCACTGGCCAAGCCAAAGGCTGAGGTATGTTGTAGGGATTGGGAAGGAGCCTTTAATATCTGAACATTAACCCCCTAAAATGTATTTGCCACTTCATGAAGCAAAAAGTCTATAAAGGCCATCAACAGGTCAGATGCAATATTTGTCCGTGTAGATACGGTTCCTACCAAAGGAATGCTCCCCAAGTAGAGGTGCAAAACAAAACGAAAACTAAGCAATCTGAACCGGACTGAAACCGACACAGAACCTATTCCACCCGGTTCGGTTTTGGTAACTGAAAACCGAAAACCAGCCGGGTAGGGTGAGAAAACCAACCAAAAATTGGGAAAAAAAAAAACAAAAAAATTATAAAAACCGAAAAAATAAAGAAAATTATGACGAAAAATAGAAAACCAAACCGACCAAAACTGAAATCGGAACGGTTCGATTTCGGTTTGGGGGGGTGAGAAGCTCGGTTAACCAAAACCAAAGCGTTTTGGTTCGGGCCCGGCATTGCAAAAACTGACCCAAAAACCAAAATTTCAGTTTGGTTAATTGAATCTGCACCCTATCACCAAGTAGCCACATCCACTAAACACTGAAAGCCGTGCATACAAGTGGTATTATGACTGCTCATTAGTTTCTTGTGAGAGAAACATATGACTAAATTACCCCCGATGCATCATGAGAAGCCCAACATATCTAAACTTTCATCATGTTTAATCTATAACGAGCTAATAAATGATAGTGATAACCCATAGAATGCCATCCAATATATTTCTAAATTTGATGGAAAACATGTACTCAATTCAAGCAACGTCATTGTACAGTTTTAGATTCCAAACGAGCCAATCCTGCCAGCTGACACTTACCACTTCCAAGGACTACCTACCTTATATAGCACTTAAAAGTTAAAACAAAGTTTCCCTTAAAGAAGTATGTCAGCCATTCAACTAAAAGTTCAAATCCAAGATTACCGTATCCTTAGAACACTTAAAACAAAATTTCCCAAAAACAACCTATCAATAAACCCCCCATCATTTGCTAGTTTGTTCACCCTCAAATTTCCCTCCCTACCATCCTTGTTTTTTCGAAAAGGTGAAACTTTATTAATAATTTTTTTAAAGAAACAAAATGATAAATAAGATTTGTTGGAGATGTTATTTCTATTGTATGGGTGTGTAGTAAGTAACTTTGGGTGTGTAGTTAAAGTGAGTTTTAACTTGTGCAATTCACTTAACTCGGGGGCCATGTAATACGTGAACATGCAAAGGTGATATAAATAATATTTTGCATTGGGATTTGAGTCGCATTGACTCAATCCTAATATCTCTACTTTTCTCTTCCTCTCTCTTCTTCTTCTTCCTCCTTCCTATTACTAAACCCTAACCCTAAATTATAGTTTTGACTTGGTATCAGAGCCAACAAAATCTTAACACTAGAAATTTTTACACCCTATTGAAGTCATCCATATCATTGCTGACGTCATCATGCTGACGTCAGCAGGGTCAACCCGCAGACCTTTTTTCTCAAAGAATTTTGGGAGGTTTTGATAGTTTTTTTCCCCTCTCCATTTTCTTCTTGCTCGAAGTGATTTGAGGCCGGGAACATGGAATTTTGAAGGTGTTTCTAAAGAAAAGTGTATTTTTCGATTTTTGGATCCCTGAGATCCGTGAAGGGTTAAAAGAGCTTGGGATTGAACCAAGTTGGACCGAAATCACTATACAAGATTGATGGTGTACTCCTTTTTTGTTTTGGATCTATTTTGGTGTTGTTTAATCGATTCTTGTGAATCCCTCTTTTACTATCCGACCACATAAATCTCCTCCATTTGATTGCTGATCGCTTTTTCGTCTAGCAAGGTATGGCTTGTTTGAAAGCTCGTTTAATTTGCAGACTGATGGTTCAAGTTTCGTTGAATTCGGAGTACAGTTGAAGGAGTTATGGTTGTTTTAGTGGCTATTATAGGCTATGTTCACCTGTTTTTGTCGATTTTTTTTATGACTGTTAAGAAAACTGATGCCTAACGTTTTTTAATGTTGTTTTGGGATTAATCAGTGGACTGTATAGGCATTCTCCCTGTTTGGAAGCTGTGAGCCTTCTATTTTTTAAATTGTTTTGATCCCGGTATCTTTTAATCATGGACGAGAATAAATCCGGAATCGTTGCTGGGGGAGATATTTATCATAACTTAC
Source organism: Chloranthus sessilifolius (assembly GCA_021018995.1). NCBI lineage: Eukaryota > Viridiplantae > Streptophyta > Magnoliopsida > Chloranthales > Chloranthaceae > Chloranthus > Chloranthus sessilifolius. The sequence goes on along the minus strand of CM037590.1, from coordinate 120,466,995 downwards.
AAATTACTATGAAGAAATTGAATGGGGTCAACTATCTTTCATGGTCATGGTCTGCTGCTATGTACTTAGGGATGAACAAAAATTAGGTTCCATTTATGGGACTATCTCAAAACCCAAAGAAGATGACCCTAAGTATGTTGATTGGAAAAGTGACAATCTAACTGTCATGACATGGCTGCTACATTCAATGCACCCAGACATTAGTGATTCTTTTATGTATGCCAGTGGTGATAAACAATTATGGGAGGCTGTGAGGGATGCGTTCTCGCAGAAACAAATCCTTGTAAAAATGTTTTAAGTTAGCGACAAAATTAACACTATGAAGCAATGTGATAAGACTATTGGAGAGTATTACACTCATGAATCAAAATATTGGATTTCCGATGTGTGTTGTCATGAACTCCAGGACAATACATATCACATATCGTCCGATACATTCAATGTATCGGTGATACATTGAATGTATCATTTTGATACAATTGTTTTTTTTCAAAAAAATCCCAAAAAATATTCAAAAAATCAGAAAAATTATATTTAATGGTTTTTTTATTTATTTCAATTTCTTTAAAATTTATTTAAGGCTTATTTGATGCATATTTTGAAATTTTATCAACGCAGAACCTAAATTACATTGTAATATTTAATGGTCTATCACACCCTCTGATTATGCCCATGATGTAAATTATTAGGTGAAAAAAAGTTAATCTGTGTGATGGTTCATGGGCTCGTAGCCTCGTACACCGTCCGATCACCTTTTTGTCAAGATTTGACTATGTGGTTGATGCGGGAACTTACTAAATGCAATGCTAGGGCTGAGATTAGGATTAAAATTAATTCAAACAATTAATAAATAACAGTTTCTCATAACAAATTATCACAAAAAATTCTAGAAATCTAATTAGATGCTTTAATTCCGGCCTAAAATAGCGTTACTTTTGTGGACGTTCCCTATCACGGATCTAGAAGACTAGGGTTCTTATGAACGGCTAGATTTATGATAGTTTTAGGGCGTTGAACGAACTCACAAGCGGGTTCTCTCAATACCGAACAAAATTAAAAGGCTAATAATGATTTATAATGAATAAATAGGAGGATTTTATGAAATAAATAAAACAACTAGGATTATGCTACTTACGCAAACCGTAGATCTAAAGAAGATAGAGATGGAAGAAGAGTTGGCTTTGTACCAAACCGCAAGCGGGAATCGAAGAATCGCTCTCCGTTTGAGAGAATCACACCCTCATGAAAGTTTAGAACTCTCAATTTTGCATCAGCAATTTTCATTAACCAAAAAGTAATAATAAAATTGTTTATAAGCCTTTAAATAGGCTAACCAATGCATAAAACTAGAAATACTAGTATAACTCTAATTCCTAGTTCAAATAAAATAAATATCCTAATTCATCTAAAACAATAAAATAAAGTCGTAAAACAATAATGAAACTAAGCATATTTATAATAAAATAAATAATAAAAGAGACTAATCCTAATTCAATTAGGATTTTTGAAATTCGTCACTTTCTGTGCAGCTTTCGAAAACTAACCATAGCTTCTTTAATACTTGTCGAAATTGCACGTTTTTTGGCTCGTTGGAAAGCTACTTTGATAAGCTTTCAAATATGACCAATTTCACATGAATCCAACTTTGTTTGGCACTTCAAAATAGGCCAACCATAAAAGTGACGGAATTGAAAGTTGAAGACCCTAATAAATTTTAGATTTTCTTCTTTTTGATCAAACGGGTCTTTAACAGGTTTTTTTTAAAAACCCATTTACGGGTCCACTCTCTCTTTTGATGTCTCCTCTTTAACCGACCACAATTCAAACAGGCGGATCTAAAGTTCGCATCAGTGGTGCTTCATGATCTATCTCACTATCTGATGACCAACATCACTGATATTGCTTTGACCGTAAAACACGCACAAATGATGGAAATAGATTGGGCAGGTCAGATTCTGAAATTGCTTTGTGACCGTTGGATTGCAAAAATAGTGCTGGTAGAAACATGGGATGGAAGTAAAAACTAGTGTTGGCATAAACATGGGGTGCAAGTACAAACAGTTATGCTATTATTGGCGCCAAACTCACCCCAACATAAGTCAGTGGCAGACTTGTAAATAAGTGAAGTGTGAAGCACATGCTATTATTAACGCCAAACTCACTCCAACATAAGTCGGTGGCAGACTTGTAAATAAGTGAAGTGTCAAGCACATGCAGCAGCATAGAAGTCATTTGCTAGGTCTTTAGACAGAAAGTTATATTCAAGATTGTGGCTCCCTGAATTTGTGCATCACGTGGGTTGGGGGACCCACTAGAAAAAACTCAAATAATTGGACGATAATTTGAATGTGTCGTCCGATAATTTGGCCAAATGAGGGGTCTATGTCAATCTGCCAAATTATCGGACGATACATTTAAATTATTGGACGATAATTTGAAATTATCGTTTGTATCGGATGATATGGGCGACAATTTGAATGTATCGTCCGATAATTAGGTTGTTTCAGTGGATGCCCGATAAAAACCATTTTTATTGTATCGGTGACCTCCAAAAACGATACATATCGGTATTGTCCGATATTTCGACCCATGATCACACTCAAATGAGGAGTTTGTGGGATGAACTAGCCCAGTATCAAGAAGAACTGTGCAACTCGTGTGCCAGCAAGGCTAGCAAAAATACTGAAAGGAGGAATGTTTGACTTCCTAAAAACCATTTTTATCGTATCGGTGACCTCTAAAAACGATACGTATCGGTATCGTCCGATATTTTGACCCATGATTACACTCAAATGAGGAGTTTGTGGGATAAACTAGCCTAGTATCAAGAAGAACCGTGTAACTCGTCTGCCAGCAAGGCTAGTAAAAATACTGAAAGGAGAAATGTTTGACTTCCTAAAAGGGGTTAGACTTGAATATGAGAATGTTAAATCAAACTTTCTAGGCAGAGAGGAGTGTCCTCCACATGGTACTGTGTATCCCCTCCTTCAGCATGAGGAGAGCAGGCAACAGTTTATGTAGATTCCTGGTGGTGATGTATATCTGAGAGATCTGCCCTACCATGCTTCACTTCTTTTGGTAGCGGTGAAGGCAAATCTGGTGGTAGAAGTGGTGGTCGTAGAGGTCGTGGGGGCCTCTCACGTGAAGAAAGAGAAAAATTATTGTGTTCCCATTATGGCAAGAAAGGTCATACCAGATAAAACTGTTGGGAATTAATGGAAAACCGAAATTCCTTCCAGGTCGTGCATTCCAGTCCTCCACCGAGGAAACTTCTAATCCGGATGGTGGTCAGAGTATCCCTACTGCTTCAGCTTTGTCTCCCCCTTTATCTGATTTCCAGAGCTTACAGAGAGAGCTTCAGGATCTCCAGGGCCGCCTTCAACGCATGACGGTAACACAAGGACAGACATCTTCCTCTCACGTAGCTGAGTCAGGTACATGGATACGGTACATTAAATGTACCGTATCGCCCATTTATATGGCTAATACCGGACGATACATTCAATGTATCGTCCGGTATGTTACTGTTCCGGTACGTATCGTCCGATACATATAGGTTTTCGGCCCGGACGATACGTACCGGAAAATCGGCATTTTGATCCATGGTCAGGTACCTATGGGTCTGCACATGTGACCTTCTCTCAGTCCCCATGGATCATTGATTCTAGGGTGACGGATCCCATGTCTGGTATGACACATTTATTTCATCTGTGTCTATTTTTTTTTATTCTATTCATATTCGCATTGCTGATGGATCCCTTGTTCCTGTAAAGGGCAAAGCAAGTGTTCAATTAGGCACCTTGTCTCTTGACTTTACTCTTTTGATTCCTAACATGCCAATGAATCTGTTATCTGTCAGTAAAATTACTAATTCTTTACATTGTAGTGTGACATTCTTTCCGTCATATTGTATTTTCCAAGACCTGAAATTAGGAAAGATTTTTGGTCATGGTACTGAAAAGAAGGGACTCAATCTCTTTCAAGATTTATGTGGTGCATCTCCTCCTGCAACTATGGTGGTTTCTATTGATGAAGCAAAATTGTGACACTCCCGTTGTAGCCATCCTCATATTAGTCGTTTGAAACTTTTATTTTCAGAAAATTTCATGAATTTGATAATAGTTTGTTTAATTGTAAGACTTGTCAGTTCTCTAAACATGTTCGCAATTCTTATCCCTTGAGTGGTAGTAAATGTATTATTCCTTTTGAAGTTATTCACTCTGATGTGTGGGGGCCTTCCCCTGTTGCTACTTTGAATGGTTATCGTTATTTTGTTACTTTTATTGATGACTGTACTAGACTCACTATGCTCTTTCTTATACGCACCAAAGATGAAGTTGCCTCTATTTTTCTATGTTTTACAAACTAGTTAACATACAATTTCATGGGCATGTTAAGGTTCTTCGATCAGGTAATGGTGGGAAATATTCCTCTCACATTCTCCAGTCTTATCTTCACTTTCATGGAATTATGTGGTAAACTATTTGTCCTTATACCCCCCAACAGAATGGGATTGCTGAGAAGAAAAATACGCATCTTCTTGAGGTTGCTTGATCTCTGTTGCTTGATAAATATGGAAAGGGAAAGATGTATGTGCGAAGGAATAAGGAAAGTATCGTTGAAGCCACTGCGAATGAGAATGTAGATGAGTTACCTTCTCAGAATACCGACTAGGATTCCTTACCCGAAGATGGCCCTCTTGTTTATGATCTTCATTTGCCCATTGCTCACAAAAAACTTCCTAGATCGTGTACTCGTCATCCCATCAGTAAGTATGTGTCATATCACAATCTCTCATCATCTCATTATGGTTTTATTTATTCTCTTGATGCTATCACTCTTCCTTCTATTGTTTTTGATGCCTTATTGCAGCCAAAATGGAAGGATGCCATGATTCAGGAGATGAAAGCTCTGGAATAAAATCAAACTTGAGAAATTGTTGAACTCCTAGAAGGAAAGAGAGTTGTCGGTTGCAAATGGGTGTATATAGTTAAGTATAAACCAGATGGTACTATTGAAAGATATAAAGTAAGGCTTATAGCAAAGGGGTACACTCAAACACAAGAAGTTGATTATCAGGACACCTTTGCACCTGTAACCAAGTCCAACACAATCAGGGTATTGTTATATTTGGCTGCCCACAAAGACCGGCCACTCTCAACTTAACGTGAAGAATGCATTTCTTCATGGTGATCTCAAGGAAGAAGTCTACATGGACCTTCCTCCTGGATTTGTAAAAGGAGTGAAGGGAAAAATGTGTAAATTGAATAAATCTATCTATGGATTAAAACAATCCCCAAGGGTCTGATTTCAAAAATTTAGTGATACTGTTATGAGATTCGGGTACCGATGAAGTCACTATGTTCATACTTTATTTATAAAAAAGGGAATCAAGATGACTGCCATACTAGTCTATGTTGATGATATCATCATTACTGGTGATGATGATAGTCATGAGATTCTTACATTGTAGGAGTATTTGAGCAGAGTGTTTGAAATTAAAGACTTGGGAAGCTTGAAATATTTCCTTGGCATTGAAGTGGCAAGATCTAAGAAGGGTATCTCAATATCCCAGCGAAAGTATACCATAGACCTCCTTCATGATATGGGGTTTTTAAGGTGTTGGCCTGCTGTGACCCCTATTGAACAAAATCACCGATTAAATGGTGAAGAAGGTGATCTTCTCAAAGATCCACGTACCTATCAAAGATTAGTTGGTAAATTGATTTATCTAACCATGACCCGTCCGGATATTGCTTATGTAGTAAGCGTGGTGAGCCAATATATGCACTCACTAAGGACAGTACATTTGGAGGGTGTTCATAGGATCCTGAGATATTTGAAAGGAAGTTCTGGCAAAGGATTTCACAATAAAAATTGTGGTTATTTGGATGTAGAGATATTTACTGATGCCGATTGGGCCGGGTCTCTGGATGATAGGAGATCAATTATCGAATATTGCACCTTCTTGGGGGTAATTTGGTCACATAGAAATCCAAGAAGCAACATGTAGTATCAAACTCCAGTGTCGAGGGGGAGTACCGCGCCATGTCCCAAGGTGCGAGAGAAGGCATGTGGCTTAAATTCATCTTGTCAGACTTGGGAGTTGTATCCTCTCCAATTACCTTGTATGGTGACAATGAAGCCGCTCATCATATTGCAGAGAATCATGTCTTTCATGAAAGAACAAAACACATTGAGGTGGACTGTCACCATATTCGCGAGAAGGTCGAGTCCAAACAAATCAGTATTCCTCAAGTTAGAATTGAGTATCAACTTGCCGACATCTTGACTAAAGGTGTTAGTGGCAAGAGACTTTATGACATCTTCAAGTTGAGTATGATCGACATCTATACTCCAACTTCAAGGGGACTGTTGGAGATGTTATTTCTATTGTATGGGTGTGAAGTAAGTAACTTTGGGTCTGTGTGTGTAGTTAAGTGAATTTTAAATTGTACAATTCACTTAACTCGAGAACCATGTAATACGTGAACATGCTAAGATAATATAAATAATATTTTGCATTGGGATTTGAGTCACATTGACTCAACCCTAATATCTCCACTTTTCTCTTCCTCTCTTCTTCTTCCTCCTTCCTATTACTAAACCCTAACCCTAAATTACAGTTTTGACTAGATTTTCATGAAAGAGACAAAATGTGAAAGAGACAACAAGATTTAACAAAACCAAAGGATGTAAAACCTAAGGCCCAAACCCAAAGTAAATCCTTACAAAGCACTTAAATTAAAGGACACATTAGATTTCAATGCCTACTTCCAACTAATTTTAGACTAGGGTACCTCTATTCGCGCAAACTTGTTTACTGAAAGGGGCCACTTAATGATGTTTGACAGTGTGGTAGGTGCTAGCGCGTGCTTTTAGTAGGTGGATGCAAATAGAGGTACCCTTTAAACTATTATCCTAGTTCGAACAATTTTGAAAAAATATGTTCTTGCATTTTCAAACGCATAGTTCCACCCAAAACAACACCCGTTATGGGTTTCTTAGCTGCGTAGCATGTGAATTTTAAAAAATAAGATGGGTCAAAGATAAGGTTCCGGCCACCCAATTTGGTGCATTGAATTTGGGCACCTTTGACCACATTTTTCAACGGTAGATATGCATCAAATCATTCCTAAATTTTTTGGGTGGTACCTATTCGTCCTTGGGCAAGTTGTCGTGGCACCCAAGCTCTGGATGGGTGCCACATGGAGCCCACGCCCGGATAAGCAGTTTTTCTAAAACGGCAAAAAGGATGTTTTCTAAAACTGTTCGAACTAGGATAATAGTCTAAAACTGGTTGAGCATTTTTCTCTAATTTTATCTAAATTACTTCTCCAAATATTCCTACCCCCCCCCCCCCAAACAAGTCCTCTATCATTCCATGATAGAATCTGCATTGAGAAGAATGGAAAGCTCCCTCTTGAACTGCCGCTGATCCTTCTAGAAGTATTTTCTTATCATAATTTATCAACAAAAAGAGAGGCTTAAGAAAGAAACAATTGACTGTCTGATAAATTTGGGCATCCATCTCAAAACCAATTGGCTATGAGTGGAGGGGCCTAGGATCTTATAAGAGATGAGACAAGGCTATGAATACCAGATGAGAGACTAAAGTTCAACACACCCTCGCATGTGTTGGCCGGACTGATCCAAATCAAGTGGACAACTGAACCGGTTGAAGTGGAGTGGAGAAACGCAACCGGCTGACATGGAGTGGACAAATGCCTGGTCTGATACCATGATAAATTCGGACATCCTTCTCAAAACCAATTGGCTATGAGTGGGCGGTCCCAGGATCTTATAAGAGGAGAGACAAGGCTATGAATACCCGATGTGGGACTAAACTTCCACATTGTCCGTCTCTAATCCTCAAGCCATTCACATTCAAGCACCCTTGGTAGGACTGCATTCTCGATATTGATGGGTTCAAACACTGAAGAATTTATGGAAATGCCTCAATGAATTCATCATCAGTGGCAATTCCTCCCATGTCACCTCAATACCCATGGAATACGCTACAGAAGTTAAAATCTCGGCTTATAATGGGGCACCACCAGTGTTACCTAGACACGTGGCAAGGGTGCCAAGTGTCAAGGTGTCATAGATGTTTGCCACACCAATTTCTAAAGATTCAAATACGGTAACATGGCCTCAAGAGAAATAATATTTTTAAAAAAATGAACATATATAGAAAAAATTGAAGGGAAATCTTAGAGAGCCAATTGTGCGACCCGTCCCACTATTATTTCTAGTCTTCACACCCTTCCTAATAAGGAAATTGTGATGTAATCAGACACAAAAATACAGCAAAAATAGCAAATAAATGGAAAATTATGGACGGGATACACACGATAATGATACCCAACACAAAAACTTGAAGAGAATCATTTTTTCCTAAACATAAAACTTACTTGTCTAGAGGGAGAATAGTTCCACCATAATTTTCTTGAAAGAAACTTCCATAATAATTCAGATTTACAGATATGGAGAGTGGCATTTACAATAAATAAACATAATGATTAAGAGAAGTCTAAAATGCCCCTAGAGTTATAACTGACTCCCTACATAACTTAAGTGAGCTACCTAAGCAGCCCTTTAATTATTTAGCTTCACTAATGACTAAAACATCCGTACTTTGTTGCACCTTAACTTAAAAGTTCATAAGTAAATGAGGAATTCAAATATCGAAGTCTGTAGCTGAGAATGCAATCATAATTTGAAATCTACACATCCAATAAAATTCAAGACCCCCACCATGTTTCAGAGCCCTGCTTCATCAAACTGACCACGTGCCTTGAGCCCAGTCAGGCAGGCTGTGCATCCATATCCATAACTCTTCCCATACTGCCCTCACTCCCACCAAAGCACCCTTATGCCTTGAATTTGTATTCATATAAACCCACATCAGCGTTAAACTCATCCATTGACCTAATCCTTTCAAAATAAGTTGAATTAAAATCAACTAGTTGATCGGAAGAAAAGTTGGTTCTCATTTACTGCACGAAGAGACAAAACCAATCAACTGCCGAAACAACAGGCCCTGCCACATAGCCTAGTCTTGTGTTCTGCTACCTAGAAGTTGCCATGTCATGATTTCCAAGACACCTTCTGGGAGGAAATAAAGACACCTTTGAATACAATATTAGGGAAAAAAAATGTCTTGCAGAGCAGAGTCGAGGTCAGCCATGAAACTATACGTCCACCCAATCCTTAATGATCCACTAGCCTCCCGGCTTGACCAACACTCCGTCGGGGTCTTCAATAACCTAGTACCAAAATTTAAATTCCATCTCTCAAGTTCCCTTGATTACTTAAGGCTCTGTTTAGATGTTTTCCAGGAAAAGGGTGGAAATGAATTTGAAGAGATCCTATGGATTCCAGAACCTTTGGAATCAAAAGGAATTCATCATTTTCAGGCATTTGGATTGTTTAATAATGCATAAAAATATAATGGGAGCACCATCTTTGTTGTACATAACACACACCAAATAAAAAATAAATCAAAAATTAAGAATGGTTGACTTAGGCAGGTAGAGAGGAAGAAATTGTGTACATGCGCACGAGAGAGAGAGAGAGAGAGAGAGAGAGAGAGAGAGAGAGAGAGAGAGATGGATTCAGAGAGAGCTTACCGTGAGAGTCGAGGAAGAATGCGTGATTATATTTTCCAACGAAAATCCCCTTATTATAGGCGGATTTAGAGGCCGAAGGGGGAAGACAAACCTGTTTTCCTTTCCATTTCCAATCCCCTAATTTTATTGCCAAACATGCGATTATAGAGTATTTCCTTTCCTTTCTGTTTGTTTCCTTCTTTTCCCCCTATCCAAACAGGCACTAAGGGAATCTTGCAGAAAGAAAATGCTATAGCAAGAGAAAACAATAACATACGCCCCAATTTAATAACTAACTTAATTCTAATAACAACGATAACATTTCAACTGAACCAGATTTATTATATCTACCTTTGAGAAACCAAAAATGGAAATCTATCCCTGGTCCCTTTTCTACATGAAGTCGGCACTTCAACGGTTTTATCCTTCAAAAAATTTGAATGAGTAGATCATTTAAACCCAATTCAGACATGTAGTGTTCAAAATCATGTAGTTTGCATTCCTTAAAATGTTTCTAAACTTCTTCCTCATAAGCTCCATCCCTTCCCTAGATCTGCTCTCTGCTCTAGAGTGAGTACCGCATCATTATTATGCGGGGCGTCTCCAGAACCCGGTATTCTTCTTCCAGAATCACAATGAGCCTTCAAGTTTTTCATGTTTCACCAGAAATTCAGATTCCATCTCTCCAGATCCTTTGATTACTTAAGAGAATCCAGTGAAAAGAAAATGCTATTACAAGAGAAAATAACATGCACCTCAATTTAATCACTAATATAATTTCAACAGCAACAATAAAATTTCAACTTAACAAGATATATATATATATATGCCGGTTCCGTCCTCCAAGCCTATGTGGAGCTCCACGGTGACCATCCTCCCATGGAGGACGGACACCTTTTCCTATATATATATATATAGGGAGCAGGTTCCGTCCTCCATGGGAGGATGGTTACCGCGGAGCTTTTTAAAAGCATAAGTCAATGATTGACTAATTTCAATGGTCTACATTTCACGGCTCAAAAAACACATGGTATACATGAGTTTTCAAAATTATTTTTCTTCTGAAAATGATCTAAGCAATGCACCCGAGGTCCATGTGGCATTGAAACAATGTTTTGGATGCCACATGGACCTCCACCGGGAACCTCGGAGGTGTGTCCGTCCTCCAATGGAGGACAGATACCTTTTCCATATATATATATATAACAAATTTACATATGTGGGAATCTTTCTCCCATCACTTTTCTCAATGAAGTAGTTTAACAACTTTATCCTTCAAGCAAATTAAATATTCCTTAATTCCCAATGAATTTGCTTTGATTATTTCTGTTTTGCAGATGGGCAAGTATAAAAATCTTCGGCTCCAAAAAATGATGTATTAGTTCCCAACTCCTTTCCCTTGTTGTCCCATGCCATACAAGCACTATGCAACCCACAATAGAATTCTCGTGGAAAAACATATTTATACTTTTCCATGTAGAAACGAAAATTTATTATCGGTAATTTCTTTTGGTAGAAATCTGGGATCGAATTTGCATCCTCAAGCTTACATCACAATGCACCTTCCAGTTGAGCTGCAGACCCAAACCTTAAATTTTTGGTGTTTCTAGCCATGGGTCAAAATCTCGGATGATACCGGAACGTATAGTCCGATATGTACCAGTATCGCTGATCAACTGTACACAATACATTGGGTATGTATCGGCGATACCGATATGTAAAAACTGAGATTTTTTTTCCATGTATCTAGTGATTGAACCAGCTTTAAGGGGTAAAGTACCTCCATGGAAGTGACACAATACTGGATCACCTCCAATATTACGATCATCAAACTCAGCATCAGAGATAGTAACAGCCGAGCTCCAGTCTGATACATATAGCTGATACCAGTATGTATCGACCGATACCAAGGGATACCCAATCCCTTGGTTGGCTGATATGTATTAGCTAATACCGACAGATACCAATATCATTCTCGGTATTACTATCAGATCACACTGAAACCTAAATGTATCACCGATACACATTTACATCATCCGAGTTTGAAATCATGAATGTTACCATCTGACCTTGTCTAACGAGTGTATTTTGCACCGTTTTGCACTCAGCAAGCAATTAAAATAACTATCATCATCTTCATCATCATAGCGTTATCCCATCTATTTGGGGTCGGCTTTGTGAGCCTATTTCTCTACTCATTTTTTATTAGCGTTAAGAACTTTGTAACTTCACAATCCTTCATATCCCTTCTCACAGCTTCCATCCAGGTCTTCCTCTTCTCCTATGTCCTTGTGCTTGTAGAGTCTCAACCCTTTGTAAAATGTCTGCTTCTGGCCTCTGATGAACATATCCAAACCACCTCAAGCGACACCCAATATTTTTTCCTTTCTAGGTGTCACTCTCAAATTTTCTCTTATGTACTAATTTTGTATTTTATCCTTTCTTGTTACTCCACACATTCATCTCAGCATACGCATCTTGGCCACATGTACTCTATCTACTTGTCGCTTTTTTGCAGTCCAACATTCTGCACCATATAATATGGCAGGTCTAACCACCGTTTTATAAAAACGTTCCTTCCAACTCATCTAAGTGGAACTCTTGGGTCGCACAGTACTCCGCTAGCTTGCCTCCATTTCAGCCAACCTACATTAATCCTATTTGAGGTGTCTTCTTCAAATCCACCATCTGACTATAAAGTAGAGCTTAAGTAGTGAAATCTTGGCAATGTGGCACTAAATGAATTTCTATTTGGACTAAATCCTCCTCCAAACTATCATGTTCAATAAATTTGCATTCTATGTATTTTGTCTTTGTTCTTCTAATTTTCAAACCCCTTGACTCCAAAACTTTTCTCCATAATTCCAGCTTATTTATTTCTTTCCTTGTTTGGGCAATTAAAACTACGTCGTTTGCAAATAACATGCACCGCAGAATCTCTTCTTATATATCTATGGTTAACGCATCCATGACCATGGCAAAAAATAAGGGCTCAAGGCAGATCCTCGATGCAGCCCAACTCCGATAGGGAACTCACACGTCTCTTTGCACGTCATTCTTACACTAGTTACTGCCTTGCATATACATGTCTAATCTCAATATATATCTTTAATGCTTCTTCCAACGATATCAACTAGGTGCCTTCATATAAAAAATATACCCTAATTTTTTATACCAACTAATATAAATGCATTCCCTATCCAAAGGATTCCATGATAGGGTAGAATAAAATAAAATCCAATAACTTTTTCTCTTTTAATTTACTGATGAACACCAACCATACTATATCTAGCTTTCCTCGCATTAATTTTATTCAGAACATTAAACAGCACTGACTTACCTTAACTATTGGTTAAATATAAGATACAAAATATTTAAACCGAAATTTGGGATTCATAGTAAGCACTTACATATAGAGATTAGCTAGTAATTATTGTATCGGTCAAAACTCATATTTACATAATAAACTTGCAAAAGGTATAACTTCTCTTAATCTCGGTTTAATTCTAGTTTAGCTAATAATTACTATACACGCTACACAATATATACAAGAAAAAAAATTCTATTTTTTAAAAGGAACCCTCATTAAAGGGACATTGAGCTCAAGGATAAATTGGATGGGCAAGTTTAAATTAGGGATATTTTAGAAACTATAGATAGAAATAAGAATATTCAACCAATTTTCTCTAAATATAATGACAAAATTGAAACTTCGAAACCCAATGAAAAGTAACATGAAAAAAGAATTGGGGTAGCTCTATTTGCACCCACCAAAACTCTAAAAGCACACCCACCTGCTCGCACCTGTCAAATTATCTATAGGTGGGACTAGGTTTGTGCTTTTAGAGTCGTGGTTGGTCCAAATAGAGGTACGCAAAGAATTATATTTAACCTTGAGCATTAAATATAATTAGTTGAACTTAAAAGCATACTATTTCACGGGCTTTATTAAAAACCACATAACTATTAAATTTTATTTGATTAAAACTTCATGCATAACTTTTTCTTGTTCTATTGATTTAATTCCAGATTAGCTAGCATATATTTTACTCATTGACTAAAGTACCGGTCAATAATGATATGTGTTGGATTTTGGCTTAGACGATACCGATGCACGTGTATCGGTACAACGCAAAAACAGTATGAAAATCCTTCTTCATTTGATATGGTAAAAGGCATAAGGTTGTTAAAATCTCCATCTTCGGCGATAGCGTCCATTAACTCTATCACATAAATGAATTCAGTCTAGGGTGACTGGTTGAATTAATGAATCCCTTGTCGGTAAGCCCTTTATCAATTTATGGTGTCTTGAAGTGCTGGTTGTATATCTCTCTCGCCTTTTGCCTTCATTGCCTTTAGCTTTCGAATTGGTAAAGGTTGTTGACTACTTTGTTAATGAATTCGGTACTAAAGGAAAGGGTAGTCCTTTGTGATCAATTCATTATATTTAAAAGGTTGGCCGATCGTTCTTTATCCGTGAATTTCATCATTTCGTCAAGTATTGTCCATGCCATAGTTATTGCCTAGACGTACTTATATATATATATATATATATATATATATATATATGGAGGTTAATCGAAGGTCCAATATTTCAATAGGACATTACACCGTCCACTAATTTCAATAGACGGTAAATGCCTTAAAAAGTATTTTTATTCTTCTCATTTAAACTTATCAAGGGCGGCATTTAAGGGAATAAACATCAAGGTAATTTTGTACATGTGAAGAATGATGTGGTATTTTATTTTAGCCTTCATTTTTTAATTCCAAAATTACATACTTTTTTATTTACAAGATTTCCATTGTTTGTAATCACATAAATATTCTCACTCTTTTAATATTAAGACAAAAGCAATCTATGTAAAGAAAAAAATAATCTATTTTTCAAGGGAATGCAACATCAACTAATGGGTAGCATTCTACTGAATTGGATGTTAGATTAAACACACACACATAAACATATATGGATTCAATACGGTGGCGTTTATATTAAAGTTATTTACTTGTAATTCTTAAATATATATTAACTTAAACGTTTAACATAAAAGCAAATACATCTATGTGCTCGCAAGGGTTTCATGTTGATTTGAATTGAAATGAAAATATCAGAAATCTTGAGCCCTTGGACAAAACTTTCAGCATTTTCAACGTTTTCATGCATATATCTTCCTTTTTTTATAATTATTCATAAATCATTAAACTATGTCTATATTTTCGCGAGGCCTAGCTAGAAACTAAAATGACAAAACAAAAGAAACAACAAACAACCAAAATAAGAAAAAGGATAAAACTATTCACCAAGCCAGTAGCAAGGACCATGTCCATGCTTCTTTGTGGTTTTCTCATTTGCTTTCATAAAGTTAGTGATTTTTCAGGTTGATTAAAAACAAATTGTTGAGAGGCAAAAGACAAGCTGGAAATGAAAAGTTGGTGTAATCGGAGAATTAAGGTTGTATATTATTAAATGTTGTATACTTATAAATGTATATAGTTATATACTATTGAATGTTGTTACTTAAAATTTTAATGGGTACCATTTATAGGCACACAACAATTAATCAACATGTTCAATCACTCAATTCATAATTATATTAATACGTATATGCAATATGTAATAAAAAAATTTAATATTTTATATCATGGGCACCTCTGTTCGCGCCTTTAGGATTATTGAAGGCACCTACGTTCGAAACCCCTTGAATGCTTGGAATTAGATGATGGAGATCATTTTATTTTTTTTAATCAGTAATAATGGAGATCATTTTTCACCCCAATCTTCTGTATAATAGATCTTGAGACCATTAACTTACCATGAGATGGTACAGATCCCAAAAAATGCCCTTAAAATCACGTTTGAGAGTGAAGTGTGCCATGTGATTTTAGGGCCACTTTTTTAGGATCTATGCCACGTGGAATAAAAATTGACTGTCTGATGGTACTCTCATGGTCTCAAGATCCATTGTGTGGAAGATTGTGGTGAAAAACAATCTCCATCATCTGATTCCAAGCAGTCAATGGGGACGTAGGCACCTTCAGTATGGGTACCTAATGCGGGACAAGACCCTCTACTACGTGAATGCTTATGAAGTGATGATTTGCTGAAATTAAACTAGATTAACTAAACAATAAACTTGAAAATAAGGTGAATACCTTAGGGCTTCATAGTTTTCCATTCGGATGATCGGTCGGGTTCAGGAAGGGTCCAGTCCGTGCGCTAGATCCGTTAGATTCGGTGTGTAGATCGGTCATAGAGGAAAAACTCCAGTCTTTCCATATTAGGGCGCCGCTCGCGATTCCATGATGGGATCGCAAGTGTTCTAAGAGTTCTGATTCGAGTTGGTTTAATGGCTCAGATGAAATCTGAGCTTGAATCGGATTGCTTTAGGGACTCAGATGGGATCTAAGGTTTATGAACTTCAAGGTATTTGAAGGTTGGATGGCTGGATTTGGGATTTATGAGATAGGTTTAATTCAATGGCTCTGATGAATGCTAGGGTTTATGGTTTTCTGGGTAAATCTAGGTTGTTTGATGATTGATACACAAGCAAAAGATAAAATCAAAGAAAGGGATAGAAAGAAGATAGATTTTGGGCTTCACACCAAAGCGAAAATTCACTCTTCGAAGAAACTCATCTCAAGTTCCAAAAGCAAAAGCTCTTTCATTCAATAATCAAAACTAATTACATTGTTTATTAAAAGACCTTATATAGGGGGCCTCTAAAACATAAGAAAACCCTAAAACAAATACTAAAAAAAGACAAGTATGCCCTCAAAACTTAAATTCCTTCAAATTTCTCATTATAGCTCGATCAATCGAGTTACTGTATAGCACTGTAGCTTTTTTTTTTTTTTAAAACTGACTACAATTGATCGATCGATTGAATGGTCAATCAATCGATTGGGCATTGCTCCAGCACACTAATTCTACTCCTTTCTGCTTTCTTGAAGCTGAAAATTCGATTGCGACCCAACTTCAATGCTCTCGATCTTGGTGTCCCCCGTCAGTACCTCTGTTCGCACCTACAAGTTTACTAAAAACACCTACGTCTGAAACCTAGTGAAACCCATTGACTGCTTGAAATCGTACAATGGACACCATATTTCATCCAAATCCACAAAATGGATCTTGAGACCATGATCTTACCATCAGACGGTCGATTTTTTATTTCACATTGCACAAATCCCAAAAAAAAGTTCCTAAAATCACATTTAAGCGTGATGTGTGCCTTATGATTTTAGGGCCATCTTTTTGGGATATGTGCCACATAGATACAAAAATAGACCATCTGATGGTACACACATGGTCTCAAGATCCGTTGTGTGGAAGATTGGGGTGAAAAACGATCTCCATTGTTTGATTTGAGGTAGTCAACGTGTATCACTAGGTTTCGGACATAGGCGCTTTCAGCAAACTTGTAGGTGCGAACAGAGGTACCCTATCCTTTATATCATTCACTTATAATTAAAGGGAGCCACTACTTGCACAAGGAAACTGAGCCTTTGCACACGAACATGCCTTGTGCACATAACATATGCATGAAAAATAGCCTTTTCTTATAGAAAAGTTTGTGTGCAAAAGCTGAACTTTCATGTGCAAGTAGTGCTCCCATAATTAAATTGCTAATCATTCTTCATTGTAGTTAATATTTACTAGGAGCAGCACGTGCTATGCAAGCGTGCAAAGAGTTATATCTAGGCTTATCTGATTACTACAAGAGTATAGCAGTTAAGGTTTTATTTTGAGATATCATACTTGCCCCTTAGTAAATTTTAAATAACTATGTTTTCGTTCCAAATTTTAAAGGATAATGGCATTTTGGTCATTACGAAAATTCAAAGAGCAAAAATTGTACATATCTTTTCAATTCTTAAAATTTCTCCATAATTATTTCATAGAGCAAAAAATTCACACTGTATCATCAACACTGATACATATTGGTCTAGGGTTTTGGCCGATATCGCCATCAATACCAAGTTTTTAAACCTTGATTGTACATGCTTACACAGTTTATACATGATTGTTATGGGAAAAAAATTTGTTAACAAAAAAACAAACGAACCCTCACTAAATATACACTGGGTTCATTAAATTCAAATTGAGCTCAAAGATAAAGTTGAGACAAAAGTTTTAAGTTTGGGATCATTTAGCTATTTAAAAAAAAATATACCAATATTTTAGTGATGAAAGTTAGTTATAGGGATATTCAAGCAATTATTTCTAAACATAATAACAAAATTGAAACTTTAAAAGTTGAAACCCAGTGAAATGTAACCATAACCAAATTGTTCATATGTATATATATAGGAATATCGTTTTAATTTTTAAAATTTTTTCCATAGCTTTTTCAAAGAAAAAAATTCAAGCTGCATTGATAGATATCGGGTTTGGCCGATATTGCCACGAAAAGCAAGTTTTTAAACCTTGATTGTACAAGCTTACACAATATATACAGGGTTATTAAGGGAAAAATAACATGGTTAAAAAAAAGAACCCCAATCATTTGGGCATTGAGGTCAAGGATAAAGTCGAAACAAGTTTAAGTTAACAATTTAACTTAAAAAATATAGGTATATTTTAGAAATGAAAGTTAGTTATTTAAAAAATATTCAAGCAATTATCTCTAAACATAATAACAAAATTGAAACTTTAAAACCCAGTAAAATCTAACATGAAAAAGATATGCTTTAAACCTTCAGCATTAAATATAATTACTTGACCTTAAGAGCATGGTATTTCCCAGGCTTTAATGCTTTATTAAAAATCACATAAAAAACTATTTAAATATTATTTGACGAAAGCTTAAATATGTGATTTGATAAAAAGATAATAATAATTAAAATAAAATAACTCAAAAGTGGTGATCTTACAGATAGTCCACTACTTTACATCACACTAGAATGTAATTGAATCACAAATCTTTAAACTAAGGTTCTTCACAGAAACCTTCACAAGCAAGTCCACCATGTAGTTTACTTCACTGAGAATGTGCATAGAGAAGAATAGGCAGAGACCAACATAACTCTCTAGCTTCATTCACCCGATAGGTAGAGACCAACACAAATCTCTAGCTTCTTTCACCCAATCAGATGTACTCCATACGTAGTATGCTTGCTTGCTCATCCGCATAATGGAGTTCATCGAGCCTCCGATAGCAATCAATAGTCACGATAGGTGCACTAGATAGATTTAAATGCTTGTAAGAAGTGTCAAAATCTTCGCCTTAGAAGCATCACAAACACCAATCAGCACACTCCAAGAAGACCTTGTTGGTAACTGAACCATCATTGAAATTTAGCTTTAAAAAATACTTAGAAAGTGATTTCCATGTAAGTTTCTTCACAATTCAAAACTTTTAACAATTGTTGAGATAATTCTGATTAATTCGATAGAAGATCTTCGACACAGGCACCCATGAGCATGAGCATACAAGACTTTGTCTTCTCAAAGATAATTAATGTGCTTGTCACTTCATTATAAATTACTATACTATTCCTTTGTTTCCATATGCTACAGGTATTGGTGGAAATGGGCCGAAGAGCCCATTAGCCCTAATGTGGCTAAAGGTCAAGCTCAAGCATGCAAATGAAAATAGGGGTTGAACTTGGGCCTAGCACCTTAGACTTGAAAGTTAATCGCATCAGGCTTGGGCTAGGCCTAGCTACTTTAGCTACTTGGGCCTGTCAAGTCCAACGGACAACCTACACCGACCATGATCGGTGCGCCTCACAAAGATGCCACATTGCACCTAAACCATGGTTTGGGTGCCATGGGGACCAAGGAGACATTGCATAGATCATTTAAAACCAAAAATTGAAAAGCTATCTCCATATTCAAACGATATAAATCACACGGTTGAGATCAGATTTCAATTTTTTTCCTTTTTTAAAAAAATTGAGTTGAGCAATGTCCCCTTGGTCCATGTGGCACCAAAACAAGGTTTTGGACGCCGCGTGGCACCTTTCTTAGAACTCGGGCTATAGTGAAGGTAGACTACTGAACCTTTTTCATATATATATAAATATATATAGGGGCTTTCTGGATGGCATCCTTGTTTGTGGTCTTGTGGCTTGTCTGGTTGGAAAGAAATAATAGGGTGTTTCGCAAAGTGTGGAATCCTATTGTCTTGGTTACTTGCAATATCCATGATTAGGTTTTAAGTTGGGTTTCCTTGGACAAAGGAGAGATATGTGAAGATGAAAGAAGTATAGTGAGTGTTTGGGATGATCATTTAAATAGCTAGCTAGGGGCTTGCTCTCTTTGGTTTCCTAGTGGCTTGAGGTTTCCCCAAGGCCTTAAGTTTGCGTTGATTTCCTTTTTGAGTTTATATGTGCTGTTGTTGTTTTTTCTTTCTTTTGTTTGCGTCCCTTCAGCCTTTTTGCTCTTAGTTCTTCACTATAGCTCAAGTTTATAGCCTTCTTTTTCATTTTTATATAATTCCATTTACTGTTCAAAAACTAAAAAATTCAAAACCTCTCTGTATTCGGTAAGTAACTAATAATAATTATATAGATACCCTCTCTATCTCAACAGGCATTTGGTAAGTAACTAATAATAATTATATAGATACCCTCTCTATCTCAACAGGCCGGGGCAAGGTGGACTTGGCCTTTGTACCCTAAGCCTGTCAAGAGCTCAGGCCTAAGGCATTTTTTATTGGGACAAATGGGGCATACTTTGTCAGCCCAAACTTGGCATGTTACCGCCCTTCGCTAAAGAAATAACAGTCATCCCTTAGTTGAATGAGCTTGCCTTCCAAGAGACCACCATAAAACCAAAAGAGAAAGGTGGTGTAGGGAATTAAATCAATAAATAGCATAAAAAGAATTTCATGTATAGGGTATTAAACAATTATTTCCTTTTTAAAAAGACATGTTTCTTCTTTGAGCAATGACCTGCATGCCTCGATTTGAAGACAAGAGTTTAACTCCCATCGATTGGAAGCATGGGTATTAAACAATTATTTTAATATTTTTTTAAAAATTATTTTAAAACTGACAAAACTTGCTGGCTTACAACCAAAGGAAAACACTCATGTGTAAAAAGGTCAAATAGCAGATAACATTAATAAACCTAAAGAAAACTAGAAAAACCGACCCAGATCGATGGGATAAGATGATCGTGATGACGATAATTAATAAAATTAGTTAACTAATTTAAGTGTTCCCATGACAACAATCTCATTTATAAATTTACTATATCAGCTGCATGTTGCACATAAAAAGTAAAAAAATAAAAAAATAAATGCAAGCACAAGATATCAAGACCAAGTACGAAGATAGTGCTCAAGCCATCGCTACTACCACACATGACACGATGACTATTTGTTAGTGGCAGTCTTAAAATCACAATTGATCGAATTGTCTAAACCATCTAATCAATGCATTTTTGCATGTTACATGTTGATTAATGATCTTACACTAATTTAAAAATATCCTTCTCATAGTTCAAAAGCAAAGATTTTACTTAAAATAAAAACCCAAATGCCGTTAATTCCTAATTGGGTAAAACAATAAAACAAACATGTAAAAACATGTCACATTGATATAATTTTCTTCCGCGACAGAAATTGACAAATTAAAAAGATGAAATTAAATAAGACATAAAACCAATTAGATAAAAATATATAAATAAAGGGCATTCTTACAAAATCAATAAATCCCATCCCAATTAATTTAAAATCTTTTTTTTTTTTTTTTTTTTGAAAAAAAAAAACAAGTATGAACATCATCATCGTGATCATCACATTATATCTATTCAAATTAAAATATGCATTTATCACCCTATACCCCCTTTTTTCAAAATAACAGAAATTAAGCTAAAAAACACAACTTGACAAAATCAACTGCAACACAAATGAACTAAAAAAAAAAAAGCAAATATGTAAACAATTGATCGGACAATCCACGAGTTGACCAATCGATTCAATGGTCTAGATCAAAGGATAGACAGACCAATTTTCTGATATAGAATGGGAGAAGCACCATCATCTGTACTGTCGCTAAACACCAACCACAATTAAAAAAGTCAAATGGCGATCACCTGAGGAGTGAACATGAGAGGAGATCTGGACCGTCCAGGGCTGTCCGGCGGCGTATTGTCCATCGAATGCCCACGGCTGGAATCGAACGGTGAGAGATCGCCTCGATAATCGGGATCTGAATCTTCACCTCCGTTCTCCCCTTCTTCTCTACCATTCACATTTCCCATTCTTCAGATCTCTTCAGAAACCGCCACGGACCATCGACTTATTTACGAGATCGCCACTCTGAAGGAGACGAAGAAGGGGCTTCTCTGGTTATGAAGAGAGAGGTGTTCACAAAACACCCAACGAGTTTGGGTTTATTTACAGAGATTGACACTTGTACATATTAGCAGCAGATCTCTAACATCTCTGCTAGAGAGAGAAAGAGACAACGAAGTGCCGTCAAACAATGCCCCTGATTTTCTCTCTATTTACAGGAGTTGACACTGACGGCGGTTTTTTTGTTCTTCAAAAGCGGTTTCTGGAAACGGTTTTTTCTGCTCCTTTGTGAATGGCAAGAGAGACGAGGTGAATCATGTAGAGATTGTTCAATGTTGAGGTGGCAAATTACACGTGTTGTCTCTGACGTAAAGTATTTTTGACACGTGGAGGAGTATATGGGTCCATGGTTGCCGTGTGGTGCTTATGGGTCTGTTACTAGGCAAGCCGGGCTGGGCCGTGTCAGATCTGGCCAAACTTTTGGCCTCCCGGCCTGACTCGATCCAGTGGTACACATCGACCCGACCCAATAGGTAGAGGTCAAAACTTTGACTTGACCCGAAAAATTGACTTATTCTACCCTAACCATCTTATTTCCGGACGACATGGGAGATTATATTCTCTCTAGCATACCTTCATCTACACCCTAAAACGGTAGAGCATGTACCTTATATTGGATGTTTTGCGAGAAACTATAATAGCACTTCATATTGTGGGAGAAGGGATGGTTACCTACTAAGGATGGTGCTTAAGTGTTATCCACAAGAGCTAGATCACATGTCATATGATATGTGATTGCCAAAAAAAAATCGTTTTAGATAGTACAATCATGGGGAATGTGATTTTCAAAAAAATAAATTTAAAGATTTTTTTATTAACCATATTACTTGTGATAAAATCTCTCCAGATTTCTCTCAACCAAAGAAGAGCAATTGGGATAAAATCTTATCTTGTGAAACTACCAAGCAACAAAATCCTAACCACTGGATAGAAGATATTTCAAGTGAATTTTTATAAATCACATATTTTCTACAAGTTGTTGTAATTATGTTTATTTAAGAATAATGAGATTGCAGGGAGAGTACATGGACTCTCAAAATTACCGTAGACGTAGGTCATGATTGACCGAATCACCTAAAACACTTCTCTCTTTTATCTTTCTATTTTCTCTCCCATTCTTTAAATTTTTTTATGGTATTAAAGTCTTAATCTCCTGAAAATACTACCCACCTACAAACCTGCGCTTTAGATTTCTTGAAGTCCACAACTCTCTCCAATCTCCTATTATGGCTTCTTCTTCCTCACTCCAAACACCACTTCTTTTCACACCAATTACCCCAAATGATTCAATAAAATTAAGTTCCACAAATCATTCAATGTGAAAAATGTAATTTGTTTCCTTTGTTGAAACTACATAGATATTCGGCATATTGGATGGCTCCCTTGTTGAACCCGTCATCAGTTCCACCTCTTAGAATGCGACCAAAGCTGAACATAATGAATAGAAGAAGAAGGATCGACTTGTGAAAAGTTGGTTAACAGCTACCATGTCCGAAGAAATCTTGAGTCTTGTTGTCGGCTTTCAAAGCGCTAGAGAGATTTGGACTTGCCTCGAAGAGCACTTGGCAAATATTTCTAAAGACCGAGAACTGCAACTTTATCGCAAACTGCAACTCTGCAGGAGAGGTACAAATTCTGTTAATGATTACATTCGTAAATTCAAGAATATATGTGATGATTTGGCAGCTATTCAAAAGCCAATCTCCAATGCAGACAAAGTTTTTGGTTCGCCAATGGACTCGAAAAGTTTCGTTACTTCAATGATGTCAAGGCCACCGTTTCCCTCTCTTACAACGAACTTGTGAACTCATTAATTGAGACGGGAAGCATATGCGTTGGACTCTCGGACTACAGATCCCACCATATCATATTATTCAACCACGTCGAAAGAAAATAACTACAAAAATAAGAGGAACAACAACAACTATTCCTCGAAATTGAATAAAAAAGCCCGTCACTTCAATGAAAATGAGGTGCTTGGAGCTCCTCCAAATATTAATCATGGTGCTTTCCAGAATTTAAAAATCTCTCCTACCAATTCTCCATCAAGCAGCTCCCAAAGTAATGGACAGCGAAGTAACAAGCCAGGTCTTCAGTGTCACTTGTGTGACAAGTTTGGTCATGATGTCAAACGTTATTGGTATCACTCTAATCATTATTTTGAGCCAAATGTTGAAGTCTCTCAAGCTCATGCTGCCACTACACCATTAGACAATTTTGATGAAACATGGTATTCAGACACAGATGCTTCTGCAAATATCACTCCTAATCTAGGTAATCTTACTACCATATCACCCTACTCTGGGCCCGATCAATTTTCCGTGGGAAATGGTTCCAAATTACACGTTTCTCACATTGGTCATACTGCCCTCAAAACCAGTTCGGGCAATCTTTCATTCAAAAAAGTTCTTATTGTTCCTGAAATTACTAAGAACTTATTATCCAAAAAAAAAATTTACTAAGAACTTCCTCTCGGCTAGTAAACTTACTAGAGATAATCAATGTATTTTTAAGTTCTCTAATGATCGTTTTTTTGTTGAGGACCGATTGACTGGGCGCATGATGGCAATGGGAACTAGAAAGGGTGGTCTTTATGCCTTGGATGCGGGATATCAAACACTTTTTACCACAACAACACCTAAGGCGACGGAAGACGTGTGGCATCAACGGCTTGGCCATCCCTACTTCAAAACTCTTCAGGCTCGACTCTCATGGCCTCATTTCAATTGCAAGTTGGAATAAAAGACCATCTATTTGCTCTAGTTGTCAAATGGGTCACTCTAGTAAATTACCGTTTCATAGTAGCACAACTCAGGCATCTGAATTTTTTTTTTTAAATCCATTCGGATTTATGGGAACCAGCACCAATAAATTCGGTCCAAAATTTTCGCTATTATGTTAGCTTTATTGATGATTTTAGAAAATTCACATATGGATCTATCCCTTAAAGGTTAAATTGGATTCACACGGATCTATTTTCTCTCTTAGCCTTTAAATTCTTTAATTTTTTACCCACCAAATCATGGCTCAAACATAGGCGAACACCCACCTATCCAAGTGCATTGATTTATTCTCAACTTTGACCACATTTTTAACGGTAGATAAACATCGGAATCTCCCATATTTCTCAAGTGGGACCTGGTCGATCTTGTACAAGTTGTCGCCACATCCGATCTTAGGATTAGGTGCCACGTGACATCCAACAAGCTCATGGGTAGCATCCCGACCCTCTTATATTTTTTGTCATTTTTCATCAAATTTGCACTCATTGGTCATGCACCCTTCCAGGAACCCTTTTCTTCTTCAGCTTCGGCAAATTGCAATGATAACAACATCATCTCTAATAATAGCAACCTTTTTAGGATGATGACATCATCTTCAAAGATGACAATGACAATAATAGCAAATTTAGTTGGGTAGCCAGTGATGGCGATATAGTAGCGTGGGTGACCAAGTAGTGGCGATGTCAATAGTATTGCCCAGTGATTTGATAAACAGAGGTCGTGAAAAGCAGTTAGAGAAAGAGAGTAAAAAATGGAAACGAGCCATTATTTGCAGCTTTCTTGCCAAATTACAGCGATTCTAAAGAAGGATGGTGGGGTGAAAATGGTAGACATTGTAAGGGGAAGAAAATCAAGGTTATGGTTCCGGTGGAGAGACACCGATCGTGGTAGGGCCATTTTGGCTATGGTACGGGTTTACACTCATTACTTACATAAAGAAATATTTTTTGGCGTAGTTTGAGCCGATTTTATAGTGAGTACAACTTGATCAAAGATGGAAGATGGATGCAAGGGAAGTAAGAGGGTAGTGGAAGATGGGATACAAGGGAAATAAGTGGGTAGTGGTGATCAAATGGATCGATAATTAGGGTGCCCGGTGTTGGTACGCGCTTTTTTTGGGTTCCTTTCGGTCCCCGGAATATGTGACCCAATTCGATCCTGTGGACTCTGGCTAGGAACGATGGAGTAATGAACTATGAAATATAAAATGTTAAAATTAAAGAGGCGAATATTAAATAGAGGATACTTGTGTTGATGTGATTGCCAGTTGCAAATATTTATCAACGCTGCAACATGTTATTGATCGCGCTTTACGGGGTGTGGGTTAACTCCTTTAGTGAATGTTAACCGGCCAACTTCAGCAACTATGGGTCACCTTGGGGTTTAGCTAGTTTGGTTTCCTAATCCTGCTCTAAGTCTAATTGATTTTGTCTTTTAATTCTTCTATGAATTTGGCTGACCAGGGGTCTCCTAGTGTTACTCTAACTTTAACTAATTTAGTTTCCTACTACTATTAAAAAAAGGGAGTTATGGCCCGTTATGCTAAGGAGGATCGGCCCCGTTCCCAGGTATCCTTCGTAAGCTCCCTTGGCCAAATTGATTGGCTAAGGGCTACTTTATAAATATTAGAGGTGAAAAACTGAATTTGAATTAAAAACTGAGGGTTTAAGGATCGAAATTTAGAAATTTAAGAGTTGAAAATTAAGAAAGAAAGACTAGAACTATGAACTAGAAATTAAGAACTAGAACTAAGAACTAAGGATTAGAGCTAGAAAATAAAACCTAAGAATTAGAACTAGAATCAAAACCTATGAATTAGAACTAGAAAGAGATTTCCTAAAGCTAAGCACTTCTTCCTCCTTCCAGTGCCGCAGAGAGAAAAGATTCGAGCTTGGGAGAAGCCTGAGCTCAAGGGAGGAGAGATTACTATTGAAATTGTTGATTTTTGGTGTGGTAGGGGGTCTTTTTATAGGTATCGAGCTAATTTCGTGTGTGGGGTTATGTGCACAATTGATGAATTACGCGCATGACTGGAGGCGCTCAATTGAATTTCGCACATAGTCTAATGCGCTTAATTCACTTTGGGTCGGTTACTGACTCGGGAGTGACCGACTAGCAGGTGTCCTAGTTTCAGTGTGCCTTGTAACCAATTTCGCGCATATGGCTATGCGTGGAATCCAATTCCGTGCAGGGAGGTTTGTGCGAGATCGGGGAGTTCGGGCGGTCTGGTGAATTCAAGTTTGAGTCCAACTTGGGGACCAATTGCGCACAGGGGGTCCTACGCGTAATCAATTATGTGCATTGGTTCATGCGCAGAATTAAGGAACCTCCCGGCTTGGTCAGGTTCAGGTTTGTGGGTTAAGATTTCAGGCAGGCAGGTAGACAGGCATACATATTTACATGTAATATCGTTTAAGTATCATATACCCCCTATTTGAATTCAATAAAAATAGTCTTTGATAAAAAATCTCAAAGACTAAAAAGTCAACTTTCCAATTCAAGAACAAAATCCGATTTTTTATAATTTGGTCAATTTTCTAACTTTCAAATGACAAGCCTTTTTACAAAACTTTAGAGTTCATAAATTCTACCATATCAAAGTATTACTAAAATACCAAAGTCCAGTAAAAAAGTTCATATATGGGCTTTCAAATGATGTGACAGCCTAAATTTTTACACCCGAAAATCCGTGCCATCAGATCGACACAAAGGCCGATCCTGGAACACACCAAACACTTGGCACATCTACACACTGAAGCGAAAACAAAACATATAGTCTAACTAAACAGATAGAGTCATTATAAAGAAAATAAATCTCCATTTCTATATAATGACGAAACTAGACATGATAATCCCAAAAGACGGTTCTAATCCCATGCCAATCACATGAGCAAAAGAATCGAGCCGAACCATCAGTGACAAATAATCGTCACCCAAGGATGGTTTGCAAAAGAAATACCGTATCACAATATTACGTCAATTTATCTTAACATGGTTGGACGTACCAAGCCTTACATGCACAAAATCTCAAAATAAGTGCAGCTATGTCTATTAAAAGAAATCCTCAGGAGGAGGCCCAGTCTCCTCCAAAGGCACGTACTTAGAGTCCTCTTTATCTTGGTCCTCAGTGCCAATATCCTTACCTGTACCTATGATGTATAGTCGAAGGGTGAGCTACATCATAGCTCAATAGAGACAAGTAATAACATGCATATCTTTCACATCTCACATATCTTTCATGACAGAATTCAAAGCGTAGTTTCCTTAATGAGAATCACAACTTAAAAGCATATAAATGGACAAGACGAATAACTGATGCATGTTTCAAAGCCATTGTTGGTACGCGCCTTTTCTGGGTTCGTTTCGATCCCCAGAATTAGTGGTCCAATTCGGTCCTAAATGGACTCTGGCGATGGGTGGTGGAGTAAGTAATTAGAAAATAATAAGTGCTAAAATTAAAGAGGTAAATTCGTGACGAAAATTCCTGATTTATTGCGATCGCCAGCTGCAGATATTTATTGACGTTATAACACCTCACTAATCACGCCTGTGAGGAGGTGAAGGTTCCTTCTTTACTGAATCGTCGGCCTGCTAACGTCAACAGCACTGGGTCGCTCGGATTTCTAGATGACCTATTCTGCTTTTGTTGTGTTGATTAATTAACTGGAGTTTCTTGATTCTACTGGGAGTCTAATTATGCACATGATTCCTAGTACTATCCTGACTCTTAACTATTCTTTTGGTCTTTTGCTTTTAGTTTGAGTAACTCTCTTAATTATATTTGACTAATCTGAATTTCAAGTATCCTAGTCTTATTAAGAGTCTAGTTATTTCTAATGTCTTACTTACACTAGGATCCAATTATTTTAAGTATTCTAATTCTATCAGGTGTTTAATTAATTTCATGTATCCTAATTCTATTAGGAGTCTAGTTAATTGTGAGATGCATAGTACTACTCTAACTTTAGTTGTTTTTGGACTTTTTACTTTTTTAATCCTAGTCTAATTAACTCTCCTAGTTCTACTAGAAGTCTAATTAATATTCTAATCTAATTGAGTCTCCTAATCCTATTAGGAGTCTAATTAATTTAAGTATCCTAATCTTATTAGAAATCTAGTCAACTGATTCTCCTAATACTACTAGGAGTGCAAATATCTTAATTCTATGGAGATTAATTAGGAATATACTAATTCTATTGAAACTCTAATTTGAAAAATACTAATTCTCTAATTAAAGTAAATATACTAATTTTACTGAAAATCTAAAGAAAAGGAGTTTTGGCCCGCTTTGCTAAGGAGGATCGGCTCCGTTCTCGGGTACCCTCCATAAGTTCCCTTGGGCAAATTGGGTGGCTAAGATTAAAGTAAACTAAATTTAAATTATAAGACTATAAATTTGGATTGAAAAGATAATAATTTTTTTATTATCATTATGGATTAATAAATCGGGATTTAAAATCTAGAACTATAAGGAATCGGTAAATTAAGACTAGAATCTAAAATTTAAGGATTGAAATCAGAAAAATCAGACCATATGATTAAGGACTGGTTCTAAGAACTAAGAACTAGAACCAAAGATTAATGATAGGGCCGAAATTTGAGGTTTTGGGATAAAAATAAGATTTTAAAATAGTGAATAGAATTTAGGACTGATTCTAGAAACTAAGAATTAGAACCAGAGATTAAAATACGGATTAACAAAGGTGTTACGGCCTAAGATTGAAAATTAAAAACTAATAGTTAAAACCTGAGATCTAAGTCTAAAAACTAAGAACCGAAAATAAAAAAACTAGAAGGAAAATTATACCTAATGCCGGGTCTACAGAGAGGAATCTCGAAATCCTAAGCTTGAAGGCAAGGAACTCGAAACTCAAATCTCGAAGTCGTTGTTTTTCTTTTGGGTTGTGGTCAGGGGGTCTATTTATAGGTATTTTACTAATTATGCGACCTGTGGGATGCATATAATTAGTTGGTCAACTTCAATTACGCGCCCTATCCGAGGTACTTAATTGAGTTGTGCGCCCTATATCAGGCGCTTAACCGCTTTTAGTCGTGGTGATCGACTGGTGGAGGTGGCCCGACTCGGCAAAGTGTGTCAGTCTGATTAGACTAATTGTGCACCCAGTGTAGAACACACAATCTGATTAAACGCTATACTAAGTGCATTTAATCATGGAGTTTTGGCGGTCTTAGGAGTTAGAAACTAGGTCTAAAATAGACTAATTGAGCGCCAGTGGTTAGACGCTCAGTCGGATTGCGCGCACTTGTTAGTGCGCGTGATCGGGTCTCAAGGTGGTCGAAAGGAGGGGAAGTTTGGTCTGAGGGGACTTATTGTGCGCTGGTGGTGTGGTGCTTAATTGAATTGCGGGCATGGTTCATTGTGCGTGGTTCGGGGTTGTCCTGGGTCTGGGTCGGGTCTGAGGCACAAGGCTATTATTTCAGCCCGTGTTTCGGCTATATACTACAGTATATAGTCCCCGCCCCTAGGGTTATGGGATCTGAGCCACAGAGCCATTGTTTCAGCCTGTGTCCAGTCATATACTATTATTTCAGTATATGGTCCCTACCTTTATTGGATATGAGCCATATACTTATTGTTTTAGCCTGTGTTTAGCTATATACTATTATTTCAGTATATGGTCCCCACCTTTATGGGATCTGAGCCATAAAGCTATTATTTCAGCCTTTATCAGCCATATACTATTATTTTAGTATATGGTCCCCATGTTAGGGTTTCAAAACCCTTAGAGAAGGTAAGTCCTTTTCGAAGAGTCACAGTCGAGGTCAAAGGTTGATCGAATAAACTTATATACTCCGAGTGGGCAAAATGGGAGTGTCTATATATGCCCCTCTTCGGTGCGCTCTTGCGAAGTAAGAGCGCGTCGAAGAAGTAGACACCCCTCTGTATTTCACTAAAAAGTACCACTTTTTACATCTTAACTTAGCCTTTACTAGACCTTGAAGTAGACTAATAACTATTTGTTAAGTGTGTTTTATAGTTAGCAATAAAATGTGCAACTTAATACAAACTCCTTACTTTTTGGCCCAAAAGAGAGAGAGAATGCACTCAAAGATGACAGCTGAGACAAAGCCTGGTGGAACACCTTAGTAGTTCTCACCATAGTGACTCATTGTTACTGATCATCATTGACCAAAGTCTAGCAGATGAATAAAGTTAGCTGAGAAAGGAGGAGACTGTGACAGCAGCAAGTGCAATGCACCAGAGCAACAAAAGATAGACTCGCAGAGTTGAGGAGCTTCCTCGCGAATCTAAAGATGCAGTGGAAGAGGCTCTCGCGCAGATACGCCATGCATTCAGGAGGACAACTAAAATGACCTCGCAAAGATCTCGCAGGTTAAAACTCTCAGAATTTTCCCTCGCGAAGCTCTCGCGGATATCAAGCCTCAAAGCAATCGTGCGAAGAACCCAACGAGTCCATATGTACACTGAACAGAATGTCACCTCGCATAGTTCTTGCATAGCCCTGGATGAGAGAGACGCCCAGAATTCTCTTCGCGCAGATCTCGCACACTCTGAAGCCTTAACATTGACTATGTGAGCACAGGAGCATAACTGTGCGAGTACTTAGCGAGAGAAAGAGCTTCTGAAGCTCTACTGAGTGAGAAGTCTAGGCACTCCAGATAATCTCCGCGACAACATTGTAGCGTAAAGGCTAGCGATGAGCGAAGATTCCTTTGTCTGACGAGCACTTCCCACCGCCAAAGGCAACTCTGCAAGGCAAAGCAATGAGCTGTTGAATGAGCTAAAAGCGATTCTCCACTTCTTAGTTTTAACTGAAGGACTTTTAGAAATTTCCCAAGGCTAGGGAACACTTCTCGAGGTGTAGATTTTGAGGTGCATATCTCCAAGCATTCAAGGGTTGTAACAGTGCCACGTCTGCTGGAAAAGTTAGGGTTCATCTCTTTAGAGTCAAGGCCGTTTTGACAGAGTATAGAAGTTGTACTTAGAGTTTATTATTTTCATCTTTCCTTGATCTTCTGTCGGCTGAGAACTCTAGCAAGCTAGGGTTAGGGTTTGATCATCTCTTTTTCTTATTTTTCTTCTATCTTAGCCCAACACTTGCTGACTAACCCCCTTGTAAGCAGCTAGATTTTGTTTTATTTAATTTTGTAATAGGTTTTTGGTGTACATTAGGATTCGGATGAGCAGTTGTGTGCAGGCTGCAACCTGGAGACAATTCATTGTAAGTTTTATGTTCATCAATGGATTGCCATTTTAATGCTTAATTAAATCTAAAGATCTTATAATTTTTTTAGATGTCTATAGGATCCATGTATTTGTGACTAGCCCATTCAGTTTTTAGTAGATCTATTGCTTACCATCTGATTTCCCTTGGTTTGATAGCCCCATGAAAAGCAATGCTGGATATGTAGTAAGATCCAGGGAGCTCGGAGGCCTGTGGACTATGGCGGTTACAATAGTCTTCATGTTCTTTCTCAGGCCTCTGTGGGATGGACAAATAAATGGGATATCCTGTGACCATTCAAGTGGACAGAGTATAGCCTTAAGGTTGTGTCCATTCACATGTTTGAGAAGGATTCTTCTCCCTTGCACATGAGCTTCTAGAGCCTTGTGAGGAGGTTTGTATAGGAACTGGCTCCCCTCTGTTTTACCTAGTCGACATAAGATGTTAGATCTGATCTCTTTATAATAATTACAGCTTGAGGCCGAGTCATTGCAGGCCGTTTGTAGCAATGACCAGCTGAATCTAAAGCCTTATTCAACCTGTTGCATGGTCCTTTTTGTGAGCACTAGTGAGCAGTTAGCCTTAGCAAAGCACTTAGGATTTTATGGGTTGGAATACCTATGGATGTCAGTCAGGTCTGTGCTCAGATCTATGAAGCTTGTAGCACTGGCATTACATAGTGCTGCAATAGTATTCATGGCTTGATCTGGCCTAGTGGCTGGGGGAATGATCAGTCCACTCCCCTGGGTTAGATTGACAATGTCTGTTTTAACCAATGAGATTTGATAAACTCTGTCGGATACCCTGTGACCATTAGAGTAGACAGAGTATAGCCCTAAGAGTGCCCCAAATGGCATGGGTTAAACCGGATATTTTTATCTTGTTGAAGTGACACCCCCTTTAGAGAAGAGATGGAAGAATTAAAGGTGGAAGAAAGGAAACCCAAGGATATGGTGGTGTCAGAGTTCACGCGACTGACACCAACTGCTTCTTGCTAGGGTCTACGGATTCGGTGTTAGTTTCTCCTTTCTTGGGAGTTTCCAAGACCGGTCTTCTATAAGTGAATTCGTCAGATCATGAGTGGCTTCTAGTGAGCCGCTCTTTCTTTTCTGTTGGCTTGAGAGGGGGAGATGGGATTCTTGTTGGAATTCGTTCAGGGTGTGCTTCTTCTCCAGGCCTCTCCAGGATCTCTTCTTTCTCGAATAAATCCGGATTCAGGCATGGCCTGAAGGTGCTGATTTAGGATTGGTTATTTTTGACCGTGTATTCAGAGGGTATGCCCTCGGTGTATTTTGTAATGGTTTTATTTATTTATGAAGCAAAGAAAATTTATGATTACTCATATTTGTGCACAATTTTGATTCAGTTTTAGTTTTAGTTAACTCACTTTGTTTGGGTGCATTGTTATTTATTTTTTTAAGTTTGGTTTGATTCGGTTTATTTTTTGTCTGCTTTGGGGTGTGTAGGGAACATTTATTTTCGGAGTGTATAGTTTTCTAAGTTTGAAGTGTTTTTTTTAGACTCGTCTTAGCAATGGTGTAGTTTGGGGTTAGTAACCAGTGTTTAAAATGCCCTTATTTTAGCCTTTAAATTTGCTGTTTTGGGTATACATTTTTATATTTTGCCTAGGAAATTACGTGCTTAACACCAGGCGCATAACTAAATTGAGTGTCGGCATAGGCGCACGCGGTTGCGAGGTTTAGAGAATCATTGCATGTTGGTAAGATGTCGTGTAATCAAATTACACTTGTGTTCTAAGACGCGGGATTGAGGCGACACCTGGTCACTGTGTGGGTGACCTTTGAGATTTACGCGCCATGTTGCAGGCGCGTGATATAATTACATGTCTGGTCTACAGCGTGCAACCGGGGCATCGGGTTATTTTGAGCGGGCGACGATTTGTTTATGTGCTCAAAGAGGGGCGTGTAATGGGCATTATACGATAGTGTTTTGGTGTGCAATTTCATTGCGGGCTCTAAGTGAGGTGCGTGATCTAACTGCACTCTATATTTACCTGGAAAGTGTTCATTCTTCCCGCGCTATCCGATTTTTCTTCGTTTCTTTGCTTCCTTACTATCTTGTGTTTCGATTTCTGTGTCTTTGTGATATTTTTCGATCCGACGATCCATATCGGGTGCTATTTCTTGCGTTCTTCTTAGTTTTTCAAGCTCTTTCTTTTGAGATGAAAAGTACGAGGGTAGTGATCAGTTCCGAGGCTTTGACCGGCGTTGGTGCTGTGGAGGAGGATGTTGGGGTGGTAGTGAGAGAGGAGTCACGTCTAGAGGTAGCGCGAGCACTTGCTACTCTAGGGGCGAGGAGGATCCTTGGAGGACTCAGATCAAGGCATTGAAGGCGGCGCGTCAGATGACGCGGGCAGAGATGCAATCGATCATAGATAGTTTGATGTAGGCAGAGATGTAGATGACCATAGATAGACTGCAGTACCGTCTGATGAGGAGTGACCGGGTGGAGCGCGGGATGGTTAGTCAGCTTATTGGATCAAAGTCGAGGGCTAGGGTTCTTCTACAGGGAAGCCTCGTCGTATGACACGTGATCGTGTCAAAGATTATGTCCGTGAGAACTCTATTATTCAGGAGTTTCTTGTTGGGTATCCTCCTCGTTCTCGGTTGAGGGGGCCCGCTAGTCAGGTGAGTGAGGGGGGTTCAGTTGCGGGGCCTCGTCATTTTCAGGGTTGTCCACCGACTTCGAGTGTTGGGCTCGCTCTTTTAGAGTATTAGACTCCCGTTCTTCAAGCCGATGATACTGGGGATAGTGGTGAGCGACAATCCCAGAGGCAGTACAGGGAGTAGAGGTGTATGTGTATTTTTATGCTTATCGTCCGTGTTCATTGTGTATACAGGGGGTATGCCCTCGGTGATGGGTGTAAAAAGAAAATTTTGATATATATATATATATATATATATATTTGGTTCAGATATACCTGATTCAGCTGTTCCTTTTGTGTTACCTCTTTTACTTTATCTGTTTGTCCTTGGCGCCGTTAGCTGTCATTGAGGCGTGGAGGCTGCTTAAATCGTCCCGGCGATAGCTGAAGGTTGTTTGGTCTCTGCACATGAGGAGTAGGGCTATTAGTAATTTTATTTTCCCCCTTGCTGGTTGTTAAGGGAGGAGGTATCTCAGACCGGGGCCTGGTAGCGAAAGATGTAAGTTTTGTCTCTTTCTTTGTTTTCTTCTTCTTTTTCTTTTTTTCTTTCTTTTTACTATTACTATTACAAAGGGAAAGGAAATAATGTAATAGGGAAAGTAAATAACTGAAAGAGAATAAAATAAAATGCCCCAGTGTAGGAGCCCAACATAATTGGCAGCGTAGTATCTTCGATAGCATTCCTTGGAGGATAACTTCATTATTTTGTGTCTTCCTTACGGGCAAGCAGGAGCCTTTAAAGTGATTCTAAAAAAAAAAGCCCCAGTGTCAAGGTGCAATGGAGCTTTTCTAAATTTTCGATGAATACTTTGGGGTTCATGGGGAGCCATGTGCATTTAGTGAGTTAGCTTTGAAGAAACATCAGTTGATACTGTCATTAAACTAGGGGAGTTGTTTTGGTTGCAGTAGCTGTATATCGGGGGTCTACCTTTGGTAGTGCTCATCCTATCCCGTGGTCATTATTCTGGAGTAGTGCGGTGGGTGTAGTAGGTGATTGCATCAATCATCATTCATTGGTTTTCGATTTCATTTCTAGAGATATCCGAGAGGCTTTCAATTTAGTGTTTGAAAACAAAAAAATGGAAGAGGGGTAAGGCTCAGTAATGTGGGGGAATAGTTTGTATCTGATGCTTCTAAAAGAGGTGAGTAATAGCCTTTTCCTCAGAGTGGGTATGGGGTGTTAAGACCTGAAAAGTACTACTTTTCACCCCTTAACTTAATCTCTTTAGACCCTTAATCAGTAGGTAATAAGCAGCAGTTGTAAATAAACCCCTAACCATGCCAAGAAGCTCACTGTTGCCCCAGAACTACCTCAGCAGAATGAATGATGAACCTGGACAGAGAGTTGGCTGCAACACAGGCACATCAAAGCATAAACAAACCAAGAAGAATGCCTCGCGCAGATGTCGCAGGGTTCAATTGAACCAGAGATAATTCCTTCGCGCAGTTGTCGCGGGCTTCTGAAGACAGCACACAAACTAGTCGGGCAATATTCACACCGTTCTCGCATGGTTTGGTGCCAGAAAGAATTGAAAAGTAGACTTCACGAGGTCCTCGCGAGGCTGAGTCTTAAGCGCTCGCGCAGAAAGGAGCCTTCAATCGTCGCGCGATTCACTAAAGAGAGAGAGCTCCAGGCACTCTCGCGCGTAGTTATCGCGCAGTGGCCGCGGGATACAAACCTTCAAGGAAATGCTCGCACGATCCATAGGCTCATGAACACTGCTTCTTCGCGAGGATCCGTCGTGAGATTCACCAAGGGATGAACCGCGCGAGCAATTCTCGCGCCATTCAAAGCTGAAAGAGCAATCTCGCGACAACCATTAGTATCCCACAATGACCAAAATGTCAATCCCGTGACTGTATGAGCTTCAAGTCAATTTAACCCCGCGATGCCAATTCTACCACACGAAAAGATCTGCAAATCTTCTCTACTCAGCGAGGATCGAGATCTTAACTTCTCCCCACTTCTGCAGGGGTAATCTGGGAACTTCCAATAATTAGGGCACGCACTCCAATGCTCCAATCTTCGTGCACACGCCTCGAGGCATCCAAGGGATAAAAATGGGCCGCAATAAAAAAAATGAAATTAGGGTTTTCCTAACCCTAATTCACACACAGTCGACTGCTATATAAGCCTAAGCCAAGCTTAGGTTTTAAGGACCTTTGGACGGACTTTAGACTTAGACTTTTTTTAGACTTCGTCTTCTCGATTAAGCTATAAATTTCAGTAGGCTAAGGTTAGGTTCTAGGTAGTTTCGTTTTCCTTTTTCTTTCTCTCCATAGTCCAACACTTGCTGGCTATGCCTTTTGTATGATTAGACGGTATAGTTTTTAATGGAGTTTTGTAATAGGATTTATTACATGTATGGGATGATATTTTTGTTGTGAGTTGTTTTGTACAAGGCTGCTGCCTTGAGATTCCCCATTGCTAAGTTATATCATAAGCAATGGAGGATTGTTTTTAAGGTTTTATTTAGATCCAAATGACCGGTGTGTCTAGGTTAGGCACATTGCAGGCCTTCCCCCACCACAGGATCCACTAAATCTGAATCCCCATGGGAGCTTGACCTGGTAGCCTTGTGAACATGGTGGCGGCAGCAATGTTCTTGTTCTGTCTTAGACCTTTGTGAGGAGGATAGCCTCTGTAGATAGTCTGTGACCATTCAAGTGGACAGATTATAGCCCTAGGGTGAGGCCAATTCATGAAACTAAGACAGATTCTTCTTCTCTTCACTTGTGCTTGTAGCCTTGTGAGAGATTGTGCAGTGACAGACTCCCCTATATTTGTATAGATGCACTATCAGATTGCTGATCTGATTTGGCTGTAGAGATTGTAGGATTGTGACTGGATCACTGCAGTCTTTCTAAAGCAGTGAACAGCCATGCTTAAAAGCTAGTACTCAAACTCTTGCTGGTCCTGTGTGTCCAGGCTCGTGCACTTTGTAGGCTTAGCCCCACACACAGAACTTTAGAGGATGAGGTTTCTATGGATTCTTGAGCTTGTAGCCTGGATGAAATAGTGCCTACAATGATAAACTAGTTCTGACCCATCTCTGGATTGTGGTTCCCCTATTGGATAGTCTGTGACCATTTAAGTGGACATGTTATAGCCTTAAGGGATTGGATTATGGCACAAGGGTGAGTTGGATTCTTTCTCCTCTTTGGTGATAATGTAGCCATTGGATAGGATTTCTATAGCAACAGATCTGAGTCTGAGTTACAAGACCCCAATAAGATCTGTACCTAATAACATATTTCTCACCCTTTTATATTTATTTTCTCACTCCACCATTCCTCTTAACCCTTTCTGTAATTTAGACATTAAGTTACCTTAGGATTTAGATTATGTGACCTTTAAACCCCTTCCATTTAGTATTGCCAGATATGTAGTCAGATCTGGAGAGCCTACTAAAGATATCTCCCTTGGAGCTTTAGATCAACTTTCCTGTGGGACAAACTCTTACTTATCAAAACTTGCTACAACAGGCCCTGTATCTTGCAGGACTGTGCATATTTTAGGCTTACTGCTCCGTAATTCTCACTCCACCTTCCATTCATTTTCATTCACTCCATTCTTATCACTGTCTTCAATAAAGTCAGTAGCAAGAACTTAAAGTATCCCAACAAGTTTTTGGCGCCGCTGCCGGGGACCTTGATCTAATAGTAGACTCTAGATTTTTGTATTATTTATTCTTTGGTAGCTGTACTTGTGAATAATTGATACTGCTGATTTACATTTGGAATTTTTCTTGCAGATCTGGACCATAGCAGAGAAGGAGAGTAGAATTACATTGGGAGTCTAGCTGTCTCTGTTTTCACTTCTCTAACCTTCAAAACCTCAGTTTATTTCTCCTTTGAAGATTCCATAGCAGTCGATTAGGATAGTTGCAATTTTTTGTTAAAGTGCAATGTGCCTGCGAATAGTCTTCCCTGCTATTGGTGTGTGTGCATGTTAGGAAGGAGATCCCTCAGTCCTACATTAGAGCCTGCTAATCCTGAGATAGAAAGGGGTAGAAGACCGAGAAGGCACAAACACACCACAGTCGAGCCCCCTATTAAAATTGAGACAACAGTTATAGGTGAAGAACAACCTAGAACATTGAAGGAATTGAATGCTCCGGATGATTACAATTCTCCATTCAGCATTCAATTCCCAGATGTTCAGGGAAACTACGAGATCAAAACTTCCATCATCCAAATGCTTCCCTCTTTCCATGGGCTTAGCAAGGAAGACCCTTACAAGCACATTGACCAGTTCTTGGCCCTGTGCACAACATTCTCCATTGCTGGTTTAGGACCAGAAGCCACTAGGTTAAGGCTCTTTCCTTTTTCCTTAAAGGACAGGGCCATGACCTGGTTATCTACTCTTCTAAACAACAACATTTCCTAGAAAGACCTTCAAACAAGATTTTTGTTTAAATTTTTTCCAAAGACCAAAACCAACCAGTTGAGGAAAGGCATACTTGCTTTTGCCCAATCCCCAACTGACGATTTTAACCAAGCCTGGGACAGATTTAAAGAGATCCTCAAACAATGTCCCCCCCACAAGATCCCTGACTGGCAGCTTGTCCAGAGCTTCTACAATGGGATTGATAAGAAGAGCAGAGACATGGTAGATGCCTCTTGTGGTGGAACGTACATGCATAAAACAGCTGATGAGGCATGGGACTTGTTCGAAGTCATAAGTGAAAATGCTTTCCAAAAGATGTCCTCATGTAGAACTATTCATGAGCCTTCTCCTAAGTTGGGGCTTGCTGAGACTTCTAAAGGAAAGATGTATGAAGTTAGGGGAAATGATGACCTGAGAATGTAGATGGCCAATCTTACTGAAAGATTTGATAAACTTTTGATTGTGGTGCAGCCCAGAATGGCTGCACAAGTGATGGAGGCATGTCTGGTATGCCAATCTCCACCACACACAGTAGAAGAGTGCCCATCTGCGGGGCAATACCCTGAGTATGTAATGGAACAGGTTGCTGCTGCCCAATCTTTCGGACAACAACAATCTGGTGGCTACAATAAACAACTATATGGATACCAGCACCAAAATGCTGGTTACCAATGGAGAGACCACCCAAATTTAAGGTGGAGGCAAGACAATTATATGCAGCCACAACAAATGTTGGCCTTACCTCAAAGGCCACAACAGCAGTTTAACCAGGGTTATGCCCCAAGGTCGAATTTCCAGCAGCAACAGTAGCCCCAACAACAAAATCAATTGGTAGTTCCCCCACCTCAGCCCCGAAGTGCTTCTTTCAAGGACCAAGTTTTGGCCCAATTGCAAAGCCTTGGACCCTTGAATCAGACTGTAACTTCTCACAGTCAAAGCATTAAGAAAATAGAAGAGCAACTTGGCCAAATAGCCAATGCCTTGGCTAAAAGAGAAGAGGATAGGTTGCCAAGCCAGCCAATAGCCAACCCTAAGGGCCAGTATTTGATTGGAGAAGGCTCCTCAAATTTTGAGGGGGCCAATGCCATCACAACCCTAAGGTCTGGCAAGCTGGTAGGCAACCAGGTGAGAAAGGAACAAGGAGAAGTCATTCCCAAGGAAATGTCAAGTGAAAGTGATAAGGACTTTGTTAGAGCACAAAGTCAAGAACTGCGTGCTACCCTTCAATAAGGGAAAAATAAAGAGGCTGTAGTTGAACCTCAGCAGGAGATAAAAACAGAAAAACAAAAAAAATAAAAGTTCAGTCATAGGCTTGCAGCTGAGGAACCGACAGTATCTCAGCTGTCATTTCCTCAAGCTTTGAGTGGCCCTACCCCTTTTGATAAGGAGCAGGCACAGATCGAGGAAATGATGGAAACCTTTAAGCAGGTCAAGATAAATTTACCCCTGCTTGATGCAATCCGACAGGTCCCAGCCTATGCAAAGTTTCTGAAAGACCTTTGTACTCAAAAAAGGAAGGCCAGAGGCCATTTGTCCAAGAAGGTCTTTGCGACTGATACAGTTAATTCTGTATTAACCATGACAATACCTGAGAAGTTGCAAGACCCAGGGATACTCACTATTCCCTATATTATTGGAGACCATACGATTGGAAGGACCCTTTTAGACCTTAGAGCTAGTGTTAACCTACTAGATCTAATCTACAAAACAGAAATACAAAACTAGATCTAAAAGATGAGGGAGATGAATGATAAAATAAAA
The DNA here is from genome assembly GCA_021018995.1 of Chloranthus sessilifolius. Classification (NCBI taxonomy): domain Eukaryota; kingdom Viridiplantae; phylum Streptophyta; class Magnoliopsida; order Chloranthales; family Chloranthaceae; genus Chloranthus; species Chloranthus sessilifolius. Next base: position 120,426,272 of record CM037590.1, on the reverse strand, counting down.
TATAAAATGGGGGGAAATAGACAGCTAGGGCATGGTTCTTATTGCAAAACAGATCAAGACTTGTTGATTTGCAGTTGTCCTTCACTTGGCTGCAAGCATAAGTGCAAAGTAGAAGAATCCAATTTGGACCAGAGGTTTGAATTGATCTTAAGGCTATGATCTGTCCACTTCAATGGTCACAGATCATCCTAGGGATTTCCTTCAATTCGAAGGCATCAATTAGAACATTAAAATCACTACAGATGCTGTGGATACAAGGCTAAAAGCTTAGGCATCCACATGAATATTAAACCTAGGGAAATCAGATGACAATAAAGAGTTCTAAAGTTTAAATGAATGGGAAATTCCTAAATACATAAATCCGATTGAGAATCTAATGGAACCAAAGGATCTATAGATTTAATTGAACTTTAAAACTAACAATTTATTGAATCAAAATTACATACAATAGATTGTTCTCAGATCTATAGTCTGTGCATCAATCCACACATCTTCATACCGAATTCACAATTCTAAACTAGATCTGAGCTACTACCTAGATCTAATCCAATAGGCTAGATTAGAGAGAGAAGGGAGAAAAGAAAAGGGAAAATAAAACCTAAAATAAAACCTAAATGAGTCAAGGAAAACTCAGAGAATTTCCTAGTTTCCTTACTGAAGAATTACAGCAAAGAGGATGCTTATTTATATATATGCATTGATCCAAGTGCTTTCAGTTGTAACCAATCAGAGAAGAGGAATTGATTTCAGTTTATGCTAATCCATGTGCTTAGCATTCTATCCAATCAGAGAGAAGAGAGAGCTTAATTCTGTTATGCACAGCTGAAATGGTTTGCTTCCTGCCAAGAATTGCTCCAATTAGTTTGAAAAATAGTTTGCACATGTGCAAAGTTCTCTTGTGCTTTGGAGTTACCAAAAATGCCCCTGCCGACCATTTATAATTGCTAATGGAGTCCCAAGGTAGTTCTATTGATGTTATTACCAAAACAACCCTCATATCTGTTGGTATTTGCGGAAAATAGTTGAGGCTTTAATGGAGTTCTCAAGAATATTCTTTTGGATCCACTGATGAAGGCTGGTAGCTGATGGGACTTTGGTGGAGAAGCTTCAAGTGTATTTTCGACAGGATGGTAGAACCATTCGACAGGATGAAGGTTTGCTGTAATGCACTCGATAAGTTGAAGACCTTGCTGCAGCTTACATGTCGAGAGGTAGCATGGGCTTCAGGTATGTATTCGAGCAGTTGGCTGGAGGATTCAGGAGGATGGATGAAGGATTCGATAGGTTGGCTGAAGTTGTAAGCTAGAACTCGATAGGTTGATGTACTTGTTCGAGAGGATGGCTGAAGTGAAGTGCTCGAGAGGATGGGGGAAGATTGCAGTTCATCTACTCGAGAGGATGGGGGAAGATTGCAGTTCATCTACTCGAGAGGATGGCCGAAGGTGCAGCCATCCATTTGAGAGGATGAGGCTTTAAGTCGACAGGTGCAACAGTCTATCCTTTCGAGAGGTGGGAGCTGGACTACTCGATAGGATGTCTGAGCTGCTGTTGTGTGCACTCGACAGGTTTGGTATCCCTTTAATTCGAGAGGTTGCTTCAGCACCTTCTTCAATTCAACATGTTGCTGAATAGAGAGCTCGACAGGTTGGAAGAAAGTACAAATCGACAGGTTGGCTGAATGCATTGACCATGCACTCGACAGGTTTAGATTCTACTTCAACCAACCTCTCGAATGGTTGGCTTTTAGATTCAGTACTACTCGGACAGTACACTCTTCAGCATTGAACTCCTCGTGGGTTTGAGATTCCATCTTGTTGAACTACTCAAGAGGTTCCAGTTTATGCTGCAACCCAGTTCTACTGCTGCTTCAGCTCTTGACAGGTTGCATTGCTGCTTTGCTCGAGTCCCATTCTGCTGCAACTTTTTACACTTGAGATATGCTTTGAAATGTAGTTGAGAGATGTGCTAATCTACATGATAGCTTTTAGATGCAACTAGTTGGCAACTAGTGTGCACATTGCTTGTGGTTGTGATCTCTATAATGTGTAGCTATTGAAAATGATGAAACCCAAGGCTGTTCTAGTGTGCTGCTATTCAAAAGTGCACTTGTTGAAACTGTGAAAGTACTGAGTCACATGAGGTGCAGCTGCTGCTATGGCTTTTGAAAGTGCTGAATCACATGCACCAGCTGAAATCTTCTTCTACTCAAGTAAACAATAGGTAGCTGCAGGAGGCTCTTGGTTGACTCTAATCTCCTCTTCTTAGCACTTATTCATGGATGGCTGTATATTTATTGCTAAACTACAAAACAATATTAAAAACAACTATTAATTACTCTAAGTACTAACAAAAGCTAGGTTTAAGGGATAGAAAGTGGTATTAAATTAGTGATTAACACACCTCCAAACCTAATCTTTGCTAGTCCTCGAGCAAAGTGAAATTTAAAACAATTGACCTACAAAACATAATGCCACTTACGTATGGAGCACGAATGTATTTAGCACATGCATCAAACCTTTTAAACCCCTAGGTGATCCCTGGTGGAGGAGTGAAGTCTCCTGAGGGTTTTCAGTGAAGGTACCCACAAACTTCTCCAATAAAATAGTTAATATCTATGCAACAAGTCAAAACAGAGGCTAAAAAAAATAAAATTCATTCCACACCTTACTCATTCAATTTTGTAGAGGATTCCCAATAGTAAAATAGCAGTTTAATACTGAAATTTTGCTGTAATTCCTTCACCACCAATCAGCTCATGTCAAGGGTGTGGTGTGTGAAACTTAATGCAAAGCTCACCATCAATTTGAGAATTCTATTTTGATAATGCCTCAAACGAATTCAATTTCAGACCCATGTCTCACCAGGGCTCTCACTCTGAAATAAAATTAGAAGGTGTATTATTTCACACAGCTTAAGAGCAGTTACAACCCTTAAATAGGACTGCAAGCATGACCATAGGCATTACTCTAATTCTTGAAATCTTCTAACTCTTTTCACCATAGAATACACAACTCCTTATCTCCACATGACAACTCAATCAGTTTAAGATCAATAAGGTCTTTTTATTAGATTGTAATGTGGCTTATGAGTGAGGTTTATAAAGAATAAAGGGAAATGAAAGGATTCAAATTTGAGAAATCAGTAAGGTAAGGAGATGATTCATGACTTCACCTTCTTCATTTAAGCACAATTCCATCTTCTTTTTGAATTTTCAGAGTCGAAGTGATAAGTTTTTTCTCTTCTTTTTCAAAATCTCCAATGAAATGATTTCTCTTTCTCATTTTTATTTTGCTTTTTTGTTGTTCTTTTCCTTTTTTGTATGCTTTTCTTTTGTATTTTTCTCAATTTTTTTTTATGACCTGGAATGCCACATCTATACATTTGATACACAACTGCCTTTAAATGTGCTCTCTTCTCCTTCTACCAAATGTCAAATCAGCTCTACCTTCTTCAACTCCTTCACCTTTACCTTTTAAAATCTCAAGATGAGGGTCAGGCTGCATTAGGTCATGAGGTTTGGGTTTAAATTATCTAGTTTTTATCAAAGAAAAATTTAGATTTTTAAGGCTCAAATGGTGTGTATCAAGGGTAGTTCAAAGGTGGAAAATTTTAAGCTCAAACTGTCCAACGGATGGCCTTACTTCATTTCTTCAATGTCATGAGTACTGTCAAGCTGTTTTAACTTGGAGTGCAGAACTTCTAGTGAAAAAGAATAGATTCAATCAGTCCCTAGAGCAGAAAAAATTGCCAAAACACTCTTCAAAAGAAATTTTTACAGGCCCAAATCTCATTGGGTATGGTCTTCTATCAAATTCCTGGGGTATATCCTCATAATTTTCTCTCTTTTCAGGTTCACTAAGCACTAATTTGTGAAAAATTATTGACATTTATTTCATGAAAGTGTTAGAACTACAACACATTTCAGTTTTAAAAAGTTTTTAACTTCCTCTTTTTTTAAAAATCAGGTGAGAATTTACTTTTTTTTCAAATATTTCTTCCAACACTGCTGCACTAGCATTAACTATTCCATTGGCATACCCTGCCATACCCCCAAACCAAAGATGAATATTGTCCTCAATGTTTACATAGTGAGTAACTGGGGCAACAAGGCAAAAATAAGAAAGAAAATGAACAGCAAAATAAAAGCTATATGTAGTAAAGAAGAAAAAATAAAAGCTCAAAACTGAATATATGGACAGAAAAATAGAAAGAATGATATACAGATGAAAGAAACAAAAGCATATACCTGCAAAAACAGAAAAATAAAGTAAAAAATTGAATACAAATATACAAAAATGAAGAAAATTAGTCAAAATAGTACACACATTATCCTAAGAAAGAAAAACAAACAACATATAAACTATAAATAAAATTCCAAAAATAGAAAATCCTAAGACAATATCCTGCAATCAGTTGTGCTGAGTATGAGACTGAGCTAATTTATGTGTTGTTGATGTGTATGAATCAATATGAATTTCAAAGTAATGTTAGTATGAATGCACACATTTAAAAGCAGGATTCATACACAGCTGAGACCCATTAACAGTGAAAGATTTTTAAAGTGAATGAATTCAGAGGCTCCATTGAATTTTCAAGATAGAATATGATCCTCTGCTCATTAACTTTCATGATTCTTTCAAAATTTAAGAACCATGATCTCAACAGTTCCAGATGGGGGTATATGAATGACAGCAAAAGAAAGCAGCCCATCTATATTTGAATTTTTTTTTTTAATGTTTATATATATATATATATATATATATATATTTTATCAGTTGGGGCTCAACAATAGCCCTTATTTACTATTACTGAAGAATACAAACAATAATACTGAAAAAGACGTATGAAATTTATGGTTATATTTTCTTTTTATTTTTTATTTATTTTTATTATTGTACACAAAAAATAACAGCATGCTTAAATCTGAAACAGTAGTAAGGAACCATGTTGCCTTGTACTTCTGCACTTCTCTTTGGTTCAAAAACAACCTTGTCATCTGCTATCTTCTTTGAAAGAAGATTCACCCATTGTGTGCAGTCCCTTCAATTTATTTATTGGTTGGCTAGGGAGTCTGCCCTCTTCCCTTTTTGTCAAAGCATTAGAGAGATGACCAAGCTGGTCCTCAATTTTTTTGATACTCTGGCTATGGGAATGCACAGTTTGTGCTAAGGAGCTGAGGCTCTGTAATGAGGACAAAACCTGCCCTTCAAAGGAGGGTGTACTAGATTGGGGTTCTTGTGCAGACATATGATTTTGCTGGGCCTTTGGCTATTGGGACTGATGATTTGAGGAAAAACTTTGTTGGTACTGGGGTCTATGGGGTATTTCCTCCTGCTGCTGGGATTGAGGATGATTGTCTTGATTCCATCTAAGATTGGGGTGGTTCCTCCGTGGATACCCAACATGTTGCTGCTGTTGCTGCCCATAGGACTGAGCTGCAATGGCATGATCCATGACCAAATCAGGATAAAGACCAACAGAGGGACAATCCTGAATGGAGTGTGTGGGGGACTGGCATATCAGACATGCTTCCTGCACTTGTGCAACTAGTGATGGTTGCAACACACTCATCTGTTTATCAAATTGATGTGCCAAACTATTTATTTTCCTTTCTAGGTCATTACACACATTTAATTCAAACAATTTTCCTTAGGAAGTGGGGTCTCTTGTAATTCCAGCAGCTGGCTCAATATCAGATTTTGACAATGCCCCTTGCTGAGTTGAATTTTCACTAGTGACATCAAACAACTCCCATGCTTCCTCATCAGTCTTGTTAAGGTAAGTGTCACCACATGATTCATCCACCATGGATCTAGATTTAGAATCAATCCCTGATAGAAGCTTTGAACAGGCTGCCATCTAGGTATCTGATGGTGTGGACACTGCCTTAACAAATCTGTAAATCTCTCCCATGCCTCATGAAAATTTCCAGTTTGGCATTGAGCAAAAGAAGTGATTCTCTTCCTCAATTGACTTGTCTTGTGTATGGGAAAAAATTTAGCCAAAAAGTGGGTTTGCAAATCATTCCAAGATTGTATGCTATTTGCTGGGAGCGTAGAGAGCCAAGATCTAGCTTTATCCTTTAATGAAAAAGGAAATAGCCTCAATTTAGTTGCTTCCTCTTCCAAGCCAGCAATATTAAATGTAGTGCATAGGGCAAGAAACTCATCTACATGTTTATATGGGTCTTCCTTACTAAGCCCATGAAAAGATAGTAACATTTGAATGGTTGAGGATTTGATTTCATAGTTGCCTTAAACAACAGAGAATTGAATGCAAAAGGGGGAAGAATATGCCCCTAGTGCATAGTATTCCTTCAAGGTCTTTTGTTGCTCACCGATTACAAATGGCTCACAATTAACAAATGGTGTGTGTGGGGATGCCTAGGTCTAAGAACTCTCAATTTTAAGATCTAAAGGGACAATCTCGGGGTTGAGGGATCTTCTACCAAGCATACACACACAGCAGAACAGATTTCAGCAAACACAAAAACAAAAACAAAATTTACAGCAAAATTAAAAAAATAAACAACAATACAGTAGAACTGCTGAATTTAAAGAATTAGAAAAATGAAAATAAAAATCAAGGAGAAGGAAATGCAAACTCAGGCAGATCTTCTCTAGCTGCAATCCATTTGCTCCTCTTGTGGCTACTGCTCCAGAGCTGTAAAAATTCAACAACTGTAGCAGTACTTTATTCAAACAGCTACAAGGCAATGAAGAAAAACTCAGAAAAAGAAAAAAAATACTCATAAATACTGCAGTAGTAAAGTAGATTTTCTATACATGTACTGTAGTAGTCATTTATTCAAACAATTGGAATGCAATTTATAGATCTAAAAAAAAATATGATTTTCTTTAGTTTTTATTATATGTGTGGAAATAAAATCAAATAAAAGGAGTGATGAAAGAGATGAAAACAACACATCTAAAATATACAGACCTCCAAGATACATGCTCCTTTTATAGCAAGTGTTAAAAGTAAGAGTTTGTCCCACAGGGAGTAGTGATCCAAAACCTAATAGGTTGTATAGTAGACCTCTAGATCTGGCAATTCTAACTTAGTCTAAGAAAACAGGGAAAGGAAGAGAGTTTTTCGGGTGTCACTAGATCTAATTTACAAAACAGAAATATAAAACTAGATCTAAAAGATGAGGGAGATGAATGGTAAAATAAAATACAAAATGAGGAGAAATAAACAGCTAGGGACTGGTTCTTATTGCAAAACAGATCAAGACTTGTGGATTTGTAGCTGTCCTTCACTTGGGTACAAGCACAAGTGCAAGGTAGAAGAATCTAATTTAGACTAGAGGTTTGAATTGATCTTAAGGCTATGATCTATCCACTTCAATGGTCATAGATTATCCTAGGGATTTCCTTCAATCCAAGGGTATCAATTAGAATATTAAAATCACTACAGATGTTGTGGATGCAAGGCTACAAGCTCAGGCATCCACAGGAATATTAAACCTAGGAAAATCAGATGCTAATCAAGAGATTTAAAGGTTAAATGAATGGGCAATTCCCAAATACATAAATCCGATTGAGAAACTAATGGAACCAAATGATCTATTGATTGAATTGTACTTTTAAACCAACAATTTATTGAATCAAAATTACTTACAATAGATTGTTCTCAGATTTGTAGTCTGTGCATCAATCCACACATCTATACCGAATTCACAATTATAAATCAGATCTGAGCTACTACCTAGATCTAATCCAACAGGCTGGATTGGAGAAAGAAAGGGGAAAAGAAAAGAGAAAATAAAACTTAAAATTAAACCTAAATGAGTCAAGGAGAACTCAGAGAATTTCCTAGTTTCCTTGCTGAAGAATTACAACAAAGAGGATGCTTATTTATACATATGCATTGGTCCAAGTGCTTTGAGTTACAGCCAATCAAAGAAGAGGAATTGATTTCAGTTTATGCTAATCCATGTGCTTAGCATCCTAGCCAATAGAGAGAAGAGAGAGCTTAATTCTGTTATGCACAACTGAAATGTTTTGCTTCCCGCCAAGAATTTCTCCAATTAGTTTGAAAAATAGTTTGCACTTGTGCAGAGTTCTCTTGTGCTTTGGTGTTCTCAAAAATGCCCCTGTCGACCATTTATAGTTGCTAATTGAGTCCTAGGATAGTTCTACTACTATTATTACCAAAATAGCCCTCATATCTGTTGGTATTTGCTAAAAATAGTTGAGGCTTTAATGGAGTTCTCAAGAATATTCTTTTAGATCCATTGATGAAGGCTGACAGCTGGTGGAGAAGCTTCAGGTGTATTTTCAATAGGATGGTAGAACCATTCCACAGGATGAAGGTTTGCTGTAATGCACTCGATAAGTTGAAGACCTTGCTGCAGCTTACATGTCGAGAGGTAGCATGGGCTTCAGGTATGTATTCGAGCAGTTGGCTGGAAGATTCGAGAGGATGGATGAAGGATTTGATAGGTTGGCTGAACCTGTAAGCTAGAACTCAACAGGTTACTGTACCTGTTCAAGAGGATGGCCGAAGTGAAGTGCTCGAGAGGATGGGGGAAGAGTGTAGTTCATCTACTCGAGAGGATGGCCGAAGGTGCAGCCATCCATTCGAGAGGATGAGGCTTTAAGTCGACAGGTGCAGCAGTCTATCCTTTCGAGAGGTTGGGAGCTGGACTGCTCGATAGGCTGTCTAAGCTGCTGTTGTGTGCACTCGAAAGGTTTGGTATCCCTTCAATTCGAGAGGTTGCTTCAGCACCTTCTTCAATTCGATAGGTTGCTGAATAGAGAGATCAACAGGTTGGCTGAATGAATTGAGCATCCACTCGACAGGTTTAGTTTCTACTTTAGCCAACCTCTTGAATGGTTGGCTTTCAGATTCAGTACTGCTCGAATAGTACACTCTTCAGCATTGAACCCCCTGTGAGTTTGAGATTCCATCTTGCTGAACTGCTCAAGAGGTTCCAATTTATGTTGTAGCCTAGTTCTACTGCTGCTTCAACTCTTGACAGGTTGCATTGCTGCTTTGCTCAAGTTCCATTCTGCTACAGCTGCTTACACTTGAGATCTGCATTGAAATGCAGCTGAGAGATGTGCTAATCTACATGATAGCTTTGAGATGCAACAAGTGTGCAGCTAGTGTGCACATTGCTTGTGGCTGTGATCTCTATAATGTGTAGCTGCTGAAAATGATGAACCCTAAGGCTGTTCTAGTGTGCTGCTATTCAATGTGCACTTGTTTAAACTGTGAAAGTGCTGAGTCACATGAGGTGCAACGACTGCTATGGCTTTTGAAAGTGCTGAATCACATGCACCAGCTGAAATCTTCTTCTGCTCAAGTAAACAATAGGTAGCTGCAGGAGGCTCTTGGTTGACTCTAATCTCCTCTTCTTAGCACTTATTCATGGATGGCTGCATATTTATTACTAAACTACAAAGCAATATTAAAAACAGCTATTAATTACTCTAAGTACTAACAAAAGCTAGGTTTAAGGGATAGAAAGTGGTATTAAATTAGTGATTAACACACCCCCAAACCTAATCTTTGCTAGTCCTCGAGCAAAGTGAAATTTAAAATAATTGACCTACAAAACTTAATGCCACTTTCGTAGGGAGCACGGATGCATTTAGCACATGCACCAAGCCTTTTAAACCCTTAGGTGATCCCTAGTGGAGGAGTGAAGTCTCCTGAGGGTTTCCAGTGAAGGTACCCACAAACTTCTTCAATAAAATAGTTAATATCAGTGCAACAAGTCAAAACAGAGGTTAAAAAAATTAAATTCATTCCACACATTATTCATTCAAATTTTTAGAGGATTCTCAGCAGTAAAACAACAGTTTAATACTGAAATTTTGGTATAATTCCTTCACGACCAATCAGCTCATGTCAAGGGTGTGGTGTGTGAAAATTAATGCAAAGCTCACCATCAATTTGAGAATTCTATTTTGATAATGCCCCAAACAAATTCAATTTCAGACCTAAGTCTCACTAGGTCTGTCAATCATAAATAAAAATAGAAGGTGTATTATTTCACACAGCTTGAGCAGTTACAACCCTCAAATAGGACTGCAAGCATGAACATAGGCATTGCTCTAATTCTTGAAATCTTCTAACTATTTTCACCATAGATTACACAACTCCTTATCTCCACATAACAACTCAATCAATTTTAGATTAGTAAGGTCTTTTTATTGGGTTGTAATGTGGCTTATGGGTGAGGTTTATAAAGAATAAAGGGGAATGAAAGGATTCAAATTTGAGAAATCAGTAAGGTAAGGAGATGATTTATGACTTTGCCTTCTTCATTTCAGCACAATTTCTTCTTCTTTTTGAATTTTCAGAGCCAAAGTGATAAGTTTTTTATCTTCTTTTTCAAAATCTCCAATGAAATGACTTCTCTTACTCATTTTTGTTTTGCGTTTCTATTTTTCTTTTTCTTTTTGTATGCTTTTCTTTTATATTTTTCTCAAATTTTCTTTTTATGGGCTGGAATGCCACAACTATACATTTGATACACAACTGCCTTTAAATGTGCTTTCTTCTCTTTCTACCAAATGTCAAACCAACTCTACCTTCTTCAACTCCTTCAACTTTACCTTCTAAAATCTCTGGATGAGGGTCAGGCTGCATCAGGTCATGAGGTTTGGGTAAATTTGCTGGTTTTTATCAAAGAAAAACTTAAAATTTTAAGGCTAAAATGGTGTGTATCAAGGGCAGTTCAAAGGTGGGAAATTTTAAGCTCAAACTGTCCAACAGATGGCCTAACTTTATTTCTTCAATGTCATGAGTACTGTCAAGTTGTTTTAACTTGGAGTGCATAACTTCTAGTGAAAAAGAATAGATTCAATCAGTCCCTAGAGCAGAAAAAATTACCAAAACACTCTTCAAAAGAAATTTTTACAAACCCAAATCTCACTGGGTATGGTCTTCTATCAAATTCTTGGGGTATATCCTCACAATTTTCTCTCTTTTCAGGTTCACTAAGCACCAATTTGTTAAAAATTCTTGACATTTACTTCATGAAAGTGTTAGAACTATAACACATTTTAGTTTTAAAAAGTTTTTAATTTTCTCTTTTTTGAAAAATCAGGTGGGAATTCACTTTATTTTCAAATATTTTATCCAACACTGCTGCACTAGCATTAACTATTCCATTGGCACACCCTGCCATACCCCCAAACCTAAGATGAACATTGACCTCAATGTTTATACATTGAGTAACTAGGGGCAGCAGGGCAAAAACAAGTAAGGAAATGAACAGCAAAATAAAAGCTATATGCAGTAAAGAAGGAAAAATGAAAGCTCAAAACTGAATATATGGATAGAAAAATAGAAAAAATGATATACAAATGAAAGAAACAAAGCATATACCTGCAAAAATTTAAAAACAAAGTCAAAAACTGAATACAAACATACAAAAATGAAGAAAATAGTAAAAATAGTACACACATTATCCCAAGAAAGAAAAACAAATAGCATATAAACTAGAAACAAAATTCCTAAAACAGAAAATCCTAAGACAATATCTTACAATCAGTTGTGCTGAGTACGAGACTGAGGTGAGTTCTGTTTTGTTAATGTGTATGAATCAATATGAATTTCAAAGTAATGTTAGTATGAATGCACACATTTAAAAGCAGGATTCATACACAGCTGAGACCCATTAACAGTGAAAGATCTTGAAAGTGAATGAATTCAGAGGCTCCATTGAATTTTCAAGACAATATGATCCTCTGCTCATTAACTTTTATGATTCTTCCAAAATTTAAGAACCATGATCTTAACAGTTCCAGATGGGGGTATCTAAATGACAGCAAAAGAAAACAGTCCATCTAGATCTGATTTTTTTTTTTTAATGTTTATATATATATATATATTTATTTTTATTTTTTATTTGTTTTTTTATCAGTCGGGGCTCAACAATAGCCCTTATTTACTACTGCTAAAGAATACAAACAATAATGCTGAAAAAGAAGTCTGAAATTTGTGGTTATATTTTCTTTTTATTTTTTATTTGTTTTTATTGTTGTACACAAAAAATAACGACATGCTTAAATTTGAAATTGCAGTAAGGAACCATGTTACCTTGTCCTTCTGCACCTCTCTTTGGTTCAAAAATAACCTTGTCATCTGCTATCTTCTTTAAAGAAGATTCACCCATCATGTGCAGTCCCTTCGGATTATTTGTTGGTTGGTTGGGGAGTCTACCCTCTTCCCTTTCTGTCAAAGCATTGGAGAGATGACCAAGCTGGTCCTCAATCTTTTTGATACTCTGGCTGTGGGAATGCACAGTCTATACTAAGGAACTGAGGCTTTGTAATGAGGACAAAACCTGCCCTTCAAAAGAGGGTGTACTATATTTGGGTTCTTGTGCAGACATATGATTTTGCTGGGCCTTGGGCTGTTGGGACTAATGATTTGAGGAAAAATTTTGTTGGTACTGCTGGGGTCTATAGGGTATGATTGTCTTGATTCCATCTCAGATTAGGGTGGTTCCTCCATGGATACCCAACAGGTTGCTGCTATTGCTGCCCATAGGACTAAGCTGCATTGGCATGCTCCATGACCAAATCAGGAGAAAGACCAGTAGAGGGACAGTCTTGAATGGAGTGTGTGGGGGACTGGAATATCAGACATGCCTCCTGCACTTGTGCAGCTAGTAGTGGATGCAACATTAATTTATCAAATTGATGTGCCAAACTGTTTATTTTCCTCTCCAGGTCATTACACACATTTAATTCAAACAATTTTCTTTTGGAAGTGGGGTTATAATTCCAACAGCTGGCTCAATATCAGATTTTGACAAAGCCTCCTGCTGAGTTGAATTTTCACCAATGACATCAGACAACTCCCATGCTTCCTCATCAGTCTTGTTAAGGTAAGTGCCACCACATGATGCATCCACCATGGATCTAGATTTAGAATCAATACCCAGATAGAAGCTTTGAACAAGCTGCCATCTAGGTATCTGATGGTGTGGGCACTGCCTCAACAACTCTGTAAATCTCTCCCATGCCTCATGAAAATTTTCAGTTTGGGATTGAGCAAACGAAATGATGCTCTTCCTCAACTGACTTGTCTTGTGTATGGGAAAAAATTTAGCTAAAAAGTGGGTTTGCAAATCATTCCAAGATTGTATGCTATTTGCTGGGAGCGTAGAGAGCCAAGATCTAGCTTTATCCTTTAATGAAAAAGGAAATAGCCTTAATTTAGTTGTTTCCTCTCCCAGGCCAGCAATATTGAATGTAGTGCATAGGGCAAGGAACTCATCTACATATTTATATGGGTCTTCCTTACTAAGCCCATAAAAAGATGGTAACATTTGAATGGTTGAGGATTTGAATTCATAGTTACCTTGAACAGCAGGGAATTGAATGCAAAAGAGGGAAGAATATACCCCTGGTGCATAGTATTCCTTCAAGATCTTTTGTTGCTCACTCATTACAAATGGCTCACAATTAACAACAGGTGTGTGTGGGGGACGCCTAGGTTTAAGAAGTCTCTCAACTTCAAGATCTAAAGGGACAATCTCGAGGTTGAGGGATCTTCTACCAAGCATACACACATAGCAGAACAGATTTCAGCAAACACAAAAACAAAAATAAAATTTACAGCAAAATTAGAAAACCAAACAACAATACAACAGAACTGCTGAATTTAAAGAATTAGAAAATTGAAAATGAAAATCGAGGGGAAGGAAATGCAAACTCAGGCAGATCTTCTCCAGCTGCAATCCATTTTCTCCTCTTGTGGTTACTGCTCCAGATCTGTAAAAATTCAATAACTGCAGCAGTACTTTATTCAAATAGCTATAAGGCAATGAAGAAAAACTCAGAAAAAGAAAAAAATACTCAGAAATACTGCAGTAGTAAAACAGATTTTCTATACATGTACTGCAGTAGTTATTTATTCAAACAATTGGAATGCAATTTACAGATCTAAAATAAAATAGCAATAAAAACTAAAGAAAATCAGATCTATAAAAATAAAAACTCAGATCTACTAACTAGATCAAAACTCCTTGGCAGCGGTGCCAAAAACTTGTTGTGATATTTTAGGGTGCTGATTATTATTGTGTGTGGAAATAAAATTAAATAAAAGGAGTGATGAAAGAGATGAAAACAACACATCTAAAATATACAGACCTGTAAGATAAAGGACCCTGATTTGGCAATTCTAACCTAGTCTAAGAAAATAGGGAATGGAAGAGAGTTTTTCGGGTGGCACTAGATCTAATCTACAAAACAGAAATACAAAACTAGAACTAAAAGATGAGGGAGATGAATGGTAAAATAAAGTATAAAATGGGGAGAACTAGACAGCTAGGGACTGGTTCTTATTGCAAAACAGATCAAGACTTGTAGATTTGCAGTTGCCCTTCACTTGGCTACAAGCACAAGTGTAAGGTAGAAGAATCCAATTTAGACCAGAGGTTTGAATTGATCTTAAGGCTATGATTTGTCCACTTCAATGGGCACAGATCACCCTAGGGATTTCCTTCAATCCAAAGGCATCAATTAGAACATTAAAACTATTACAGATGCTGTGGATGCAAGGCTACAAGCTCAGGCATCCACAGGAATATTAAACTTAGGGAAATCAGATGGTAATCAAGAGATCTAAAGGTTAAATGAATGGGCAATTCTCAAATACATAAATACGATTGAGAATCTAATGGAACCAAAGGATCTATAAATTTAATTAAACTTTAAAACCAAAAATTTATTAAATCAAAATTACTTATAATAGATTGTTCTCAGATCTATAGTCTGTGCATCAATCCACACATCTTCATACCGAATCCACAATTACAAACCAGATCTAAGCTACTACCTAGATCTAATCCAACAGGCTAGATTAGAGAGAGAAGGGGAAAAAGAAAAGAGAAAATAAAACCTAAATGAGTCAAGGTGAACTCAGAGAAATTTCTAATTTCCTTGCTGAAGAATTACAACAAAGAGGTTGCTTATTTATACATATGCGTTGATCAAAGTGCTTTCAGTTGCAGCCAATCAGAGAAGAGGAATTGATTTTAGTTTATGCTAATCCATGTGCTTTGCATTCTAGCCAATCAGAGAGAAGAGAGAGCTTAATTCTGTTATGCACAGCTGAAATGGTTTGCTTCCTGCCAAGAATTGCTCCAATTAGTTTGAAAAATAGTTTGCACATGTGCATAGTTCTCTTGTGCTTTGTAGTTCTCAAAAATTCCCCTGCCGACCATTTATAATTGCTAATGGAGTCCCAAGATAGTTCTGCTACTGTTATTACCAAAACAACCCTCATATCTGTTGGTATTTGCTAAAAATAGTTGAGGCTTTAATGGAGTTCTCAAGAATATTCTTTTAGATCCATCGATGAAGGCTGACAGCTGATGGGACTTTGGTGGAGAAGCTTCAGGTGTATTTTCGATAGGATGGTAGAACCATTCGACAGGATGAAGGTCTGCTGTAATGCACTCAATAAGTTGAAGACCTTGCTGCAGCTTACATGTCGAGAGGTAGCATGGGCTTCAGGTATGTATTCGTGCAGTTGGCTGGATGATTCGAGAGGATGGATGAAGGATTCGATAGGTTGGCTAAAGCTGTAAGCTAGAACTTGACATGTTGCTGTACCTGTTCGAGAGAATGGCTAAACTGAAGTGCTCGAGAGGATGGGGGAAGATTGCAGTTCATCTAGTCGAGAGGATGACTAAAGGTGCAGCCATCCATTTGAGAGGATGAGGCTTTAAGTCGACCGGTGCAACAGTCTATCCTTGCGAGAGGTTGGGAGCTGGACTGCTCGATAGGATGTCTAAGCTGCTGTTGTGTGTACTCGATAGGTTTGGTATCCCTTCAATTCGAGAGGTTACTTCAACACCTTCTTCAATTCGATAGGTTGCTTAATAGAGAGCTTGACAGGTTGGAAGAAAGTGAAAATTGACATGTTGGCTAAATGCATTGAGCATCCACTCGACAGGTTTAGTTTCTACTTCAGCTAACCTCCTGAATGGTTGGATTTTTGATTCAGTTTTGCTCGAACAGTACACTCTTCAACATTGAACTCCTCGTGGGTTTGAGATTCCATCTTGTTGAACTGCTCAAGAGGTTCCAGTCTATGCTGCAGTCCAGTTCTACTACTGCTTCAGATCTTGACTGGTTACATTGCTGCTTTGCTTGAGTTCCATTCTGATGCAGCTGCTTACACTTGAGATTTGCATTGAAATGCAGCTGAGAGATGTGCTAATCTACATGATAGCTTTGAGATGAAACTAGTGTGCAGCTAATGTGCAAATTGCTTGTGGCTGTGATCTCTATAATGTGTAGCTGCTGAAAATGATGAACCCTAAGGCTATTCTAGTGTGCTGCTATTCAATGTGCACTTGTTTAAACTGTGAAAGTGCTGAGTCGCATGAGGTGCAGCTACTGCTATGGCTTTTGAAAGTGCTGAATCACATGCACCAGCTGAAATCTTCTTCTGCTCAAGAAAAAAATAGGTAGCTGCAGGAGGCTCTTGGTTGACTCTAATCTCCTCCTCTTAGCACTTATTCATGGATGGTTGCATATTTATTACTAAACTACAAAACAATATTAAAAATAGTTATTAATTACTCTAAGTACTAACAAAAGCTAGGTTTAAGGGATAGAAAGTGGTATTAAATAAGTGATTAATAGCGTGACGTCATTTAATTTCTTCTTTTAATAAATCCTTGATGGTTGGGGCCTCCTTGTCGGGAGGGACCTTCGTTAATTTTTCGATCGGGTGAGGCAACTCATAGAGTTGGGGCTTGCAGTTGTTAGAGTGTTCTTCAGGGTCATTTGCAGGTGGTTGGAAAGTTTTTTGTGGGTGAAGTTGGAGCGAAAACTGTTGAGAGGGACGGTAGTGTTGTAAAGGTAATGAGAGGACAAGGCAAAGGTAAAGCAAGAGGAGGAGGTGTGAAGGTGTGGGCCAAGGTTGACCTTTCCCTTGCATGGGGAGGTTTAGTTTTGTTTGAGTTTGCTTGTTTCATTTAATTTGCTCTTTGGGTTTATCGTGAGATTGTTTTAAAGTTTTGTTTATAATTTTTTGAGGAGGTTTAGTGTCAAAGGTTTGCCGTAGCGATTTTGTTGCCTATTGGTGTTCTGTGAAGGTTTTAATTGTGAGGTGTACGGAAATCTGGATCTTATGGTTAGCATCGATCTTAGTTATGATGTTAATTTTATGTTGTGGTGGGATTTGAGAGTTCTGCGATATATTAATTTGGATATTGATTGGGGTAGCAAGATTTAAGTCTGGTTTGATTTCGAGAGTTGGAACGATGATCGACTCCTTGATAGGCTTGGTGGTTGGCTCAAAGGTGAGTGGAGTTGGCGTTGTAGGGATAGGTTTGGTTTTAGTGATGGGTTTGTGTTCGATAATAGGCTCGAGTTTGATGATAGGTTTAGGTTTGACTATGGGTTCGGGTTTGATGATGGGTTCACCTTTGATGGGGGGTTCGAGCTTGTGGATGGGTGCAAGGTCGATGATAGGTTCAGGTCTAGGTTCGATGATTGGCTTAAGTTCAATGATAGGTTTGGTTTCATGTGCGATGACAGGTTCAAGTTCGATCATGGGTTCAGTTCGGTGAGAGGTTCATGTTCGAGGATAGGTTTATATTGGCCGATAGTTTGAGGCTTGATGTCAGGTTTGTGTTCAGTGATCAGTTTAGGTTTGATGATAGCTTCAAGTTGATGATAGGTTTGTTGATAAGTTTAGGTTCGAGGTTTAGTTTTGTAGTCGGTGGAATGGTAAGTTCGATAGTGGGTTTAAGTTCTTATTTTGGAGTTAAGGGGATGATGAGTTCGGTGGTGAGTTTTGTAGGGGTTGATTCATGAGTTGGTTCCGAAATTAACCCAACGAGCGATTCTGGAGTGGGTGGTTCAGAGGTCTGTTTGGTGACAGAGTCAGATTCGGGATTTCATTTTGAAGTTGGTGAGGTGACAAGTTCGGTAGTGAGTTTTGGCTTTGAAATGGATTTTGGTTCGAGAGCTAGTTCCGATGGTGGTGGGGTGAAGTGTTTGTTGTTGAGTTCAAAATTTAAAGCAAGTGTATGGATTGATTCAGGGACTAGTTTTGAGATTGGTGGGGCAATGTGTTTGACAATGTGTTTGGGTTCGTGAGATTGGTGGACGTTGATTTAGATGCAAGGGGGTTGACGGTTTTAGGAATGGACTCGGTTGGAGGTTTAGGCTCGAAGTTTAGCTTTGTGATTGGTTTAAGTATAAATGGTGTTGTATAATGTCGATTGATTGGCTCAAAGATTACTTCTAGAATCGGTTCGTGAGCTTGTTGGCGGGTAGTCTGCGCCACTGGTTTGGATGTCTGTTCAGGAAGTGTGAGGATTGATTTGTTTGTTGGTAGGTTGCCGGGTTCAAGGGTAGGTTGAGTTGGTTCGAAGAGAAGTGCGTTGAGGTTGGCGATGAGTTTTGTGATTGTTGAGTTAGCTTAGGGGTGGACTCAGTGATAGTTTGAATTTTAGTGATCTTGGTGACCGGTTCAGGGTAAAAGGTAATTTCACGTTTATAGGTACGCAGGATAGGGTTAGTTGGTTGTGGGTGAATGGTATGGATATGGTTAGAGGGAGGTTCAATCCTTCGGATCAGGCTAGCCGGGTCGAATGGGGCAGGAGTGAATTAGTGTGCGGTCTGGTATGCGAGTTGAGTTTGATCGAACATAGGGTTGTAGTAGGTGAGGTTAGTTTGCGTAGCATTGGAGAATTTGTTTTGGCTTTGGTCATGGTATAGGGGTTGTTGTTCATCATAGTGTGGATTCGTGCATTGGTTGGGGTATAGAGGTTGGTTTTGGTTGGAGTGTGAGTCCGTGTATTGGTAGTTTGTTTGGTTAGCATTGATTTGTCTGGGGCTCAGCGTTTCATCTAGGGTGTTTGTTCTAGGGTTGTTGGAAGAATGTTTTTCAGACATTAGTGTGGAGAGATTAAAGCTCCCATTCTTCAGGCGACACTTTATGCATAAAGCACGTTGATAGAGACTTGTAAAGTCGTGATAGTCGCTTAAGATGAGGGTGCCTTGGAGGGATTCTTGGGTATTGCCGATCATAATCTCTATTGCATCGTTTTCTTTTATTTGATTCCCTATTCGAGCAACGAGCCTCCTCCAGTGGTTAGCGAACATAGAAAGTCTTTGTCGTCCTCTTGTCTTGTGTGTATCAAGTCAGCGAGACTGACCTCTTCATGAATCAGGTGTTGGTATTGGTTTAGGAATCTGTCAGCTAAGTCTTCATAGGTTTCGATTTCAGCTAGAGGTACAGTTGTGAACCAGTCAAGGACTTCTCCTTCCAGAGACCTCTGAAAGTAGTGAATGAGAAGGCCTTGGTTATTGCGTATGGGTCAACAGTCATTGCAAAATAGGGCCAAGTGGTGTTTCAGATTGCCTGTACCGTTGTATTTGTTAAATTTTGGTGGCTTAAAGCGAGCAGGTATGGTAAAGTTAGTGTCCCGATGAATTTGTCAAATCCGAAGGACTGTCTTGAGCGTTCCCTCTTAGCCATGTAGTCATCTAGAAGTCGAGGGAGGTCATCTATGTTTATGGTGGTTTCGTCTTTTGAGGTCTCGGGGGAGGGTTGTCTTTGGTGGTAGTCGTTATAGCGGATGTGAGGGGTGTATGTGTTATGTGTCGGAGGAGTCGGAGTACGTGGAGGAGTCGGTGCCCTTTCCTCTTGTTGACTTCTCGGGGTAACTCGTCATTCATCCCTCAGCCTCTGGTCCATTGCGGCTTCGTATTTTTCGGCCAGGGATTGTCGTAGGGCATCAGCTTCTCCTCCCTTCCTTAACTTATTAACAGTGAGGTCCAGAATTTGGCTGGCAGTGTACCTTTGTCTACTATCATCTCCGTTTCAGTTGCTGTGGAGCAAAGGGGTATTTTTCGCTCTCACTAACCATGTTTACCCGGGCACGACGCTGGATTATCCATGGAGATGGCCTAACGTTATACTCAGGGTCAAGGATCCAAATTTTGGTTTCGGGCTTGACCAAAACCAAAAATTTGAACTGAAATTTTAGCCGAAAATAAAAAATTTGGTCGAAATTTCGAACGAAATTTTGGCCAAAATTTTGATCCTTGCTCAAGGTCGCTATGGGAGCCCCATGAGGATGGGTCAATATTATTAAAGTTCGACATTTTAAAATAGTTTTATTTTTTTATTTTTTATTTATTTTTATAATATTATTATATATTTTTTTATTTTCGAAAAGCTAGGTATACAGTGTGAGTGTGTGTAAAAAGTGATAGAATAAAGTGGAAATAAAAACAAAATTAAATAAAGAGAAAAAAATAAAGACCAAATTAATTAAATCGGGGCAACCCTAGGGAAAAGAGTCCCATCGCGATTGCCAGTATGTTGGTATGCACTTTTTCTAGGTCCCTTTTGGGTCCTAAAATAAGTGGCCCAATTCAGTCCGAGTGGACTTTGGCTAAGGGCGATGGAGTAATAAACTAAGATATATTAAATTATTGAAATTAAAGAGACGAATATTAAATGGAGGCTACCTGTGTTGATGCAATCGCCAGCTGCAGATATTTAAAGAACCTGCAACACGTCACTGATCACGCTTTAAGAAGAGGGGGGCTTGCAGGCTGAACTCCTTTACTGAACGTCGATCGGCCAACTTCAGCAGCTATGAGTTGTTTGATTTCCTATTCCTGATGGGATTCTAATTAACTTAGCTTACTAGTCCTACTGGGAGTCTAACTAATCTGGTCTCCTAATCCTACTCTGATTCTAACTAAGAAAAATGGAGTGGTGGTCCATTATGCTAAGGAGGATCGACCCCGTTCTCGGGTACCCTCCATAACCTCCCTTGGGCAAATCGGGTGGCTAAGGATTATTTTGTAAATATTGAAGATTAAAAATTAAATTTGAACTTAGAATTGAGAATTAAGAATAAAAAATCGAGATCGAGAATTAAGAATTTAGAACTAGAACGACGAATTTGAGCTAGCATTAAGAACTAGAGGGTGAATTAAGAACTAGAAAGAAAATTAGGAACTAGAAAGAAAATTAAGAGCTAGGATCTAGAACTTAAGAATTAAGAACTAGAACTAGAATTTAAGAACTAGAAACTAGAACTAGAATTTAGAAAGTAAAACTAAAAAAACTAAAGAGAGATTACCGAACCTAAGCGCCGCAGAGGGAGAAACTCGAGCTCCCTGGGAAAGGCCTGAGCTCGAGAGAGAAGAGATCTCTATGAAAATTGTTTGTTGTTGGTCAAGGTAGGGAGGTCTATTTATAGGTATTCGAGTAATTACGCGCCCTGTGGGAGGTGCGTAATTAGCCGGTCAGATCTAATCACGCACCCTATACAACAGGTTTAATTTGATTACACGCCCTGTTCGGCGCGCTTAATCACTTTGAGCCGGTCACAGACTCAGTGAGTGCCCGACTTACTGGCTTAGTCGGGAGTCCTAGTTCCAACTCACTTGAAACTAATGATGCGCTCGATGGGGTCGTGCAATCCAATTAAGTGCCCACGTACATGCACTTAATATGGGAGTTTGGGCGGTCTTGGGAATTTGATATCAGGTCCAACTGGGGACCAATTGTGCGTGGGTGGTGGAGCGTGCAATCAATTGCGCGCGTTGAATAGAGCGCGAAATTGGGTCTTCAGGCGATCTACAGAAGGTGGAAGCCTAGTCAAGTGGGACTAATTGCGCACCACAAGTGTTGTGCACAATCGAATTACACGCCCTGAAGCAGGCGCTTGATTCAAGCTTAAGGCGGTCCACGGGAAGAGCGAATCTGGTCCAAGTTGAACCAATTGCGCACAAATGTCTAGGCATGCAATCAAATTGCGCATGGCCGTTAGGACGTGTAATTCGGATCCTTCCCCGGGCTAAGTCGGGTCTGAACCACATGGCAATTTTTCAGCCTGAGATCAATCATATACTATTTTTTCAGTACATAGTCTGGTCTTTAGGGTTTTAAGGTCTTTAGAGAAGGTCCGTCCTTTTCTGGAGATTGTGGGCAAGGCAAGGTCAAAGGTTGATCGAACAAGTTTGTATACTCCGAGATGGCGACATTGGGGTGTCTACAAATACTTTCCTGATTTGTCTCACGATGAGGCTTGGTTGCTATTATTTCATGGTGGTCATGCGATGGGACATAAGAGAGTTCCTTCTCCTCTTCTGTTTCTATGGTGGCGGGGTTTGGTAGTTGTTGCATGATGAGATGTGTTGATTGTCAAGATGGGATATTTGGGGGGGGGGTCAGATTTACTACCTGCTTCTTCATGATGGGACATTGGTGAACCTCCTTTTCTGGTTTATTGAATTTTGGGTTTAGTATAGTGATGGTGTAGGTACTTTATCGTGATGGGACTTTTGATGTTTGCGATGGGATGAGAGGGTTCGTTTCTTTTTATTTAGCAGATCTTGGGTTGTGCAATGGGGTTAGGTTATAGCCACGTCGCGGCAGAACTTTGTCTTTAGTGTTAAGGTGCGACGAAGTTTTGATGGTGGTGTGGTTGTGGGCATATGGTGGGGTAGCGTCGTGATGGGACAGGAGGGCGTGGCAATGAGTTTTGGGTGTTGGGATAGCGTTGGTTATGTGTGCATCTTGTTGCGATGAGACATGTTATTTGTGAAGGTGTGTGATGGGATGTCGGCAGCCTCCTCTCTGGTTGACGTGTGGGGTCATGCGATGGGGCAAGGGAGAGTGATTTCGGTTGTGGAGGGATAGGTGGTGGGTGTGCAATGGGACTTTGTTCATCTTATGGATGCTTTGTCCTTGTTTGGGTGTCATTATCGCATTGCGATGGGATTTTTTTTATTGTTTATTATTTTTTGAGGTCCTAGAGATCTGATTGTGACAGGGCATCGAGAGATGTCTTGAATTTTGGGTTGTATGGTAGGTTTCATGTTTTTGTTTTGGGTTGTATGTTAAGGAGGTATGCCTCCGATGACACCTGTAAGAATTTTTGCTATATATAAAATGGTATTTTTTGTTTTTTGTGTTTGTTCGTATTTATTGTTGTGTGTTTTTTGGGTTGTGTCGGAGGGCGAATGGGTAGTAGTAGGATAGTGCGGGGGTATATGCTTATTTTTTTGGTGTATGTTGCGTGTATCTTTGTTGTCTTTTGGATGTTTAACATGTTTATTTTTGGGCTCTGTGGTGAAAAAGTAAGACTTACATTGAAAAATTAAAAAAATGCCCCAATTTGGGGTGTCAGTTTCATGAACTGATTATTGCTATCAAGGTGCTAGTGCTTAAAAAAAATGCCCCAATATCAAGTGACTGTGGGACTTTTATCGATCTCGTAGATATCCTGGAGTGTACTTATAATGATCCCATGTTGGGAAGTAGTTTGATTATTTTAGCCACATGTCGGGCTTGATTTTGTGAGTATTGAACAATCATCATGTATGAGTGATTGCATCAGTCATCATTCATGAATTTTCGGTTTTATTTTTGAAGGGATTTTGAAAATTATTTTACTCACTGTCTGAAAAGAAAATAAAGAGGGGAAGGGGAGGTAAGGTTTATTGATATGGGGATGGCTTCTCATTTAACTGATTTTTGAAATATTAGTCAACTACTTTCTTCTCGGGTGGATAATGTGGTGCCATAATTGAGCTCTCTGTCATAATCCAACACCATCAAATCATCAAATTCTATGGTTAGTAGGAGTTGTGTCTTCCTTCTGCCACCGTACGACGACATCTAGTAGTGTGGAGATTTCAGGGATGCCCTCGCAGTTTTGCTTATGCCTCCCTAGTGGAGAATACTAGGGGTGCCCTCACAGTTCCACTTATGCTTCCGTGAATTCATTGACTGTTCATTTATCGCATGCTCTCTCTCGATTGTGTATCTTTTCTATTTTGAAATAACCTGCTAACGCAAGAATTATGAGGTTTGATGGAACCTTACATTTTTATTTTTTTTCTGCTCTAACATCAACTCCAATGGCTGGAAGGGTGTATGAGAATCCAGAGCTTTCTATATTTCAAAAAGAGAGTTTCATGATCTACTAGTCAATGAGTCAGATGATTCCCAAAATAGTTTAAAAAATAATGACCAACAACTGGCGAATGCCTTGTAATGACTACGAGGATGATAAGTATGTGTGTGCGCCTGTTTAGGCTACGAGATATGATGATCGGGCTTGGGGTAGCATTCTAGGGTTTAGGAAGTCCTTCCCTTATAGCTGTTTCCTGAGCATGTGGCCAGAATAATATAAATACTTCCCTTGTGGGTTTTGATTTCCTTCAGGCGAGGCAGTTGTGTAGGCATTGTTTCTTAGCACTAGCTCCTCGATTTCGAGTTCTCACTCGAGTATGAGTTATGATATATTTTTGTATATATTTTTTTGGTTTCCACATATATATATATATATATATATTTATACTTTTTATGTATTTTTTATGTTATGGTATAATATTAGTTCCTTAAGCGGAGACTAACACAGAAGGTTAGATGGATGGAGTGATAGTTGGGTGATCTGTTTAGGGGCCCTCGATCATGCTCTATCTGATCGATTTGAGATGAGAGAGAAGTCTATGCAACCGTGGACCTTGCGGGTCTGTCGTGACGATGCGCTCTATCTAAATAATAATGGTGTGACAGCCCAAATTTCTGCACCCGAAAACCCATGCCGTCAGATCGGCCATTAAAGCCAACCCACATATACAAACGGAATACTTGGCACATCCACACACAAAGTGAAAACAAAGTAGAAAGTCTAACTAAACAGATTGAATCATCATAAAGAAAATAAATATCCATTTCTGTAAAATGATGAAACTAAACAAGGTAATCCAAAACACAGTTCTAATCCCATGCCAATCACATGAGCAAAAGTACCGAACCGAACCATCAGTGACAACCAACAAGTCACCTAAAGATGGTTCACCAAAAAGTTATAGTGTCACATAATTACATCATTTCTAAGATATATTGGCCAGACGTACCAAGCCTTACAAAACACTCTCAAAATACGCAGCGATGTGTGCTAAAAGAAATCCTCGGGAGGAGGCTCAGTCTCCTCTAAAGGCACGTACTTGGAATCCTCATTTTCTTGGTCCTCAGTGCCAATATCCTCACCTGTACCTGTGACGTATAGTCGAGAGATGAGCTACATCTAAGCTCAATAGGAAAAAAGAAATAACATGTATATATTTCACATCACGCACATATTTCATGACATAACTCAAAGCATATTTGACTTGATGAAAATCACAAAGTTATAAGCATTTAAATGGACATAAAGAATAATTGATGCATATTTCAGAGTCGCATTTATCATAATTTCAAATGCTTGTTCTTATTTCACAAAACTTAAAATAATCACTTAAATAGTCCCTCGAAAATCTATAGCATCGAGCCCCCAATGAAATACCCGCTATCGTCGTTCACATGAATCATTTGCATAAAATGCCCAAGCTCCTTCGACTAGGAGACTTGTGCCGAACAAAGTGTTTTCATAGATTGGAAACCTAAGAACGGATATCCCGCCGTACCGGAGCATAATTTGTACGGATATCCCGCCATACCGGTCATGGATATCCCGCTGTGTCGATCACAGATATCCCGCCGTGTCGGTTGGGTGTTCACACATAAACCTTAAATCAAAGTGCTAAGTCTATATATAGTTATTCACTGTGAGTTTGTGATAATTATAATAATTCAAGGTTTCCAAGGGTTTCATACACATTTTTATTCACAAACGTTTGATGTCTCACACATAATTACATATCTTTTCTATTTTAGTGAACATACTTGTGAAGTTCACATGTTCGAAAGCTTATGTAAGAAACTCATGTTGTTACGAAGACAAATCGGAAAACACACACATATTATTATCACATCACTAAAGACATGCTTGTTGTATTTAGATACACATGTTAAGGAGTTTCCCCTACCTCGACGAGAAGCTAAAATGAATCTGTCTTGATCTAGCTAGCCTCTCACACACGTGACCATATTCATACCTAAACGACATACAAATCATAGCCCACACATCAGAGATGACGTAAAACATGAAGACGTAAAGCTTCCCCAAATTCCTCAAGACAAATTGAAATAAAATTCTGAATCTGGCCAAACTGATCGGTCGATTCCAAACCGATCGGTCGGTTTCCCCAAATCACTCGTTCGGTTCCAAACCGATCGAACGGTTTACTCACTTAGAAACTAAACCTTTTCTTAGGTGCCACATTCCGATCGATCGATTTCAAACCGCTCGATCGGTTTCTCCAAATCGATCGAACGGAATTAATTCTGATTGATCAGTTTCTTCAGAAACCACACTCTTCCTTCTCTTTGACAAAACCGATCGAACGGTCACTTATTTTGATCGGTCAGTTTGTCAAACTCAGCACACTCACAGGCTTTAACTTCTTAAATTTTTTTTCTTAATTACTTATCTTCTAAACTTCTAATTCTCTTTCACATACATATACAAAGACTAACATAACTGAAAAATACAACTTCTTATAAATTTCTTACCTTAAATCAATCGATTCTTCAATTCACGTGCTCAAACACTGCTAGGTCTTCATAATTGGAGCTTCGGATTCTTCGTGATCCCAAATCCGCAATCTCACGCACAAATCCTAATTCCTCGCACACATGATCACACACATTCAAAGCTTACGTCCTTTCTCTCTCTCTTAATAACTCTACAACAACCAAAGCAAGAGAATTTATTTCTCTCACATTTGTCTTTTATACTTAAAGTCTCTTTCACAAGTGTTGAACACATACACCGTACTTCGGTGTACGCTACCTCATTAATAGTTCATACACACATTCTTCTTTTCTTTCTCATTCACATCTAATTTAACTTAACCCACATTTAAAATTTTAACATTTCATCTTATCCTGTGTGTGACTAGTCAAGCACGGACATCGAGGCTTACTGTTCATAGGTCTAAAATTTTTATGATTTTACATTCCCCTCCTTAGGAATTTTCATCCTCAAAAATTGACTAAGGGTCCCCTGGTTTCGGTAGTGATATGTCATTCCCTATGGAGTCAAGCACTCCCAATCACAAGATATCTAATAATCAAAGTTTCCTCCTGTTAGAGAATCCAATCTGTTAACGAGGACTCATGAAGTCATAACTTATATAAAATGCTAGCTGAGGCTAAACCCACACCTAATTAACAACAAACACATCCCACAGATCATGATGGTATGCACCATCCCATGTTGAAATAATGCGGTTTAATTTAAGTCAACTTTCGTACCTGCATGAAAATGCATTCATAATGAGCATATCATTTACAAAGATCATATGCAATTTCATGCATTTCGCAGAAAGTAAAATTGACCATTCAATCACCTCCAAAAAGTTATATACATCATCAGGTGGCAATCATGCTACAATAGTTCGAAAGGATTTAAAGCAGTGGCAACCATGCCACAATAGTTTTAAAGGACCTATGTCCTATTTTCACCTGTTTTAATTATAATTTCTCAAAAAGTAATATTCTAAACACCAAAAAGAAAACCAGATAATCCACAACTCTCGCTCATGCTGCGGCATCGCCAGGCTGGTCCTCATCCTCTTCGTGTCCGCCTGCACCAGAACCAGACGCCTCCGGAATCCACGCTTGAACTGCCGCCATGCACTGTAGGTAATCTGTCGGGTACATGAAGCGCATCACCTCGGCATGCAAGGCGTCATAATAGTCTAGCCGGCGGTTCATCCTACGATTGTTCTCAGCCATTTGACATGTGTTTCAGTCAACAGCGTGTAAACATTGGCAATGGGAGGCATAAGAGCACTCGAGTGTGGTGGGGGTGTACAGGTCTGAGTTCGCTACTGAGGTGGTACTGTAGCAGCCGGTTCATCTTGAACTGGTGCTTCATGATCAGGTTGTTCTTGGTCTTGTGGCTCAGGTGGCGCTTGCACTTCATCGCGCCGTCTCTTTATCAATCCGTTGTAGGTTTTGTTCCATTCCTTGATAGTACTATAGGGTTTCACGTTATCGGTCCGTCTCGGTTCATTCTTTGAAAGTGTATACATCTCACCACCGACATAGTCTTCAATCATAATGGAAATAAGATGGGCATAGGGTATGTCGTCATTGGGTTTCGCTGCCCCTCTAGCATCTTCTTCCTAGTGTATTTCATACCCTCAAAAATGAGTTTTGGCGCACAAAACCATCGGCCAGTAAACGCAGAAAGTAAAGCCATTTGAAGCTCTCCTACTCTCTCCGTCTTATGTTGCAACGGGTACAAATTACACTTGAATAGTGTATCGAGCATCCATAGCTTGCGCGGTAAATCTACTTACTTGACTGCTGTACCAGACCTGAACCTGCCCTGGGTCATTTGTTCTGCGACAATTCTATAGTCCATAGGCATTGGAAAAGGTTCTACCAATTCAATTCCATCCCCAAACTTCTCATAGCATTCCATGGCATTGAAAACATCAGAATAGGTGAACTCGCAATTCTTATTATCTATTTTGGTGCAAAGAGTCCTCGGTTTTATACTGTCATGCATATTTTGGTAAAATAACCTCACAAGATGAGGATAATAGTACTCATTAAAGGGTTGGAGTACACCCTCCAAACCAGCCCTAGTAAGATGTCTAAAAGCCCAATGCATTTCCTCACACTTCACAAATAACTTCTTATCAATTATCCATTCGGGTTCAAAGTCCTTCTCAGCCCATCACTCATTGGGTTGCTCACATCGTTGAGGTGGTGGCTATGGCACCGACTGTTGGGGTGGTCAAGGTATTGATGGTTGTGGTGGTTGTGATTGCGACAAACCCGGTCGTGATGATGGTTGCTTTGATGTTTGTCGAGTTTTGGGTGCCATTACAACCATAACAAATCACAAGGACTAGGGTTTTTCAAACAAACTAAGAGAAACTAGGGTATAATAGAGAAATAAAAATTTCAATCTCTAAAAGTGCAGGGTTTACCTTTTAAAGAAATGGGGTCTCATCCTTGTGAAGATTCGAACTCCAAAAGGCTTTGAATCGGAGTCTAGATGTCGCCCAAATCAAAATACAAGAAAAACCCAAAAAGAAGTCTCAGCTTCTAAAATTTTTGAACTAAAAATGCACGTCCTCTATACATATATATCAAAATCGATCAAATGGTTTTGAAATCTTTCGATTAGTTTTGCTCATAAATGCACTGATTGACAAATTCAATCGAACGATTTTCATATTTCGATCGAGTGGTCACTTATTTCGATTGAACGATTTTCACATTTCATTCTATTAGTCCAAATTTGGCTCACCGTCAGGTGATTTCGATCGAATGATTTTCACCTTTGATCGAATGGTTTTCATAGACAAACTGGGTCTCACCTTCTGTCAAATTGATTGAACGATTTTAGGTTTCGATCGAATGGTTTGATAGAAAACAGAAAACCTTCTGCTTTCATTCAACTTTATTACATTCTTCAATTTCTACTCAATTGATCTTAATATGTTCATCAATTTACAACTTTGTAGTAATTCTCACATTCATTATCTTAAAAGAAATTACAAAATTACAACTTGTCTCAACTCTCACTAAACAACTGAGGGTATTGCTCCTTAATCTCCACTTCGTGCTCCCAAGTGGCCTCCTCAGCTGGATGATTCTTCCACTTGACAACCACTAACGGGATGTTCTTTGTACGCAATATTTGCTCCTTCCGATCAAGTATTTGAATAGACTCATCTATCATCAGCATATTTTCATACAGCTCGATAGGTTTATCGTCCAAAACATGAGTCGGATCTTTCACATATTTTCTGAGCATGGATATGTGAAATACATTATGTATCCAATCAAATAGTGGAGGTAACCCAATTCTATAGGCTACTTCACCAACTCTGCCTAAAACCTCAAAGGGTCCAATGTAGTGTGGGCTTAACATTTCCCGCATTCCAAATCTAATGACACCCTTCATGGGCGAGATCTTAACGAATACATGATCTCCAACATGAAAATCTACACTTCTTCTCTGAATATCGACATAACTCTTCTATCTGCTATGAGCGGAATTGATTCTTTCTCTTATCACACGAACGATCTCGACATTGCTTTCAAGTATTTTCGGACCCAATACAAACTTTTCTCCGATCTCCTTCCAATTGACCGATGATCTACATCGCCGTTCATATAGGGCCTCATACGGTGCCATACCAAAGCTCATCTGGAAACTATTGTTATATGCAAATTCGATCAATGGTAAATGCTGATCCCATGATCCATGAAAATCAAACATACATTCTCTGAGCATATCTTTGATGATCTGATTCACCCGCTCTGTTTGTCCGTCCGTTTGTGGTGAAATGCCAAGCTGAAATCTAATCGTGTACCCATACTCTCTTGAAATCTTTTCCAAAACGTTGAAGTGTATAAAGGGTCATGATCCGAAATGATACTTACTGAAATACCCGTTGGTTACTTTCTAGAGTGCTGTCGTATTATTGGTGAGAAAATAGTGGTGAATAAAAATAAATCAAAAGTATAGAGATGGAAATTGGTTAAAATAGCAAGTCTGAAATACACAGCCTGCAAGATACAGGGCTGTTGTAACAAATTTTGAGTAAGAGTTTGTCCCATTGAGAAATTAATCTAAAATCCAAAATGGGTTATATTAGTAGGCCTCCAGATCTGGCTACAGATCTAACAATTCTAGAGAAAGGTAGTTGGGTGTCACAACTACACTAAATTAACACTAAAGAAAGAGAAATGAAGTGCATTCCTATCTTAAAGAAAGGGTTATGAAGAAGGTGGTGATGGTGTGTGCTAAAATAAAGATAAAATGATGGGAAGTAAACAGTTAAGCTAAGGTTAAATCAGAAATATAACTCAAAGTTAGGGCTGTCTCTACAGCAATCCCTCAGATGGCTACAAGCACATCTATAAGGAAGATGTATCTAACTCAACCCTTATAGTTTGACTTGGTCTCTTAAGGCTATAACCTGTCCACTTCAATGGTCACATGCTATCTAATAGAGAGGATCAAACCACATGAACTAAATTAAAAAACCAATCTGATCCAATGGAATAGACTGATCTTAAGGCTATAACCTGTCCACTTGAATGGTCATAAATTATCCAATAGATATCCTCCACCCAATGGATCAAATCAGAACATTAGAACTATTGCAGACACCATGTATGCCTGGCTACAAGCTCAGGCATCCATGGGAGCAAATAGTTCTTGAAAAACCAGTGGAGACCATAGTAGTTCAAAAGCTATTTGGAGACCTTAAATGCAGCTGGCCATTGTTATAAAAGGCATGCAATGACTCAGCTCACTAGTCTGTAATCTCTACAAAGAACAGATCTAATATCTGATGTTGGTCATGTCTAACAGAGGAGAGCTTGTTCTTGCATCAACCTCTCACAAGGCTACAAGCTCAAGTGCAGAGGAGGAGAATCCTTCTCAAATCTGTGTCTTGGAATCACCCTAGGGCTATAGTCTGTCCACTTAAATGGTCACAGGCTATCCACACCACAGAGGATTGAGATAGAACATATAAATTGCTGCTACCACCATGGTCCCAGGGCTACAAGCTCAAGCTCTCATGGGCATTTCAAATCAGCTCAAGTCCTAATTGTATGGCATAGAGTCAACAAAACTATGGACAAATAGGCAATAAAAGATTGAATAAACATTGAAAATACAAATTTCATTGCTCAACACAATACTTACAATGAGATTTCTCAAGGTAGCAGCCTAGTGCAAAATAGCACATCAATTACTCCCAATGTTCACAAGACCCATTACAAAATTGATGAAACTAAATCTAATTACTTACAAAGGATATAGCTAGCAATTGCTGGGCTAAGAGAGAAGAGAATGGAAAAAGAGGTGACCAAACCCTAACCCTAGTCTGCTCGAGCTCACAGCTGACAGAGGTTGAAGGAGAGATAAAAAATTCTAAGTTAAAAATACAGCTTATATACTCAGTCCTTAATGCCGTCTCTAAGAGAAGATTAAACCCTAATTTTCTAGCAGATGTGACATTATTACAACCCTTGGATGCCTTGGGATGTGTGCCTCGAGATCAGGGCCTCGGGAAGTGTGCCCTAGAGTTG
Organism: Chloranthus sessilifolius; assembly: GCA_021018995.1. Lineage (NCBI taxonomy): Eukaryota > Viridiplantae > Streptophyta > Magnoliopsida > Chloranthales > Chloranthaceae > Chloranthus > Chloranthus sessilifolius. The sequence goes on along the minus strand of CM037590.1, from coordinate 120,394,283 downwards.
GGAAAATCTTTAAAAGGTCCCTGGATATGCAACGAGAAGTGAAGAGCCCAAACTTCGTGGGGCTGCCTTTGGCTCATTAATTCACTCGCGCGATTTGCAGACTGGTCGCGAGGTAGCAATTGGTTTGGAAAGTTCCTTTCTCATGCAGAAGGTCTTTAAATAGCCACATAGTTGCTTTGACCAGAGATGCACTCGCGAGGATGAGTTGCACTGATTTGGCTACACTCGCGCAGTGGAGTTTCAGGTACCTTCTGTCGTGAGGTTCTCACATAGATGATTTCACATTTCGCTCGGCTTCTCTTGTAATGAGTAGAACAGCTCGCTAGGTAAAGTGTTATGCTTTGATGTGCACGAGAGTGTTTCTGGAGCTCTCTCTCCTCTTGAGCTACGCGAGAACTTCACAAATTTGCAATTCTTTGTGCCAATTGGCCTTGCGAGATAGTGCGTGCGACAGATATGAGATCTATTCCTCGCGAGAGCTTCGCTAGCTAGATTTCTGAAGGCTTAGTGCGCGAGAGCTTCACGAGGACCTTGAGTATTGATTGCAGCTGAAGCGCACGACTACTGTGTGAGGGAATGCTCTGGGACAATCCCTTCACTGAGCTGCGTGACTTCTTCGTGAGTTCCCTTATGCTGCTTGTAATATTTGCGCGAGGAAGCTATGCTGCAGACTTAAACAACGTGAGGCAGCATTTCTACTGTGCGAGAAAACATCTATCTGCTTCTCTGCTATGCAGCTACTACTGTTGCACATTTCTCCACTAACATCCACACTTCTCTCATATGCTACACTTCCTTAGTCCATCATGACATGCAAACTAGTTACCATGGTGTGTACCACCATGGTGTTCCATCATTCTTTGGCTCAGCAGTCACAGTTGACTTAAATTCTCTCTCATTTTGGCACCAAAGGTATGGACTTTGCATTAAGCTGCACAAATTATTACTAACTACAAAACAAGCTAAATAAAGAGTTATTAGTTAGCTTCAAGGTGTAGTAAAGGCTAGGTTAAGAGGAGAAAAGTGGTACTTTTCAGTGAATAACACACCCCCAAACCTAATCTTTGCTAGTCCTCGAGCAAAGCAAAATTTAAATAATTATTCTAAGAATGTAAATGTCACTTTCGTAGGGAGCACAAATGCATTTAGCTTATGCATCAAGCCTTTTAAATCCCTAGGTGGCCCCTAGTGGAGGAATGAAGTCTCCTAAGGGTTTTCAGTGAAGGTACCCACAAACTTTTCAATGAAAACAGCTAACAAAAGTGCAACATCACCAAATTAGTATTCAAAAATCAGAGCATCAGTCCACCCTTGATTCTTTTCAAAAAGTGAGGATTTTAACAAATGAAATGCACAGACCTTTTAACATAAAGACTCTTGCATGTATGCACATCATTTCCAATCATCTTGCAACAAGAAAAAAAATAGCAAATGCATGTCAGCACTGAGCTCACATCAATTCAAAAATTAGGTTTACGCAATGTCCAATGCATTCAATGTCAAACCCAATGCTTACCAGGGCAGTCTCTCACAAAAAACTTTGAGAGTTTTCATTTTCACTCAAGCTCAAGAGCAATTGCAGTCCCCAAATGGGTCTACAAGCATGAGCATAGATAAGGCTTCTAAATTCTGGCATCATTGATTAGTTCTCACCATAGATTGCACAATTCCTTATCTCCATATAATAGCTCACTCCAATTAAGATCACCAGGTCTTATGACTGGGTTGTAATGTGGCTTATGGGTGTAGGTTACAAAGAATGGAAGGGTGAAAATGATGCAAAATTGAGAAATCAGTAGGTGAAGGAGGTGATTCATGACTTCACCTTCTTTTAATTTCAGTATATTTAATCTTCTTTAACATTTTTCAGACTTGAAGTGGCCAGCTTCTCCTCTTCTTTTTACTTTTTCCAATGAAATTTTCTCTTGACTCCTCTCTATTCCTTTTCATTAATTTGTTTTTCTGTTTTTCTTTTTGAATATATTTTTCTTTTCTTTTTATTTTTATTTTTCTGAAATGCCACCCTCTTCTTCTCAACTGCAATACTGTTGTCTTCCTTTTGTGTTCCTTCTTTATTCACCAAATGTTGATCCTAGCTTGTCCATCTTTAACTCCTTCTTTACCTTCTAAATTCTCAGAGTGGGGGTAGGTTTGAATCAGGTCCATAAGTTTAGGTGCAAATACTCAGGTATATTTCGAAGAAAAACTGGAAATCAAGGCTCAATAGGTGTATGCACAAGGGCAGTTTACTAGGTTTGGTATTTTTAAGCTCAAACTGTCCAAGAGAAGGCCTTGATCCTTTCCTAAATGTCATGGGTGCTGTCAGCTATTTAAACTTGGAGGTGCCTAACTTCTAGTGAGGACAAAACTCAGCCAGTCCTTAGAGCAACAAGAATTGCCTAAGACACTCCTCAAAGAGATTCTTTTTTTTTTGTAGGCCCAAATCTCATTGGGTATGGCCTTTCATTGAACTCATAGGTATGCCCTTACCTTTTTCTCTCTTTAATGGTTCACTAAGTGCTGACACAAGTGAGTTTTCTTGGTGTTCATCTCATAAAAATGTTAAAATTTAAATGTGTTTAATGCCTAAAGGTTTGCAAAATTTTTGAATTTCCTCATTTTCAAAGTTCCTTAGGTGAACTTAGCTCTATTTCTATCTTGCTTCCTTGGTTTTGCTGCACTTAGGTTAACTACATCATTGGCAAACCTTGCCACACCCTTAAACCTATGAGGAGCAGTGTCCTCACTGATTCAAAGATAAAGGACATGTGAAATAGGGTATTTTGGTAAAAATTAGACATAAAACAAAACAAGTAACAATGGCAAAAAAAAAACTCACACAAACAACTAAAACAAACAAGAAATCATGAGAAGCAAAAGAAACCAAACAAAATTTACACAACAGATACCAAAAAGAACTTTCATTTATAAATAGTAATATGTACAATGTGCATGAACTTAACTATAAAACATTCTACAAAAACATCCTACTTAATGCATGTACACAGTTTTAATCATCTGAATTTGTTGCTACATCAGCTGTGTCTTGGACTCCTTTCCCTTTTGCTTTCTTCAAAGCAGCAGCAGTGGACTGGGATCTCTTTGAAGTGGTTTTTCTTTGCTTAGTGCTGAACCTCTTCTTTGGAGTTGGCTCTGGCTTTGTTGCAGGCTCCTTTATGCTTATCTCAGGTTTGATCTTTTTGGGCTCATGGGGTTCAGGAGCAGTTGCCCTTGGAGAGGCTTTAGCAGTGAAAAGTTTGGCAGCTGCTTCTTCCAGATCTCTGTCACTAATATCTGATAAGGTCTACTGCAATGCTGCAGTAGTCCTTGCATACTCATTTGCCCTATCCTCCACCAATCTCAAGGCTGCCTGCAGATTTTTGATTACATCTTCCATCCCATCAACTCTATTCTTTTCTTCATTATATTTCAATAGTGTTTCTCTCCAGCCATGCTTGATTCTCTTCTTCTCCATCTTATGAGTTAGTTCCAAGAACTTGATTTTATCTAGGAGTGGCTACTTCACTGTGGTTCTCAAGTCAGCCATGCCTCTAACTACATCCCTTTTGATGTAGGCATTACTAAAGAGGGTGTAGTATGGAGGCATGGGGTTGAAAGAGGGTGCGAATATGGGCTACTCAGCAGTTGAAGAAGGGTCAGCCAGCAATGGTGAAGGGATGGATGATGGCATGGGTGGGGTGGAAGTAGAGGGTATAGGCGGGGGTGTGCAGGATCAAGTATTGTGAGGTCTATTACCTCAGCTCAGTTTGGGTGGGAATTGAGGACGTGGGGATTAGGTTTTCCATATCTGTGACAACATCAGATGTTGCTACTGTAGGTGGGGTTTCAGGTTGTGGTTATGGGGAAGTGAGTTCCAGAGGTGGGGCAGTAATGGGTGGCTGTATAGGTTCAGGTTGTGGTTCAGGTTCGGTTTGTGTGGAATCAGTGGTAAAGGTAGTTGGAGGGACTTCTGGAATAGGTTCAATGGATGTAGCAGTAATAGGTGTTGCTGCTATGGTTAAGGGTTGGGGAAATGGGGGTGGTGTAGGTAAATGGGTAGGTGAAGGGACATATGGTTGTTGGAAAGGTTTGGTTAAAGTTGACAATGTAGACTGAATGGCTTATAAACTGATTTGAATGGTGGCCTGGGTTTGAAGGGTGGAGTGCAAGGCCTGAATGTTGGCCTCTATGGATGTTTGGGTTTGGGTGTTGGCCAACATTTATGTTTGAAGGGAGAGTAGTAGGTTGAAGATTTGGGGTAGGGGGTCAGGTATGATAGGGGCAGTGGGTTGGGTGGTTGGAATTGATTGAAATGTTGATGTGGGTACATGATGGAAGTTAGTGGGCTGTGGTGAAGTAGGTGTAGGAGTAATGTGTTGGGGTAGGGGTGAATCAGGTGAAGTGGTAAAATGATGAGGGCGTGGTGAATCTGGGAGAGGGGTAAACTCATAATTGATTTTCCCTATAATAGAGGACATCATAGCTGAGTATCCTTCACTTGAAAAGGGGTCTTGGTCATGGGTGGGGGAATAAGGAATGGATTGGCCCTCAATGGGCTGAGGTGAGGCTAGTAGAGAGCTGTGTGAGATGTCAGGAATTTGGGGCTCAGTCTCAACATGGGATATTGAAGTGGCTTGGGCTGGGGAGGGTGGTTGCATGTCAATGGTTGGGTCTGGTATGGATGTTGTTGCAGGGATAGTGATGGATTGGGAGACAAAGGTAGTTTTGGGTTGAGTGGGGGCTTTGGCTTATTTTCTCTTCCTATATATGACCTTGACAGGGGGGCTGGGATGGGCTATGTATGTAGGTGCAAGCTGAGTAGGTGGAGGTACTGGTATGGTCACATCAGGTGTGGTGTGGATGGATGAGCTAGTTATGGCTGACGAAATCGGTAAAGGAGCAGGTATAAGAATGGAGGTTATGGGTGCTGAGGTAATGGTGGTGGGTAAAGGAGTGCTGGCTGGACCATAACTGGCATGGGAATGGAAGTGATGGTTGGTACAGTTGGGGTGCCTGCTTGAGAGATAACAGCAGCAACATCAGTAGAGGCAACAGCAGTAGCAGCTGCTTCATGAATTGTGGGGGCTGCCTTAGCTAGCAGCTCCTCCTTCTTTTTCTCAATCATGGTACCACTGATCCCCCATTACTTCTTTCCACACTTGCTGGGGGCCAGGGTAATGGTCTCCTCATTCATTTGAAAATGATAGCCTCCTAGCTGCAGCAAGGCTATAATGAGCCTACAGTAGGGCAATGAGTGGGGTTTCTGCTCCTTCTTCATCTTCTCGTGTATATCTTTCATTCCATCAAAGATGAGCTTGGTAGCATCTATGTAGTGGTTGCAGTGGAAGGAGTAAAGGGCATCTACAATGGGGAATCTCCTTTCCTGTTGGTGCCCAGAGCAATAAACATTCTTTTTAAGTACCCCATCCATAAATCTCATGTTTGGATGTAGGTCTCTCTTCCTAATTGATAGCCTTGAGGCTGTGACCCCTCCTGTGAGCTCCTTGGCAATCCCTGAGATTGTGGCTGTCAATGGTGCACCTAACCCACTCTTAGAAGTGTACGCAGCTGGTATCCCAAGAATCTCAGCAATTGCTGTTTGGTTAAACAACATCTCAAAATTGTTTATCAGCACCAGCAATGTTGGGTTCTCATCATCCCCAATCTTCACCCTAATATTTTGGTAAAACAACTGCACTAGTTTAGGGAAGACCAGCTGCAGTGGGGGCCTTAACAGGGGTAGCAAAGAGGCTTGGGTGAGGTAATTTATTGATGCAATAGTCTCTAGCAGATCCTCAAAGAATGCCTTATCAAAGACAGTTTCTACTTCCAGGTTGATAACAGTCACAAACTCAGAAGGAAGTCTGAGCTATTCATTATCTGATTCATCTTCAGAGACTTCAGGGACCACCCCCTTGCCCTTTTTCTACTTTTTCTTGGATTTCTCAGGGCTTTTGGCAGGTGGGCGGTCTCTGGCTCTCTTTTTAGGAGTAGATTTCTTCTTGGCAACTGGGGCATCAGAGGCCACAATTTTGGCCTTCTTCATTGGGGCAGCCCTTTTCATAGTTGGTTCCACTTGGGGCTCCACAGATTGTGTAGGCATCTCAGAGGTCTCCATAGTGGAGGCCTCTGCAATCCTCATTGATTTTCGTGTGGCCACAGGGCTGCTAGTAGGTGAAGGGTTTATCATGGCAGTTAAGGCATCAATAAATTTAGAACCCGTGGCCTTGGCTATACAAATCCTTCAAACTATGAACTTTAACTCACTGGTTGTGTAATGCACACTCCAAAAAACAAAATTGCAACCTAATTCCTTCCTACTTAACACTAAAATAGTATCCAATCAAATCAACTGAGAGAGTAAGAAGTTTTACCACCAAAGAGCTAGGGTTTCTGTCCAAAAGTTATCCACTGTATCAAATCTCCCCAATTCGTGTGCAAAATGATCAGGAGGGTTTGTGGAACACAATGGTAGGAGATAAGTGGCTGAGTTGGAATGGTTTTGGCAATAGAGAAGAAAGAAGGGAGGAGGAAAATAAAAAATGTGCAATGGAAGTTAGGGCAAAGAGAAGTGAATGAGGAAATGAAGAATTTCGCAGGGTATAAGTGATGAACCCATGCCTTGCGCAACTGTCGCCAGGTACTCACAGGGCAGAAATCTTCTTGCGGGCTATGGTGGAATCTCACGAGAAAAACTTTTTAAGGTATAGAGGGGTCTCGCGAGGTCACTTCGTAGAGTTGAACTTGGGTCCAAGCGCGCGAGACCATTTTTGCATCCCTCGTGCAGCTTAATTGTTATCCTCTTGAGGAATAAAAATTCAGAGCATCAAGGCCTCACGAGGTAGAAAACATTGCGGGCTTCAAAATTTTTGCTCGTGAGGCTCTCGTGAAGCACAAGATGCAAGGTATTCCATTTTCGTGCAGCTTAGTGTCGCGGGGAAGATAAATCCTCGCGAGAGCCGGTCGCTCACTGAGTCGGTGGCTGACTCAAAGCGATTAAGCACCGGGAGGTCGGCGCGTAATTTTATTAAACGTTTGAAATAGGGAGTTTAATTGAAGAAAAACCTATAAAAGCTTTATTTAATTTTGACCAAAAAAAAAGGGGGAGGAGAGCGAGAGAGAATGGACTTTTTTTGGGATTCTGAAACTAGAGAACTCCGAGAATGAGTACATAGAGCAACCTAACCATGATTTTGAAATTCAAGCGCAGAATCTTCGAGGCTTTCCTTCGCAGCCCCGGTCCTAGGTAAAAATCTTAGTTTTAGACTTAGAATCTTTCTCTTAGTTTTAATTGTAGGTTTTAATTTTCAGTCCGAGACCGTAACACCCTTTTTTTAGACAACAAATTTTTTATATCTGGTTCTAGTTCTCCGAATTTAGAACCAATCCTTAATCCGATGGTTTAATTTACCGACCCTAGGCTTTAATTCCGTTCTAAAATCTCAATTTTCAGTCCTATCATTAATTTATGATTCTAGTCTTTGGATTCTAGAATCAGTCTTTAATCATACGGTCTGATTTTCTGATTTCGGACCCAAAGTCAGTCCTAGAAATTTAAAATTCTTAGTTTAATATTTCTAAAAATCCTAAATATTAATTTTTGTTTCTATAATTCTAGTTTCTCAATTTCATTCATAATTATTACTTCGAAATCGACTATGAAAAATCCAAAAATACTATTTTATAATCCTAAATCCAATTTACCTTTAATCTCAGCCATTCGATTTGCCCAAGGGAGCTTACTAAGGGTACTCGGGAATGAGGCCAATCCTCCTCAGCATTGCGGGCTCAAACGCCATTTTTTAAGAATTACTTAGTTGCTTTACTTAAGGTTTATAATATTAGTTCCATAATTTCTTCTTAGAATTTTAGTATAGTCAATTTACAGGCTTTATTTTAATTAAATCCTTAGAATAATTGCTTCGATTAGAACTCCAATAAAATTAGTTCCTCTATTTTTAATTAGATTATTCTAGCATAGTTAATTCCTCGCCTTATTAGACCCCAGTATCAGTAATCAGTCCTTTTATTCCAATTAGAATCTTAGTATAATTAATTCATTGCTTTGATTATAAATCTAGTCAAATCAGTCCTTTATTTTAATTAGAATTTAGTATGATTAATTCATTGCTTTAATTAGATTTCAAGTACAATATTATCTCAATCCAACAGATTGGATAATTCTTCTTTCACAAGGCCATCTAGTATATCTATTGCACAACAGTCCTCAATGTCCATCTGAAGTTGCCTAGCAGCATTGTACACATTTAATTGGGCCTTCATATTCCCAAAGGTCACCTCCATCACCCCTGACCTGCATTGAATGCAAGCATTGACAGTGGCAAAGAATGGCTTGCCAAGGATGGCCTGCCAAGGATGACAGGAATTAGGGTTTCACTTTTGTAAGGGTCTATGTCCAAAACTAGGAAATCAGCAGGATAGTAGAACTTGTCCACCCCCACCAAAACATCTTCCACCACACTCACATGTCTCTTCTTAGACCTATCAGCTAGCTGGAGCACAACTGATGTGGATTTTAGCTCTCCCAAACTCAACTCCTCATACACAGAATATGGGAGCAGGTTCACACTGGCCCCTAAGTCCAAGAGGGCTCTACTAATGGTATGATTTCCAATTGTACAGGGGATAGTAGGTACCCTTGGATCCTGTAATTTCTCAGGTAAGGCAATGGACAGAACTGACTCAATATGCTCAACAGTAAAACCTTTTTGGACAACTTCACCCTTGCTTTTCTTTCTGTGTGTAGAGGTCCTTCAAAAATTTAGCATAGGTAGGGACCTGTTTTATAACATCAAGCAAGGGAAAATTGATCTTAACCTACTTGAAGGTCTCTATCATTTCCTCCATTTGAGCATTCCCCTTATCAAAAGGAGATGGGCCAGCTAGTGCATCAGAAATTGGCAGCTGTGGGACTACTGGTGCCATAGCTGCATGCCTAACCACATCATGGTCAAATTTTTATTTTTTTCTTTTTTCTTTATTTATTATTTGCTGTTGGGGCTCAACATCAGCCCTTTTATTTTGCCCTTGCTGCTCCACAGCAGGGGATGAATTCATTGGTTCTTTAACACTCACACTTTTTTTATTTTCACTCTCTATGGCCTCCTCAATTGCATTGCCCACTAAGTTGTCAACCACCCTGCCACTCCTTAGGGTAGTGATTGCATTAGGCTTCTTATGGGTAGAGGAGCCTTCCCCAATCCTATATAGCCCTTTAGGGTTGGCCAATGGTTGAGCAGGCAATTTTCCTTCTTCTCTCTTGTTCAAAGTATTACAAATTTGATCTAGCTGGTCCTCTATGCTTTTAATGCTTTGCCTATGAGAGTTCATAGTTTGGACCAAGTTTTCCAAATTCTGCATAGATGCCAACATTTGCTCTTCAAAGGGAGAGGATCTGTGTTGTTGTGGGGGCAAGACCAACTGATTGGACTGTGGGGCAGGCAACTAAAAATTTTGCCTAGGTGGAAACCTTGGTTAAATTGGTGTTGAGGCCTGTATGGAGCTGCCAACTGCTGCTGTTGGGGCTGAGGGTATGTATCTTGTCTCCACCTCAAATTTGGGTTCTCCATGTGTACCTAGCAAGTTGCTGCCCATTTACTTGGGCAGCATTGGCATGTTCCAAAACTAACTCAGGGAACTAGTTGGCTGATGGGCAATCTTAAAGTGAATGTGTGGGAGATTGGCATATCAGACATGCCTCTTCCACTTGTGCAGCCATTCTAGGCTGCATAATATTCATTAATTTGTCAAACTTTAAACTCAAATTGTCCACCTTCCTCTCCAATTCACTTTGCACCTTAACCTCATACATTCCACCTCTAAGGGTGGACTCTTTCACCAATTTAGTTGGGGTCTAGCTATCATTGCGAGACAGTGACTCCTGTTGCATGAAATTCTCCTCATTAATGTCAAACAACTCTCATGCCTCATCAGCTGTTTGTGGATGTAACTACCCCCACATGAGGCATCCACCATATCTCTACTTTTGGGATTAATTCTTTGGTAAAAGACTTGAACAAGTTGCCACTGTGGAATTTGGTGGTGGGGACATTGTTTTAACATTTCTTGAAACCTTTCCCATGCCTCATAAAAATCTTCAGTTGAGGACTGAGTAAATGACAATATGTTTGTCCTCTTTTGACTGATTTTATTCATGGGAAAAAATTTAGCCAAAAATTGGCTTTAGAGGTCACTTCATGTTTGGATGCTATTGGCTGGGAGCTTAGAGAGTCATGTGTTGGCTTTGTCTTTTAGGAAAAAAGGAAAAAACTTCAGTTTGGTGGCTTCAGGTCCCAAGACAGCAATATTGAATGTGGTGAAAAGTGTCAAGAATTGATCAATATGCTTATAAGGATCTTCCTTATTGAGCCCATGAAAAGATGGCAACATGTTAATGGTGGAGGACTTGATTTCATAGTTTCCCTCAACTGAAGGAAATTATATGTAAAAGGGAGATGTGTAATCCCCAGGTGCATTGTATTCCTTCAGAGTTCTCTACATCTTAGCCATGGCAGCTGCCTCAGTTTCAATAATAGGGGCTGGTGTGTTGTTTCTCAGTCTAAGGACCCTTTCAACCTCAGGATTTGGAGGTTCCAACTCAGGGTTTAAGGACATTCTATCAAGTATACACACACAGAATCAGCAGGTAAAGAAGATGCTTACAACACACAAAAATTTGCAAACAAAAGTCACAACTAAACAGATTTACAGCTAAACAAAACACAGGGAATTTAACATAAATGGACTGAGTTTTAGGGTAAAAGAAGTGCAAACAGACCTAGCTAAATTCCAGCTGTAGCTCTACCTTTTCCCTGCTGCTGTTGTCCAAGTCTGTAAAAATTCCATAAAAAATTAATAGTACTTTTTATTCTATTTAAGGAACAACTACAAAGAATTTTCTAGACTAAATTGGAATACAACTCAAGTCTACTAAAAAGATCAAGGTCCCCGACAGCGGCGCTAAAAACTTGTTGGTTACTTTCTAGAGTGCTTTCTTGTTATTGGTGAGAAAATAGTGGTGAGTAAAAATAAATCAAAAGTATAGAGATAGAAATTGGTTAAAACAACAAGTCTAAAATACACAGCCTATAAGATACAGGGCTGTTGTAGCAAGTTTTGAGTAACTAAGAGTTTGTCTCACAGAAAAATTGATCTATAACCTAAAATGAGTTATATTAGTAGGCCTCCAGATCTGTATACAGATCTAACAATCCTAGAGAAAGGGAGTTGGGTGTCACAACTACACTAAATTAACACTAAAGAAAGAGAAATGAAGTGCAGTCCTATCTTAAAGAAAGAGTTATGAAGAAGGTGGTGATGGTGTGTGTTAAAATAAAGATAAAATGATGGGAAGTAAGCAGTTAAGCTAAGGTTCAATCAGAAATATAACTCAGACTTAGGGCTGTCTCTGTAGCAATCCCTCAGATGACTACAAGCACATCTGCAAGGAAGATGTATCCAACTCAACCCTTATAGTTTGACCTGGTCTCTTAAGGCTATAACTTGTCCACTTAAATAGTTACAGGCTATCCAATAGAGAGAATCAAATCACATGGACTAAATCAGAAAATCAATCAGATCCAATAGAATAAACTGGTCTTAAGGCTATAACCTGTCCACTTAAATGGTCACACATTATCCAATAGATGTCCTCCACCCAATGGATCGAATCAGAAAATTAGATCTATTGCAGACACCATGTATGCCAGGCTACAAGCTCAGGCATCCATGGGAGCAAATAGTTCTTGAAAAACCAGTGGAGACCACAGTAGTTCAAAAGCTATTTGGAGACCTTAAATGTAGCTGGCCATTGCTACAAAAGGCATGCAATGACTCAGCTCACTAGTCTGTAATCTCTATAAAGAAATTAGATCTAACATCTGATGTTGTTCAAGTGCAACAGAGGAGAGCTTGCTCCAGCATCAACCTCTCACAAGGCTACAAGCTCAAGTGCAGAGGAAAAGAATCCTTCTCAGATCTGTGGCTTGGAATCACCCTAGGGTTATAGTCTGTCCACTTAAATGGTCACAGGCTATCCACAGAGATTATCCACACCACAGAGGATTGAGATGGAACATGTAAATTGCTACTGCCACCATGGTCCCAGGGCTACAAGCTCAAGCTCCCATGGGCATTTCAAATCAGCTCAAGTTCTAATTGTATGGCATAGAGTCAACAAAACTATGGACAAATAGCCAATAACAGATTGAATAAACATTGAAAATATAATTTTCATTACTCAACACAATACTTACAATGAGATTTCTCAAGACAGCAGCCTTGTGCAAAATAGCTCATCAATTACTCCCAATGTTCACAAGACCCATTACAAAACTGATGAAACTAAACCTAATTGTTTACAGAGGATATAGCCAGCAATTGCTAGGCTAAGAGAGAAGAGAAAATAGAAAAAGAGGTGATTAAACCCTAATCCTAGTATGCTCGAGCTCATAGCTGATAGAGGTTGAAGGAGAGATGAAAAATTTTAAGTTAAAAATATAGCTTATATACTCAGTCCTTAATGCCTTCTCTAAGAGAAGATTAAACCCTAATTTTCTAGTAGATGTGACATTGTTACAACCCTTGGATGCATTGGGATGTGTGCCTCAAGATTAGGGCCTCAGGATATGTGCCCTAAACCTGGGAAAATCCTCAAAAGGTCTCTAGATATGAAATGAGAAGTGAAGAGCCCGAGCTTCGCGGGGCTGCCTTTGGCTCATTAATTCACTTGCGTGGTTTACAGATTGCTCGCGAGGTAGCAGTTAGCTTGGAAAGTTCCTTTCTCACGCAAAAGGTCTTTAAATGGTCACACAGTTGCTTTGATCAGAGATGCACTCGCGAGGACGAGTTGCACTGATTTGGCTGTGCTCGCACAATGGAGTTTTAGGTACCTTCTATTGTGAGGTTCTCACGTAGATGATTTCACATTTTGCTCAGATCCTCTTGTAATGAGTAGAAAAACTTGCAAGGTAAAGTGTTATGCTTTGATGTGCGCGAGAGAGTTTCTGGAGCTCTCTCTCCTCTTGAGCTGCACAAGAACTTCCTGAATTTGCTATTGTTCTTTGTGCTAATTGACCTTGCAAGATAGTGCACGCGACAGATATGAGATATGTTCCTTGTGAGAGCTTCGCGAGTTGGATTTCTGAAGGCTTAGTGCACGAGAGCTTCACGAGGACCTTGAGTATTGATTGTAGCTGAAGCGCACGACTGCTGTGCTAGGGAATGCTCTGGGACAATCCCTTCACTAAGCTGCGCAACTTCTTCGCAAGTTCCCTTATGTTGCTTGTAATATCTATGTGAGGAAGCTTTGCAGTAGACTTAAATAGCGCGAGGCAACATTTCTACTATGCGAGAAAACATCTTATCTGCTTCTCTGCTATGCAGCTACTGCTATTGCACATTTCTCCACTCACATCCACACTTCTCTCATCTGCTGGACTTCCTTGGTCCATCATGACATGTAAACTAGTTACCATGGTGTGTACCACCGTGGTTTTCCATCATTCTTTGGCTCAGCAGTCACCCTTGACTTGAATTCTCTCTCATTTTGACACCAAAGGCATGGAGTTTGCATTAAGCTGCACAAATTATTACTAACTACAAAACAAGCTAAACAAAGAGTTGTTGGTCAGCTTCAAGGTGTAGTAAAGGCTAGGTTAAGAGGTGAAAAGTGGTACTTTTTAGTGAATAATAATACCATATAATCGGACAATCTCTTTCATGTACAGTTTTGCAAGCCGCCTTGCCGTATATATAGTTTTGTATGGCAAAAAGTGAGCTGACTTGGTGAGCCGATCAACGACTACCCAAATGGCATTGTGTTGCTTCACTGTCCGTGATAATCTCACTATGAAATCCATAGAGATTGACCCCCACTTCCATTATGGTATTGGTAGAGGCTACAATAAACCTGTTAGATGTCTATGATCTACTTTCACTTGCTGACATACTAAGCACTTTGACACGTACTCAGCAACATCCTGTTTTAAACCTCTCCACTAGTAGTTCTTCCTCATATCTTGATACATCTTCGTGCTACTAGGGTGTATAGCATACTTAGACTTATGGGCTTCGTCTAAGATGGTTTGTCGCAGGTCGGCATCAATTAGTATACATAGACGTCCCTTGGATAAAAGTGATCAGTCATCCTTGATGGAAATATCTGATCTCGTGCCATAAATCACACCTTGCCTAATCTTTAATAGATTTGGATCTTTCATCTACAATTCCTCAATGTGCTCAAAGATCATCGGTCGTACTGTAATGTTAGCCAACTAGGCTCTTGAACCTTGTACTTGGACCCTTGTATCATACAAAGAATGATCCTCTAGCAACTTCCATCTACAAATTACCATCATAAGGCTAGATAATAGAGCCAAACTCTTCCGACTCAAAGCATCTTCTACCACATTAGCCTTGCCTGGGCGGTACTGATTGGAGCAATCATAGTCCTTGAGAAATTCCATCCATCGGCGTTGCCTCATATTGAGCTCTTTCTGCATAAACAAGTATCTGAGGCTCTTGTGATCCATGAATATCTTAAAGGTCTCGTCACATAAGCAATGTCTCCAAATCTTCAGTGCGAAGATCACCGCTGCTAGTTCTAAGTCGTGTGTTAGATAGTTTTTCTCATGGTCCTTAAGTTGTCTTGACCCATAAGTAGTCACTTTCTTATTTTTGTTGAGCACACAACCTAACCCACTATGTGAAGCATCACTGTATACAACAAACCCTCCACTATTTGAAGGAATGGCCAACACTGGAGCTTAAGTTAATATCTTCTTGAGTTCTTGAAAACTCCTCACACTCTTCAATCCATTCAAATCTCTCATTCTTTCTAGTAAGTTTAGTAAGTGATCCAGATATCTTTGAAAATCCTTCTACAAAGCGTCTGTAATATCTAGCCAGACCAAGAAATCTGTGAATCTTAGTCACAGTCTTTGGTTGTTCCCATTCTACCACTGCCTCGATCTTTGTCGAATCCACTGTAACACCGTCCTTCGAGAAAACATGTCCCAGGAAACTAACCTTCTCCAACCAAAACTCACAATTACTGAGTTTGGCATATAATTGATGTTCACGCAATGTTTGTAGAGCAATTCTCAAATGCTCCTCATGCACTTTCTTGGTTTTCGAGTAGATGAGAATGCCATCTACGAATACTATCACACAAGTATCAAGGTGTGGTTTAAACACCCGATTCATCAGGTCCATGAATGATGTCGGTGCATTCGTCAATCTGAAGGGCATCACTAAGAACTTGTAGTGTCAATATCTTGTTCTGAACGTTGTCTTCTGTATGTCCTCGACCTTAACTCATAACTGATGATATCCAGATCTCAACTCAATCTTGGAAAAGAATCTTGCACCTTATAACTGATCAAATAAATCATCAATCCTAGGTAAAGGGTATCGGTTCTTGATAGTCATCTTGTTTAACTGACAATAGTCGATGTACAGTCTCATCGACCCGTCCATTTTCACTAACAAGACCGGTGCTCCCTAAGGACTAGATCTTACAAATCCCTTATCTAGGAGTTCTTGTAATTGATCCTTCAACTCTTGCAACTCAGCTGGAGCCATTCGATATGGGCTCTGTTCCTGGTACTAAGTCAATGGCAAACTCCACTTCCTTATTCGGTGGTAATCCCGACAATTCATTTGAAAAAACGTACTCAAACTCGCATGCAATCGGAATCTCTATCATGACGTTCTTCTCTTCCTTGTCCTTCTTCAAAAATGCTAGGTTGCCACTGCATCCTTTCCTTATCAAACGTTCTACTTTGATTGTGGAGATAAGTGACACAAAAGCCTATCACATTCTTAGAAACCTAAATGATCTTCTCGTATTCGGTCTAAAGGCAATCATCTTTCTCCAGCAATCGACACTTGCACGATGCTTGGATAACCAATCAATGCCAAGGATTATGTCAAATCCTTGCATATCTAACATAATCAAATCCACTGCCAATTCATGACAGTCGCCATCCCTGATGGTGACAATGATTGACCGACAAACCATATCAGTACTAACTGAATTTCCCGTCAAGACTGACATCGCCAAAACCAAGTCCAATTCTTATGGAACGACCTTCATTTTCTTTACAAACTGAGGCGTAATAAACGAATGGGACCCTGGGTCTATCAACACTCTTGCTTTATAATAAAGACAATCTTCTTTACCGTACATTTACAAGGTACCTATACCGTACACATGTTCAAGTAACTTACTTATGCATCAAAAGTTAAGCATGTAAGAGGTTAGATTTAAAAACTATTTCCTAATATTGATAAACCTTCTCTATCTAAAATTTAATTCAATGAAATAATTAATTTAAAAGAAATTTTCACCTTGGATGATATCGTTACTATTCGGAGCATCCTGGGCCATTACAGCCTACGCTCTTCCTTGTACCATAGGCTTCTTATACTGCAATGGCCTAGGCATAGGAGCTGATGTCGTCCTCTCCTTACACAACTCTGGGAAATCTCTAATTATATGCCCCATCTTCCCACATTTAAAGCATCCGCCTGTACCCCGCCTATAATCCAACATTTTGTGAGACTTGCCACACCTGGCACACGTCTCAATAGGGGTGGATGATGCTGCTCTAGAGAATCCCTGAGTGACTATACTTCAGTAGTGGTAGCAAGGCTCTCATATCGAATAGGTCTCCCAAATGAAGGCATAGGTAGCCTAGGGTAATGTGTCTGCGACAATTTGGGAAAATTGGTCTGAATCGGCTGTCTCTGAATGGGTGCTATCAATCGCGACTTTTTATTTCGCAGCTCGTAATTGCCAACCCTACTCTGATCTATCCTTCCCTTTCCTTGTTGATCTCTCCTCCAATACATGTCATCGATATCCTCTTCTACTACGAGGGCTTTGCTCATGACCGCTCCGTACGTTTCCAACTTGAAAGCAGAAACTCTACCCCTGATATCCGGCCTTAAGCATCGTTGGAATTTCTTGGCCTTCATCAGATCTGAGACCACATACTCAGGAGCAAAATGTGTGAGTCTCATTAACTCTACTCCATACTCTCTTACTGACATCTTCCCTTGCTCTGGCTGAAGGAATTTCACCTCCATTTGATTCTGCACTATCTTAGGGAAGTATTGCTTGTTGAATTCTTCCACAAATTCAGTCCAGGTCCATAACACACCTGGAGCCTCCTATGCTTTGGTCCTAGACACAGATTTCCACCACAGACCTACCTCTCCATCTAACATAAAAGCTTCCCACTTAACTCTCTCATCCTCAGTGCACATAAGTACACTGAATATCTTCTCCATCTCACTAAGCTAGTTCTCAGCTTCCATTAGCTCTGCTTGCCCTGAAAAAGTTGAAAGACGCATCCTCCGAAACTCTGTACATGCTGAGTAGATTGGGGGTCGTGGCGTAGGAGTTACAGGAGGTGTAGGTGGCATGTGTTGATGGTCATTGGCATTATTAGCTGCCAATAAAGCCGCCCGTTGGGCCATAGCATTTGCCATGCTTTCCATAGTGTACATCATTCTCTGCCTTTCTTCCCTTTCTTCATTTCTTTCTCGGTCTCTTTCCTGATCTCTCTCTTGATTGCTTTCTAGATTTTTATTTCTCGGATTACTGCCTTCCGGAATCTCTCTATTCCCCATTGGGTCTCTATTTGAACTCGTGGGAATTTCATCCCCACTCCTCAAGTTCCTACCATGGCGGCCTCTCGATCGGCCCCTTCCTCTAGTAGACATGACATTTTGTAATATGAAACCAAAAGTTTTATTAGCAGAAGGTCCCTATATTCTGACACATCTCAAATATAATAATATCTAAGGCTTATCAGAAATCTCTAAAGCAAAAAGCTTTGATACCAATTGTGATAGACTGGATTTCCGCATCTGGAAACCCGACTGTCAAATCAGGCATTAAGGCCGACTCCCATATACAAACAGAACACTTGGCACATCCATACAAAGTAGAAACAAAGCAGAAAGTTTAACTAAATAGATCGAATAATCATAAAGAAAATAAATCTCCATTTCTATAAAATAATAAAACTAAACACGCTAATCCAAACGACGGTTCTAATCTCATGCCAATCGCATGAGCAAAAGAATCGAACCGAACCATAAGTGACAACCATCAAGTCACCCAAGGATGGTTCGCCAAAAATTATAGTATCCCATAATTACATCATTTCTAAGATATATTGGCCGGACGTACCAAGCCTTATAAAACACTCACAAAATGCGCAGCGATGTTTGCTAAAAGAAATCCTCGGGAGGAGGCTTAGTCTCCTCCAAAGTCACGTACTTGGAATCCTCCTTTTCCTGGTCCTCAGTGCCAATATCCTCACTTGTACCTATGACGTATAGTCGAGGGATGAGCTACGTCTAAGCTCAATAGGAAAAAAAAAATAGCATGTATATATTTCACATCACACACATATTTCATGACATAACTCAAAGCATATTTGACTTGATGAAAATCACAAAGTTATAAGCATTTAAATGAATAGAAAGAATAACTGATGCATGTTTCAGAGTTACATTTATCGTAATTTTTAAATGCTTGTTCTTATTTCACAAAACTTAAAACAATCACATAAATAGTCCCTCAAAAATCTATAGCATCGAGCCCCTGATGGAATACCCACCATCATCGTTTACATGAACCATTTGCACAAAATACCCAAGCTCCTTCGACTAGGAGACTTGTGTTAAACAAAGTGTTTCCACAGATTAAAAACCAAAGAACGGATATCTCGCCGTATCGGAGCACAATTTGTACGGATATCCCGCCGTACCGGTCAAGGATAACCCATCGTGTTGGTCACGGATATCCCGCCGTGTCGGTTGGGTATTCACATATAAACCTTAAATCAAAGTGCTAAGTCTACATATAGTTATTCACGGTGAGATTGTGATAATTATAATAATTCAAGGTTTCCAAAGGTTTCACACACATTTTTATTCACATACGTTTGATGTCTCACACATAATTACATCCTCCTAATGTCACATACACGTTTCACGTGGCACATATAGACATATCTTTTCTATTTTAGTGAACATACGTGTGAAGTTCACATGTTCAGAAGCTTATGTATGAAACCCATGCTGTTACGAAGAAAAATTGGAAAACACACGCATATTATTATCATATCACTACACACATGCTTGTTGGATTCAGATACACATGTTAAGGAGTTTTTCCTACCTCGACGAGAAGCTAAAATGAATCTGTCTCGATCTATCTAGCCTCTCACACACGTGACCATGTTCATACTTAAACACATACAAATCATAGCCCACACATCAGAAATGACGTAAAACATGAAGACATAAAGCTTCCCCAAATTCCTCAAAACAAATCGAAACAAAATTCTGAATCTGGCCAAACCGATCGATCGATTCAAAACCGATCGGTCGGTTTCCCCAAATCGCTCGATCGGTTCCAAATCGATCGAACGGTTTACGCACTGAGAAACTAAACCTTTGCTCAAGTGCCACATTCCGATTGATCGATTTTACACCGCTCGATCGGTTTCTCTAAATTGATCGAACGGAATTAATTCCGATCGATCAGTTTTTTCAGAAACCACACTCTTTCTTCTCTTTGATAAAACCGATCGAATGGTCACTTATTTTTATCGGTCAGTTTGTCAAACTCAGCACACTCACAGGCTTTAACTTCTCAAACTTGTTTTCTTAATTACTTATCTCCTAAACTTCTAATTCTCTCTCACATATATATACAAAGACTAACATAACTGAAAAATACAACTTCCTATAAATTTCTTACCTTAAATTGATTGATTATTCGGTTCACATGCTCAAACACAGCTAGGGCTCCATAATTGGAGCTTCAGATTCTTCGCGATCTTAAATCCGCAATCTCACGCACAAATCCTAATTCCTCGCACACATGATCACACACATTCAAAGCTTACCTCTTTTCTCTCTCTTTCTCTCTCTCTTAATAACTATACAACAACCAAAGCAAGAGAATTTATTTCTCTCACATTTGTCTTTTATACTTTAAGTTTCTTTCACAAGTGTTAAACACATACACCGTACTTCGGTGTACGCTACCTCATTAATGGTTCATACACACATTCATCTTTTCTTTATCATTTACATCTAATTTAACTTAACTCACATTTAAAATTTTAACATTTCATTTTATCCGGTGTGTGACTAGTCGGGCACGCACATCGAGGCTTACTATTCATAGGTCCAAAATTTTTGGGACTTTACAGATGGAGTCGCCACCCAGAGCTTTTGGTGACCCAGGATACTTCAAAAATTAATATGTAAGCACCGAAGTGTAAAAATATGACTCCGATTTACAGGTTTTTGCCAAAGGCTCTTGGGTAGGGTCTTCGACCGGGAAGGTGTTAGGCACCCGATTGACCTGCTCGTAAGTGGTCTCTACTATGACCAAAAGTAAAAGAAAAATTAAAAATTGAACGACACTTCCTTTTGCTCGAAGGCACTCCGATTCTATTTAAGCTCCCCGCAATCACCGAAATTTCGACGGTGTAATGACTCAAATTCTAGGATAGTGGAAAAACAAAAAAGGTAGAGGAATAGAGGGGAGAGTTGGAGTTCTCGAGCCCTTTTAGCACCGCTATGGACCTTCGCGTTGATGCTGATTTTGATGAGCTTTTGATAGCAAAAGGGTTAAGGCAAGGTTCTAACAAAGCTAAGGCTTGGAGGAGGGTTGGTGAGAGAGGTGAGCTAGGGCCTTTCTCTTGCTAAAGCTAAGGGATTGGTGATGGAAAATGGAGTTCATGAAAGTAGAGGGAGAAATCTCTAAAGGATTCTCTCTTTTAAAATTTTTTCAAGCCCTTAAGAAAGGTGGGTAGCTCTCTATTTATAGAGGGAGAGGTGGTTAAGGGGACACTTAAGAGCTAAGGGGTTTTAACAATTAGGTAATCCCCAATCTAAGGTTTCCTAAGGTTTTGGGAGATTATATAGGTGGGAATTGGGTTTCAATGGTAGATGATAGGGTGGGGTCTTAAATGGCAAAAGAGTTAAAAAGAGAGCTAGTGGGGATGCAACAGTCCTAAAGAAACTCACCCCAAATTTTGGGGTGGTCAAAAAGTCAAACCCCAAAGATGATTTTCTGACAAAATAAAAAAAATATTATTCTTACATTTAGCGTATATAAAATATGCTAGGCTTAGATACAGTGACCTGGTTCAAAAGCTGGAGGTTCAGAACCCGTCCTGGAGCCCAAAAAAGCCAATTTTGCCTAGCATGTATAATATGTGTGCTAGTGTAATTTCTTGCATTTCTGTAGAATTTTCAAACCACCATAACTTTTGATATACAGTTCGGATTGAGGTGATTCTTAGCTCGTTGAAAAGCTGGGAACATCCTTTTTCCAATGTTATAGGCCTCAATCCTAGAAGATGCATCTATAAACTTTGACATTCCTCTTTCCATCTACTGCTCAGGAGGGTTCAAAAATGGGTTTTTTGTATTTTTACCCCAGATGCTTTTTCAAGTTTTCACCTTGTTTGCACAAGCTCTCTCTTTTTACCCATAACGCCCTTTCGGATTTTCACCACATCCATTTTGCTTTGTGCTTGTATATTTTCATTTTTTTTTAATTTAAAAAATAAAGGCCACGACATGGATGTCGATTCCGTCATAGCCAGCTGGATGAAGTTCTGTGTTGCTTCTTAGCATGGCTCGTGCTGACTTAACAGATATTATAACTGCTCGTAGACCTTAAAGAGGGCTTTCTCTCAGCATGAATTGTAGTCACGGGTTGAAAGGGGTGGGTTAGGAATTTTGAAGGTATACTTAGGTTAAAAGGTTTCCTCGATAGGGTTCCGATTGCCGTAATACACTTCTTCCTTGAGGGATTTTTATTGTACATGCCCCATAAATTTTCTCTCGTTTCTTTTCTATTTTTTTTATTCTTTTTACTTTTTTTAGACACCTTTTTTTTGGATTTTGCTTTTCTAATTTTTTTAAATTTTGATGCTAACTCTTTTTCCCTTTTTTGTTTGGTATATACACTTTTTCTTTTTCTGGGAGGGGTTAATGAAGGAAATGCCATTGGCACTAAGAGGGTAGCAAGGGTATGAGCATTTAGGGATGCTTCTTGGCTACTAGACTTTGAAATGATGACCTCTTTTATGGGGTGCTTAAGCAGTCACGTATCCATCTTATCAATGCATACCTTGCTGTGGGAGACTAGGAGTAGAATCATCGCAGAAATCCCACGTTGATCGGCTCGAGAAAATGATCTCCGTCCATGGTGGCAAGGCGGAGTGAATATCCAAGTAGTACTTCTCTGATGACATAAGGTCCTTGCCAATTAGGGCTTAAATTTTCCTCTCAGATCAACATGGAGAGAAGGGAAGATTTTGTTGAGTACAGTGTCACCCACTTAAAAATCTCGAATGCGAACAAGCTTATTGGAAGCATGTGCGATCCTCCTCTGATAGGCCTGGGTGTGCCACAAGGCTAGGAGCCTTTTCTCATCGATCTAGTTTAGCTGCTCGAAGAGAGATCTTTCTCGTTTAGCTTTCGGTAGATCGAATTTGATGAGGATACGGAGGGAAGGTACTTCAACTTCAACTAGTAGAACGGCCTTAGTTCAATACACAAGGGAGAACAATGTTGCGATTATAGCGGTATGGATCGACCTTCGGTAGTCCCAAAGTGCGAAAGGTAACTTTTCACTCCAATCTTGGTAAGTGATGACCATCTTCTCGAGGATGCGAACGACTATCTTGTTGGCAACTTCTACGGCTTCGTTGGTTTGCAGTCGATACGGTGACGAGCGGTGGTGTTTAATCTTGTGCTGCTCGCATAAGGCTCTAATGCACTTGTTCACAAAGTTGATGGGGCTTCACCCTTCCCTTAAAATGTAGGGAGAAAAAAATCAAAAGTGATAACAGATGGAACCCCTTGTACTGGACAGAGGACCAAAGTCGGTGAGCTAGGCACTCACCACCATGGATCAAAATCTCGGTTTCGGTTTTGGTCATGACCTGAACCGTAAATTGGTCAAAATTTTGGTAATTTTGGTCAAAATTTCGATAAATTTTGGGTTTTTTTTCAAAATATACTCTAAACTTTACCAAATTTTGTCGAACTTTATTTTCTTAATTTTTTTAAGCTCTTTAACATTATTAGAACTCATATATACAGTAGTGAGGCTAATTTTTCAATGAGATTTGGTAACAGCCCGAATTTTTGCACCCGAAAACCCATGCCATCGGATGGTCAATAAGATCGATCCTGGAACACGTCGAACACCTGGTACATCCAAACACAAAGCGAAAACAAAGCACATATTCTAACTAAGCAGATCGAGCAATCATAAGAAAAGTAAATCTCCATTTTTATATAATAACATAATCAAAAGAATCACAGAAGACGGTTCTAATCCCATGCCAAACGCATGGACAAAAGAACCGAACCGAACCATAGTGACAAACCACGGTCACCAAAACATGGTTCGCAAAATAATTTATACTACTTAATTACATGAATTCTAACTTATACCGGCTGGACGTACCATGCCTTATAAAACAAATCTCAAAGTAAACGCAGCACTGCCCTCTAGAAAAACTCGTCAGGAGGGGGCTTAGTCTCCTCCTCTGACACGTACTCAAGGTCCCCAGGATCTACGTCCTCAGTACTCGCCTCAATACCTGTACCTGTGGCATATAGTTAAGGGATGTGCTAATAGTCTAAGCTCAATAGGAAAACATAACTAACATGCATATTTTTTACATCACACATATATCTCATGACATACTTCAAAACACACTTTTCTTACTAAGAGTCACAATTTAAAATCATTTAAATTGACGAAAATGAATATCTGATGCATATTTCAAATCACACTCATCATGATTTCTAAAAGATGTTCCTACTACACAGAAACTTAAATCAATCACTTAAATATTCTCTCGAGCATAAATAGCATCAAGAGTCACATATATTTACTAATGGAAAACCCCAACCATCATCGTTCAATAAACAATTTTACACATTTTCCAAGTCCCTTCGAAGAGGTGACTTGGGCCGCAAGAAGTACTACTGCAGAATGGTAATCAAAGAATGGATAACCCGCCATCCCATAGCACACTTACGAATATCCCGCCGTACTGGTCCCAAATATACCGCCGCGTCGGTAGGGTATCCACACACATGAGCCTTAAATCAAATTGCTAAATCTACATATAGTTTATCACCGTGAATTTATGGTAATTTATAATAGTTTAAAGTTTCAAAGCTTGCACACACACTTATTCACATCCTTCTGATGTCACACACACATATTCACATTCTTCTGATGTCACACACACATATGATTGATTCCACACACACACACACACACACACACACGTAATTTTCTCTTAGTGCTCATACACACACATTTCTCATGTTAAAGGCTATGAATGAAATTCATGCTAATTCAAAGACAAAATTACAAAACACACATGCTTTTATCATATCACTAAATCCATGCTAGTTGTAACCAAATACACATATTATGGAGTTTTCCCTACCTCAAAGCAAAGCCAAACCAAGACTTCTTAATCCGAGCTAGCCCCATTCACACATAACCATGCTCATAACTAGAATACACCAAGTCATAGTTCATACGTAAGAAATGACGTAAAACAAGAAGATATAAGGTCTCCCCAAATTCTTCTTAACAAAACAAAATAAAATCCTGAATCTGTCTAAATCGTGTGATCAATTTCCAAAATCGATCAATCAATCGATTTACTTAGAAACCTGTCGACCTTAAATGAACCCTATCGACTTACTAGAAACCATCCTGTCGACATCACCAGAATCTATCGACCTCAAATAGAGCCTATCGATGAATTTTGATCGATCAAATTTCTATTTTGATCGATCGGTTTCCCTTAACATGTAAAATGTTTTTCGCAAATCGATCAATCGAATTTAATTTTGATCGATTGGTTTCTCCAGAAACCTTCATACTTTGTTTTGACAAAATCGATCAATCGTTCACTTATTTTGATCGATCGATTTTGTCAGATTCTTCACACTCACGGGTTTCTAACTTCTCAACTCATTTTCTTTTAAACTTAAGTCCTATTCTTCAAATTCCTCATCCACATGCTAACTAAAAACTAACACATACAAATCACAATTCAATCATAATTCTTCTTACCTTTGAATTGATTGATTCCTCGATCCAGGGCTCACACTCAAGCTAGGTTTGCATCGTTAGAATGTTGGATTTTCTTTGATTTTAATCCCACAATTTCATGCACGGATTCACGCTATACTCACACAAAATTTATGACTCTTTCCTTCTCTCTCTTCTCAATAACTTCTTCTCAACAACCTAAGCAAGAGAAAGAAATTCTCTTATCATTTAACCTTTTATACTTAAAAGAAATGAACTTGAGTGTTGAGCCAATACACCGTAATTTGGTGTACATTACTTCATCAAATGGCTCACATCATCATTCATATCATCAATCACCTCATTCTTTCTCAATCGAGACTTAATCTAGTTTAACTTACTCTAATATTTTTATTTGGTTAGGTGCGTGATTAGTCGGGCATGTATATCGAGGCAAACTGTTCAAAGGTCAAAATTTTTCAGGACATTACATTCTCCCCTCCTTAGGACTTTTCATCCTCGAAAATTGGTTAAGGCCCTTGGTTTGGGAGTAGGTTATCACTCCCTATGGAGTCGAACATGCACAACTAAAACAACCAATGAGGACGAATTGTTTCCCTCTTTAAGAGAATCCAATCCTTTAACGAGGTCTTAACGAATTCATATCTTTTATAAAAGTTTCTAGCCAAGGTTAGGTCAACTCCGAACTAATCAACTATGTATAAAACCTAACGCACAACATCCTTACATTCAACATCACGTGCAATAGAATCACACATCTAAACCATTCGGGTCAATTTAACCCGTCTACCGTATCTACATGAAAACTCATTTACAACTGCGTATCCTTTAAAAATAAGACTCTCATTCATATGCAACATTCAACATTCTAGAGATGAGGTGAAATTCCCAACTATATATATAATCATCAAAAAGTAAGTGGCAACCATGCCAGGATAGTTTAACCATCCCAGAAGTGGCATCCATGCCACGATAGTTTAAGGACTTATGTTCGAATTTCCCTATTTTAATTACATATAATTCCAAAAATAAAACATCCCTGAACATCCAAAACATATACCTATACCCTATAGAATCTTCGCTCAAACCGCTGCATCACCTGGTTGCTCATAGTCTTCATCAGGTCCGCCTGTGCCAGAACTCGATGCCTTCGGAATCCAAGCTCGTGCCCTTTCCATGTGCTGTAGATAGTCAACAGGATACATAAAGCGCATCGTCTCAACTAACAAGGCATCATGATAGTCTAAACGGCGACCCATCTGCCGATTGTTCTCTGACATTTGACGAGTGTTCTCAGCCATAAGGGCTAGAACATCATCAATAGTAGCTGTAGAAGTACGCTAGGGTGGTGGGAGCACACAGATCTAAGCACGCCACTGAGGTGGAGCTGCAACTACTGGTTGATCCTGAGCTGGTGCGTTATGAGCTAGCTGGTCTTGGTCTTGAGGAGCATCTGGTGCAACATTAGGTTCAGGTGGCCCTTGTTCTTCTTCACGCGGCCTCTTTGTCAATCAGTTATAAGTGTTATTCCATTCCTTGAGAGTGTAGGGCTTGACATTCTCGGTCAGTCGTGGCTCATCCTTCGAGATCGTATACTCGCTACTACCGACATAGTCCTCAATCATAATAGAAAGAAGGCGAGCATAAGGCATCTCATCATTGGGTTTTTCCCATCCTTCAAGCATTTTTCCCCTAGCATATTTCAAACCCTCAAAAATAACTTTAGGCACACTAAACCATTGACCTGTAAATGCAGAAAACAATGCCTGCTCTATCTAACCAACTCTCTCTGTTTTATGTCTCAATGGATACAGATTACACTTAAAAATGGTGTCGAGCATCTAAATATCACTCGGTAAATCTACTATCTTTACTACTGAACCTGACCCATGCCTACCCTGGGTCATCCTTTCTTTGACAATATCAAAATCCACTGTGTCTGGGTAAGGTTCTAGTAAATCAATCCCTTCACCATATGACACATAGCACTCCATTGCATTGACAACATCGCCATAGGTAAATTCATATACCCTAAGTCAATTTTTGTGCCAACTGTCTTCGGTTTATCACCGACATACATATTTTGATAGAATAACCTCACTAAACGAGGGTTGTAATACTCGTGAAAAGCTTTGAGTAAATTTTCCAATCCGGCCTTGGTAATATAGTGAAATGTCCAATGAGTCTCACCCTGCTTTTTAAATAACGTCTTATCAAAAATCCACTCTGGTTCAAAACCCTTCGAAGCCTAGCACTCGCTGGGCTTCTCACATGGTGGTGGTGGTGATTGTTGCAGTGGTTGTGGCTGCTGTGGTGGCTGTTGCGAAGAACCCGCTTGTGATGTGGGTTGCTTCGACGTAGTGCTCTTCGACGATTGTCTAGTCTTGGGAGCCATTGATCCCACAACAACCAAAAGAAACTAGGGTTTTTCTAAAAACTAAGAGCAACTAGGGTGGAATATAGAAATGACAAATTTCAATCTCCAAAAGTTTAGGATTTACCTTTTGGAAGTGATTTGATCTCGATCATGCAAAGAATCGAGCTCCTAAAGGTGTTAATCGAAGTCTGACAGTCTCAAGGCAGAGCACAAGAAAACCCCTTCAAAGAAAATATGAGTTTGAATTTTTTTTTTTTGAAAACTGAAATGCACGATCCCCTTATATAATTCCAAAATCAATCGATCGATTTTCAAATCAATCGATCGGTTTCCCTCATAAATGCATTGGTCAACCAAATCGATCGATCATATTCAAATTGAACAGTCGGTTTAAAAATATGATCGAACGGTTACTTATTTCATTCGATCGGTTTCTCAAATCAATCGGTCGAATGCCCATTTTGTTCGATCGGTTTAAAAAAAAAAATTTAGTTCAAAATTTGCTCTCCATTTTCGTGATTTCGATCGATCAATGTGCATTTCGATCGGTCGGTTTAAAATTGATCGATCGATTTGAATTTTGATCGATCGATTTTCACAAATAAAGCATGTATCTCAGTTCTGTCAAATCGATTGATCAGTTTTAGTTTCGATCGGTTGGTTTGGACATAAAACTTCAAAACTTGTGTTTTTTCACTCCCAATTTGATTGCAACTTATTAGCATTCATATAGTTTGTCCTTTATAAGTTCATCAAGCTACAATTATATATCAACATCTCATGCTTATAATCTCAAAAGAAATTTATAACTTTTATAATTTTTCTCAACTCTCATTGAACAACTGAGGGTATTGATCACAAATCTTCGCCTCGCGCTCCCAAGTATCCTCCTCTATGGAATGATTTTGCCACTTAACAAGCACTAACGGAATGCGTTTCGTGTGCAATACCTGCTCCTTCCTGTCAAGTATCTGAACTGGATCCTCTCTCACGGTCATATTCTCATAAATCTCGATCAACTAATCATCAAATATCTGTAGGGTCCTTCACGTACTTCCTTAACATAGATACGTGAAATACATTGTGCATCCTATCCAGTTGTGGGAATAAAGCAACTCTGTATGCCACTTCACCAACTCGACCCAAAATTTCAAAAGGTCCTATATAGCGTGGGCTCAACTTTCACTGCTTTCCAAAGCACATCACACCCTTCATTGGTGAAATCTTGACAAACACATGATCGCCAACTTGAAAATTGATGCTTTTCCTTTTATGCCAGCATAACTCTTTTGTCTACTCTGTGCTATCTTGATTCTTTCACAAATCAGACGAATTGCATCGGCATTGCTCTCAATAACTTTCGGACCTAATACAAACTTTGCACCTGTCTCTTCCCAATTGATCGGTGATCTACATCACTGTCCATACAGTACTTTGTAA
Source organism: Chloranthus sessilifolius (assembly GCA_021018995.1). Lineage (NCBI taxonomy): Eukaryota > Viridiplantae > Streptophyta > Magnoliopsida > Chloranthales > Chloranthaceae > Chloranthus > Chloranthus sessilifolius. The sequence goes on along the minus strand of CM037590.1, from coordinate 120,365,304 downwards.
GGTGCCATACCGATACTTGTCTGAAAACTGTTATTATATGCAAACTCAATCAACGGTAAGTGTTGATCCCATGATCCTCTAAAATCAAGCATACATGCTCTGAGCATATCTTCTATGACTTGGTTCACCAGTTTTGATTGTCCATTCGACTGTGGGTGAAAAGTTGAACTAAAATCTAATCACGTACCCATTCCTTCTTGAAACTTTTGCCAAAACTTTAAAGTATACAACGGATCTTGATAAGAAACAATGCTGGTTGGAATACCATGCAATTGGACTATCTCCTTCATATACATCTCTGCTAGCCTTCTTGCCATATGCATAGTATTGTATGATAAGAAATGAGTTGATTTGTTTAGTAGATCAACGACCACCTAGATGGCATTGTGCTTCTTCACTGTCCGTGGTAATCCCAATATGAAGTCTATAGAAATTGACTCTCATTTCCACTCTGGTATTGGCAGAGATTGTAATAAACCTGTCAGATGTCTGTGATCCACCTTCACTTACTAACATACCAAACACTTTGAAACCTATTTAGCCACATCCTGTTTCAAACCTCTCCACCAGTAGTTCTTCTTCAGATCCTGGTACATCTTGGTATCCCCAGGATGTATAACATACTTAGATTTATGGGCTTTGTCTAAGAAAGTCTGTCGAAGTTTAGCCTTGATAGGTATGCATAGATGTTCCCTAAATAAGAGTGATCCATCCTCCTTAATGGAGAAATTTGGTCTATTGCCATCAATCACACCCTGTCTGATCTTCACTAATTCTGTATCTTTCATCTATAACTCATGAATGTGATATAAGATCATCGGTCAGATCGTAATGTTAGCCAATAAGGCTCCTGAAGCTTATACCTCGATCTTTGTGTCATGCAAAGAAAGATATTCTAACAGTTTCCATCTACGGATCCCCATAACAAGGCTAGACAATAGAGCTGAACTCTTTCGACTCAAAGAATCTGCTATAACATTCACTTTGCCTAGATGATACTGACTGGAGCAATCATAGTCCTTGAGAAATTCCATCCATCTCCATTGCCTTATATTCAATTCCTTCTGTGTAAACAGGTATCTGAGGCTCTTATAATCTGTGAATATCTCAAAGGTCTCTCCATAAAAGTAGTGTGTCCATATCTTCAATGCGAAGATCACTGCTGCTAGTTCTAAATCATGTGTTGGATAGTTTCTCTCGTGGTCCTTAAGCTGTCTCGGCCCATAAGCAATAACCTTCTTATTTTGGTTAAGCATATAACCTAAACCATTGTGTGAAGCATCACTGTACACTGCGAACCCTCCACTACTTGATGGTGCATTGAAGTTAGTCCCTTCTGGAGTTCTTGAAAACTCTTCTCACACTCTTCGGTCTACTCAAACAGCAATCCTTCCTTGTAAGTTTTGTGAGCGGTCGTGAGATCTTTGAAAACCCCTCTATAAACCTTCTATAATACCCAGCCAGACTAAGAAAACTGTGAATCTTAGTCACAGTCTTTGGTTGTCCCCATTCTAATACTGCCTCAATCTTTGCTGGATCTACTGTAACACCTTCCTCTGAGACAACATGTCCCAAGAAACTCACTTTCTCTAACCAAAACTTACACTTACTGAGTTTCGCATATAGTTGGTGTTCATATAGTGTCTGTAGAGCAATCCTTAAATGTTGTTCATGCTCCTTGGTTTTCGAGTAGATGAGGATGTCATTTACGAATGCAACTACACAAGTATCAAGGTGTGGTTTAAACACCCAATTCATCAAATCCATGAATGAAGCTAGTGCATTAGTCATTCCAAATGGCATCACTAAGAACTCATAGTGCCTATATCTAGTTTTGAATGTTGTCTTCTGTATATCTTCTGCTTTGACTCTCAATTGATGATATCCAGATCTCAAGTCAATCTTGAAAAAGAATCTCGCACCTTGCAGCTGATCAAACAGATCATCAATTCTAGGGAAAGGGGATCGATTCTAGATTGTCAATTTGTTCATCTGACGATAGTCGATGCATAATCTTATTGACCCGTCCTTCTTCACATAGTCTGGACTGGTGATATGAATCGCGGCTTTTTGTTCACCGGCTCGTAGTTACCAAACCTTCCCTGATTTGTCTTTCCCTTAATTTGTTGATCCCTTCTCTTAAACATTTCATCTATATCCTCTTCTACCACAAGAGCCTTGCTTATCACTTCACCATAAGTTTCCAACTCAAACGCTGAAATCCAATCATGGATATTCAGCCTTAAGCCAGATTGTAACTTCTTTGCCTTCATCAAATCTGAGGCCACATACTCCAGAGCAAATCTTACGAGCCTCATAATTTCAACTCCATACTCTCTCACAGACATTTTTCCTTGCTCCAACTGAAGACACTTTACCTCCATCTGATTTCTTACTACCATAGGGAAATATTGTTTGTTGAACTCCTCAACAAACTCTTCCCACGTCCATAACATCTCCAGAGTAGCTTGCTCCCTCATCCTTGATACAAATTTCCACCATGGGCTTGCTTCTCCAACCAACATAAATGCTGCACATCTGACTCTATCATCTTCAGTGCATGGAAGCACACTGAATATCTTTTCCATCTCACTGAGCCAGTTCTCAGCTTCCATTGGTTCGGCTTGTCCTGATAAATTCGGAGGACACATCCTCTGAAATTTTGTAAATGCCAAGTGTGTTGGTGGTTGCATGCCTGAAACTGATGGTTGTTGGCATTGATAGTAGCCATCAATGCCGTTTGCTGAGCCATAGAAGTAGCCACGGCTTCCATGGCTTGTGCCATTCTCTGCCTATCTTCTCTCTCTTCATTTCTCTCTTCACCTCTCTCTTGACTTCTCTCTTCTGGAACACTTTCTTCTGGAATCTCACTTTCTCTCAATGAAACCCTATAGGAATTGGTGGGAATGTTGTTCCCACTTCTCAAGTTCCCTCTATAACTGCCTCTCGGTCGTCCTCGCCCTCTAGTGGGCATGACGTTCTGTAACATGAAACCAAAAGTTCCATTAGCAAAAGGTCCCTATATTCTGACACAATTTTAAACATATAAATCACATCAAAGGCTTTTCAGAAATCTCTAATGCAAAGGGCTTTGATACTAACTGTGATAGCTTGAATTTCTGCAGTCGGAAACCCATGCCGTCTGATGGTTAATAAGACCGATCCCGGAACACCCCGAACACATGATACATCCACACACAACGTGGAAACAAAGCATACATTCTAACTAAGTAGATCAAGCCATCATAAGAAAAGTAAATCTCCATTTCTATATAATGATATAATCAAAAGTATCACAAAAGACGGTTCTAGTCCCATGCCAAACGCATGGACAAAAGAACCAAAGCGAACCACAGTCAACAAAACATGGTTCGCAAACAAATTTGTACTACATAATTACATAAATTCTAACTTATACCGGCTGGACGTACCACGCCTTACAAAACAAATCTCAAAGTAAATGCAACACTGCCCACTAGAAAAATTCGTCAGGAGGGGGCTCAGTCTCCTCCTCTGGCACGTACTCAGGGTCCTCAGGATCTACATCCTCCGTACCCGCCTCAATACCTGCACCTGTGACGTATAGTCGAGGGATGAGCTAGCAGTCTGAGCTCAATAGGGAAATATAACTAACATGCATATTTTTCACATCACACATATATCTCATGACATAATTCAAAACACACTTTTCTTACTGAGAGTCACAATTTAAATGCATTTAAATTGACGAAAATGAATATATGATGGATATTTCAAATCACACTCATCATGATTTCTAAAACTTGTTCTTACTACACAGAAATATAAATCAATCACTTAAATATTCTCTCGAACATATATAGCATTGAGAGCCACATATATTTATCGATGGAAAACCCCAACCATTATCGTTCAACAAATAATTTGACACATTTCCCAAGTCCCTTCGAAGAGGTGACTTGGGATGCATGAAGTATTACCGCAGAATATTATTCAAAGAATGGATATCCCATCATACCGGAGCACACTTACGGATATCCAGCCGTATCGGTAGGGTATCCACACGCCTGAACTTTAAATCAAAATGCTAAATCTACATATATTTTATCACTGTGAATTTGTGGTAATTTATAATAGTTTGAAGTTTCAAAGCTTGCACACACAGTTATTCACATCCTTTTGATGTCACACACATATTCGCATTGTTCTGATGCCACACACACATATGACTGATTCCACACACACACACATAGTCTGATGTCACACACACACACACGTAGTTTTCTCTTAGTGCTCATACACACATTTCCCATGTTAAAGGCTATGAATGAAACTCATGCTAATTCAAAGACAACATCACAAAACACACATGCTTTTATCATATCACTAAATCCATGCTAGTTGTAACCAAATGCACATATTACGAAGTTTTCCCTACCTCAAAGCAAAGCCAAACCAAGACTTCTTAATCCGAGTTAGCCCCTTTCACACATAACCATGGTCATACCTAGAATACACCAAGTCATAGTTCATACGTAAGAACTAATGTAAAACAAGAAGATATAAGGTCTCCCCAAATTCTTCTTAACAAAACAAAATAAAATCTTAAATCTGTCTAAATTGATCGATCGATTCCCAAAATCGATCAATCGATTTCAAAATCGATCGATCGATTCCCAAAATCGATCAATCGATTTCAAAATCGATCAATTGATTCCCAAATCGATCGATAGGTTTACTCAGAAACCTATCGACCTTAAATGAAGCTTGTCGACTTACCAGAAATCATCCTGTAGACATTACCAGAACCTGTAGACCTCAAATAGAGCCTGTCGATGAATTTTGATCGATCGAATTTCCATTTCGATCGATCTATTTCCCTTAACACGTACACTATTTTTCACAAATCGATCGATCTATGATCGAATCGATCGATAGATTTCACAAATCGATCAATCGAATTTAATATCGATCGATTGGTTTCTCCAGAAACCTTCTTACTTTGTTTTGACAAAATCGATTGATCGTTCACTTATTTTGACCAATCGGTTTTGTCAGATTCTTCACATTCACGGGTTTCTAACTTCTCAACTCATTTTCTTTTAAACTTATGTCCTATTCTTCAAATTCCCCATCCACATGCTAACTAAAAACTAACACACATTAAAATCACAACTCTATCATAATTCTTCTTACCTTTGAATTGATTGATTCCTCGATCCAGGGCTCACACTCAAGCTAGGTTTGCATCGTTAGAATGTTGGATTTTCTTTGATTTTAATCCCACAATTTCATGCACGGATTCACGCTATACTCACACAAAATTTATGACTCTTTCCTTCTCTCTCTTCTCAATAACTTCTTCTCAACAACCTAAGCAAGAGAAAGAAATTCTCTTATCATTTAACCTTTTATACTTAAAAGAAATGAACTTGAGTGTTGAGCCAATACACCGTAATTTGGTGTACATTACTTCATCAAATGGCTCACATCATCATTCATATCATCAATCACCTCATTCTTTCTCAATCGAGACTTATTCTAGTTTAACTTACTCTAATATTTTTATTTGGTCAGGTGTGTGACCAGTCGGGCATGTACATCGAGACGAATTGTTCAAAGGTCGAAATTTTTTGAGACATTATATTCTCCCCTCCTTAGGACTCTTCAGCCCCGAAAATTGGTTAAGGCCCTTGGTTTGGGAGGCGGTTGTCACTCCCTATGGAGTCGAACATGCACAACTAAAACAACTAATGAGGACAAATTATTTCCCTCTTTAAGAGAATCTAATCCTTTAACGAGGTCTTAATGAATTCATATCTTTTATAAAAGTTTCTAGCCAAGGCTAGGCCAACTCCGAACTAATAAACTATGTATAAAACCTCATGCACAACATCCTTACATTCAACATCACATGCAATAGAATCACACACCTAAAGCATTCATGTCAATTTAACCCGTCTACCATACCTACACGAAAACTCATTCACAACTGCATATCCTCTAAAAATAAGACCCCCATTCATATGCAACATTCAACATTCTAGAGATGAGGTGAAATTCACAACTATATATGTAATCATCAAAAAGTAAGTGGCAACCACACCACGATAATTTAACCATCTCAAAAGTGGCATCCATGTCACGATAGTTTAAGGACTTACATCCGAATTTCCCTGTTTTAATTACATATAATTCCAAAAGGAAAACATCCCTATACCTATACCCCATAGAATCTCTGCTCAAACCGCCGCGTCACTCGGCTGCTCATCATCCTCATTGGGTCCGCCTGCGCAAGAACTCGATGCCTTCGGAATCCAATCTCGTGCCGCCGCCATGCGCTGTAGATAGTCGGCTGGATACATAAAGTGCGTCGTCTCCGCTAACAAGGCATCATGATAATCCAAACGACGACCCATCTGTTGATTGTTCTCAACCATAAGGGCGAGAACATCATCAATAGTAGCCACAGCGGTACACTGGAGTGGTGGGGGCACACTGATCTGAGCATGCCGTTGAGGTGGAGCTGCAGTTGCTGGCTGATCCTGAGATGGTGCATCATGAGCTGACTGGTCTGGGTCTTGAGGGGCATCCGGTGCAACATTATGTTCAGGTGGCCCTTGTTCTTCTTCACGCGACCTCTTCGTCAAGCGATTATAAGTTTTATTCCATTCCTTGAGAGCGTAGGGCTTGACATTGTCGGTCAATCATGGCTTATCCTTCGAGATCGTATACTCGCTACTATCGACAAGTCCTCAATCATAATAGAAAGAAGGCGGGCATAAGGCATCTCATCATTGGTTTTATCCCCTCCCTCAAGCATTTTTCCCCTAACATATTTCAAACCCTCAAAATAAACTTTAGGCGCACTAAATCATCATAAATGCGGAAAATAAAGCCTGATATATCTCTCCAAGTCTCTCTATTTTATGTCTCAACGGATACGTATTACACTTAAAAATGGTGTCGAGCATCCAAAGATCACTCGGTAAATCTACTCTCTTTACTGTTGAACTGACCCCTGCCTGCCCTGGGTCATCCTTTCTTTCACAATATCAAAATCCACTGTGTCTGGGTAAGGTTCTAGGGAATCAATCCCTTCACCATACGACACATAGAACTCCATTGTGTTGGCAACATCGCCATAGGTAAATTCATATACCCTATTATCTATTTTTGTACAAACTGTCTTCGGTTTATCGACATACATTTTTTGATAGAATAACCTCACTATACGAGGGTAGTAATGCTTGTGAAAAGGTGTGAGTAAATTGTCTAATCTGGCCTTGGCAATATAGTGAAAGGCCCAATGAGTCTCACCCCGCTTTTTAAATAGCGTCTTATAAAAAATCCACTCTGGTTCAAAACCCTTCGAAGCCCACCACTCGTTGGGCTGCTCACGCGGTGGTGGTGGTGACTACTCTGCGATGGCTGTTGCAAAGAACCCGCTTGTGATGTGGGTTGCTTCAACATAGTGCTCTTCGACGATTGTCGAGTCTTTGGAGCCATTGATCCCACAACAACAAAAAAAACTAGGGTTTTTCTAAAAACTAAGAGCAACTAGGGTGGAATATAGAAATGACAAATTTCAATCTCCAAAAGTTTAGCATTTACCTTTTAGAAGTGATTTGATCTCGATCAAATGAAGAATCGATCTCCTAAAGGTGTTAATCGAAGTTTGGGAGTCTCCAAGCAAGAGCATAAGAAAACCCCCCTAAAGAAAATAAGAGTTTCAAAGTCTCCAAGCAAGAGCACAAGAAACCCCCCTAAAGAAAATAAGAGTTTCAAAATTTTATTTTTGAAAACTAAAATGCACGATCCCCTTATATAATTCCATAATCGATCGATCAGTTTTCAAATCGATCGGTTGGTTTCCTTCATAAATGCATTGGTCGACCAAATGGATTGGTCGTATTCAAATCAATTGGTCGGTTTAAAAATTCGATCTAACGGTTACTTATTTAGTTTGATCAGTTTCTCAAATCGATCTGTCGAATGTCCATTTCGTTTGATCGGTTTTCAAAAAGAAAAATTCAGTTCAAAATTTGCTCTCTATTTTTGTGATTTCGATTGATCAATGTGCATTTCGATCGGTCGGTTAAAAATCGATCGGTCGGTTTAAAATTGAACGATCGGTTTTAATTTCGATCGATCAATTTTCACAGATAAAGCCCATATCTCAGTTTTGTCAAATCGATCGATCGGTTTTAGTTTCGATCGGTCAATTTTGACATGAGAGTTCAAAACTTGTGTTTTTTCACTCCCAATTTGATTGCAACTTCTTAACGTTCATATAGTTTGTCCTTTATAAGTTCATCAAGCTACAATTGCATATCGACATGTCATGTTTATAATCTCAAAAGAAATTTACAACTTTTATAATTCTTCTCAACTCTCATTGAACAACTGAGGGTATTGTTCACGAATCTTCGCCTCGCGCTCCCAAGTAGCCTCCTCAACGGAATGATTTTGCCACTTAACAAACACTAAAGAAATGCGTTTCATGTGCAATACCTGCTCCTTCCTGTCAAGTATCTAAATCGGCTCCTCTCTCACGGTCAGATCCTCATAAATCTCGATCAACTGATCATCAAATGTGTGTAGGGTCCTTCACGTACTTCCTTAATATAGATATGTGAAATACATTGTGCATCCTATTCAGCTGTGGGGGTAAAGCAACTCTGTACGCCACTTCACCAACTTGACCCAAAATTTCAAAAGGTCTTATGTAGCGTGGGCTCAATTTCCACTACTTTCCAAAGCGCATCACGCCCTTCATTTGTGAGATCTTAACAAACACATGATCGCTAACTTGAAAATCGATGCTTGTCCTTTTTATGTCAGCATAACTCTTTTGTCTACTCTGTACTATCTTCATTCTTTCACGTATCAGACGAACTGCATCGGCATTGCTCTCAATAACTTTCGAACCCAATACAAACTTTTCACCGGTCTCTTCCTAATTGATCGGTGATCTACATCGTCGTTCATACAGTTCTTTGTAAGGTACCATACCGATACTTGCTTGAAAACTATTATTATATACAAACTCGATCAACGGTAAGTGTTGATCCCATGATCCTCTAAAATCAAGCATACATGCTCTGAGCATATCTTCTATGATTTGATTCACCTGTTCTATTTGTCCATCCGTCTGTGGGTGAAAAGTTGAACTGAAATCTTATCACGTACCCATTCCTTAAAAATTTTGCCAAAACTTTGAAGTATACAATGGATCTCGATCAGAAACAATGCTGGTTGGAATACCATGAAATCGGACTATCATCTTCATATACATCTCTACTAGCATTCCTGTCGTATATATAGTATTGTATGGCAAGAAATAAGCTGATTTGATTAGTCGATCAACGACCACCCAAATGGCATTGTGCTTTTTCACTGTCCGTGGTAATCCCAATATAAAGTCCATAGAAATTGACTCCCATTTCCACTCTGGTATTGGCAGAGGTTGTAATAAACCTGCCAGATGTCTGTGATCCACCTTCACTTACTGACATACCAAACACTTTAAAACATATTCTGGCACATCCTATTTCAAACCTCCCCACCAGTAGTTCTTCTTCAAATCCTGCTACATCTTGGTACCCCCAGGATGTATAGCATACTTAGATTTATGGGCTTCATCTAAGATAGTTTGTCGAAGTTCGGCCTTGATCGGTATACATAGACGTCCCCTAAATAAGAGTGATCCATCCTCCTTGATGGAGAAATCTGGTCTACTGTCATCAATCACACCCTGTCTGATCTTCACTAATTCTGTATCTTTCATCTGTAACTCATGAATGTGATTGAAGATCATCGGTCGGATCGTAATGTTAGCCAATAAGGCTCCTGAAGCTTATACATCGATCTTTGTGTAGTACATAGAAAGATCTTCTAGCAGTTTCCATCTACAGATCCACTTAACAAGGCTAGACAATAGAGCCAAACTCTTCCAACTCAAATCATCTGCTACAATATTCGCCGTGCCTGGATGATACTGAATGGAGCAATCATAGTCCTTGAGAAATTCCATTCATGCTCCTTCATGGTTTTCATGAAGATGAGGATGTCATTTATGAACACAACTACACAAGTGTCAAGGTGTGGTTTAAACACCCGATTCATCAAATCCATGAATGAAGCTGGTGCATTAGTCAATCCAAACGGCATCACCAAGAGCTCGTAGTGCCCATATCTAGTTTTGAATGCCGTTTTCTGTATATCTTCTACTTTGACTCTCAATTGATGATATCCAAATCTCAAGTCGTTCTTGGAAAAGAATCTTGCACCTTACAGCTGATCAAATAGATCATCTATTCTAGGCAAAGTGGATCAATTCTTGATTGTCAATTTATTCAACTGACGATAGTTGATGCATAATCTCATCGACCCGTCCTTCTTCACAAACAAGACCGGTCTCCCCAAGGAGATACACTAGGTCTTATAAACCCTTTATCTAAGAGTTCTTATAACTGGTCCTTCAATTAATTCAACTTAGCAGGAGCCAACCGACATGGTGCTCTTGATACTGGCTCCGTTCCTGGTGCCAAGTCGATGTGAACTCCACTTCTCTATTTGGTGGCAATCCAGGTAATTCATCCGAAAATACGTCTTGAAACTCATGAGCAATCAGAATTTTTGATATCACATTCTTCTCTTCCCGTTGCTCTTTCAGAAAATAAAAGTATCCACTGCATCCTTTCTTCATCAAACGTTATGTATGGACTGCGGAGATAAGCAGTACAAAGGTCGATCACATTCCTAGAACTTGAATGATCTACTCCCATTCGGTCAAAAAGTAACCATCTTCCTCTGACAATCGACGCTTGCACCATGTGTGGATAACTAGTCCATACCAAGGATTACATCGAATCGTTGCGTATCCAACAGGATCAAATTGACCACTAACTCATGATCCTCATAATCCCTGACTGATCGACACCATGTCAGTACTGACCGCGTTCCTTGTCGGAACTGATATTTCCAAAATAAAATCCAATGTCTCTGGAATGACCTTTACTTTCTTCACAAAATGCGGCATCACAAACGAGTGATAGACCTTTGGGTCTATCAACACTCTCACCTTATAGCAAAGATAATCGTCCTTATCGTACATTTGTAACGCACCTACGTCACACATACGTTTAACTAATTATGTATGCAACAAATGGAGACATGCAGACATTTAAAATTTAAAGACTACTTTAAAAATTGATGCACCTTTTCTATCTAAAATTTAAATCAATGATATATATGTTGAACTTAAATAGAACTTTCACCTTGGATGATGTCGTTACTGTTCTGGGCATCCTGAGCTATAACGGCATATGCAAGTCCTTGTACAGTAGGCATCCCTGTCTTGATAGGCCTCGGCATCGCAGCTGATGCCGTCCTCTCCTTCCTCAACTCTGGGCAGTCCCTAATCATATGCCCCATCTTTCTGCACTTAAAGCATCCGCTCGTACCCCATCTACATTCTGAGGTTTTGTGAGACTTGCCACATCTGGCACACATCTCAGTCGGGGTAGATGATGTTGCTCTAGAGAAACTTCGGGTAACTGATACTCCTACAGTCATTGCAGCGCCCTCGTAATGGAAAGGTCTCATTGATGTAGGCACAGGTGGTCTAGAGTAATTAGTCTGTGTAGGTAATCTCGGGACTGGTGCTACGAATCGCGGCTTTTTGTTCACCGGCTCATAGTTACCAAACCTTCCCAAATTTTTCTTTCCCTTACCTTGTTGATCCCTTCTGTTAAACATTTCATCTATATCCTCTTATACCAAAAGAGCCTTGCTCATCACTTCACCATAAGTTTCCAGCTCAAACACTGAAATCCTATCGCGGATATTCAGCCTTAAGCCGCGTTGTAACTTCTTTGCCTTCATCAGATCTGAGGCCACATACTCCGGAGCAAATCTTGCGATCCTCATAAATTCTACTCCATACTCTCCCACAGACATTTTTCCTTCTCCAACTGAAGAAACTTTACCTCCATCTAATTTCTTACTACCTTAGGAAAATACTATTTGTTGAACTCCTCAACAAACTCTTCCCACATCCATAACATCCCTGGAGTCGCTTGCTCCCTCGTCCTTGATACAAATTTCCACCATGGGCTTGCTTCTCCATCCAACATAAATGCTACCCATCTGACTCTCTCATCTTCAGTGCATGGAAACACATTGAATATCTTTTCCATCTCATTGAGCCAGTTCTCAGATTCCATTGGTTCTGCTTGTCCTGAGAAATTCGGAGGAATCCTCCGAAATTATGTAAATGCTGAGTGTGTTGGTGGTTGTGATGCCTGAAACTGATGGTTGTTGGCATTGTTAGTAGCATCAATGCCATTTGTTGAGACATAGAAGTAGCCACGGCTTCCATGGCTTGTGCCATTCTCTGCCTATCTTCTCTCTCTTCACCTCTCTCTTGACTTCTCTCTTTTGAAATCTCTCTTTCTCTCAACGAAACCCTATTGGAACTGGTGGGAATGTCGTTTCCACTTCTCAAGTTCCCTCTATAATTGCCTCTCGGTCGTCCTCAACCTCTAGTGGACATGATGTTCTGTAACATGAAACTAAAAGTTTCATTAGCAGAAGGTCCCTATATTCTGACACAATCTTAAAACATATAAATCACATCTAAGGTTGTCAGAAATCTCTAAAGTAAAGAGCTTTGAAACCAACTGTGACAGCCCATATTTTTACACCCGAAAACCAGTGCTGTCGGATGGTCAATAAGACCAATCCCGGAACACGCCAAACATCTGGTACATCCACACACAAAGCGAAAATAAAGCACACATTCTAACTAAGCAGATCGAGTCATCATAAGGATAGTAAATCTCCATTTTTATATAATGACATGATCAAAAGTATCACAAAAGATGGTTCTAATCCCATGCCAAACACATAGGCATAAGAACCGAACTGAACCACAGTGACAAACCACGGTCCCCAAAACATGGTTCGCAAAATAATTTGTACTACATAATTACATGAATTCTAACTTATACCGGTTGGACATACCATGCCTTACAAAACAAATCTCAAAGTAAACGCAACATTGCCCACTAGAAAAACTCGTCAGGAGGGGGCTCAGTCTCCTCCTTTGGCATGTACTCAGGGTCCTCAAGATCTACGTCCTCAGTACCCGCCTCAATACCTATACCTGTGACGTATAGTCGAGGGATGAGCTAACAGTCTAAGCTCAATAGGGAAACATAACTAACATGCATATTTTTCACATCACACATATATCTCATGACATAATTTAAAACACACTTTTCTTACTGAGAGTTACAATTTAAAAGCATTTAAATTGACGAAAATAAATATTTGATACATATTTCAAATCGCACTCATCATGATTTCTAAAACTTGTTCTTACTACACAGAAACTTAAATCAATCACTTAAATATTCTCTCGAGCATATATAACATCGATAGATACATATATTTACCGATGGGGAGCCCCAACCAATATTATTCAATGAATAATTTTATACATTTCTCAAGTCCCTTTGAAGAGGTGACTTGGGCCACATGAAGTATTACCGCAGAATGGTAATCAAAGAACGGATATCCGTCAAAGAACGGATATCCCACTGTACCAGAGCACATTGACGGGTATCTCGCCAAACCGGTCACGATTATACCATCGCATTGGTAGGGTATCCACACACATGAACCTTAAATCAAAGTGCTAAATTTACATATAGTTTATCATCGTGAATTTATAATAATTTATAATAGTTTGAAGTTTCAAAGCTGGCACGCACACTTATTCACATCTTTCTAATGTCACACACACATATTCACATTCTTCTGATGTCACACACACACATATGAATGATTCCACACATATACACATAGTCTGATGTCACACACACATGTAGTTTTCTCTTAGTGCTCATGCACACACATTTCTCATTTTAAAGGCTATAAATGAAATTCATGCTAATTCAAAGACAAAATCACAAAACACACATGCTTTTATCATATCACTAAATCCATGCTAGTTGTAACCAAATGCACTTGTTACAGAGTTTTTCTTACCTCAAAGCAAAGCCAAATCAAGACTTCTTAATTCGAGCTAACCCCTTGCACACATAACCATGCTCATACTTAGAATACACTAAGTCATAGTTCATACGTCAGAAATGACGTAAAACGGAAAGATATAAGGTCTCCCCCAAGTCTTCTTAACAAAACAAAACAAAATCCTGAATCTGTCTAAATCGATCGATCGATTCCCAAAATCGATCGATCGATTTACTCAGAGACCTGTCGACCTTAAATGAAGCATGTTGACTTAACAGAAACCATCATGCTGACATTACCAAAACCTGTCAACCTCAAATAGAACTTGTCGACAAATTTTGATTGATCGGTTTCCCTTAACACGTACACTAATATTTACAAATCGATCGATCATTGTTCGAACCGATCGATCGGTTTCACAAATCGATCGATCAAATTTAATTTCGATCGATCGATTTCTCCAGAAACCTTTATACTTTGTTCTGACAAAAGCGATCAATCGTTCACTTATTTTGATCGATCAATTTTGTCAGATTCGTCACATTCATGGGTTTCTAACTTTTCAATTCATTTTCTTTTAAACTTAAGTCCTATTATTCAAATTTATCATCCACATGCTAACTAAAAACTAACACACGTACAAATCACAACTCAATCATAATTCTTCTTACTTTTGAATTGATTGATTCCTCGATCCATGGGCTCACGCTCAAGCTAGGTTTGTATCATTGGAACGCTGGATTTTCTTTGATTTTAATCCCACAATTTCATGCACGGATTCACGTTATACTCACACAAAATTTATGACTCTTTCCTTCTCTCTTCTCAATAACTTCTTCTCAACAACCTAAGCAAGAGAAATAAATTCTCTTATCATTTAACCTTTTATACTTAAAAGAAATGAACTTGAGTGTTAAGCCAATACACCGTACCTCGGTGTACATCACTTCATCAAATGGCTCACATCATCATTTATATCATCAATCACCTCATTCTTTCTCAATCGAGACTTAATCTAGTTTAAATTACTCTAATATATTTTTTTGGTCAGGTGGTTGACCAGTCGGGCACGTACATCGAGATTAACTATTCAAAGGTCAGAATTTTTTGGGACATTATAGATTTGGTCGATTTTCAGCGAGATTTTACGAGACCCGAATAGACACAACAACCCAGGCAGAGATTCAACAACTCCCGTAATTTTTGGGAGCAATTCTTGTAAATTTCGACGAGATCCAGCAAGATTTCAGTGAGATTTGGTTAGTTTCTGGTGAGATTTTCCAAGACCTGCATAGAGGCGGCGAACCGACCTGAAATTTGGCAACTCCCGTAATTTTTGGGAGCGAAATATGGCAAGATTTGGGCAAAACCCGGCAATGTTTGAGCGAAATCCGGCGAGAAACCGGCTAGATCTAGCGAAATCTGACGAGATTTGGGCGAGATCGGAGTCCACATGGCAAACCATGCGTAGATTTGACAACATACGATATTTTTTAGCGTGAAATCCAGCGAACCCCGATGAAATCGGGCATGCAAAAAAGCTAGATCTAGAGAAATCCGGTGAGATTTGGCGAAATCCGACCTCACATGGCAAATCACGCGAAGATTCGGCACCGAATTTTATTTTTTGAAGAAAATCCGGTGAGACCCAGCGAGGTGTGGGCGAAATCCGGCAAAAATATGGCTCGTTTTCGAAAAAGGAATTAAAGGTGGTACAATTTGCAAAAAATTATTTTATACCCCCTTGAAATTGGGTTGCCCTTAAAGAAGCCTAAAATGGTTTGCGCGTAAAAATTTGAGTTTTTATACCCCTTCAAAAATGCTTAAAAGAAATAGAAAATGGGTTGCCGGTAAAAATTTGGGTTTTATACCCTTTCAAACCATCCAAAAGAAACGAGGAGCATAATTCGGCCGATAATTTGAAATTCCAAATTATCGGCCGATAATTTAGAATTTCGCGTGGGGGGTGTGGATTTTTACATTTTTTCGTTTCAGTCTGGACCAAAATTGAGACGTCTCAGCCGAAATTTTGAAATTTCGGTCGAGATTTTGATCTAGGCTCATCACTGATTGTTTTGGCTCCCAGAGGGAAAGAAAACTAACTCTAAAAGCTAAGAAGGAAAAATTGGACCCCTATTGACTACGTCCCAATTCCTTAAACAATCCTAGATAGAGTAAGGATTTAAAATGTCCTGGTTTTTAGGCCATTGAAGGGATTTTATCTTGACCTTCTCTGAGATATGGAACGGGGAGGAGTTCCGATTGTCAAAGATCCTACGGTTGCGTTCCTTCCACATCAACCAAAGAGTCACGGGGAGGGAGATATTCCAGACTCCTCCTTTCTCTTCCTGTTTTTGCCCCAAGGAAAACCAAGCTCCAACTAAATCAGAAACATCAAAAGGCATTAACCATTGGATCCTGAACCATTGGATGATCGAATTACAAACACAAGAGGAAAAGGGGCAATGAATAAGAAGGTGAGCATGAGTTTCATGTTCCTGGTAACATAATACACACCTATTGGGATGTTGGAAACCCCTTCTTTGGAGATTATCGACGGTAAAATTTTTATCATGTGTCACAGACCAAACGAAAGTGATAACCTAAAAAGGTACCTTGGCGTTCCAAACCCACAACCAAGGGAGGTCAGGAGTGACCATCGAAGCAAGGAGACGGTATAAGGAATTGACTGTAAAGATTTCGTCTTTATCAAGGGACTAAACCAGAAGGTCAATCAAATCCGATCTAGAGATACATGTGGCATCTAAGGTCTGGAGTAACTCAACCAGCTCCTAGATTTCTTGATCGTATAGTCTGTGAGAAGGTTGCACGTTCCAATGAGGAGGATCCGCGGATTGAAGTGCGTCCTTGATCAAGATGTTCTTATTAGTTGCCACTGCATAGAATGCTTTAAATTTGTCACATAACGGTTCTTTCCGAAGCCAAATATCCTTCCAAAATGATGTGTTGGCCCTATTTCCCACCTTGATGGAAGCCCCTAATTGAACATATGACATTTTTCCTCAATTGCTTTCCAAATAGCTGAGTCATTTCTCCCCGACACGGACCTAATCTCCCATTGGCTGATGTCTGAACCATATTTGGTCACCAAAATTTCTCTCCAGAGACTATTTCTATTTGTTTGTGCTCTCCAAAGCCACTTGCATAACGTTGCATTGTTGAAGTTTTTTAAGTTGATGACTCTCAGCCTGCCTTGGTCGATTTTTCTACATGGCGCCAATCGACTAGATGAATTTTATCTTTGTCATCCATATCATGCCATAGGTAGGCTCGATGTACAACCCTTCTACCGGGCTGGGCTAGGCTTGGGAATTTTTCTGGGCTTTTTTTCGACTGTTTTTTTCTAATAAAATTTGGTTGGGCTAGATTTTTGGGCTATATTTTCTAATAAAATTTGGTTGGGCTTGGCCTTTTTTTTTCTAATAAAAGTTTAAAGAAGGTTAAAAATTTATATTAGCATTATAGAGGCTCAGGTACATACTTTTATTCAAATATTTCATTTTAGTTTATTGCACAATTGCTATAATGGACAACGGTTGCACAATGGTTATAACAGACAACGATTAATCTCAGAGTATTTAAGTAAATTATATTTAATAATTACAAGGAATTTTTTTTTTAAAACTTTAAAAGGATATATATATATATATATAATATCTGGGCTGAGTGTTGGAACACTCAACCCAAGCCCGACCCGAATTGATATGCGTTGCAACATGTTTAGCCCGGTCCGGATACTGGGTCGGGGTTTGCCTGATAGAAAGTACCACTTTTTTCGAGCCGGGTGCCGGCCAAAATTCGGGTTGGCTCGACCCATTGAGAGCCCTAGCCATAGGAAGTCGCGTTGAATTTTCTCGAGATTATGACGCACACAAGCCGAGCGGGGAAATGAGGGCATATAGAACACTGAAAGAGCAGACAACGTAGACTTAATTAGGTTGAGACGACCTGCAAGAGAGGCATTTACCCTTCCAACCCTCTAATCTTTGAAGAGAATGGTCTATGATGATCTGCCACAACTTTTATCAGGGAGGAGGTGGCCTATCGCGAGGCCAAGGTAAGTGAAAGGTAGAGAGCAAGCCTTGCAATTGATGCTTCCCGCCCAATATGCGATTTGCTCCTGGTCCCAACCCACCCCCGAAATCATAGATTTCGATAGATTTACCTTAAGACCTGAAATTGATTGGAACAAAAAAAAAAAATTTAATCACCGAGCCGAGCCCTTCATGATCCCCGTCAATAAAGATTAAGGTATCATCAACATATAAGAAATGGGAAATGGCAACTCCTCTAGCCACATTAAATCCTTTAAATAAGTTTTAGGTTGTAGATCGCTGAAGTAGAGCATGTAGACCTTCAGCGACAATTAGGAAGAGAAATGGGGAGAGAGGATCGCCTTGACACAATCCTTTCTTAGTCGGGAAGAACCCCTCTATGCAACCATTGATTAGAACCGACATCTAAACCGAAGAGATGCATCAATGAATTCAACCTATCCATCTTTCCTCGAACTCCATATGATTTAGCTTGTATTCCATGAAACTCCTGTCCACATTGTCGTATGCCTTCTCTATATCAATTTTGAAAATTAATCCTTGTTTGTTCTTAAGGTGGTAGCAGTCTATGCACTAGTTTGCAATGAGGACACTATCGATTAGTTAACGACGTTGTATGAAAGCAGACTAATGAGGGGAAATCAAATTGGAAAGAACTTCTTGAACCTGTTAGCCAAGGCCTTGGCTAAAATTTTATATACCCTGTTAATTAGACTGATTGGTCTAAACTCATTAACCTCAACCAATACTAACTCGGGCTCCACTAACACTTTTTTACATGTCTCTTTATGTTTTCGCAAGTGCAACACATTTGCTAAGTCGGGTTTCATCAACTTTTATATGAGCTAGTATTAGTTATAGGGTCGCAAATGGGTCAAGCTGGACTACAACCAAGACCAGACCTGGCCATATATATATATATATATATATCTATGGAAAACGGATCTGTCCTGTATGGGAGGACGGTCACCGTCCTCCAACCTTTCACGTGGAGCTCCACATGCATGGCACCCAAAATATTTGTTCGATTCCATGTGAACGTACCTTGGGTGCATTGCTTAGATCATTTTTGAAAAAATAAATAAATAGAAAACTCATCTCCACCATGTCTTTTTGAACCGTGAAATGTGGACCAATGAAAACCATCAAACTTTGACTTGTGGGTTTAAAAAAAAAATTCGATTTTTTTTTTTAATATTGATCTATACTGTCCGCTTGCGCTCCACATGGATCTTGGAGGAAGGAATTTTTTTTTTTTAATATTGATCTAAACTGTCCGCCTATGCTCCACGTGGATCTTAGAGGCAGTTTTTTTGTTAATAGCGGCAGTTTTTGGCTGCCACTAATAGCCTTATTTTTTGTAGTGGGTTTTATATAAAAATATGCATTTTACTTAAATGCCGTTTAAAATTAATCAAAATCCCCGCCTATATATATATATACTTGCAAACTACATTTGGTTCGGTTCGGTTTGGTTTCGGCTTGGAACCGAAACCAAACCAAACTTTACGGTTTTCCTTTTTTCCAAACCAAATCCAACCTAGTACCCATCCAAACCGGACCAAACCCAGCGGTTCAGTTCGGTTAGGTCGATTTGGTCGGTTCGGTCCAAAAAATGCACAACCCTAGTGATCATCACAACTAGCTGTGGGCAAAGTCACAACTCGCTGTGGACATTGATACACACAACAACTACAACAAGCTATGAACATGCCAACAACTCGCTGTCGTCATCAGCAAATATTTTTTAGAAGAATCTTTTATGTGGTAAAACACGCTCAAGGAAATGTGATTCATAGCCTTGTTACCAAGGCTTGATCCATCCATCTTGGCACACACACTTCCTAAGGGAGATCTATACGGTTTATTAGAGTAGAGTGCGACAAAAAGATCAAACAATCTCCCCTTTGTCACATTCTACGACAAAAACTATGTTTACATCAAATAAAATTTAATTACATCAAGATGGTCCCACTAATCCTATATATTGATCTATATGATGAAGCAAATAGAAAATTACATGGACTCTTGATCTCCCCCTAGTTCTATGCCTATCCTAAGCCAAGATGGGTCTTGATCAATCACCTGCAAAACAGATATACCAAAACATACATTCAAAACATACATCCAAAACCAACAGTGATATGATAATCAAATTTAAATGCCCATCATCATTAAACATTTCTCCCCTTTTTTGTCGGAATTGACAAAGAGAAGCAATCACAATCAACACAAATAAAAGACACATGATAGTAAATGAAAGAAAACATAAGGCCCCGCATGGCTACCACAATTATCCAGGTTAACAAAATACTGAATATCCAACATAAAGCTAACCCATTATCAAACACAAATACCCAATATCCAATATAAAAACGTCTTTCAACCAACATTCAAATTAAAGTTGTATCACCAGTCAACTGTCAATTTAAAAGAAAATATACTCCCCTGATCAATGTTTACCGCGGCTACCCGATCCACCATCGACCGCTTTTCTAGATTTTGAAGCACCATTTCCACCATCTTCTAACTCTTTGGATACCATCCACCGATGAAAGTTGTCGGTCAAACTTTCGACATGAGCACCCACACAATTCACCTCTTCATCTACAGAGTAGAAGCGATTTAAGACAAGATTTTGGAACTTAAGCGTTGATAAAGGATGATCACAAGACGGAGTAGAAGATGATGCAACAGGCACCGATGAAGATGGATTTGAAGGATCATTGTGCTTATTCCATGTTTTCATAGCCACATTAAGAGTTGAAGGTAAATATTCATTACCTTGGAACGATTTTACAGAATACGTGGGCACGATGATGAAATTCTCAATTAATTTGGAGACAATGATCGAAAAGGGGATCAACGAGTTCTCCCTAGGCCTAAGACACCACGCGTGGATGATCCTCCAAATAGCGGTGGGTACACACATTGGATGATCAGTGTCCAGCAGCCACATGATAAAAATCTCATTTAACCTTCATTAAAATTTTCAATCTTTGGTCAAAGGGTACTGAAGATCAGAAAGCGCAAAATGTAGAAGAGATGTTTAAGAGAATTTACAGGATGACAATTTTCCGATTCAAGCCTGGAGTGATACAAACATGATCAACGATTGACTGCCACGATTCATCGGGCAAGTCGTTGGTAGGGGAATCCGGGTCACGGGGAAAAATAACCCCTTCTGGAACAAGAGGAATACCTAGGATCGAAGAGATAAGCGCAGGGATGACCGAGATCTTGGATCTATTGACATATGGGACTAACGATTTTTTCTTCGGGGAAAGAATGCATGACTCGTAGTTAGCATAGAAGTAAGGAGCCAACTCCGAATATGCGAAGCTACAAATTGTAAATAAAGGAGCCCAACCGCAAGACTGAAACTTACATAAAAATGAGAACTCCAATAAACAATCGAGATCAAAGTGCCGCTCCATCGTCAATGACCGAGACTGTAGAAAACCGAAGTTCGCCTGAGCCGTATCTGAAATGAAAACTGGTGTCGTAGAGTCGGTCGAAGAAGAAGACTTCTTTACCTTCTTTTTCGGTGCCATCAATCAAAGAGAAAATGGGAGGAGAGGGAATAGGGAAGTAGCAGAATGATGATAAGGAAGAGGGAAAAAAATGATGAAGAAGGAAAAATAAGGATTTAAAGTTATTTTTTTTTGTTGAAAACAATAATGATAGCTCGCTATGGTAATACCCACAACTCGCTATCATTAAAAGAAAATCGAATCCCACTGAAAAGTTGTTTCAAAAATTGATTATAAACCTCAAACGAAGGGTGCAACAAGCTGTCACAAGAATCACAACTCATTGCCAGACTGTTAACAACATGCAGTCAATTGCCGAGCAGTTATCGACAAAAAAAACATAGCTTGCTATCACAAGTTCACAACGAGCTGTCATCACAATTCCAAAAGCAGGAAAGCCAGCCACAGCTAGCTGTCAGGACATGACAACTCGTTGTGTATTCAAACAGAGTTGAAATTCAGCACACCACAGCAAGCTATCAGGAGACAACAGCTCGCTATGGATACAAACAGGGAGGAAAAAAAATATCCACACCTCATGGAAAGATGACAACGAGCTGTCATAAGTGAAAAAAGGAACAAAAGAGCAGCCACAACTAGCTGTTAGGATACGACATCTAGCTGTGAATCCAAACAGAATGAAGAGAAAAACTACACAACTAGTTACAGCGAGCTATGAAAGATGAAACATAAACCAAATCTACAGCCATAACTCACTGTGGAGTTCACAGCAGCGAGCTATGAATGACAAAATAGACATCATAGAATGAACACAATTTGTTGTAGTGTTCACAGCATCGAGCTGTGAATGATGAAATATACAGAATTGAATGAACCACAACTCATAATGGTGAGACCATAGCTCTCTGTTAAGAAAAAAAAAGTCCAACAATAGCTAGCTGTCATATCATGCAACAAGTTATAAACAGAAGACCTGAGCATGGAAAGAAACTCTCACAACCATAGCTAGCTGTCACACCGCAGTAGCTAGCTTTGTATACCAAATAGAGAAAGGGGAAAAATACCACATCTAGTTGTCATATACTAGCGGCTAGCTGTGTATACGCACTAGAGATAGAACAGAACACCACAAAAAGAAGTCCCCAGCCACAGCTCGCTGTTGGTAAACAATAGCTTACTATGAATCAAGAAAGATATAGTGTTAAAACAAAACAAAAATCCAAGAAAAACACAAAAAAGAAATCTGCAATAGCAGCTCGCTGTGGGTTTACTATAGCGAGCTATCAAACATTTTTTTTTTTAAACAAAAGGAAAGAGCTCACGAAGGGCACAATTTGAAAATTAGTTATCGATATCATATGATGATATGATGCAAAAAAAATCAGCAATCATAAACAAGATGCATCCAATCATACATTCAATGCGGAACTACTAGAGCGATAGACCTACTGAATTATTCATGATTTCAGCAACAAACTTAAACATTTCACATGAAGAAAATAAAATTTCATCCTAACATTACAAGTTCAAACAATATACACAAATACTAAAGAGTGACATATCTATCCGGAGCATTGCTCAGAGGTGGTTTAAAGGATGTATTTCAATTATGTTATACATATTGTCATTACCTCTCCTGTAATTTTAATACGCTTGTAGGCACGATGTGTACGTGGGTAAGTCGCTCGGTAAGATCGTCTAAGCTGCTTGTAGTGGATAGCTCTTATAATGTGATGACCAAGCACTCATGATTTTACCCCTCCTTCCCAACTTTAAAAAAAAAAAAAATTTAAACATAGAAGAAAGACAAACAATTTGGATAGATTATATGATTCACAAGACATAATGCTCTATTTCTCTCCTTTTAAAAAAAAAATTGTCCAAACTAATGTGAAACTATCTCACTTACCCTACGGAATAATACACCAGCTTACACTAATTAGGTGTGTATTGTGACTACTATCGTAGTAAGGAGACCTTCACATAACCACATGAGATAGTATAGGATCTAAGAGCCACTCTTAGTATACATCAAAAGATGAACTGAACAAATTAGAAGATGAGAGAACAAAGATTTCATGAAACAATTTAAAAAAATAGAGCTGAAAATCATGAATAAAAAGTAAATCAAACACATCAATAGCCAAAGAACGACAACAAGAGTACAAACTCAAATCATGATAGATAACTCAATAGATGCATCAAACCAATCAATTATATCATCAAAGAAGTTCAAAACAAAGCACAAAGACCCTACTCAATGATACACATGCCTAATAGTATTTTTGCTCACCCATTGCCACTCAATTAAATTACCAAGAGCCTTCAATTGATAGATAACTATCTTGTCATACTTTTGGCTAAAAATGTCCACTTTTCTTACAGGACATTTGAGATTTATGTATCATTTTCTATCAGAGTAGAAACAAATTGGGCCCTTTTTGCCACTAGCCATTTGAGGATGTGAGGGGATAGGTAAGAGAGGAGGTAAAATGGATGAAGCTTCACTGTTCCTAGTGCCAGGGAGTTTTGGAGCATATTTCAAATTTTCTTTTCCTTTGTTCCCTGAAGCAGAGTATTTTACATCCTTAAAATCCAAACCCCAATTTTATCATTCCAACCTCTGCTAG
This sequence comes from Chloranthus sessilifolius, assembly GCA_021018995.1. Lineage (NCBI taxonomy): Eukaryota > Viridiplantae > Streptophyta > Magnoliopsida > Chloranthales > Chloranthaceae > Chloranthus > Chloranthus sessilifolius. The sequence goes on along the minus strand of CM037590.1, from coordinate 120,341,082 downwards.
CATCCCAACCCCATTAAGTGTCCACCCTAACATTTTTCAACTTTTCTAGGGTGACCCTTTGATTTGAAAGCTCCTTCTTGAGGCTTTCATTCTCAATGCAGAGACAATTGTATTTAGAGCAATACTTAGCTCCTTCAAATTCTAGAAACTTAACTTTGTCCCATAAACATTTAACTTCATCTTCCAAACTACAAACATTCTCAATCAAAATGTTTTACTCAACTTTTTTCACAGCACAAGTGGATGTAAGTAATGACATTTCTTTGATTAAATTTATTTTGTCGTTGTTCAACTGAACACTTTCAAGATAAAGTTCATCATAAGCATCATTTATATCCAATTCATCAATCTCTTCATTCGAAGCCGAATTAGTGAAAGGGTTATCTTGAGTCTCCTCATAAATGGAAGCAACAAAGGCCTGAAACCCATGTTGAGACACATTTGACTCATCGGAGGAACTATCCTCACTAGTCTCATCTTCTTTTACGGCAGCCATGGATTTAGATTTGACAACATTTTTCTTCTTGTTGGGACACTCATAAGAAAAATGTCCATAGACGAGACATTTGAACCATTGGATTTCCTCAGATGATTCCTTATGAGATTTTTTGGTGGGTTTCTCAGAAGATGTGCCTCAACTCTTTCTATTTTTGAAAATTTTCTTATATTTTTTGACAAATAAGGCAATGTCCTCTTCATCATCACTTTCACACTCCTCATCTCCATCCTTTTTTCTTAGAAGATCGAAAGGCAACACTTTTATGTTTTCATCTATCCTGAATCTCAAATTCATAGATTTGAAGGGATCCCATTAGCTCATCTATGTTGATCCGGTTAATGTCCTTACTTTCTGAGATGGCCATCACCTTTGGTCTAAACCTTTCAGACAAATTTTAGAATCTTCTTGACAATTTTATAAGGTGGTATCTCTTCTCTAAGGTAGAAGGAACCATTGACTACATCATTAAACTTAGCATAGAAGTCTGTAAACTTCTCATCATCATCCATCTGAAGATTTTCAAATTGCATTGTTAGCATTTGCAATTTGTTGATCTTTACTTGTGGAGTCCCTTCAAAGGTAGTCTCCAAGATCTTCCAGGCATCCCTAGCCACTTCACAATTACAAACCCTACGAAACTCAGAAGCCGTTGCAACACCAAAAATGGCATACCATGCTCTAGAGTTAGCATTGGCAGCCTCTTTTTCTTCACTATTGTAACGGTTAGTGAGTTTCATAGAGAATTTCTCAATCCCATCTAAATGGACCATCTCTTGAGGTGGTGACCAACCACTCTCAATAGCAACCCAAACCATGAGGTCCATTGATCTAAGAAAGGCCCTCATCCTAGCCTTCCAATAGAGATAATTGTGACCATCAAACAATGCCCTCTCTAGGTAATCAGAATTTACCCTCTCTAGGTAAATCAGAATTTCTCGAATAAGCCATAGACGCTCTATTAAAAAAGAATTAAATTCGAGCGAACCTTGCTCTGATATTGAAATTCCATTAAATCAATAGAATTGATTAGCTATTCGAATAATCCTAATTTAATCTAAAGATTACACAACACCAACAATCACTACAACACAAGATTTATGTGGAAACCAATGACTGGGGGAAAACCATGGGACTGTAGTCCACAAACTAAATCTACTATGAAAATAAACAATTACACGAAGTTTTGAATGATATATTGTACACATGCACATGCCCTATCAAACCCCCATGCAATCCAACTTCCCCCTATCGTAGGTCGTCTCCAAAGCTTTCAAATTTGAATGCTCTCCTCTACCATTGATGATCGCACAATGATCCACCTTGAGATCTATAAGGCTATCAATCACACACCCTAATCTCTAGGGCACAACATACCCAACTCATTTGAGCAAATTAAAGAAGAAGATAGTGAAGAAGGGAGGAAAACCTTTTGAATAAACTATTTTAGCAAATCACAAAATTTCAAAAGGAAGAAGATGAAGTTCTAGGGTTCACTACCACTTGCTTCACTCTTTTCTCTTTTTAAATTGTTTTTATCAAAACCCTAAAATCACTTAAGAGGACAGTTAAAGGAAAAGTCCAAAAGCCCCTTTTTCACAAAAGACCAAGAGTGATGACCAAGAGTGATGTGAGGCTGTCTCGTGGAACCACAGCTAGTTGTGATTCAAGTGACAATGAGTTGTGACCATAGCTTACTGTGAATATCATAGCAACTCGTTGTGGTCACCAAAGCTCATTGTGGTTACTGATTCAGACAGCAACAACAGCTAGCTGTGAACAAACTAGTAGCTCACTTTGATCATCACAGCTAGCTGTGGTCAAAGTCACAGCTCGATGTGGAGATTGATGCACACAACAGCTACAACAAGTTGTGAACATACCAACAACTCGTTGTGGTCATCACAGCTCATTGTGGACATCACTACAAGGCATCAGTAAATATTTTTTAGAAGAATCTTTTATGTGATAAAACAAGGTCAAGGAAATGTTACTGATAGCCTTGTTAACCAAGGCTTGATCCATCCATCTCAGCACACGCACTTCCTAAGGGAGATCTACATAGTTTATTGGAGTAGAATGCGATAAAAAGATCTAATAGTACGATCAGACAGTCAGTTTTTTCTTCCACATGGTACACATCTAAAAAAAAAAACCATAATGGAACATGGCGTGTTCCATGTGATTTTAGGGTCATATTTTAATTGATTAAGTCATCATAATATTCACCAATGGCAACCTCTCTCACTCCTTAAAACACAACTCCAAAACCATCCTGAATAAAAAACGAAAGCAAACATTGAAAGTGGACCTTAGGTAACATGCAAAAGGGAGAACGCAACATAGGCAATATAAAGAAATTTTTGTGGGATGTCCCATTTATCCAAGCTCATAATTTTCCATTTTTCCCAAGTTACTAGGACTAGTCATTTTGTCCAAATAAAACCACCTCATCAATTGTTCTAAAAAAAAAAGCCAAATGAAAGCCCAAACACATTGTATTTGAGGTCTCCTTATGTTATCATAGAGACTAAATAGTGGTGCCCATTCTAAAATGAGTACCTTTAATTCCACCCATCGAATCTTTAAGTTCATCCACACTGAAACCCATTGATTGATTTAAATCTGACGATGCAGATCATTTTTCATTCCAATCTTTCATATAATGGATCTTGAGATCATGGTCATGCCATCAGATGATATGTTTTTGATTTCATGTGGTACACATCCCAAAAGGTGTCCTTATTTGAGAGTAATAAGCTCCACATGATGTTAAGGTCACTTTTTTCGAATAGATACCATGTAAAATTAAGAATCGATGGTGGATGGTAAGAGCATGATCTCAAGATGTATCATGTGAAAGATTGGGATGAAAAATGATCTGCATCATTGGATTCAAAGCAGTCAATGCACTACAAAATATAAGACTATTAGCGGCAGTTTTTTTAACAAAAAACTGCTGTTATTAGTCATGTTAAAAAAACTGCTGTTATTAGTCATGTCACTACCAAAAACCGCCGCTATAAAAAACTGCCTTAACAGCAAGTGCCGCTGAAACACCTTATTTTTGTAGTGATGGGTTTCAGCATGGGTGAACTCAAAGATTCGATGGGTGGATTTAAAGGTACTCTTCTAAATAAGGAACCATCTCTACTTCAATTAGTGGTTGCTATTGTAATGAAGAACAAAGTACCAAAACTTCAAAATCCTATCGGTAATCCCCAAAGCCCAAAAGCCAAGTTATTACACAAATAAAACCAAATCTATAACCCAATGTCCCAACAATATTCATTTCCCAATCACCATCATCAACAGATTATATATCTCAATCATAATCATTCATAGAATCATAATACCAAGCCGGAAGAATATGCAAAAGCGAAATTCGAAAAAAATTGACATACCTTTGGCACAGAGATTTTTCGGAAGAGTGTCAATTCTTGGAGGTGAGTAGTATCTATAATAAAAATATCAATTAAACTTTCCAGAGATTGCCGAATGTGTTGATTGTTAAATAATGTAAACCTTGCAAGTGCACAAGTTCGTGGAACTAGGGCAAATACTAAGGGTATTATACTACAAAGACTATTTGTTTATCTAAATTAATGTCTCGATTAGAAATGAGTTTATAGAAGTAAATTTAACTATGATTATCTAGAAAAAGCAATAAAAACATATTTAGAAAGCAATAAAGAAACAATCTAGGATCCCTCTTAATCGTAGATTCGTAATTAACATACAACTCTATTCTTAATCTAATTTGAATTTCAGGTAATAACCTTCTCTACGCTACAAGCTAAAGCTAGGTAAAATATTTAAATCCTATTCATAGTCATGGACTAGTCAGGATGATATAATCTATCTAATCTCTAGCGATCTAATCCATAAGCACCATTGCATGAAACCTATCAAACTAGACTTTAAGTACTAGTTCGATGAGTGATTTTTTATCAAATCTAACCCTAATCCCTACAAGGTGATTATGATTATCAAAAATAAAAATAAAATGCTTTAGAAATATTTACAACAACTCACAAATAAGAGTGAATCTCAATCATGCAATCATTACCATAAAAGAATTCAAAATAGAATAAGAAATAGAACTTTAAATTAATTACTCGTTTTTTATTTACAAGAGATCCCAAACTTCATAAACTAGTCACTCATCGTTGTTCTGATCATCATCATTGGAGTACAACTCTCTAATTCGACCATATAACGATGATTTACAATTCCCTCAATCTCACAAACTCTCAAAATCTAGAAAACTATGAAACTAATAGTAGAAAACTAAGAACTAAAAGCTATCTCTATTCCTAAACCTAGGGTCCATATTTATACATCCATAAGACCCTAATACATTGAGCTAAACTAGGAAAGAAGTCCTGAAACAACTCTAATTATAATTGGAAAATGAAGAAAACTTGGATTGTTTAATTACAGAACTGCCAAACTCAAACTGTGCTTGAAATCCCAATCTCGACATGTAGAGATTTAGCTATAGATCAAAACTCTACCAATCGAGTTATGTTTCTATTTTCTTCTTTCTTCTGATCTCGACAGGTCAAGTTGTGAACTTGACCATTCGACATTAATTGTTCTTATGATTTTCTTCTGAAATCTCGATAGGTCGAGGTGGGACATTGACCAATCGAGATTGATAGTTTTCTGAGCTATTTTTCTTCCTTTCTTTTGGCTATTAAGGCTTTCGTTTCTACTTCTTTCCTTCATTGATTCTTTAGCTCTTTTCTTATCTTTATTCTTTTAAAACTTCATGTATAAGAAAGATAACTAAATAGAAACATTAGTCATCTTTTAAGGGCTAGCAATGTCAAGATTAAGGTCTTTAATGTATGGTTTGAAGGTTGATCATGTGATCGTCGTATGCCGATGAGAGACAAAATTTGTTTAGGGTTTTCTCGCATATTTGGTACTAAAGAGAGAGATAGAAGAGACCGATAAAGAGAGAGAGAGAGAGAGAGGGGAGGGAGGGGGGAGAAAGTAGAAGAGATTTTGTACCACTCTTTAGAGAAAAAAGTCACTTAAATAATCGGTTGGGCGTTGATATTGTTTTAAACAATACACAAATATTAATGTGAGTAAAAAGCTAAATATTAATGTAAGTAAAAAGGCCGGGGCTTGAACACCGTAGAATTGGAGGCTTGTACATGGGTAGGGATGCAATTTCGGGTAGTAACTTGACCTGAAAATTTCGGTTTCAATCGAGTTAACCGAAAACCAAAACAGACCCGATTTGGGTTCAAGTAGGGTCAGGGACCCAATGTTCCCAATCACTTCAACCCGAACCCAACCCGAGCTGAATTTTTTTGGGTTTGGTTGGGCTTAGTTTTCCTTTCTTATTTAAAAACTAAAAAAAATGTTAGAATTTTGAAAAAACTAGAAGAAATCAAGAAAAACATAAAAATAAAATAAAAAATCAAATTAAATTAAATTATAAAACATAAAAATAAATAAGGGTCATAAAATTAGGGATGCAAATTACAAGAGAAAGAAATCAACTTTTATTATTTATTAACTTTTAAACAAAAAATATATTAAAATAATCAAATAGCTAAAAACAATTATAAAAATAGGAAAAAGTTTGGGTGGGGTCGAGTCTACTTCAGTTTCTAGTCGGGCTTTCCAAATTATTTTTTGTTTTTTTTGGGTTTCTCAACCTACCCAATCAGGTTAAGGGGCCAAAAACCGAAACCTACCCAAACAAGTTCGGTTCAGGGTGGGTCGACTTCTGGTTCGGTTAGGTTTGGGTCGGGTCGGAACATCGGGTTTTTGTTTGAGTTTGGGTTTTTGGCCCAACCTTGATTTCCTCTACTTGAATAAATATAATGAAAGAATAGGGGTTTGGTCAGGTCCTTCAAAGTAGGGCCCTAAATCGAGTTCTACATTATCTCTTACCATCCCAAAGAGAAGAGATATGATGTTGGTTAATCGTGGAAACCAATAAATGCTTGTAAGAGAAATTAAAGGAGTAAGAGAGAGAAACTGATGTGGAGGAGAGAGAAAGGTGATATCCAACCGTCTCTTCAAATATTTCTTCTTCCTTCCAACAAAATAGCAGCCTTATTTTGAGTAAGATTTTAGGCAAAAAAATATATTAAAATTTTCTTCTTCATTCCAATGAAATAGCAACCTTATTTTGAGTAAGTTTTTAGGTAAAAAAAATACCGACTATTATATTTCGAGAAAAATAATAAAGAAAAATCTTGTTTGATTGCTGGTGATTGCGCACACAGTATCAAAATTTTAGAAGGAAAAAAAATAATCAAGAGAACACCCACAAGAAAGGTATAAAAAATAGGCCAAACCGATACGGATCGGTCTGATACGTATCGGTATCCTGTATCAGCCGATACAAGGGGTTTTGACCGAGATTATTTTTTTTAATTGGCTGATACGTATCAGTATTAGCTGATTCTTATTAGCTGATTTGTATTAGCCTCGAGCAAACTGATACCCAAGACTGATTTTAATACCTTGCTTGGGAATTGAAAGAGAAGGTGGATTGTTCACTCATGGGCATGGTATTAAAATCGGTCTCGAGTATATGTTTTCCCAAGGCCGATACAAATAGGCCGATATGTATCGGCCAATTAAAAAAAAAAACAAACTAAAATCTCGGTCGAAACCAAGACGTATCAGCTGACCCGATACGTATCGGTTTGGCTGAAAATCGATATGTATCGGTATCGGCTGATTTTTGATACCTTATCGTCATTATTTTATGGATGCTTAATGAGTTATTGTTTGATAAGATTGATAGATTTGGAACTTAGAAAGAAGGATATTATATTTATTGATCAGATAGATAATCTATAAAAATTAATTGAAAATATTAGTTAAATTACGAGAATTTACTGAAAATTCATTAATAAATCTAGTTAATACTTGATTAAGCTTCACCGCTTACGTCGTTTCATGACAAAAAATATCAAAGAAAAGATAGCAGTCACCCAGTTAGAGTTTGACAGAGAGGCCGAGAAGAGATTTAGAAGCATCCAGTAGACATCCAAATTTGGCCCAAGAAGTGATAGACTCGTTCTTCGAGAAGAACGCGCTTCCAAGCTTCCGAAAGCATCCCCCATAACTGTGACAGTCCGGACTTCCAAACTGAGAAACCCTTGCCATCGGATTGTCAATAAGATCTATCCCTAAGCAGAACACTTGGTACATTCACACACAAAGCAAAAAATAAAGCAGATATCTCTAATTATGCAGATAGAGTCATTATATAAGCAAAAGAAATCTCTAGTTCTACTTACAAAGTATACTCAAAATAACGGTTCTAATCCCATGTAAAGACACATGGACAAAAGAACTGAAAAGAACCACCGGTGATGGCCATCCATCACTGAAACATGGTTCACAAAATAATAATTTAAATAATTACATGAATTTGAAATTCTAAACAACAAATGGTTGGACGTACCAAGCCTGATCTACACAAAATCTCAAAAATGTACAACCACAATTTCCCTAAGGGAAATACTCTTCAGGCGGAGGCTCAGACTCCTCCAGAATGTACTCAGGATCCTCAAGCTCAAGATCCTTAGTACCAGCATCTACACCTGTACTTGTGACGTATAGTCGAAGGGTGAGTAAAGAGTCTAAGCTCAATAGAAAAAATATCCATAGCATGCTTATCATCACATCACACATATATCTTATGACATGTATCGAAATAATCAAGGAACTTAATTTGAAGGCATTTGAATCAAAATAAAACTGATTTAGACGTAGGTTTCAAAGTTGATGACAATATTTTCAAAGCTTTCCACATGACACAAGAAGAAACTTAAATTGATCTCTTAAATACAATCTCGAGCATATATAGCATCGAGAGCCACATATATACCAATGGGAATCTCCAACCATTATCGTTCAATGAACTATTCTTAATGATGCCAAGCCCCTGAGCTATGTTAATAGGGTCACTTATGCTTCACATTGGCCATTCGCGGTTCATAATGTATGGATATCCGGTCGTATCGGATATACAATTGTCCGGATATCCAACAGTACCAGTCACGGGTATACCGCTGCGTCGGTGGGGTATTCAAGCACATGAACCTTAAATCAAAGTGCGAAATCTAACTTATAGTTTATCACCATGAATTATGGTAATTTATAATTAGGTTTAGAATTTGGAATCTAAAGTTCACACACACATGTACTTATCTTACTGAGTTCACAAACACACACACAAATTCTTACACTTGAATCCGTGTACAAAACTCATGCATCGAAATGGCAAGGTTCATAATTTTCACACATACATATTTATCATCTTACAATTTCCATGCTTGTTGTAACAAAAGCACATGTTATAGGATTTTCCCTACTTCAACTCGAAGTCATACAAAGGTCTTTTCTTCTCAAGAGAACCTTCACGTCACGTGTTCTTGGTCTTAACCTAGAATACATTAATTCATGTCTGACACGCCATAAGTGATGAAGAAAAGGGAGTTTCAAAAGTCCTTTTTCCTCAAAACAGACAAATGCCAGAATCTGACTAAATCGATCAATCGAAACATATTTCGATTGATCAATTTCCTCTGAAAAACACCTACATTTTTGTTTGTATAATCGGTCCCACACTCGATCGGTTGATTTGTGAACCAATCGTTCGGTTTCCAAATCGATCGATCGATTCGTAAATCGACCGATCAGTTTACTCAGAAACCAACCCATCTTCACATCACAATCTTATCAACTTTACATGAAACCTATCGACTTTAAATGAAGCCTGTCAACAAATTTTGATCGATCGAATTCCATTTCGATCGATTGATTGGTTCCTCAAATCGATCGATGGAATTTAAATCCGATCGATCTATTTCCTTCAGAAAAATAACCTATTTTTGTTTTGCCAAATTTCTTCACATAATCATGTCCTATCAAAATTGATCGATCGATTCTTATTTCGATCGATCGATTTTGGCAGACTCTCACCAACACAGACTTCTTCATCTCAGGTTTGTTTTTCCCAAATTCTTACCACATTTATTTATAATCTTTTAAGGCATTTATTGCTCAACCATATAACATAATTACACATTTATTTCTAGATTTTTAGGGCATTGATTGCCCAACCATATAGCATAATTAAACTGATTTTCAAACACAAAATCTTACCTTAAATTCCAAATCCTTGCGCCTTAATGGCCCAACTCTTAATCTCTCATTTCTCCTTTCCCATGCATCAAAAGGGTTTGAAAACCCATCCTCTTGCGATAAACTTCGAACGTACGCGATTAATCCCTCCTTTAATTAGTTGGAAGGAAGAAAGAGTTCTCTTCTTCCCTTCTCTTCTTTACTAACCAATCTCAAACAACAAAGCAAGGGAATTAATTTCCTATCCAAGTTTGACTTTTATATTCAAAGTTTCAGTTTGGGTGCTAAGCTGGTATACCGTACGTCGGTGTACGTTATCTCATCTAACGGTCACCTTATCTTCAGTTTTCACCCTTATTCACTTAACAAATCAAATTTATCATCTTGAGCCACGTGACCTGTCGAACACGCATACCGAGTCGGGTCGGTTTAGAAATCAATTTTTTTGGGATGTCACAGTAACCCTTGAAACCCTACACACCCTTAGGAAGCTTAGAAAAACCTTAGAGAAAGACCCCCCATCCCCAGATAATCCAAAACTCAGACAATGGAGGCTCGAGGCCCCAAAAAATTACATTTCACTGATTCATGATGTTGTGCGCCCTCAATAGCGAGCAAACTTCCGATGACCATAACTTTTGATAAAAAAGTTTGATTGATTAATATAATATATCATTTTTAGGTAGATTGAGCTGATACATCCATTGGGTATGAGTAAAATTAACCCATGAGTGCATATTATGCACGCATGAGCAAATTTACTCATTAATGCATATTATGCATGCATGACCAAAACTTTGTCTTCTCCAGAACTCAGCTCCAACACGGGCCCTGAACTTCTCAATTAAACTATAGGGATTTAAAGCATGCATGCATAATATGCAAGCATGCCTTAAAGACCTGCAAAATATGATATTTGGAGTTTTCATGGTGGGTTTTGACTTGTGGACTATCCCAAACTTTGGGGTTAACTTTCCAACTATCTATAGACCCCTTGAAGCCTATTAAATCACCCTTTTGCCACTTAAGTGACTACCCCATCATCCACCATTAGAATCCATTCTCACCTTTCTCAAGCCCCCGAAATCCCCGAATCCTTAGATGAACCCATTACCTAATTTTAAGCCATCATTAGAGCCTTAAGAGCCCACTAATCACCCTCTCCTCTATAAATAAAGACCCCAACCCGTCATTTGTAGACATCCTAATTTTCCTAAGGTGAAGCACTAGCCAATCTCCCTCTCATACCTCCACATTTCCAAGTCCCCTACTCCCAAGCCTTAACAACGTTAGGAGCCCCTTTACCCTATTTGCATTTGGAAGCTTGCAGGAGTAGTTCAACGCGAACATTCGACGATGGTGCTACAAGAGTCTGGAAGTTCATCTCTGGCTCTCTTCTCCTTCTCTATTCTCTATTTTTCTCTTTTCCTTTTCTCTTATCTTAGGGTTTAAGTCATTATGCCGCCGAAATTTCGGACAGAGCGGAGAGCTTAATAGGATCCGAGTGCCTTCAGGCAAGGAGAAGTGCTGCCCACTTCTCTTTATTTTTATACTTTGGTCATAGTAGAGGCCACTAATGAGTGGGCTGATTAGGTACCTAACACCTTCCTAATCGGTAACTGATGTGCTCTTTATGTTGTTCAAATTAATTCTTAACTTATTGCAAGCGCACAATGAAAATTATAATGCTAGTATAGGATCGTTCCCATAAGGAAGTGATTTATTTCATATTTCGCTTTTCTAAAAACTCATAAGGTTCTAAACGACTTGAGAAATATGGATAAAAGAATGGTTTCTTAAACAAATTACAGATAATAAATCTAAATCCTCCTTTTTCAAGACTATAGTTGTCAATCACAATCCTTTAAGTTTCAGATAATTATAATATTAAAATACCGTTACATTGTATTGCAGTCTTCTAGAATTTGGGCGTCAATCAAAAACTAAAATCCTTTAACATAGATTTAATCTAATCAACAATCTCCTAAATTTTCGGCGTCAATCAAATTTGAGAAAATTGAAGATGAAAAAGTACAACCATTACACTAATATGCAAATCTCAAACTGAGTTGTCAATTCAAATCAAAACTTGAAGATGTTTACAAAGCAGTAAATTGTAATAAAAATAAATCTAAACTAGAAAGTAAAGTAAAAATATATCTTTCACTGCTCAGCCACAGGCGTCAATTGCTTTTGAGAAACTACGAATATCTACACTAATCTTCCAGCTCTCAATCTCAGTCGTCAATTATGATCGAGGAACCTTGTATATCTAAATGACTCTAACCTATTTTTGATCGAAAGAAAACCCAACCTCAGTTGTCAATTGATTCTTCAATGAAATTATTCCTATGTCGAACCCTCTTATTTATAAATCATTAGGGGTCAGTTTACAAGGATCTAATTCTAATAAAAGAAACTAACTATTGGCATACTCTAAACAAGATGTCAAAATTTCTGGGTTCTTTCAATGTGATATATATGATAAATTCAAAGGATATTTGATTGAAAGGATAAATCTCATGGAATGGATAATCAATTCTCATTCATATAATTTTTCATTCATTCATAGTATCTATTGCATATATCTCTACTAGACTCATGCTTTCATAAATCAAAAATAAAAAAGGTCTTTCTTTCGGCTTGTAATGGGGCTTTGGGTTTAAAATGTTCCAAAGAAAGGTAGTTAGGATTCAGGTTTCTGAGAATTTAGTTCTTCCTTCTCTATCTTCTTCTTGTCTTTTCTTTTCTACTTCAGTTAGTATCCAGGAGTTTGGATAACTTCTTCCCATTTTCTTTTTCTATTTTCTTGTGCAAATTCTATTTCTTCAATCGATTTTGTTCAGATTTCTTTTTGATTTTCAGTTTGGAAGCTTTTTGCTTATTTTTTTTTATAGAATCGTATTTTACGATTTTGTACTTCTTTTCCCATATTTTCTTTATTTTATTTATTTTTAGCTATACCCTTTTATTGTATATCCCTTATCTGTTGACTTTTACTCCTTTCACTCCGTCTTTTTCCCTTCTTTTGTACTCTAAAATCTCAGAAATTGTAAGGGTTAAAGGTTGAAAGTTTTGGGCAGTACATATGATTAAGGATTTATAAAATCTTGGTACAAAGAAATTCGGTTAAAAGCTTCTGATATGGGTTCAAAGAATAAATTTTTTCTAGGATTTTGGCTTTTTGGCTTTGACTAACAAAAGATGGTCTTTGATCATTTTCACGATTTACTAGTATAGATGTCATATTATTTTGATACATTTAATAGATAGTTCTAAAAGAAACAAATCATCATAATCACAAAATATTTGATTCAATTTTTCAGTAATATGAGATTTCATATAATGCAGTTAAGAAGTTCAAGAAAATTTAAGCTTGAATAGATAGCACTCTCTCTCTCAGAAAAATAATTTTGAAACTATAATCTAAATATTACAATTCAAATCAATTATATAGTTTCAAACATTCAATTGAAACAGTGCTCAAAAGAAGCTAGACATGAATTGTAACTGCTCTATTGTTTGATTGTTAGACTTCTTCTAAGATGGATCGTAAGTTTTCAGGATTCATAATTTTATTTATCATAATTCACATATGATGATTGACTGAAAAAAATTTAAGTGTTAAAACAAAAAATTTTAACAGAGAAAATTAAAATTGAAAGTAAACTAAGGTTGCAAGAAATAAACTAGACAAAGAAATAGAAGCTAAAATCAACAAGTTTATATTTCTGTTAAAAAAAAAAACATTAAAAGTAGACTAATATCTACAAGAATACAAAAATTGCACTTCTCCCCCTCCCCAAACATGAATAACACAATATCCTCATTGTAAAAAAATAGGGGGTACCAAAATATTACATCGTTGAATTATGCATGCCGTGCAAAAAAAATTGCTAGGGATTTATAATCTCTCGCAAACTTGAGGAAAACTAACTCCGATGCAATCACAAAAGAGTAGTAACAAAAATAGTAACATAAAAAAATTAGAGACAAAAGTACTCAATAGAAAAAGTTCATATATTTACATGGATTAATTACAATGGAAAGGAAACTAATTACAGGTATTACTGGAAAGCAAAAACTATTTCTTAAAAGATGAAAACCTAGGAAGAATCTAGACACACACTAACTATGATACTAGCAGCAACGTTTGAGAAGAAGATGTCTTCGATAAAGATTAGTCCTCGGCTTCTAACCTCCTTTAATCAGAGTCTCTCATTCCTTCTGACCAAAGGAGCATCCACACCTTGGCAGGGTTGCTACTCCAAGAGCTGTCAGAACACTTCTTTTTGCCCTTCTTTATCTCCCCTAAACAGTGTACATCACAGGTCTTCTTTAGGAGAGATGTAGTGCCATTGTGGGAGTGCTTTGAAGAGTGGGAAAGTGAACACATCTCCGGATCACCCTTCACTCAATACTATTCCCCTGCGAGGGTTCTACGTAGAGAATCAAGAGAATGCAGTGAAGAGTATGAGCAATGGTGAAGGGTGGTGAGGAGCAACTCAACCCACCATCATCATAAAGGGAGTCTCATTCAGGGTGGGTTGTGATGGTCTAAACGTTAGGAAGTGGGAGAAGATGAAGCGTAGGGAGAAGGTTTCGGATTTGGGTTAGGTTTAGGATAAATGGTAGTTTTGGTGGATAATTCAGCATCTGGGACGGGTTGCTGGCACTTCAGATTTTCTACTTTCTTTATTGCAGCCAAGAGTTCGGCCTGGTGTATCTCTATGATTCTATCAAGTCTTTTACTAAAATTGCTTGGGGTATGTTCCTATGCCATAAGGTTTAGGGTTAAGGGCGGAGGAAGAAGAAAGGTTATTAAATGATTATAGTCTGTAGATAGGTATGGATTTATAAGGCAGAGGCTTGGGTAGTTGGTAAGTGGCAATATTGAATGCGATGTGCATCCTCTTCCTCTATGAATTAAATGGGTTCAAAAACTAATGTAACCGATAAGACCGGTCACTAGTTTTGCTTGTTCCCCATAATTGTCGTTTACGATTCTAGAGAATAATAATGAGACTTTATGATGCTTCAAATCGTACTCACTATTATTTGACTCTTTTAATCACGTGAATTCGTAAATCCATATGCTCAAAGTGATTATAACGTGATAGAAGAGTCTCTATGATTGAATGCACTCTTGTACACTATAAATCGTAGAGAATTCTCTTTAACACTACTAAGTTCCTCTAGAACCCGTCGAGCTACCGACTCACCCGTAGCAAACACTTGTAGCATATGTACATAATAGGAGTTGATGTACCTCCCATAAAGATACGTCCTCTAGTCGTGCCAATTGTATGTGAAGTAGGTAAATTACTCTTTCTCCGTAAAAGGGTTAGTTGCTCAATTTGAGTTTCTAACTTTAAAATAGATTGCTGAAGAGAGTGGAGTAATTGAGTTTGGATAAGACCATGCTGCAACCAACTTTTGGTTATCTGCATCAAGGCTTCCTTTGCATCAGTATGCTCTTGGGCTCCTGTGGGGTGGAAAGGTACAGTTGGAGGTTGGGGGACTACCTGAGTTGGCCCATGGTTAGAACCACAAGATTCTCTTCTTTGAGATGTTAGGTACGATTTTATACCCACTAGAGATTGAAATATTTTTCTTTCCAGAGTTTTAGTATTGAAAGACAATTCATCATTGATTTTAATTTATATAATCCTCCTTGCTTAGGAAGTATATTCGTTAAAGCCTCCGAATCAATCCCACTTGATGCTTGGTGGTGCACCGGTTCCTCAGTGAGGGTCTCAAAGAGTTCCCAAGCTTCCTCTGTTATCAATGTACGGAACATACCTCCATAGGCCACATCAATCATGTGCCGGGTTGCATCATCAAGGCCTTCATACAAAGTGAGCACTATTTGTCGATGTGTAACCCCGTGGTGAGGGCACCTGTGCAGAAGATCATTAAGGCGATTCCAACTTTCCCAAAGAGCTTCATTCAAAAATTGTTGAAACGTTATAATAAGGTGCCTGATTCTATTCGTTCTGTAGATTGGGAAAAAATTTGTAAGAAATATGCGTTCCAATTCTTTTCAATTAGCAATCGAATTACTAGACAAAAAGTGTATCCACTGCTTTGCCTCATCTCAAAGAGAATATGAGAACCACCTCAAACGAGTGGATGCTTTCGACAAATTCTTAATTCTAATGATGGTGCATACTTCTAGAAACTTTTTTAGATGCAAATAGGGATCTTCATCCATTAGCCCGTGAAAAGTACGAAGTATTTGAAGCACATTGGGCGTAATTTCAAAAGTCTCATTACCGGCTATAGGGGGTAATTGAATACATGGGGGAGGTATAAGAGGTGAATGCATAGTATTCCCCCATTGTTTTAACCATAAGTTGGTCCTTACTAATATAAAATAAAATCCGCTTCCCTAGCAGCGACGCCAAAAACTTGATGTGCTCTTTATGTTGCTCTAATTAAGTCTTAACATATTGTAAGCGTATAATGAAAATTGTAATGCTAGTATAGGATCGTTCCCACGAGGAAGTGATTTATTTCATATTTCACCTTTCTGAAAACTCATATTTATCTTTAAGGTTGTCAACTACTTGAGAAATATGAATAAAAAAATGGTTTCTTAAACTAATTGCAGAAAATAAATCTAAATCCTCCTCTTTCCATACTATGGTCGTCAATCACAATCCTTTAAGTTTTAGATATTTACAAAATTAAAATACCGTTATACCGTATTGCAGTCTTCTAGAATTTGGGCATCAATCAAAAACTAAAATCCTTCAACACAGATTTAATCTAATCAACAATCTCTTACAACTTGGGCGTCAATCGAATTCGAGAAAATTTAAGATGGAAAAGTAAAACCGTTACACTAATCTGCAAATCTCAAACTGAGTCGTCAATTCAAATCAAAACTTAGAGATGTTTACAAAGCAGTAAATTGCAATAAAAATAAATCTAAACTAGGAAACAAAGTAAAAATATATCTTTCACCCCTCAGTCGTAGGCGTCAATTGCTTATGAGAAACTACAGATATCTACACTAATCTTTTAGCTTTCAATCCCAATCATCAATTGTGATTGAGGAACCTTGGATATATCTAAACAACTCTAAACTATTTTTTATCGGAAGAAAACCAAATTCAGTTGTCAATTGATTCTGAGAATTCCTTCGATGAAATTATTCCTATGCCGAGCCCTCTTATTTATAGATTATAAGGGGTCGATTTACAGTGATCTGATTCTATTAAAAGAAACTACTAAAAATAAAAGATTCCTAATATAACTCTAATTCCTAATTTTATCTTCCTTGCTTTCACTGGTTGATGCGCCTCTGGACTTTCTCCTTAGTTTTAGCAATCGAGATCTTTAGGAATCTTTCTTCATCAATCTTCTCAGATCCATGATTTGCCAACCTTCTAATTCAAGAGTTATTATATTTTGGTGCATGACGGTATGGATCTTCACGTGATTAGCAACAATGAGAAGCTTCTATTTCTGAAATCGTAAATCACAAATTTATCTTTTTTAGCTTACAACTCTTTGAATGATTCTTTACTACGATCGATCATACTTCTTCTTTATATCGCCTTCCGCTGTATCGTCTTCTGAACAATCGAAAATTATGATTTTTATTTCTTTGTTTGGCTTCATTTAATCGTAAAGTATGATTTATTGGCTTTCAGCAGTGTCAAATCATCCTTCACATTTAATCATTTTTCTTATTACTTTTTTATTTCATTTTGACGAAGATTAACACTTTGATTCTCTTTTATTAATTTTCTTTAATATTTATACATCATTAGCTTGTTAGTAGCAAACTGGGCTCTAGCAGCATTAAGTTAAGGGTGATAAAATAGTATATTTTGTGACTGATCAGTAACCGAAGTCCTTGCTTAGAGACTTTGGCGTAGACCGATGATCAGAGTCAAATCTAATACTTTAGTGCATATGATATTGATTTAGGTATCTCGGGACACCAAAAGCTCTGAGTGGTGACTCCTTATTTTAATCTATCGTAGCGACGGGTCCATAAGATCCATGATTGTACAGATGATGACTCCATCAGGGATAGTTGTTAGAGCTTCTACTTGAAGTTTGGCCCCTTTGCATGTACTTCATTTCGGTTATTATGTCTCTTTTTGGCTAGTAATTTTGATTGGCACTATATCTTCTTGCTTGCTACTTACCCCCACGATTCCGCATTTTTGCCTAGTCATTTGACTGACACGTTTCTGCTTTTCGCATTTTAATTCGTGCAATCTACTTTATGTCTTTATTTCTTTTTGCCTAGTCGCTTGACTGACACTCTCTTTGGATACTTACCCCTACAATTCTGCACTTTTTATTTTTGCCTAGTCACTTGACTGACATTGTCATTTATTTTTATTTTTGTTAACATATTTCACCATTGGATGCTAGCCCACGGTGGCGGCATGAGATTCTAATAGCTCGGATTGTGGACGGTGGCAAAGCCCCAATATTGGACTTAATCAAGCCTCCCTAAAATGAACGACAAAATGTGTTAAAAAGGGACATAGCAATTTGGTTTTCTCGAGGGTAGTTTTTGTTTCAAAAAGGGGGGGAAATTAGGCATCCAAATAACCCATCCTTGGTCCCAAGTAAAGCAGCAGCCCTAGTAGTAATGCTCTCAAATAGGACCACCCCATCTAGTACGTAAGAAGGTGTTTACACCAGAGGTATATTGGTTGGGTTACCAAACTTGTTACAGAACCCAATACCCGGGAAGAGCGATAGAAAAATCGAAACAACCTTGTAACCCTAGGAACGGTAAGGACGGACCCGATAAACTAAGGAAAATTCCCAGGTAGGCATTGCCCCACGAACCAAGGTTAAGGCACATCTCGGGCAGCAATCTGGAAAGAAGTGAAATTTGCAGGCCTTGCATGCACAATATGCACGTACAACAAAAAAAGAAGCCCAAAAGCCTTGCCCGCATAATATGCACACATAGCTAAAACAATAGTTGTTTTTGCCTTGCGTGCATAATATGTATGCATAGCTTTTAGCTACTGGTGTGTCCGAGATTGGAGGCCCTTCACAACCACCGAACCCTTCAAATGCTGGTTTGAAATCTTCCGATACTTTCTAGTTTCTACACATTTAATACCCAATGCTCTTGCTGTCAAGGGAGGTCACCCTCCTATTGGCTCTCTCGAGAGTTTATGGTATTGTGGAAAAACTTTTTGCCTTTAAAGATCAAGAGAGACCTCTCTTTGATTCTCAAGGGGGCTCTTGAATCCCGCCGTAGAAGGCATTGGAGGTATTATAACTGTCATAGAGGGAAGTTCAAGGTCCCAAAAGCACCAAAAAAAAGAGAAGGGGAAAGAGCCCAAAATAATAATAAAAAGAGACAAGAAAAACAAAATTCCAAAAAAATTCAAAAGAACCAAAATTCCAAAAAATCATCAAAAAATTAAAAAAATCAAATATAATCATCAAATCAAAGGATCAAATTCAAAAAAAAGAGAGGAAGAGAGCTTCGTTGTAGCCACACATTACAACGACATCACCTTACCCACCACCACCTCGTGGGGGAAGGGGAAGAAGGAATAAATTTTTTGGTCCTTACCCAAGGAATCCATACCCCACTCGTTACCAAGCCATGGTTTGGCCGGTCGAGCCATCCACCTTCGATACTGAAACGTCCCTGCCACATTCTCAACCGGTGGAGATTCTCATCTCCAACCCATCAACCCAACCACCATTCACCATCACCGGGCCATTCGGTTTGCCCAATTTTTCTATCACCTCAACCCGAGCACTACCACCACCCCATACATCCCTTCCATCAAGCGAACCACCATCCACATCCACCCCCATGTCAGATCCCATGATCATGATGAAAGAAATGATGAGGGTGTATATGGCATGGAAGGCATCCCAAAGCCTTCCAAATCCACCCTAAATGTCGTTGAATCCTCAACAAACCCTCAAAAATCTCCACACAACTTTTGCCCAAAACACTAACCCCAACCAACTACCTATAGTGCACACCTCCCAAGGTTCCCACCACAAACCGTAGAGTTACCCAAATGCTCCCCAAAGACCATATGTCCAACCCCAAGCCCATTCCGGCCAGAATCCAAGGATGGCCTATCATAACCAGCCCACATTCGCCCAATACCCCGCACACAATGAAAGCCTGCAAGCATACACCTTCCACCGCCCCCCCAATGGCCCCCCTCTCGCTTAACCCACCAATCCGGCATAAATCATTCCTACCTAAATCTGCCAGACCCAACCCAACATGGGAACCTGTCACAAACCTCAACCATCCACCATTCACACATCCTCTCACTCCCCAAACCAATCATCAAATTTCCACTAGTTGTAATGGCCTCACCAGACACCCACCCAACCCAACCAAAATCAGCTAGCTAATCTCTCCCCACCACCGCACTCTTTGATACAGGCCACCAGTACGAAAAAGATGAGGGCGGAGGCAGTGAAGCCTACCTAGGGGCATTTACCTATTTTAATCCCCCACGGCCTATGTTCCCAAACAACAAGCAGCCTGGAATGAATGGGGTAGCTAGTAGGGGGAACAGTCCCAACCTTGTAGTCCAGAGAATTTGAGTTGCTAAGAGAGCAAATGGATAATATATACAAACAATTGATGAAGTTTGGAGGAGTTGATATCCACGCCACCGATTTTTAGGACTTATATCTATTTGTTGAGGTGCCATTACCTCCTAAATTCAAAGTGCTAATGTTTGATAAGTACAATTGTACGGGCAATCCAATTGCCCATCTGAAGTCCTACTATGGGGATATGTGTCAGCACGGTGGAGATGAACTTCTTATCAAGGTCTTCCAAAAGAGCCTCATGGGCCCAGCATTTCGATGGTCTACTTCTATGGAACCATCTCTATTAAAAATACAGAAGGATCTCACCCACCTGTTCCAAGAATAATCTGTCTACAACATTAGAATAAAGACGCGCAAATCAGATCTGGCTTAGCTAAAGTAAAAACCCAATGAGACCTTCAATGAATATCTCAAGAGATGGAGGGCTATGGTAGCCCAAGTAAGGAACATAATATCGGACAAAGAGCAGATAGAAATGATAGCGAAAGCTGCACTCCCCATCATATCAAGTTTTTTGTAATATTAGTAACAAACCAGTTTTGTCGATCTCGTGAGAAATGCCAACCGCCGCAAAGATGCGATTAGAGAGGGTCACCTGAACAAGACAGTGGCCATTGGAGGTCACAAGTTTGTAGAACAAAGGAGTGAGAAAAGGGCAGGTGTGGAGGTACAAGCAATTATGACCTCACAACCCAACACAACCACAATACCCATCCAATTTGGGGCAATACAGCAAGCCCCAACATAGGCAGATCCAACACAGAGACAAGGCAATGGCCCAGGGGCACAGCTGACCCCCGAACAAAGAAGGGCCCGCTTCAACTGAGTGTTCACTTCGCTAGGATAGCCCTTGAATGTCCTATTACCTTTGTTGGTCGAAAAAGGATTGGTCACCCCATTCCAGCTGCAACCTCCACCAAATCCGCTCCCGAGGAACTTTGATGCCAACATACAGTGTAATTTCCACCAAGAATCGGGGAATTCGACTAATCGATGATTTCCCTTAAAGCATGTAATACAGGACCTCATCGAGGCAGGAAAAATCATCCCCCCAGCACCTCCCCAAGTGAACCCTCATACCAACATCATCCAAGAACCACTACTACCTCACCCGCTGGGGGGAATGGGCCTTGGGCCTATAATTAACATAGTTGAGGAAGATACGAGGGAAATTCATCAGTGAAGGAGAAAATTCAATATCACCAAAGTAATGGAACCAAGTAAACGGGACAGTAGGGGTGTGTTGGTACACACTTTTTCTGGGTTCCTTTCAGTCCCTGGAAGAAGTGGCCCAATTTGGTCCATGTGGACTCTGGTGGAGGGCGATAGAATGATAAACTAAGAAATATTAACTGAACGTCGGCCGACCGACTCCAGCAGTTAACAATAGCCTAAGGTCTATCTAGCCTAGCTTCCTAATCCTGCTAATCGTACTTAAAAGGGGGTGGTGGCCCTCTATGCTTGGGAGTATTGGCCCCATTCTCGGGTACCCTCCGTAGCTCCCTTGGGTAAATCGAGTGGCTAAGGTTGAGAAAAATGGAGAGGGTTAAGGACCTAATGGGCTCTAGATTGAGAATTTGGGTAGGGGTTTCCTAAGGGCTATCTAAGGCTAAGGGCGCTTATCCTTCTTGTACTCCTTTGAGAGTCAGGACTAGCTAGCCAATCTCGCTAGCCTGACTACCTAGAGATCCTGGAGAAGAGTCTGTAATTCTAGAAGTCTAGAGAAGCAACTCAACTCCTTTCTTTGGGAGCCCCAGAGAGAACCTCAAAATTTCAAAGAAGAAGAAGCTCAGAAGAGAGGAGAGATTGCTATGAAAATTGTATTGAATGCTTGTGGGATAGGGGCCTTTTTATAGGTGTACAGGTAATTACATGCCCTAGGGCAAGTGCATAATTGCTAGGTCAGTTTCAATTGTGCGCCCTGTCCAGGGCGCTTAATCGAGTTTGAGTTGGTTACGACTCAGTGACTGACCAGCTGAGTGGCTTAGCCGGGGAGTTCTAGTTCCAACTCACTTGGAACTAATTGTGCGCCCAGTGGGGAATGCGAAACAAAGGAATATGGCGGTCTAAGTATTTAGAGGACTGGCCAACTGTTGTCGCTCCAAGTGTGCCATAATTGTGTGCATTATGAATCAAAAATTAAAGAATTAAAGAATGCTAGGTTATATGGATGTTAACTTATGAAAGGGATATCAGCACATTGGGGCTAACTGGCCTGCAAGATCAGGGCCAATTGTAGCAAGTTTTAAAAGTAAGTATTTCAAGATCGTCCACAGAGAAGTTTGTCTAAACTGAGAGATAAACCTCCAGATCTGTGCTACCAGATTTGGCTCTATAATTATCTAAAGAAAAGAATAGATAAAAGAGAGTGTTGGATTGTGTCACATTTAACTATAAGCAAATAAAGAAAAGAACTAACTACATGATCCAGATCCGAGTTGGGGAGATGTTTAAACTAAGACAAATACAGAAATAATAGCTTCATGTACTTTAGCCTCTGAATTTTAATGGAGAATCTGTAGTTCAACAGAGCAGATTCAATCTTCATCTGGCTACCAGCACAGATGTAAGAGAAATAAATCCGAATTAAGGAATAGGTTTAGACTTATGGCTATGATTTGTCAGATCATCCAATACTTGTGGCGTATTCTTTAGTTCAGAACATGAACATCATCAGAATGCTTTGCTAGAATTAGGTTACCAACGCTAATTCGCAGGGGGTGATGAATTAAGGGAAGTTGCATGCGGTGAGTGAATCTAAAGAAGTCTAATGCACTAAGGTGAACATTCAACCCTCGACATGACTCCAATGGAGAAGACACAAATTACAAGAACCTTTTAAAATCCAAAATTACAATTACTGAAAGCACTCTTAGAGAGCCCTCGGACTTACACGAGCTTCTTAGAGAGCCCTCGGACTTCTGATCCTTGAATCCGATCTTGGAAGTACAAATCACACACAATGGCTCTCAAAGGTAAACTACAAGAAGGGATTACAGGGGGTTCAGATAAGCTATTTGACCGGAATGAGGGAAACAGAGATGAAAACTCTAAAATCTGGATACCCAAATTGGGCAAATGGTTTCTCTATTTATACTTTTCCTCCATCTTGCGCATGGCTGGATTGACCAATCAGGAATGCTTTAGATCTGGATTGCCCAATGAGGGTTGAGCACGGGGATCCAGATCTGTTTTGGCCAATGGTAATGCTCTGATCCGTTCGCCAATCAAGTGCCGAAGCATCAATTCATTATGAGTTTGAAATTGCTTGAGTTTGGAAGTTCCCGCCGTAATTTAACTTTGGGCGCCACATGGGTTGGAATATGCCTTGGATCTTGATTGGAATCTTGAATGTCTCGGCTTTTCAATGCACAGCAATTGAATTGCCCTTGTTAAAGCTGCGAATCTCCAGAATACCTTTTCGCAGAGTTCAGGGGCCTTTTCGCAAAGTTCAATGACTTCTGAAGCTCTGTTCGCAAAGTTCAATCTTCTTTTCGAGGAGTGTTTTCTTCTTTTCGCAAAGTTCAAGGTTCTTTGCGAATAGTAGAAGTTCTTTGCGAATTGAACTCTAGGCTCCCATTCTTCTTTGCGAATAGTAGAAGTTCTTTGCGAATTGAACTCTAGGCTCCCATTCTTCTTTGCGAATAGTAGAAGTTCTTTGCGAATTGAACTCTAGGCTCCCATTCTTCTTTGCGAATTGCTCTCTCTCTTGCTTCAGGTCTTTGTCTGCTCTTTTAGACCCTCTTTAGCCATTGCTGAGGCTGTTTCTTCACTCCTTCTTTAAACTTGACATGAGCTGTCAGCTTTTTGATCTTTTTGGGATGCTTTTCGGATTTGGACCTGTCTGATTGGTTAGCTGTAAAATGCACACTAAAGCACTTATTTAGTCTTCTCAAGGGTCTTTCAAGGCTCATGTTTAGGGGTGAAAAATGGTATTTTTCACTACTTAACACCAACTAAGGACCAATTACGTGCTGGTGGTTGGGTGAGCAATCAATTGCGCGCCCTGTGTGAGGGCATAATCAGGTCTTCAGGCAGTCTATGGGAAGCACAAGATGAGTCCAAGTGAGAACAATTGCACGCCAGTGATTGGGCATGCAATCTGATTGCGAGCCTTGTAAATGGCGCATAATCCGGTCCTAAGGCGGTCCACAGGAAGATAGAACCTGGTCCAAGTGGGACCAATTGCACGCATGTATCCATGCATGCAATCGAATTGCGCACCCTAGTTTAGGCACTTAATTCGGGGTCTTACCAAGTCAGGTTGGGTCTGAGCCACAGCGCTATCATCTCAGCCTGGGATTTAGCCATATACTATTGTTTCAGTATATGTTCCCGTATTTGGGGTTTTAAGGCTCCCGGAGAGGATCGGTCCATTTTTGAGAGTTGTGGGCATGGTCAAAGGTTGACTAAATGGGTTTGTATACTCTGAAAGGGCGAAAATGGGGTGTCTACAGATGCCCCTCTTTAGCGCATTCTTGTGAAACAAGGATACGTCAAAGAAGTAGACACCCCCTTCTCAGGGTGCCTTCTAGTTTCTTCGAGAGATCACAAGTGTGAATCATGGGGCTGGCATGAAATGCTTGGCTTTCTTATCTATTAGTGTAACCTAAAATGACCATTCGAGGGCCTGAGTGTAGTTGTCAAATGGTGTACCCTCAACCGCGGGTGCAAGTGGCATCCTATCGCATATTGTGACTTGCTGCATATCGCAGTCAAACAGAGGGACATTGACACAATTGAGGTAACGGGTGGCATCATATGAATGTCTAGAGACAAGGTCAAGTGACCAGATAATATGATGTAATATGATGGCGAAGGTGTAGACACTCAAATTTGGCCCAAGGCTCGATCGAAATAGACTTCGAGAGAGGCGCACCCCGCGAGCTTCCAATAGCACCCCCAACCTTTAGGAACCTTCCCAAACCCTTAGGAACTTGCCTAAACCCTTAGGAATTATCCCCGACTTCTCCGAACCCATAGTTAACCCTCCTGGGTAATAGTTAGAGAGAGATGTACCAGGGGTGACAGGGACCTCTACTGAGACTGAATCTTATACTATTGAAAAGTAGAGGTTCCCAGATTTCCAACAAGCCAAGAATCACCTCAATCCAAGTTCTTCAAAAGTTACGACAATCCGAAAAGGGCTCAAAAATTGCACCTGAGAGGGGCATGCCTGGCGTGTGTAATACACACTCTAAGCCATTTTTTCCTAGAAATGGCTTGGCGTGTATATTATACACGCCAAACATTACATGGGCCCCCCAACGGGCTTATGACTTCTTTGACACTATAGCTATGCTTGGCATTGCTAATATACACGCCAGGCTTAGCTACAGTAAAACTTGGATTTTGCTCGAATTTCACTTTTGGGGTTTGACTTGTTGGCCATCCCAATGTTTAGGGTGGGTTTCATTAGGACTGTTGCATCCCCACTTACCCTATTTACAACCCTCTAGTCATTTGAAACCTCACCCTATCATCTACCATTGAAACCCATTGCCCACATTTCCAAGATCTCAAAACCCTAGGAAACCTTAGATTAGAAGATTATCTAATTACTAATCCTAATTAGCTCTTAAGTACCCTCCTAACCTCCCTTTTTCCTATAAATAGAGAGGCACCCCCCTTGCAAATGGCTTGAAAATTTTCAAAAGAGAGAAGATTAGTGAAGGCCCTCTCCACCTTCAAAACAGCCACTCTCCATATAAATTCCAACACCCATATTCCCTCTTTAGCTCCCCTTTTTCTCCATTAATCCCTAAGCTTTAGTGAGATCTAGCCTCTAGCTTACCTCTCTTACCCTCTACCTTCAAACCTTAGAATTTAGAACCCGTCTCTAACTCGTCGTGCTATCGAAAGCTTATCGGTGTCGCTCTCGCGTGAGGATCCACCACGGTGCTACAAGGGGCCCGAGAGCTCCAACTCTCTCCTCTTTTCCTCTACCTTCTTTGCTTTTCCTCTATCCTAGAATTGTGTCATTACACTGCCCAAATTTCGGCAAGTGGGAAGGGCTCAATAGGATCGAAGTGCCTTTGGGCAAGGGAAAGTGCCGCTCATTTTTTTTGTTTCTTTTTCATATATATAATTATATATATATATATTATATAAACCAGCCACACATAGACCCAACCATAGTAGAGATTTCTTACGAGCGAGATGATCGAGTGCTTAACGCCTTCTCGATCAATAATCGAAGCCCCTACCCAAGAGCCTTTGGCGTGAACCGGAATCAGAGTCATATTTTATACACTTCAATGCTTATAATATTGATTTTGGTATCCCGGGATACCCAAAGCTCTGGGTGGCGACTCTAGTCTTATAACGAGCGCATCGTGGCGACGGATTTGATAAAAATCTATGGCTGCACAGATGGCGACTCTGCTGGGGACAGCTTGGAGAGCTTCCCCTTGAAGTTTTGGCCTATTTTTGTTTGTTTATTTTTTTTGTCTACTAACCCTTTTTGCTTCATTTCTTTGATACTTATCCCTACGATTTTGTTAATTTTTACTTACCCCTACTTTTCTGTCATTTAAGCACCTTAGTCGATTGGCAGGCCTACTTGAGCATTGTCTTTACTTTCATTTATTTTTTGTCATTTACATGCCTTAGCCGATTGGCAGGCTTACTTGCGTATTTTACACGCCTTAACCGTTTGGTGGGCCTACGTGAGCTTTTATTTTCTAGCACTCATATACCATCAGTGGACGCTGGCTCGTAAAGGCGGCACGGGATCATCACAACTCGTTTTTGAACCTAAGCAAACTCCCCATTTAAAACTTGAAATTAAAATTGAACCTTAAAAGTGAATTAAGGGACTTAAATCATTTTTGCAGGGGTAGCTTTTAAAGGGTTGGAAATTTAGGAAGTGATACAAACATCTCGATTCTTACTACGGCGACAACCCCTAGTGGTGATGATTCCGAAAAGTACCAACTCATCCAGTATCTGAGAAGGCACTTGCGCCGGAGGTATGTCGATCGGGTGGGTGACCGAGCTTAAGAAAAAGCCTTAAAACCCTTGGGGAATATGTTAGTTATCCTGAATCAACCTTGTGTCCCTAGGTTCGGTGAGGAGGGACCCCTTACAACAAGAAAATCAGTCCTCGAAAGCATTGCTTCCAGAAAACCAGAAAAAGAGACCAATTTCAGGCTTGCTGTTTGTTGTCAAAATATAAATATAAATCCCATTGTTGCCCGACGCGCGTAAAATACACGCCAAGCCATTTTTACCTAGAACTCCTCTAGCATGTATAATACACACGCAAAGCCAAAATATCCAAATTTTGGCTTGGCGCATATAATACACACGCCAAGCCTGTTTTGGGCTAGGCATCCTGAATCTGAGGCCTTCTATCACTCCCCCGAATCCCTCGCTTAGTGGTTTAGTGTCTCCGATAAATCCCACACCTATCGGCACCCAATATGCCCTCGCCGGTCAAAAAAGGTCACCCTCTTATTGACTCTTTTCGAGGGATCGGGTTGTTATATGGATTCCCATGCCTTCACATAGACCAAGGGTATTTTCCTTTGATTCTTCCGAAGTGTGTCGGGGTCCCGTCGTGAGAAATATTTGGGGCGTGAATGTCGCCAGAAATGGGAATTCCAAGGCCTTAGTACCCATAGAAAAAAAAGAGAGTTCATTTGCTTTCTTAAAAAGTCATAAAAAAAAATCAATAAAAATCCTAAACCAAAAAAATATAAAGCTTGTGGTGCCGGCAAGCCATGTCGTGGCGGAGGAGAAAAGTTTTCGGGCCCCACCCAAGGCATCCATACCCAACCCGCTGCCAAGCTATGTCGTGGGCGGTTGATCTGGCTTATGTCGATCCCGATTCATCCCCGCTACATTCCCCATCCCATTTCGATGTCACTGGACCCTACGGTGCCCCCATATTCCCATCCACATCCACCTCATTCCCTCAAAATTCACCCCATTGTCCTCCCACATCCATCCAAAATCTAAACTCCTTCCCCTCATTCACCCAACACACACCCATTTTTTCCTCATCTACACAAGCCATGCCCCATTTCCCTTCCACATCCACTCAAAATCTCCCCCATCTTACCTCCACATCCATCCATACCATTCCCAATTCTCTCACATCAATCCAACAAGCCCCTAATTTTCCCACATCCATCCAACAAACACCCCATACACCCCAACTTCCCTCCACATCCAATCCAAAATTTTCCTCTACATCCAATCCCAACAACTCCCATTTTTCCACATACACCCAAGCAATGCCCAATTTATCCCAATCCCCTCCAAATACACCCAATTTCCTCTCATTCACCCAAAATCCACCACATTTCCCTCCATCTACCTGGGTCATGCCCAATTTTCTCCAATCCACCCAAACAATGCCCAACTTTTCCTCTTCAATCATAAACAATTTTCCTACCTCTACCCAGGTCATACCCATTTTCTCCTATACATCCCCCTCATTAGGTGAGTCATCCACTTCCAACCCCGTACCCGACCCCATGTCCATGATGGAGGACATGGTAAAGACCTACACCATTTAGAAGGTCTCCCAAATCCATCATCTTCCACTCCAAATATCCAATCCCCAATAAACCCTTCAAAATCTCAATCTCTACACCCCATTCCTTCAAAATCCTAATCAACCTTCCATTGTCCATACCATCCAAGGCACCCATCAACCATGGGGCCATTTGAGTGGGCCTCAAGACCCCACACCTTATACCCAAGCCCATCAAGGCCATCAAGGCTCAATACCTCATACCCAAGCTCATCAAGGCCCATTACCCCAAACCCATCAAGGCCCAATACTCCAAACCCATCAAGGCCCAATGCCCCAAGCCCATCAAGGCCCAATACCCCCAAGCCCATCAAGGCCCATTGCCATATACCCAAACCTATCAAGGTTCAACATCCCAAGTCCACCAAGGCCCAAACCAAGGAGCCCCATTTACAAACCCTTCATCATTCTCCCAATATCCCACATTTACCTATACCAAACATGCCCCCATTCCCCCTCAGATAATACACCCCTCTCATCCAATCCCTCAATCCATCTTGGGCCCTGTTTATCCACATTCTTCACACCTAACTTAATATGGCAATCCATCCTATACCATCAACCATCCCAAATTTACCCATCCAGTCACTCCCCAACTAAATCCCCATAATATCCAAAATGTACAATGGTCCCTTCAGGCACCTGTTGTTGGGATTTCTAGTGTGTTGTTTATTGTGTGGTGGAAACAAATTTAAAGACAGTAAAACAAAATAATGGATTCAGTACAACCAAAGTAATCCTAGACCTGCGAGATACGGGCCTATTGTAGCAAGTTTTGGTAAGTAAGAGTTTATCCTACAGAGAAATTGATCTAGAACCCAAAATGGGCTATAATAGTAGGCCTCCAAATCTGGCTACAGATGTGACAATCCTAAAAAAAGAGAGCTGGGTGTCACGACTACACTAAATTAATCCTAACAACAGAGAAATAAAATGTAGCCCTATCCTAAAGAAAGGGTTAAGAAGAAGATGGTGATGGAGTGTGCCAGAATAAAATATAAAAATTATGAGAAGTAAGTAGGTTAAGTTTAGATTAAAGCAGCAGTGTAACTCAGATTTAGTCTGTCTCTGCAGTGGTCCTTGCTGAGACGCTATCAAAAGCCTCAACAAGGTAGAAATATCTAGTTTAACCCATGCCATTTGGGACGCTCTTCAGGCTATACCCTATACCCTATCCACTGTAATGGTCACAGGATATCCGATAGAGTCTGTCAAATCCCATTAATTAAACAAGAAATTGTTAATATATTCTAGATGAGTGGACTGATCATTTCCCAGCCACTGGACCAGATCAAGCCATGAATATTATTGCAACACTATGTAATGCCAGTGCTACAAGCTCCCCAGATCTGCACAGATTTGGTTGACATTCATAGGTATTCCAACCCATAAGATCCTAAGTGCTTTCCTTGGGGCTATCAAACCAAGGGAAATCAGATGGTAAACAATAGATCTCCTAGAAACTAAATGGGCTAGTCCCAAATACATGGATCCTATAGACATTTAAAGAAACCATAAGATCTTTAGATTCAATTAGGCATTAAAACAACAATCCATTGATAAACACAAAACTTACTATGAATTGTCTCCAGGCTGCAGCCTATACACAACTGCTCATCCAAAATCCCAATGTATACAAAGCCTATTACAAAATTGAAATAAAACTAAACCTAGCTGCTTACAAGGGGGTTAGCCAGCAAAGGCTGGGCTAAGAGAGAAGAAAAACGGGAAAAAGAGGTGATCAAACCTTAACCCTAGCCTGCTGGAGCTCTCAACCGACAGAGGATGGAAAGAAGGATCGATCCTAAAACTAAACTCTGTGTAGTTTATATACTCTGTCCATACGGCTTTGGCTCTAAAGAGATTAACCCTAATTTTTCCAGTAGACATGACACTGTTACAACCCTTGAATGCCTTGAGGTGTGCCCCTCGAAATTTGTGCCTCGAGACGTGTGCCCTAGCCTTTGGAAATTCTCAAAAGGTCCTGAATTAAAACTCAGAAGTGGGGAGCCTGTGCTTCGCGGGGCTGGCATATGCATTCATTCATTCTCGTAGTTGCAGAGTCTTCATGGAGTAGCTTTTAGTTTGTGGGAAATGCTCACTCGTATAGTAAATCTTCAGTTAATCATGCAGTTCCTTTGCACTGCAATGCTGTCGCAAAGGTGATCTGGAGTGCCTAGATTTCTCGTGCAGTAGAGCTTCAAAAGCTCTCTCTCACTGAGTACTCGCGCAGGTATACTCCTACGCTCGCGTAGTAACTGGTTCAGCTTCAAACTGTGCAAGATCTGTGCGAGGAGAATTCTGGGCGTCTCTCTCTTCCAGGGTTACGCACGAACTCCGTGAGGTGACATTTCGTTCAGTATACATATGGGCTCGCTATGTTATGCGCACGGCTGCTTTAAGGCTTGATCTCCGTGAGAGCTTCGCGACCACAAATTCTGAGGAATTTAAACTACAAGATCTTCGTGATGTCTTTATAGCTCTCCTCTTGACTGCGCGGCCTATCTGCGCGAGGGCATCTTCCACTGCATCCTTAGCTTTACGAGGAGGCTCCTCAACTCTGCGAGATGATTCTTTTGATACTCTTATGCATTGCACTTGCTGCTGTTGCAGCTTCCTCAAATCTCAGCTAACTTCTTCCATCTGCTAGACTTTTGGTCAATGATGACTAGCAAATGAGTCACCATGGTGAGCACTACTAGGGTGTTCCATTAGGCTTTAGCTCAAGTGTCATCTTTGCACATCTTCTTCCTCTTCTTTGGGCCAATAAGGATGGATTTTGTATTAAGCTGCAAAGATTATTGCTAACTACAAAACACACTTAACAAATGATTGTTAGTCTGCTTCAAGGTCTATCAAAGGCTAGGTTAAGAGGTGAAAAGTGGTACTTTTCAGTGAATAACACACCCCCAAACCTAATCTTTGCTAGTCCCTGAGCAAAGGAAAATTTAAAATAACTATTCTAAGAATTTAAATGCCACTTTCGGAGGGAGCATGAATACATTTAGCATATGACCAAGCCTTTCAAACCCCTAGTGATCCCTAGTGGAGGAGTGAAGTCTCCTGAGGGTTTTCAGTGAAGATACCCACAAACTTCTCAATAAAACAGTTAACAGAAGTGCAAAATTATCAAGTTAGCTGTCAAGAAACAAAGCATTAGTTCACCTTTGATTAAACAAAAGAAAACATATGAGAAATTTGAACATATGATTATGCACTGACATTTACTCATCACAACTTCTACATAGATGCACATAATTTCCAATTATCTCATAGCAAAGAAAAACATCACATGTAGGTCAGTACTGAGTTCATCATTAATTCAAAAATTAGGTTATAGGTCATGCCCAATACATTCAACATCAGACCCAATACTTACAAGGGCATACTTCTCACAAGGAACTTTAAGCGTTTCCATTTTCTCTTAAGCTCAAGAGCAGTTACAGGCCCCAAATGGGTCTATAAGCATGAGTATAGGCATAGCATCTAAGTTTTGGCATCATTGGCTAATCCTTCCATAGATTGGACAGCTCTTTGTCTCTGCATGACAACTCATTCAACTTTGGATCACAGGGGCTTTTAACTGGGTTGTAATGTGGCTTATGGGATAGGTTATAAAGAATGGGTTGTTGAAAAGGGATTCAAAATTGAGAAATCAGTAGGTGAAGGAGGCGATTCATGACTTCACCTTCTTTAGTTCAGCACCTTTCCTTGTCTTTAAAATTATTCAGACTTGAAGTGGCCAGCTACTCCTCTTATTTTTAATTTTTCAATGAACTTTTCTTCTTATTTCTTTTCTTATTCCTCTTCATTATTATTTTTCTTTCTTTTTGGATACATTTTTCTTTTTATTTATTTATTTTTTTTTCTTCTGACTTGCCACTTCTCTCCTTAGCTGCTACACTGCTAAGTTTTAAGTATCCCTTCTCTATTTACCCATTGTTGACCTTATCTTGTCCATCTTCAGCTCCTTCTCTTTACCTTCTGATTTTTCAGAGTGAGGGTAGGTTTGAATCAGGTCCATAGGTTCGGGTACAAGTACTCAGGTATATTTTGAAGCAAATAAGAAATTAAGGCTCAAAAAGTGTGTGCACAAGGGTAGTTAATTAAGGTTTGGTCTGTTTAAGCTCAAACTGTCAAAGAGAAGGCCTTGATCCTTTCCTAAGTGTCATGAGTGTTATCAGTTGTTTCAACTTGGAGGTGCCTAACTTCTAGTGAGGGAATAGACTCAGCCAGTTCTTAGGGCTAGAAGAATTGCCTCAGTTACTCTTCAAAGAAAGGAAAATTTTTTATAGGCCCAAATCTCACTAGTTATGGTCTTCCATTGAGCTCTTAGGCATGTCCTTACCTTTTTCTCTCTTTAATGATTCACTAAGTACTGATACAAGTGAGTTTTCTTGGTGTTCACATCATGGAAATGCTAAAATTTAAAAGCTTGTGATGCCTCAAGGCTTGCAATATATATATATATATATATATATATATATTTTTTTTTTTAATTTTTTAATTTTTTTTTATGATTCTTAAGTGAACATGGATCCACTTCTATCTTACTCACTTGATTATGCCGCACTTAGGTTAACTGTTTCATTAGCAGAGCCTGCCACACCTCTAAACCTATGAGGAGAAGTGTCCTCACTGATTCAAAGTTATATATGGATGTGCAGCAGGCTCAAGACATAGACATTAACATAACAGAAACTACAAGAGAGAAAAACACATAACAAACAACTTAAAAATAAACACACAAAAATAAAGAAAGAACATCAGGAAAAGACATTCCATTATAAGTACAAAACAAAAAGATTACAAAGAGATAGAAAATTATAAACCTAAGAACAATCAGACACACAACAACAAAACATCCTATCGAAAACAAAATGGTTCTTCCTCCTGGCTCAGGGATATCCTCATCCTGCTGCATGTGGAAGAGGACCTGCACACCAGGAGAGGGGGGAAGAACGGGGATCAGGGAGAAGGATGTTGAGCGGGTGGTGGGGGGATTGAAGAGGATGGGGGGGAAGATGCAGGTGGTTCGATCTTTTGCTTATTCTTTTTCTTCTCCTCCTTGGCGAGGATCCTCTCCACCTCCTCATATTCGTCCCAAAGGAATTGTAGTGGGTCTGACTCTTTAGGTGGGGGCAGGTCCAAACACATGGGATAGAATTTGTTGGGTAGATCGGTGGGTTTGTCGTCCGCCATAGATGAGAGAAGGGAAGGACTGTTGAGATTAGAGGAGAGTGAATGCGAAGAAGATGAACTACCCTTGTATTTAAAATGCATGGACGATGAAATATGAATCAGCAAATTAAATATCGCCTCCTTTTAAGGTCAATTGCTGAAAAGAAATTAAGGAAGGTTAGTTGGCAATGAATTGTGAGTGTTATGGGAAATGGTAAATCGCACAATTTATTATGGGGAATGGGAGCACAAAATAAATGTTGGTCTATTTTTAGCACTGAGAGTTAAGGCGAAGAGATAGGAAATCAAAGAAATTTCTCAGGGTAAAAAGGGCTAATCCCGCGCTTCGCACAGTTATCCATAGGTATTCACAGCGTAGAATTCTCGCGGAGAACAGATGTACATTCGCGAGAAGGAAAATTACATAGAAGAATCATAGGTCCGCGAGTACAGAATAAGAAGTTGTGTGTGCCTTGCAAAGTTACTTCGCGGAGTAACGTTGGGACAGAGTGCGCGAAGTAGTTTCTCATTTCTCACGTGGCTTAACTAGTGATCTTGCACAATAGAATATTTTGAATTTTACTTTTCGCACCCTCTTGACTTCGCGAGAAAGCTTTGAAATGGCTCGCGATTGTGAAAATTAGGCCACTTAACCCCGTGAGAGACCAACACTCAACCTCTTTTCACAATTTGTGCCCTGGCCTGTGCTTATACAGTGTCATGTACCCATTAAGCGGCCATTAGCATCCACCCTTTTACATGTATCCCCTTCCCAAGGGATAATGACCTCCCTCATACTAGCACATGCATATCAAAAATTCAAAATGATAAAATTCCTTCATGAAAACAAATTCTACACAGTTACAGTGCTAGTACTTCAATCACCCAATAGCAATAATCATGCATCTCTCATGTTACTGACATAAATGAACAAGTACTCAAAATAGAACAAACAAAGCAGATAAAAAGAAACAAATCACCATGATAAAAATAGTAAATGACAGGTTCCTAATCAAACAAAAACATATAACAATTTTAAATAGATATGGCACACATAACATAAAGTTGTGGATCACTGAGCAGTGGGAGGTTCATGTAGGTGAATGGTCTGAGGAAGCTCCACTGGTCTGACCATTTACTTTCATGATCTGCCCTGACATTGGATCAAGGATTTTCACAACACCAGATGGGGAAGCTTTGATGATAGTGTAAGGTCCATCCCATCTGGATTTCAACTTCCCTGGAAAAAATTTAAGTCTGGAGTTGAAAAGTGCCAACATTGAAGTCCTTCCTTAATAGCTTCTTGTCAAAGAACGCCTTTGATCTCTCCTTGTACATTCTGGCATTTGCATAGGATTCTAGTTTCATTTCATCAAGTTCTGCCATTTGCAACTTCTTGTGAGAACCAGTAGAAGTTAGATTTAAATTCATTACTCTAACTCTACAGGTAGGTGGCAGGCCTTGCCATACACCAGCATAAATGGGGACATGCCAATAGGGGTCTTGTAGGCAATCCCATAAGCCCACAAAGCATCATTCAATTTTTATGCCCAATCCTTCCTATCAGTCCTCACAGTCTTCTCTAGAATATGCTTAATCTCCATATTGGAAATTTCAACTTGCCCACTGGTCTGTGGGTGGTAGGGAGTTGCAATTCTGTGTGTAACAGAATACTTCTTGAGCAGATTCTCGAAATGTCTATTACAGAAGTGGCTCCCCCCATCACTGATGCTAGCTCTGGGGATGCCAAATCATGAGAAGATATTGTCCTTTAAGAAGTTAAGGACAACTATGTGGTCATTGGTCCTTGTGGCAATGGCTTCCACCCATTTAGACACATAGTCCACTGCCACAAGTATGAAGTTAAATCCCATAGATGAAGGAAAGGGGCCCATGAAATCAATGGCCCAAATATTAAAAAGTTCAGCAACTAGGATGGGCTGTGATGACATGGAGTCTCTCTTGGAAATGCCTCCCATCCTTTGACATCTCTCACGGGCCTTGAAATATAAGTATGCTTCTCTGAATAAAGAAGGCCAAAACAAACCACATTGGAGCACTTTTGCTATAGTTTTTCTACCACTGAAGTGACCTCCACATGCTTGCTCATGGCACATTGAAAGAATGCTGTGGAAGTCACTTTCAGGCACACATCTCCTAATGACCTGATCTGCACAATGCTTGTAAAGGTATGGATCCTCTCACAGAAAATGTCTAACCTGAGAGAAGAACAGGTCCTTGTCCATCTTAGACCAGTGTGGAGGGATCCTACCAGCAACAAGAAAATTGGTAATATGTGCAAACCATGGCACACTAGACTGTAAAGTAAAAAGCTGCTCATCAGGGAACAACTCATTAACAGGTATTGTTGCACATTTTAGGTACCACTTGGATAGGTGACACCCATTCAGAATCTGAAATGGGGTAAATCACCCCTGCATCCAACAGTTTCACTATTTCTTTGAGGCCTCCTGCATGTGAGGATTTAATTTTCTTTGCATCTCCCTTGAGGGTTTTTCACCCTCATCCAAGTAAATCCTGTGCATGTAAACTAAGGGATCAATGCCTCCAAAGTCAGCTATTGTCCACCCAATTACTTTCTTGTAGTTCTTAAGAACACTTAGTAGCTCCTCCTCTTGCTCACTAGTGAGAGAGGAGATAATCATGGGAAGCTTGTTGTCCTGCCCCAAGAAGGCATATTTTAATGTGGCTAGGAGCTGTTTCAGCTCTAGCTCAGGGGGACTTTCAATTGAGGGCAACAAAGGTGCCTTAGTGGTTTGAGGAAGGGGCAGCATTGTGTGTTGCACTAGGCCCACAAAAGACTCAATATTTGTGTTGTCTGTTGTCATGGGAATTTGGGCCTCCTTCACAACCAGACCCCAAACACTTTTCAGGCTTTCAGTCAGATTATCCCAATCCAGCAGATTAGATAATTCTCCTTCTATCAGGCTATCTAGTACATCTACTACACAACAGTCCTCAATGTTAATATGAGGCATTGTAGCAGTATGGTACACATTTAAATTGGCCTTCATGTTCCCAAAGGTAACCTCCATTACCCCTGACCTGCATTTTATGCAAGCATTTGCAGTAGCCAAGAATGGCCTGCCAAGGATAACAGGGATTGGGGTTTTACTTTTGTAAGGGTCCATGTCTAAAATAAGAAAATCAACTGGATAATAAAATTTGTCCACTCCCACCAAGACATCCTCTACCACACCTACAGGCCTCCTCTCTGACCTGTCAGCCAGTTGGAGCACAACTGAGGTAAGTTTAAGCTCCCCCAAACCTAGCTCCTCATACACTGAATAGGGGAGTAAGTTCACATTGGCCCCTAAGTCCAAAAGGGCTTTACCAATGGTGTGGTTTTCGATTATGCAGGGGATAGTAGATACCCCTGAGTCTTGTAATTTTTCTAGTGTGGCAATGGATAGGACTGACTCAACATGCTCAACAGTAAAAACTCTTTTAGATAACTGCAACCTTGCTCTCCTCTTTTGGGTGCAGAGGTCCTTTAAAAACTTAGCATAGGTAGGGACTTATTTTATGGTATCAAGCAAAGGCAAATTGATTCTAACCTGCTTAAAAGTCTCCAATATTTCCTCCATCTAAGCATTCCCTTTATCAGGAGGGGATGGGCTAGCTAGAGCTTGAGAAAATGGCAGCTGTGGCACTGCTGCATACCCATTGACCTCATGGTCATATTTTTGTCTTTTTCTTTTATCTTCATTTATTTCTTTATGTTGCGGCTTAGCATCAGCCCCCTTATTTTGCCCTTGCTGATCCACAGCAGGGGGTACAATCCTTGGCTCTTTAACACTAACACTCCTTTCATTTTTATCTTCATTTTCTGTGACCTCTTCTGTTACCTTGCCCATCAGATTATCAAGCACTCTCCCACTCCTAAGGGTAGTGATATAATTGGCATCCTTATTGGTAAAGGGTGCTTTTTCAATCATATACTGCCCTTTGGGGTTGGTCGAGGGCTGACCAAGCAATTTTCCTTCTTCCCTCCTATTCAGAGCATTATAAATCTGGCCTAGCTGGTCCTCAATCTTCTTAATGCTCTATCCATGAGAATTGATAGTCTGCACCAAGCTCTCTAAGTTTTGCATGGAGGCCAGCATCTGCTCTTCAAATGAAGAGGATCTGGACAGTTGTAGGGGCAGGGCCAACTGGTTGGATGGTGGGGCAGGTAACAAAAATTTTTGCCTTGGTGGGTAATCGTGATTAAACTGGTGCTGGGGTCTGTAAGGAGCTACCATTTGCTACTGCTGGGATTGAAGATATGAATCTTGTCTCCACTTCAGATTTGGGTGGTTCCTCCAAGAATACCCAGTAGGCTGCTGCCCAAAAGTTTAAGCAACAATGGCTTGCTCCATAACAAAATCAAGAAACTGATTGGCAGATGGATAATCATGAATAGAATGTGTGGGAGATTGGCATATCAGACATGCCTCCACCCGTGCAACCATCGAGGGCTGCATCACATTTATTAATTTGTCAAATTTCAAGGACAAATTTTCTACCTTCCTCTCCAAATCACCTTGCACCTTAACTTCAAATATTCCACCTCTAGGAGTGGCCTCTTTTACCATCTTAGCTGGAGTCTGGCTGTCATTGCGTGACAGAGACTCCTGCTGTATGGAATTTTTCCCTATTATGTCAAATAGCTTCCTCAGCTGTCTTGTGGAGGTAACTATCACCACAGGAAGCATCCACCATATCCTTGCTCTTGGAATTAATTCCTTGATAAAATACTTGGACAAGCTGCCACATTGGGATTTGGTGGTGGGGGCATTGTTTTAACATCTCCTGAAATCTTTCCCAAGCTTTATAAAAATCCTCAATTGAGGATTGAGTGAATGACAATATTTGTCCTCATCTGGCTGGTTTTGTTTATGGGAAAGAATTTGGCCAGAAATTTGGTTTGAAGGTCACTCCATGACTATATATTGTTGGTTGAGAGTTTTGATAGCCATGTGCTGGCTTTGTCCTTTAGTGAGAAAGGAAAAGGCCTCAGTTTGGTGGCCTCAGGTTCCAAGCCAGCAATATTGAAGGTAGTGCAAAGTGCTAAAAATTGGTCTATATGCTTGTAGGGATCTTCTTTACTAAGCCCATGAAATGAAGGCAACATATTGATGGTGGAGGATTTAATTTCATAATTCCCCTCAACAGAGGGAAATTGAATGCAGAAGGGAGAGGTGTACTCCCCAGGTGCATTGTACTCCTTTAATGTTCTCTGCCTCTCAGTCATGATAGCTGGTTCAGTTTCAATAGTAGGGCCTTGTGTGGTGTGTCTAGGTCTAAGGATCGTTTCTACCTCTGGATTTGGGGGTTCCAAGTCAGGGTTTAAGGACCTTCTACCGATCATACACTCGCCAACAGTAACAAAAATACTTACAAGCACACAGAAAGAATTTCAAATAAAAAGGAATAACTATACATATTTACACTAAACAAAATAACAGGAGATTCAACATAAATGGAGTGAGATTTAGGGGAAAGAAAGTGTAAACAGAGCTAGCTACACTCCAATTGCAACTCTAGCTTTTCCCTTCTTCTGCTGTCCATTTCTGCAAAATTCCACAAAGAATCAGTAGTACTTTATTCTAGTTTAGGCGCCAAAAACTTGTTTGAATTTCTAGTATGCTGTTTATTGTGTGGTGGAAATAAATTTAAAGACAAAGTAAAATAAAAGAATGGATTCAACACAACCAAAGTAATCCTAGACCTGTAAGATACAGGGCTTATTATAGTAAGTTTTGATAAGTAAGAGTTTGTCCCACAGAGAAATTGATCTAGAACCCAAAATGGGCTATAATAGTAGGCCTCCAGATCTGGCTACAAATCTGACAATCCTAAATAAAGGGAGCTGGGTGTCACAACTACACAAAATTAATCCTAATAATAGAGAAATAAAATGTAGCCCTATCCTAAAGAAAGAGTTAAGAAGAAGATGGAGATGGAGTGTGCCAGAATAAAATATAAAAATTGTGAGAAGTAAGCAGGTTAAGTTTAGATTAAAGCAGTAATGTAACTCAGATTTAGTCTGTCTCTTCAGTGGTCCTTGCTGAGATGCTATCAAAAGCCTCAACAAGATAGAAATATCTAGTTTAACCCATGCCATTTGGGGCGCTCTTAGGGCTATACCCTGTCCACTGCAATGGTCAGAGGGTATCAGTCTGTCAAATCTCATTAGTTAAACTAGAAATTGCCAATCTAGTCTAGAGGAGTGGACTGATCATTTCCCCAGCCACTAGACCAGATCAAGCCATGAATACTATTACAATACTATGTAATGCCAGTGCTACAAGCTCCCCAGATATGCGCACAGATCTGGCTGACATCCATAGGTATTCTAACCCATAAGATCCTAAGTGCTTTGCCAAGGCCAACGGCTCACTGGTGCCCACAAAATGGACCAGCAACAGGTTGAATAGGGCTTTATATTCAGCTGGTCATTACTACAAATGGCCTGCAATGACTCAGCCTCAAGCTGTAATTACTACAGAGAGATCAAATCTAACATCTGATGTCGACTAGGTAAAACAGAGGAGAGCCAATTCCTATACAAACCTCCTCATAAGGCTTTAGAAGCTCATGTGCAGGGGAGAAGAATCCTTCTAAGACATGTGAATGGACACCACCTTAGGGCTATACTCTGTCCACTCGAATGGTCACAAGGTATCCCATTGGTCTGTCCATACCATAAAGTTCTAAGAAAGAATATGTAAATTGCTGCAACCACCATGGTCTACAGGCCTCCCAGCTCCCCAGATCTCACTATAGAGCCAGCATTGCTTTTCATGGGACTATCAAACCCAGGAAAATCAGATGGTAAACAATAGATCTACTAGAAGCTGAATGGGCTAGTCCTAAATACATGGATCTTATAGACATCTAAAGAAATCATAAGATCTTTAGATTCAATTAGGCATTAAAACAACAATCCATTGAAAAACACAAAACTTACAATAAACTGTCTCCAGGCTGCAGCCTGTACACAACTGCTCATCTAAAATCCCAATGTATATAAAGCCTATTACAAAAATAAAATAAAACTAAACCTAGCTGCTTACAAGGGGGTTAGCTAGCAAAGGCTGGGCTAAGAGAGAAGAAAAATAGGAAAAAGAGGTGATCAAACCCTAACCCTTGCCTGCTAGAGCTCTCCGCCGACAGAGGATGAAAAGAAGGATCGATCCTAAAACTAAACTCTAAGTGTAGCTTATATACTTTGTCCATACGGCCTTGGCTCTGAAGAGATTAACCCTAATTTTTCCAGCAGACATGGCACTGTTATAACCCTTGAATGCCTTGATACGTGTGCCCTACCCTTAGGAAATTTCCAAAAGGTCCTTGAGTTAAAACTGAGAAGTGGAGAGCCTGTGCTTCGTGGGGCTAGCATATGCATTCATTCATTCGCACAGTTGTAGAGCCTTCGCGGAGTAGCTTTCGGTTGGTGGGAAGTGCTCACTCGCTTAGTGAATCTTCAGTTAATCCTGCAGTTCCTTTACGCTGCAATGTTGTCACGGAGGTGATCTGGAGCGCCTGGATTTCTTGCACAGTAGAGCTTCAGAAGCTCTCTCTCGCTGAGTACTCGCGCAGGTATACTCCTATGCTCGCATAGTAATTGGTTCAGCTTCAAAGTGTGCGAGATCTGTGCGAGGAGAATTCTTGGCGTCTCTCTCTTCTAGGGTTACGTAAGAACTCCGCGAGGTGACATTTTGTTCAGTATACATATGGGCTCGCTATGTTCTGCGCACTTCTACTTTAAGGTTTGATCTCCGCGAGAGCTTCGCGACCACAAATTCTGAGGATTTTAATCCGCGAGATCTTTACGATGTCTTTATAGCTCTCCTCTTGACTACGTAGCCTATCTGTGCGAGGGCATCTTCCACTGCATCCTTAGCTTCACAAGGAGGCTCCTCAACTTTGCGATGATTCTTTTGACACTCTGATGCATTGCACTTACTGCTGTTGCAGCTTCCCCCATTCTCAGCTAACTTCTTCCATCTGCTAGACTTTTGGTCAATGATGACCAGCAAATGAGTCACCATGGTGAGCATTACCAGGGTGTTCTATTAGGCTTTGTCTTAGCTATCATATTTATATATATTCTTTCTCTTCTTTGGGCCAATAAGGATGGATTTTGTATTAAGCTACACAGATTATTGCTAACTATAAAATATACTTAACAAATAATATTTAGTCTCCTTCAAGGTCTATCAAAGGCTAGGTTAAGAGGTGAAAAGTGGTACTTTTCAGTGAATAACAGCACCTACCCAAAATCCACCATTCACTCATCCCGTCACCCCACAAGCCACTCATCAAAGTTTCCTCCAACACCAATGGCCTCATCAAGCACCTACCCAACCCATTCAGAATTAGCAGGATAACCTCACCCTTCCTCCACCGTATGTTGATCAACAATACGAGGAAGATGAGTTCAGAAATAGTGGGACCTATGCGGGGGCATTCGCCAACTTTAATCCCCCACCACCCACACATACTAATCCCCAGGCCATACAAAATGGTGGGAGGCAGCCTCTTGAGGGAACACCCCTAGCCCCACCATCCAGAGAATCCGAGTAGCTGAAAGAACGAATGGATAAAATCCAGAAGTAGCTAATGAAGTTAGGGGGGACCGAGATTCATGCCACAAATTTCTCAGATCTGTGCCTTTTTGCTGAGGTCCCCACTACCACCCAAATTTAAAGTACCCACATTTGATAAATATAATGGCACAGGCAATCCAATTGCCCATCTAAAATCATTCCATGGAGATATGTGCCAGTACGACAGAGATAATGACTCCTCATCAAAGTGTTTCAGAAGAGTCTTACAGGCCCCGCTTTGAGATGGTTCATATCCATTGAACCGACCATGATTAAAACTTGGAAAGATCTGACCCACCTATTCCAGGAACAGTATGTCTACAACATAGACATCAAGCCATGCAAATTTGATCTAGCTCACCTGAAGCAGAAGCCTGATGAAACATTCAGTGTCTACCTTGGGCGATGGAGGGCATTGGAAGCTCATGTGAGAAACAGAATACCAGATGATGAGCAAATCGAGATGATCTCGAAAAATACTCTGTCGGTCATCTCAGATTTTCTAGTATACCAGCAGCAATCTAGCTTTGCTGACTTGGTAAGAAATGCCAATTGTTG
Organism: Chloranthus sessilifolius; assembly: GCA_021018995.1. NCBI lineage: Eukaryota > Viridiplantae > Streptophyta > Magnoliopsida > Chloranthales > Chloranthaceae > Chloranthus > Chloranthus sessilifolius. The sequence goes on along the minus strand of CM037590.1, from coordinate 120,297,968 downwards.
TGAGGACGCAATTAGAGAGAGACGTTTGGGCAAGAATGTGTCTAGTGGGGCCAGTGGAGTCCAAAAATTCACCGAGTAGAGAAATGAGAGAAGATCAGAGGTAGAGGTACAAGCTATAATGAACACACCGCCCAACACCAGCATGGTACCCTTATAGTTCGCGGCAGCACGGCTAGCACCAATACCAATAAATCTAGCTCAAAGGTAGAACAATGTCTCCTGGGAGCAAATGACCCCTGAGCAGAGAGGGGCCTTATATAATCGAATATTTACTCCCCTGGGGCAATCCCTGATGTCCTTTTGCCTTTGTTGGTCGAAAAAGGTTTGGTCACCATACTCCAAGCATGACCTCTGCTGAATCTGCCCCTAGAGGTTACGATCCTAGAACACATTGTAATTACCACCAGGAACCTGGGCACCCAACTGATAGATGCTATCCGTTAAAGCATGCGATACAAGACCTCATTGAGGTAGGGAAACTCATTCCCTCGGCACATCCTCCAGCAAATCAGCACACTATTCACCAATCGCCATTGCCGCCACACCCGTAGGGAGGAATGGGTCCAAAGGCCACAGTTAATGTGTTGTAGGAAGAGATGGAAGCGGTTGACCCCTCAGAATATATTCGCATAGGGGAAAACTATGATGACTCATGGCAGTGGAATCAGGAGAGCGAGACCGTCGAGGTAGTTGAGCCTTTAAACTTAGCTGATTATTTTTCAAACCCAACACCTCAAGCAGCACCACTAGATCTAAGGCCATATTTTCCCTCACCAGCTCCTGTTAATCAAGTCCAAACCAATTGGGCCCACCACCTCCACAATACCAAACATATTCAGCATCAACCCCTGTTAATTACATGATGCCCAATTTTACACTGCCTTCAGAATCAACTTCGACTCCCTACAATTGGCCCAGTTTTACCACACCATCAATCCAAGCATCTCCAATACCCTCACCCACCCCATTTTAGATCTCAGGGCCAACCTACGATCCCCATCAACTCTCGCTCAGTTATGAACAGAAAGACATCAATGTAGGCAGTGACAGAGAAGGGGCTGTTGCTTTCGTTATCCGATCAGGAAGAATCTCTAAACAACCTGAAGTATCAGTACCAGCCCGGCCAGAAGAGAAGAAGGAACTAGCCACAATGAACCCCTTCAAAAAAATGAGCAGAGAGCACATACTAGAAACTTAGCTAAAAAGAATGTCAACCCACATCACAGTCCATGACCTATTAATGACATCTCCACTCCATTTTCAGGCTATGATGGGAGCACTAAAAGATGCACATGTGTCCATCCAAGTAACCCCTGATGAGGTGGGACAAATAATTGGGCAGGTTTTATCCCCAATGTCATCTTGTTTCAAGATGTTGATCTTCCAGATGAGAGAAATAATCATTCCAAACCCCTCAACATTACGGTAGAAATAGGAAACTTGGTGATTCCATTAGTACTGATATGCAATGGATCGACCTTGAATGTGTGCCCGTTGAGAACTGCAACAAAGATAGGGGTGGATCCTTCCATGTTCAGGCCAGTAAAAATCGACGCCAGAGGATTTGATAATACAAGAAGAGAAATAATTGGAGAAGTAGATCTTCAGATCATCATTGGGCCAATGATCTTTTCCATACCTTTCCAGGTTATGGACATCAAATCTACATTCAATTTGCTATTAGGGCAACCATGGTTACACGAGGTTGGGGTAATACCTTCGACCCTCTACCAAAAGCTTAGATTTGTATCCGAACAGAAGATTATCACCATTCTGAGAGAGGGATAAGAAGAAAGAGAAAAATTTCCCACAACATCGAAGACCCCAAAATGCTGGATGTACCGCACACAGCTGAAGACACAGATCTCCACAATTTTCAGTATGATGTGTTAGTAGTCATGCCCGAACCCCTTGGAAGGTTACCCAAAAAATTGGAGGAGGAATGGTCGTAGCTATAGCCATGCTCCAGAAATGGGGCTATAAAAAAGGCAAGGGATTGGGACCACACTTGCAAGGCAGGAAGGAGCCGGTCAGAGCCAGGGGCGAACAACGAGTTAGATTCGACTTAGGCTACAAGCCTACCGAAGAAGAAATCTAAGAGGCCAAAGAGAAGGCCTAAATCATTACTGCAGCCAAAGTCAGGGGGATAGACCTGGAGGATGGACCCCGACCACGGCCTCACATCCAAAGTATATTTGTAAGCGCAGGGGTCATCAAAATTTATCAGAATGGGGCAACTCAGTTAACCTCGCACAAAAGAGTCCCTATCCATGAGACCAATCCCTACATCATTCTCCCAGATATCGAAGTCAACCTCTCATCCCTATCACTCTTCGAGGAAGAGACACCCCTGCCTATATAGCAACCTGTCATAAACTGCCATAAACCCATGCTGACATTTGAGGACAGGGTCTCGGACAAGCCCAAGATAAACATGATGGAGGCTAACTCCCAAAAGCCAACTCAATCAGCCTCCTCCACAAGGCTAGGTAAAAGAGCGACACCTCAAGTGAGGAATTGGGCGTCGATGCCCTTAACTCTAGAAGCATCAAATGGTCGCAAATACGGTACCAGTTTTCTAAAAAAAATAACCTTTAAAAAGCGAGGTTAGCCTTTGGAAAGTACTACCATGTTATATAAAGACCCACTTTGCCAAGGGCCCATCTTCAAACAAAAAGAAAAATCTAACAAAATAAAAAAAATACAAAATAATCCAAAAAAAATGTCTTTATTCCCGAGAAAATCAAAGAAAATGGTGTCTTAATAGAAAAACCTGTCCCACGTGAGTCTGGATGAGGAAATTTCAACCGAGGAGCTCCCTAATGAGCTCCTTGACCAGTTTGCCAATATTGAACTGGCCCTACACCGATTGTTGAAGAAACGGAGGACATCAATCTAGGGACTGAGGAGATCCCCAGAATTACCAAGATCGGAATGTCGCTATCTCTCGAGGAAAGTAGTAGCATGATTGATTTCCTTTGGTCATACCAAGACATCTTCGCATGGTCATAGGAGGATATGCCTAGTTTGGACACCGATTTAGTCGAGCATGAGCTGCCGCTATATCCAGATATTAAGCCGGTCAAGCAAAAGTTGAGACTCCTCAAGTCAGAATGGAGGCTGAAAGTGAAGGATGAGGTCATCAAATAGTACGATGCAAGCTTTCTCATAGTCTTCAAGTACCCTCAATGGTTAGGCAACATTGCCTCGGTATCGAAGAAAGATAGAAAGGTTCACATATGCATTGGCTTCAAAAATCTAAACAAGGCGAGCCCAAAAGATGACTTCCCATTTTCACACATCGACATCTTGGTTGATAACACTGCTAGGCATGAGATATTGACATTCATGGATGGATTTTCCAGATACAATCATATCATGATGGCCAAAGCAGTCTAAGAGAGGACAACGTTCATTACTCCATGATAAACTTTCTGTTACCCAGTCATGCCATTTGAGTTGAAGAATGTTGGGACGATATACCAAAGGGGGATGACGACACGCTAATCCGAGAGGGAAATTCAAGCCCAACTAGGAAGGACCTTACGTCATCCGAGAGGTACTACCTGGATACATGCTCCGCCTTGCCACCATGGACGGAGATTATTTTCCTGAGCCAATCAATGTTGGATACATTCGACGATTCTACTCCTAGTCTTAGCGGCAAGATAAGTATTGATAATACGGATACGTGACTGCTTAAGGACCCCATATAAGAGGACATCATTCCAAAGCCAAGTAGCTAAAAAATATCCCTTAACACTTATACCCTTTTCTACCCCATCTTGAGCCAATGACCTTTTCTTTCATTACCCCCTCCCCAGAAAAAGAGAGTATATACCAACAAAAAATAAGAGAAAAAGATTTATCACCAAAATCCAAAAATATCAAAAAAGAAAAATCCCAAAAAGACGATGTCTGAAAGAAACAATATATAGAAAAGAAAAGAGATCATGGGGCATGTACAGTAGCAATCCCCTAAGGAAGAAGTATATTACGGCAACTAGAACCCAATCAAGGAAACCTTTTAACCCAAGAATGCCTTCAAAATTCCTAACCTATACCATGGCCAAGATACATCCTAAGAAAAAGCCCTCTTTAAGGTCCACAAGCAGTCACAGTATCCATTAAGTCAACACAAGCTAAGCTATGAGATAACAAAAGAATTCTATCTAGCCGACTATGACAGAATCGACATCCATGTCGTGGCTTTTGATAAAATAAAATAAAAGAAAAATAAAAATATACAAGCCCAAAGCAAAAAGGACGTGGTGAAAACCCGAAAGGGCACCATGGGTAAAGACAGCGAGCTTGTGCAGACCAGGTGAAAATTTGAAAAGGCGCCTGGGGTAAAAATGCATACCCATGGACATAGTGAAAATCTGAAAGGGCGCTACGGGTAAGAAAGAGGGCAACAATGGGCATGGCGAAAACCCGTCTTAGGCACTATGAGTAAAAAAGGTTGAAAACGAAAAAGAAAAATTATTCAGTGACTCCTTTGATTGAATTTTCGAATTATCTGGTCACCAATTGGGCCGTTCATGTCCGCCCAAATTTGTATTTTAATTAGGCAGATCCTTCAGACAGCACCGTCAGAAGCATGACCTGAGGTAAGGATAATAGATTGATTCGACCCAAAGGGATGGACATTCCGACCTCAGTAAAAAATGCTGAACCTCACTCAGATCAAAGCACATAAAGGGGTTCGACTTGCTCAAAATGGGACTCGTTACTTCGTCTCATTGTTAAGGCATCAAATACAAAAAAAAAAAAAAAAACAAAAGAAAAAGAAAATCAATCAATCAAAAATACATATATCCCCACTTTCTTTATGTCCATGTACATATATACATCATCATACTTCTATCTCAAAATGAAGAAAAAGAATAAAAAATCTAAAAACAAAAATCCAAAAATTTATAAATCTTAAAAATTAAAAATGTGTAGGTAATGGTTTACTTCTCCTTCTATTAATTAGGATGCATATTGTTACCTATATAAATAAAAAAGGCGCTGACGTTTTCTTGAGAATATACAGGAACATCAAATGGTCGAAAGGCTCAAAGTCAACGACCTCTTGATGATGGACAGATCAAATGAATCATCTCTCCACAAACGTCGGTCTATTCAAGAAAAAAAATATAAAAAAGCAATCATTTGAAAAAGAAAAAATAGCTGAGTTTTCATGGTACTTTTTTGTTATGCACATGCGTGCTCCAATGCGTATGATATCCCTGTAAAGTGGGAGTAAGGTTCACCTTGGATTCTGAGTATGCTACATTAACATTCTGAGTATGCTACATTAACATTCTGAGTCTAAGGTTCACCTTGGATCTTTGGATCCTACTTTAAAGTGGGAGTAACGGTATCAATCCTGATCAAACAGTCAATGTTTCGATCAGGTTGATTCCACTACTAAATCCCTGCGCCAAGCGCTCCGTTTTTGGATTCACTTGAACTTAAGTGTCTTAAGCTCTAGATTCCTCAGAAAAAGGTCAATTGTTGGTTAAAACCAACCTATCAAAAAGGAAATTACCTATCGAACGACTATGTTCAAATATGCATTTCAAAGGGCTCATTCTAAGGTGTAGGCTTAAAATCTCTATTTGTATGATATCCCTGTAAAGTGTATGCTTTGCATCTCCGTTGGATGGTCATTTGTTCTCGTAAATTATACCCGAACGAGTTTTGGGTCGGGACTTTCATTCCCCTTTATTTTTTATCTACCCCTGATGAGTGCATGTTTTTGAATAATTATTCGATAATAAGATCATCATTGACGGAGACCAAGATTGAGTGCCTCCTTCGGTAGGCACCCAATTTTGGCCGGATCTGTCAAATATTATTTGAAGTTGGATACTCTAGGTCATATCGATTCAGGACACACTATCAAAGTGGCATGTACTCCCAAAAAGCATTGAGACATCAATTCACTCTGCTCTGGTAGTCGTGCTAAATTAACTTTGATATCAATGGGTTCGCCCAAGGACCTCGAATCTCGCTTCACGTAGGGGCACCCATTATTGGTATGCACTTTTTCTGGGTTCCTCTCGGTCCTCGGAATAAGTGGCCCAATTCGGTCCAAGTGGACTCTGGCAAAGGCGGTGATAGAGTAATAAATTAGGAAATATTAAATGCTGAAAGGAAAAGGCGAATATTAAATGGAGACTACTTGGTTTATTGCGATAGCCAGCTGCAGATATTTATCGACGCTGCAACAAGTCACTGATCACCCTTTAAGGGGAGCGGGGGCTTGCAGGTTGAGCTCCTTTATGAATCATCGGTTGGCCGACGTTAGCAGCTGTGGGTTGCCTTTCGTGTGACTGGTTTGGTTTTCCTATTTCTGCTGGGATTCTAATTAACTTGGTCTCCTAATCCTACTGGGAGTCTGATTAGAAAAAAGTCTCCTAATTCTTCTAAGAGTCTAATTAAAAAAAAGGTCTCCTACTTTTACTAGGAATGCAAATATGTTAGTTCTACAAAAACTAATTAGGAATATACTAATTCTATTGAAACTCTAATTAAAGTAAATATACTAATTTTACTGAAAATCTAAAAAAAAGGGGTTTTGGCCCGCTATGCTAAGGAGGATCGGCCTCGTTCCCTGGTACCCTCCATAAGCACCCTTGGGAAAATTGATTGGTTAGGGTTTACTTTGAAAATAATAGTCGCCACTCGGAGCTTTTGGTGCCCCGGGAAACCTAGTTCATTTTTATGAGCACCAAAGTGCTAAAAATATGACTCTGAATCTGGTCCACACCAAAGGCTCTTGGGTAGGGGCTTCGATTATCGATTGGGAAGGTGTTAGGCACCCAATCAACCTGCTTAACGCGGCCTCTACTAAAGGCTAAAACAAAAATGATGTAAAAGAAAAAGGAAATGGCTTCCTCTTGCCCAAATGGGTCTTAAATCCTATTTGTGCCCCTCCGTTCCTACCGAAAATTCGGCGGCGTAATGACACAAATGGGAGAATGAAAGAGGAACTAAAAGAGATAGGAGAAGAAAGAGGAGAGCCAGAGCCCTCAGGCCCTTGTAGCATTGTAGAAGAGCCTTGTGTTGGCTTGCTTTGATGAGCTTTTGAAGGCTTGTATGATGGAAAAAGGGGTTCTAACTCCTAAGGCTTGAAGTTAAGAGGTAGAAAAGGAAAGTAAATGGATAGCATACACCTAAACTAGGGGATCTAAGATAGAAAATATCACTCAAAGGAGGTTTTGGAATTCTGAAATTTGTATGAGCAATGGTGCACCGAAGGGAGAAAGATCTTCTCACTTTAAGCTCTTTCTCTCTTAGGCAAAATTTCTCAGCCTTTAAACCAAAGGGAGGGGGGCTTTATTTATAGGACAAGGGTGGATTAGGAGAGTGTTTAGATACTAATCAAGGTTAGAAATTAGATAATCTTGCATCTAAGGTTTCCTAGGGTTTCAAGGGTTTAGAGAAGTGTGAAGTTAGGCTTTAATGGTGGATGATGGGTTAATGGTTTGGATCACTTATGGGTTGCAAATAGGTGTTAAAAGGGTGCAACAAAGCTATCAAAACACATCCCAAAGACCCAGGTGATCAACAAGTCAAACCCCACTCACGAATTTCAGAGTAAAAACTCGAGGTCACTATTCATATGCCTGGCACAACTATTAGTTGCGCCAGGCAAATGTACAGTAAAAAAATGCTAAACAGTGGCTTGGAAGTTGGCTTCGCGAGGGTGGGGTCCACTTTAATGCTGGCACAACTATTATTTGTGCCAGGCTTAAAACCTGAGAAAAGTGGGCTGGCACAACTAATAGTTGCGCAGGCAAAAACATAACTGGCGCAACTTAGTTGCGCCAAATCCCTAGGGGCCAATTGAAATTACACTTTTGCCTTTGCCCTCCTGGTTCAAACTGCAATATCTTTTGATGTACCACTCCGACTGGGGTGATTATTGGACCGTTGGAAAGATGATGACATCTACTTTTCAATGGTATGAGATTTGATTGTAGTAGAAGGCCGTAGCTAGTCCCAATGCACCACTCCTCATCTATTGCTCGGGAAGGTTAGGTTTAGGGTCTGAAAGGGGTTCTAAGGGTTGGGATTGGTTTCTAAAGGCTCGGGGTAGGTTCCTAAGGGTTTCATACATGCCATTAAATGCTCGAAAATGCATCTCTCTCGAAATGTGTTTCGATCAGGCCTTGGGGCAAATTCGGATGTCTACACCGAGAACAGGGCCGATCCTCCTTAGCATAACGGGCCAAAACCCCTTTTTTATAGATTTTCAGTTAAATAAGTATATTTACTTTAATTAAAATTTTAATAGAATTAGTATATTTTTAATTAATTAGAATTTCAATAGAAGTAGTACATTCTTAATTAATTTCCATATTTGCATCCCTAGTAGGATTAGGAGACTTAATTAATTAGATTAAAATATTCAAATTAATCAGACTTCTAGTTAGATTAGGAAACCTTATTGAATTCCCCGATTAATTAGACTCCAAATAGGATTAAAATTAATTAAGTCACTAATAATATTAAGTAAATAATGCAGTCAAAAGTCATAGTAAGAGTAGGAAAGATGAAAAGTAGTTAGAAGAGAATTAGGAAAACTAGCTTAACTAAACTTACAGGTGACCCAGTGCTAATTACATCGGCGGCCGATGATTTAGTAAAGAGAACAACCCATATCTCCACCCTGGAAGGCGTGATTAATGACGTGTTGCAGCGTCGATAAACATCTGTAGCTGGCGATCGCAACAAACCAGGTATTTCTCTAAGATTTTCTGCTTCTTTTTCAGTACTTAATTACCTCTAAAAACATTGCCTTTGCCAGAGTCCACTTGGACTGAATTGGGCCACTCTTTCAGGGGACTGAAAGGAACCCAGAAAAAGCACGTACCAATAGACTGGCATTCGTGATGGGACGTTTTGTCACCAAAGTTGCCCGTGTTTGGTTAATTTTCCTTTTCTTCTAGTTAGTTTTTTTTTTACTTTTCGCATTTAAGTCTACTATCGAGAACACATGAGCATACACTAGAGGCTCGAGATGTCTGACATACAGAGGATTAGAATTGGTGACCCGCTGTTATGGGGTTGCCATAATAACCTGCTATACCATGAGCAGCCCCTCGAGGATTCAGCACGATACAACTCAGAAGTCAACATGGCCAGTGGTGATGAAACCCCCTTCACACCCCCAAGAACCAACGTCAATGACGGACACAGAGACAACAACCTCAGGTAGAACTTCACGGCCAAAAAACTTGTGGACCTCAGTGTCTAGAAATTGGAAAGGGGAGGAGATGAAGCCGATGAACTACTCCACGGCTTAGTTGCAGCATACGAGACTATCAGAGCAAGACGGGAGGCGGAAGAATGAGAGTGACAAATACAGGAGAGGCCACCCCCTACTCGGACAACGATATCACCACATGTGTCACCACCTAGGCACACTTTCCACACACTCCTTAGTAACAGAAGTCAAGACAGAATTCATTCGCAGACCGCTAAGCTAGATGCTGTCATAAGGGTAGAGGATTTCCCTAAGAAGATCGACGAATACATGACTAAGAAAAACTACCCCGATTTGTCCTTCGAATTTGACAATTTTTGTCGAGACCTTGGATTCAATCTACCTGTGGGGTTCAAACCCCTGAATTTTATCAAGTATAATAGCACTGGGAATCCGAACCATCATCTGGCCTTGTTTTGTAATGACTGCTGGCCTAGTCATGACAATCATGGACTTTTGATACATTACTTTCAGAGGTCACTCGAAGGGGAAGCCCTCGACTGGTTTGCTAGGCTCCTGCTACATAAAATTGACACATTCGAAGAATTAGCCAGACAGTTCTTAGATCAATATAAACATCTGATACAGGAGGCCATTAGTCTCAGCGACTTGATGACAACAAAGTAGGAAACTGAAGAAGACTTTGCCAACTTTGTATCATGCTGGAGGAAGCTTGTGGCTCATGCGAGAAGTCAAATGAGAGAAAAGGACGCAATCGGCATCATCATAGATAACGTTAAAGAGCCCCTTCGAAGCACTCTGATCATAAGTGATTGCCCAGACTTCGCTACTCTTCACCTATGTGCCAATCACATTCAATGTCACGTAAAGGGAGGACACCTTGCCTTTTTTATCACAGCACCAAAGGCATCAACTTCCAGCGATTCAAAGCCCCAAAGTAATAAGAAAGGCTCGGGCTCTGAGCAAGTTAACACAGTCACTAACCAAAATCAAGGCAATGGGAGTGATCAACAAAGGAATTTTGGTCAAGGTTAATACCAAAATCACTAACGGTATGCCAATCAAAATCAAAATCAATATCCTAACCAAAATCAGTATCCTAATCATAACTAAAATGCTGCCCGAAATCGTCCTGCCAATACCTAGGGCTATAATAATGTACCTCCACCCCAAAACTTTAATCAGTAGACCCGAGGTCCCTATCAGCCCAGACGAGATCATTACCCTCCATTACCCAATACTATCCCTAATATTTTATGCCTCCTGAGTGATTAGAATCTCATTCATTTCCCACCATAGCGGCCACGACCCTAGCCTGCTAACCTCGATTACACCAAGTTCTGTGCTTTTCACTAGTACGCGGGACATAACTTGGAAGACTATTGGGTGTTGAGAGATATGATATATGACATGAACGATCAGAACCAAATTCACTGAGAATCCCTTTGAAATTCTAACCAAAATAACCAATGGCCTCTTCAAAACCTCAAAATCATCAATAACCCTCTGCCAAACCATAATCAGGGATCGGTCACCCATGTCACCACGGTAGACCTTCCAGGCCGAGCTCCTTTTCATCTGTCTACTCTCATCACACGAGTTAGCCATCCTGACACCACAGCCAGTTCAAATAACCCTCCAAGGTCCATCATCATTCCGCCTCGCCCCTCTACCTTCATAACCCGAGTTGAACCGTCGACTCCGCCACCCTACCCAAACTTCACTCGAGTTTGGGTCCAGTCTTTTCGAGCTCGAAGGCCTATCACTCAACCCAAAGAGCCTTCTACACCCCCGAACTTTGACGTAGCCCTCGGTAGTCAAAATATGAAGACCATGTCCTTCAGACTGTAGAACAAGTCATGGCGTGGACAGACAGCATCACCCGAGATACTATCGGCCAACAACGTGAGGAGGCAACAGAAGAACGTCCATCAGCGGTGGAGAGAAGGCAACAGGAGGAAGGGCCCACTAAGGAAGAAGTACTAATCAATGCATTCCTCGAAGAGGAAGACTACACTTAATACCTCCCACCTTGGAATGGTATAGCCCCGATACGCATTCTTTCGGCAAAGTTTGCTCCTTTCACCACAAATACCGCACCGAATCCTTCAACACCCCAAGATCAGCAGCAGACATGCCCAATCCTAAAATTTGGAACCAACTATCCACCCCCACCATTCCCTCGAGAAAAGCAGAGCAACAATGCATAACCATCTGATCGGATAACTAAGGAACGAGGAGTGAACATACCCCCTCCACCTCACCTAATTCCTCTGCCTCCGACACTAGTACCTTAACCGACTTAGTAGAACGGGTATAGAGCACATTGACTCAGCAAAGAACCTGCCCTAGAAATAGGTCAGGAATACGATCTTCTCTGACACCTCACAAAGGTGCCAGTACAGATATTGATCCTCGAACTCATCAAGAAGTCGCTAGAGCATCACTGACTGCTCGTGGAGACATTGGATGAGACACATGTGAACGAAGATACCACTTTGGATCAGCTGCATGAGATCGCCTCAGTTATGACTCAACCTCCTGCGCTTACCTTCACTAAAGCTGACATGCCTAAAGAATCGTTACGTGGAAGTTTGGCTCCTATCTATTTGACCATCATAATCATAGGATTTTCAGTACCCACGCATTGGTTGACACCGGAGCAGGACTTAACATCTGTCCTATAACGATGTTGAAGATCCTTGAATACACCGAACAAGATATAAGGCCTTCATCCTTATCCCTTATTGCTTATGACGGCTCTTGGCACTTCGTCAAGGGAACCATCAAGTTACAAGTTTGCCTTGGGCCAGTCACCAAGGACATCACTTTCCATGTCTCTGATTCCTCAAGCACTTACAATATGATATTAGGAAGGAAGTGGCTAGAATCCATAAAGGCAGTAGCATCGACATATCACCAATGCATCAAATTTTTGTATGAAGATTCCATCGTCAGGATATATGCCGATACGCCCCTTAAAGAAATCGACACAGATTACGCGGCGAGCATTCCAATAGCACACGACCTGGTATTGAGCACAAGACATATAAAAATTTTGTAGGATCCTGAGGACACATCAATAGCAGAAATTAACTATCGTCGGTACCTTCTAACCCACCAATCGCAAGTAGTGAGAAGAGAAGTCGGGCCTGATCTCGCCCGACTATACGACATAAACCCGACCGCGGTAAAAGGATGGGGCCTAATGCATCAACTAGGATACATCCCTCATATGGGACTCGGCAATGATAAGCAAGGATGCATAAGACTAGTCGCACCAAGGAAACTATGTAAACACAATTGATTGGGTTACCAGTCAGACGGCAAGCAAGCCGACATTCTACCTACTTCACCAAAGTGGTTGCTCTACGACCATTTCATATATGGAACTATCGAGAAAGCTAACATGTCAAAGAGAAGAAAGGAGCCATCCTTCACTGAATCTCAGGCAACCAAGATCGAGCAAGTAACCAAAGCCTTCGCTGACCTGACAAACCTAAATCATGATAGTGATGACATGGACAAGCCACTCGAGGGAGTTGGACCATTATTCGAAACCCCTGAAGAGCCGGAGCCATGCACAGAAGACTGGGAGTCAACTGACAAGGATGATTTCCACATTGCCGCATTAGCAGGCAAAGAAGAACCAGAGTCAGAGACACCCCAGCCTCGTGAACCAGGAAAAGACGACTGGCTCTCGATGTCAAGTGAAGAAGAAGACTACTAAACTAGCTGCACAGAAATAGTACTTGGAGATCACTTAAGAGCAGAATGGCTGAAGCTCCTCGACGTGTCCATGTCGCTGCCTTTACCTAGAATCACCCTATTGCAACCTGTGCGCATCCATCTTAACACGATGTGAAAGAGCTATCCTGCGCGAGATACGACAAACAACAAGGACAAAAGATCATCACATTACCTTTATAGAATTCCAAGAAGAATTGGAGCTCGATGCTCCCCAATCTCTGAATGTGCCACAACTTTAGATATTCTGAAACTCATTGGAAGAGGTATGGTAACCACCGCCAAGCGATGACGAAGACTATTAGATAGATCTCCCTGCCTTGGAGTTAGCATAATAGCTAGTACACGACTTTTAAGCACAATCAGACGAAGAGGAAGATCTCGACCCTGACAATAGTAACCTCAGCCCCGATCATGAAGGATGGGAATGCCCTTGGGAGTATCCCTACATCTCTCACCCATCTTAGCCTCGCTGTCAGGCCTGCATACTTTTCATCGTGTACCACGAGATCCAGAGGAAGGAATTCCCAATTTCTGACTACCATGATGGTAGTTTCGAGCGCTCCTTCACTACATGGGAATGTCCACGAGAATTTTTGTGCATCGTTCGACCATATCAGCCTTATTGCTAGACCTACACCATAATAATTGAAGACTTCGAACAAGAGGGTCGGACCAACTCCCTTACTGCGCTATGGAGAATGGTTGAAAGCAACCCAAGTTCGGTAATTAAGTTCATCGAACCGTATCTACTGTTAATACAAAGCGAAGAATCTCAGCGAGAAGTAGACCTCCCATCTGATTTCGAAAGCCAGAGTTTGGACGACTATCATGTTCAGACTCTATTTGATGACGAAGTGCTTCACATAGTAGAAGAGGAAGATGAGCTTGCTAACAAACCGTCGCCAGCATCACTTATCAGGAGGATCACCCTAGGTAAGGACTTTAAAAAAAAAATGTCAAATTTAGACCGAGTTCACATCATCCAAAGACTTGCCCGAATGGCTCTAGCAGCCGTCCCACTTCCCCAACTTAGAGAAGTAACCGCGTCGGTTCTGCCTCAGGAATTCGACCCCGTACCATCCCTATTATCAAAAATAAAAAAAATAGAAAATCTTAAAACCCGTAAAAATATAAAAATAAAAAATCCCAAAAAATTAGAAAGTTACAGAAAAGGGAAGGAGCCCTTCATCCCAGGCCCATTCAATGACTAGCAAGGAGACTTTTCTCCAAAGGATACGAGTAGTGACCACCTCAACGAAATCAAAGGAGTAACTGACATGATCACACTGGTCATTATCTTGCCCTCAACATCGAAGAGCCTTGCCTCGACTCAGTTCGAAGTGACCCTACTACTTCTTCCTCATGAAACCGTTGAGCATCTCGACGAAGTAACAAGCCCGTTATCATACCTGACGAGATACTCTACAACTTCGAAAGGAGGATGAATAACCTCAACTTGCACCTAACAAAGGATGTCGCGATCATAAATTGCCCTGATGAAGGGTTACCTCTCGCAAAACTAACCCCCCAGTGTAGTTCTTTTGCAGTGTATGAACTCACAGACTAAGAAGGAGGACCAGTCGTCGAGGAAACCCAGGACTTCCAATGGGTCATCAAGCGCTTCGACGAGCAAACACAGGCTACCGTAAAACCGACCGAAGGGATAAATTTTGGCACCAAGGAAGAGCCCAAGAAGCTACTGATCAGTGCAATGCTCAAACCCATGGAGCGACAATAAATTATCCAAGTCATCCAAGATCACCTCAGCTCTTTCACATGATCTTATGAGGATATGCCCGGATTGGACCTGAGCTTAGTAGAACATCGGTTGGTCCTGGAACCTGATGCTAAACCCGTTAGGCAGAAACTCAGAAGGATGCACCCCTAAACAGCACTACAAGTCAAAGAGGAAGTCGAAAAGCTACACAAAGAAAAATTCATCCGATTCGTCCTCTACCCTAAATGGATTGCCAACATAGTACCTGTCGCCAAGAAGGATGGCAGAGTGCGAGTATACATCAATTTCCAGAATCTCAACAAAGCTTGCCCAAAATAAGACTTCCTCCTACCACACATCGGCACCCTGGTCGATAACACTGTCGGACACGAGATATTATCCTTTATGGATGACTTCTCTGGATACAACCAGATTAAATTAGCAAAATCTGACCAAGAAAAGACTTCGTTCACCATGCCATGGGGAACCTATTGCTACGTCATAATGCCTTTCAACCTAAAGAACGCATGAGACACATATCAACGCGCCATTATGACCATATTTCATGGTATGATGCACAACTGTGTTGAGGTCTATGTTGATGACATACTTGTGAAGTCTCAGACACGAGTAGGACATGCCGCAGCACTACTACTAGAGTTACAAAGACCCAAGCAATATCAACTAAAGATGAATCCAAAGAAGTGCGTGTTTAGAGTAACCTCAAAAAAACTATTGGGATTTATAGTCAGCATACGAGGTATCAAAGTTGACCCGGTGAAGGTCAGATCCATCCTCGAGATGCCACCTCTCAACAATATCAAAGAATTATGAGGCTTGATAGGAAGGATGCAGTTCATTAGGAGATTCATCTCCCAACACTCAGATCGATGTGATCCTTTCTACAAGCTACTTAAAGGGGGAGCCGAGTACAGATGGCATGACCAGTGTTAGCAGGCCTTCAACAGCATCAAAAAGTACCTCCTCAACCCGCCAATACTATCACCACCAATTCCTGGAAGACCCCTAATCCTCTACCTCACGACAAACGACATAATAATGGGAGTAATCCTTGAATAATATGAAAAAGACGGTAAGAGAGAGAAGGCTATCTACTACCTCAGCTGAACGATGGCCGAGTATGAACAGAAATGCACGCCAATGGAGAAGACCTGCCTCACCCTAGTTGGGCCTCAACAAAACTATGAAACTACTTTGGAGCGCACAAAATATTAGTACTAGCATGCATGGACCCGCTGAAGTACATCTTCCAGAAGCCCGCTACCTCTCGGAAGACAGCTCGATGGCACATGTTACTACAAAAATTCGACATCACCTATGTCACACAGAAATCTATCAAAGAACAAGCAATCGCTGATTACCTCACCGACTTACCACTCCCAGACGATGAGCCTGTGCACGCAAACTGCCCTGATGAAGACCTACTCTTAATTCACTATGAAGAGCTTGATAAGACGTCATGGACCCTATACTTCAACGGTGCTCTTAACCACAAAGGGAAGGGTATCAGGATAGTTCTACTAAGCCCAAAAGGAGTTATCATATCAAAAGCCTTCTAGCAACATTGACTTCCCAGTCACTAACAATGTTGTAGAATATGGAGCTTTTATCGCTAGACTACGAGCAGCGCAACAGCTAGGAATCAAGTACCGTTGTTTGTTATTGAGACTTGGATGCTCCTTGAGTTGGCCTGGTAATAGTCAAAGGTTATCTCATATCTACACATGAGAATAAAAGGCATTAGTAATTTTATTTTTCCCCTTGCTGATTTTCAAGGGGGGGAAGTGTCTCAGACTGAGGTCTGGTAATAAAAGAGGGGCTTCTTTTTTTTCTTTTTATTTTTTTTTTATTACAAGGAAAGGAAGTATAATGCAACAGGGAAAGCAAATAACTGAAAGAAAATTCTAATACTAAAAAAAATGCCCCAGTGTAGGAGCGTGATGTAATGAGCAGTGCGATATCTTCAGTGATGTTCCTCGGGTGGTGACTTTGTCGTTCCACATCTTCTTTATGGGCAAGAAAGTGCCTTTAACGCTATTCTAAAAAAAATGCCCCAGTGTCAAGGTGCAATGGAGCGTCTCTAGGTTTTTTATAAGTACTCTAGGCCTATGGGCTGGCCACATGCATTTGGTGAGTTAGTTTTGGAGAAAAGATTTGTTTTGAAATTGTCGTCGAATCAGGGGGGTCTAATTATATCATTCGTATATTGGGGGTCTACCTTTGATAGTGGTCATCCTATCCCATGGTCATTGCTATAGGGGATGCGCGGTAAGTATAATAGGTGATTGTATCAGTCATCATTCATCAATTTTCGGTTTCACTTCTAAGAATGTCCTAAAAGGCTTCCAACTCATTGTCTGAAAATAAAAATTAAGGGTGAAAGAGAGAAAAGGCTTAGTGATGTGAGGGAATAGTTTGTAGCTGATGCTTTCTAAAAGGAATGAGTAAAAATCTTTTTCTCAAAGTGGGTAAGGGGTGCCATGCTTGTGCTCTCCGTCATGTTTCGACACCATCAAACTCTCACATTCTATGATTAGCAGGAGTTTGTCCTCCTCTTGATACCTTACTAAGACATCTAATAGTATCGGGACATCAAGGATGCCCTCGTAGTTTGCTTATACACATCTAGTAGAGTTGCCAGATATGTCCTCACAGCCTACTTATACTTTCCTGAGCTCATTGACTGGTTCATTCGTCGTATTGCTCTCACTCGATTTTTTCGTATATATGTATTTTTTTTCTGAAAGCAACCTGCTAACACAAGAATGGTGAGTTTTGATTGAACCTAACATCTTTATTTTTTTTTTTGCTCTAACGTCTCCTCCAATGGCGGGGAGGAGGACGAGAATCAGGTGTTACTTATGCTTTTGAAAGAAGTAAGGTATGTTACTAGTCCTTTGATCAAATTGCCCGAATAAGAAGGTGGGCAGTAAATTGGAAGTCTTAAGAATATTCTAGGAATTGAAAACGTACGACCAATGAATGGGTCGTGATAACTACGGGGGTGATAGATATAAGTATCTGGCTACGGGATGTGATAATCACAGGGTCAGGGGTAGTATTTTCTAAGGTACATGGCATTCCAAGGGCGGGGGAGTTCTTCCCCCTCTTAGTTTACCAACTTATATGCATTCCTTAGATATGCGGCTGCTATAACATATTGGTCCTCCCAGTTCGATTTCAGTTTTCCCTTTGGATAAGCATGTTTAGAGGGCATGATTTTCTTCAAGACTAATTCTCCAATGTCGAAAGTTCGCTCGAGGACTTTCTTATCGTAAGCCCTGGCCACTCTCCTTTGGCATACCTAAGCGTGGTCAGCTGCCCTTAGACGCTTCTCATCAAGTTGCTCCAGCTCAGTGAGTAGAGCAATTCTCCTTTCATCTAAAGATAGCTCATCATCCAGTTGAATTCGAAAGGATAATATTTGTATCTCATAGGGTAGGACTGCTTCCATCCCATATTGAGAAGGTAAGGAATTTAGCTAGTAGTTGTACGAATAGAAGTCCTATAGGCCTAGAGTGCTTCTAGTAATCATTCAAGCCAGTTGGCTCCATTGCTCATCTCCACTGTTCATTTCAAAATTTGGATCAGTGTTTTATTTGTGGCTTCTGCTTCTCCATTTCCCTGAGGGTAGAACGGTGACGAGTGGTGTAGATCGATTCTAAATTTCTTGCATAGGTTCTTTGTCTTTTCTACTATGAATTATGGTCTATTGTTTATGACAAACATCCTCGGTACTCCAAACTGGGTGATGATGTTCAGAATGATATACCTCACAAGTGTCGAAGCGATGATTCTGATGTAGGATTCAGCTTCTGCCCATTTGGTGTAGTATTCGGTCGCAGTGAGTATGAACGTGTGCTTATGAGTTCCTAAATGTGTCCGTGAAGGATTCGATGATGTCGAAGGCCAATATCGAGAATTGCCATGCTGAGGTTATAGGATTCAATGCAACTGATGGAGCTTTGATGAGCAGGGCGTGTTCTTAGCATTGCTTGAAGAATTAGACATGAAGGTGGCAATCTCTTACCATTGTTGGCCAAAAGTAGCCTTATCGTATGATCTAATCTGTGAGTCTCTGTCTATCAGCGTGGGTACTACAGGCACTGGAGTGTGCTTCTCGAATGATGTATTGTCCTTCGACTGTCGTGACATATCATAGTAGTACTCTTTTGGTGAAGGCTTCTGTGTATAGGGTTTCGCCGAGTATGCAAAATCTTGCATATCGATTCCTTTTGGTTTTTCATTCAATCTCTATAGCATAAGAAGAGATATATTGATACTTTAGGAGATTTCAGATGTCAAAGTACCATGGTTGCCCCCATTGTCGGTTGGCAATTTTTTGAATCTGAACATGGCGATGGTGGTTTCTTTCTCTATAAAAGTACTTGGGGCAGGCTGCCCTTTGTTCTTGTGAGCTTCTGGTGTAGATGGCAGTTCTGGTTTCAGTTGCCAAGCGACTTAGTGTGCTGGAGTTGTCAACCTCTCGATGAAAGATGATAGAAGGTAATAAGAAAATGAAACAAAGCCAAGTACATCTAAACCAAAATCTCTTTTTATGTATCAAAAGTTCCTTTTACATGTGTCACCGGGGGCATATCCCCTGCATATATAACAAAAAAGAAAAAAAGAAATAATAAAAATGCCCTACTCCCTCTGCTGCCTCTGCGAAGGGCGCTGATTACCATCTCCCATATCCTCAACCCTTGTGTCTGGGTCTCATCCCCTGACAAATCAATCCCAGCACTCAGAGTCGCAAGACAGTCCCTACGAGGAGAAGGCCTAGCAACAGAAACTCCCTTGCGCGCCTGGTTGGAGGCCCACCGAGAATGTGAGCGCAGAGGACTAAAAGCAAGCATAGGCCCTATGGCCGAGTCTGCCTGAGCATAATCCCTCAAGCGCTCATGAACCTCTTGATGAATCTCTCCCACTAAGCCACTGGCCCTCGACCCCAACCCTGGAATATGGTCGATCATCCCTCACACTCTCCCAGCAACTCTCGTCAACTCGTGCTATAAAAGATCTATCGTCGACTGCATCTTAGCACAAGCCACAGCTCGGGCACCCTCTAACTCTACTGTCTGAGTCCTCCACTCGACCAATAAGTCCACAGTCACCTCCTGGAGATGGCGCTCTGCGATATAGGAAGGAATCTCACGAATCTCCTGGCGAGCTAAGACTCCCTACGTCTCTATGCGTGCCTGCTCCAGCTCACGGACATGTACAAGTCAAAGGCTAAGAGAGTGCATATGCATAAAAGACAAAGAATATACACAATGAAGACATACCAGCTATCCCACAGAAGACGCTCTACGGTGGAAGCAGTGGCTGGATCAGTTGGAGGAGCCTCAGACGTAGTCGGCTATAAGAAATAAAGAAGGAACATCAAAGATACAATGGTGCTACATAATCAAGAATGAAAAATAACCACGCTAACCAAATATACCTAGGAATGAGCGAGAGCCGACCCCTGAGGAGGAGCCACGGGAGCAGAGTCAGGAATAACCTGCACATGAACCAAACAAGCACAAAACTCGTCAGATAAAACTAATTAACAAATAAATAAAAGCCAAACAAACTATACATAAACAAAATATACCTGACTCTCTAGATGTAGAGAAGCGGCGGTCGCCTCCCTCGCCTGGAACTCCTCGACAAGGCGACGCTGAAAAGGACATATCACAACGTCAACAAACTACCAGACAACACAAGGTCGGATAACTAAAAAAAAAAGAGCAAGGAAACTTACCCAGTGCTCTAGCTCTGCCTGAAGTTGAGCCATCTTCGGATCCTCCAGACTGGAAGAGGAGACTGAAGATGGGTCAAATGGTGGAGTAGCAGGCCCAGTGGTAAAAAGCTCTGCTCTCTATAAATATCAATAAACCTAGTAGACTTAACAACATCAACAAAGCGCTAACGATTAATAAAATGAAAACAAAATAAACACTTACCAGTCAATCAATCTCAGAGCATAGGCTAGCCACTGCAGCCTAGTCAGCCTGCTGCTAGCTACGGTAGGACCCGAGCAATGTCGCCTGCCTAGCAACCTTGCTCTCCCTCTTAGTCTGACAAACAGGAACCAAACAAGACTATTAAAATTTAAAAAATGACTAGAGATAGGAATAAATGAAAGTCACAAATAAATACACTCACTAGAGATGGTCGCGTCTCTGCGAGCTGAGTCCTCAGCTTGTCCTCTGAGGTCCTAGCCTAAAAGACTGAGTCCGTCAAGGACCGCAACATCTCCTCGTCTGGATGAGGAGCACATCCTGTCCGCTCCATCACCCTGTGCAGCACATCCAGTGCTCCACGGAGGCTCGCACCCAAGTGGCCATGCTCTAACGTGGCCAGTCTCTCTCTCAAAGCAGAGGCAAACTCAGGACCACCAATCGCGAAAGAACTGCTCCCATGGAAAGGGCGGGTAAAGAGTTGACCACCGCCTATGTCACAAAACCACCTCAAGAACTCTTAGGCATCTGCTTCATCATGTGCCCCGATAACCTTTGTCCCCCAACTCTAAAGTCCTCAATCTGGGCTGCCATCCTCGAAGAAAAGATGGACCAGAGGGACCAGTCATCCCCCTCGCCACTTGGTGGCGAATCTCTGAAGGAACCCCCTGAGGGAGCCCCAACTTACGAGTCACTCAAGCGACATGGATGCGCTCCACCTTCTCAAAACAATGGACCTAGATGTCCACATCGAAGAAGGGCCGGTCGAGTTGAATCACTGGCTTCCCTGCGTCCTCCTCTGCACCATAGGGCCTCCAAATCACCTATGACCAGAAGTAAAACAAAATGGCTTGTCAAGTCCACGACCTAAAACATGTAAAATACTATTACAACACGAACAACATGTACCTTCCCTACATGCATATCCTCAAATAAACCGCTCGCTATCTGTAGATCTAAAGATCGATGATGGTGCCCCAACGCCTGCCGCCACACATGCATCCGGGGGAACGTGAAAGTAATCTCCATTGGGACCCGCGGGCGCAAGAAGGAGAAGTGGTCATATGCCAAAAACTAAATAGACGATGTCACAAACCATCGCCAAAATGAACACTAGAATCACTAAGACATTACCAACAAAACTAGTAACCAACCAAAACTCACCTGGATGAAAGGGAGGAAGCCTTCGATCGTTGCGACGTTTCTCCCTCTACAGTAAAGCTGCTCGTAGAGGTGCGCCAGTGTCGCTGCCCCCTAAGCATAGGTAGGCACTTGATCTAGGTCCGTCAATAGCGTTAGGAAGAGACCCATCACATATCCTCGAGTTGGGGACGAGAAGAGGACCGCCCCGAAGAAATGCATCAAGAACGACCGGAGTACTCGATTTGCCGCTACTCCCGGCTCCGTCACTAGGGCCCTACACTCCATGACCTTGCGACGCCTATCAAAAGTTGTCCTCACCTCCGAGTGACGCCTCAGAGGGACGAACCCACTAGCAAAAGTATCAGAAAACCAAGTAGACCAGATAATCCCCATCCCAGACCATTGTGTCGGTACTCAACACCGAGCACCTCCCTACACACGGACTAATAATCACTTTGCATTTGCCCCGTGATAGGTGCTCCCTCGAATCGCAGCCCGGTGATACGGACCCAGTCTTCAGGGGTGGGTAGTAGCATGCCTACTGGGATCAGTAATGCATGTTGCTCCTCCCTTCATCTCTCGATGATCGCCTCAATTAGACCACGGTCAACTGAAAAGGGCTCCAACTCTAAAATCTGTCCAAAGCTGAAAGCCACTAATCACACTTGCTGGAACTCAGGTAGGGCATGGTACCAGGCATGGGACTCGGACCATGCCGTTCTAATGGCTAGTACCGGAGGGTCTTGACAAACCACGAGAAATAAGGCACACATTAGCCTAGGCCTACACTAATCTTAGTCACAATCACAGACACTGACTAAACCTACCTAATGACAATAACGATAAAGATGACAATAATGAAATGAATAAGAATGATAATCCACAACAAGCATGCAAAACATGATAAGCATAACGCAGAGTGATGAAGTAAACGTAACCTAAACCTAGATACAAGCATGCAGGTTTGACATAAAAGTTAGAAGGTTTCCATCCTAGGAAGTCTATGTTGTAGCCTAAACGCCTAGGAATAACAAAGAACTCTTGTTCATGAATACCTACCTGATCTCATGCTAAGAACTCCTTCAGTAGAATCCTGATTGCAGGCTCGTGAGGAGCAGCATCCTCACCGGCATCCTCACCACCATCCTCACCGTCCCTATCACCAGTCTCATGGGCCTCCTCCCTGACAACTATCTCAACGTCACAACCGGTGTGGACCTCAAACGTCTCACCTCCCCCTTCGACCATCAGCTCTACCTCAGAGGCAATCCATGAAAGGTGGTCAATGCCCTCAGACTCCATCTCAAATCAAAGAGCTCAAATAACTGAAGAGAACGCAAGAAACGACGTCCAACACGAATGAATGCATTGCGAGAAATCACGAAAACACGAAAATAAGGAACGAGGAAGCAAGAGAGCTCGAGATTATGAAAGATTTATAAAATGAGCATTTAAAATAGAAACCTTGGGCTTATATAGAGCGCGGCCTAATCGTGCACTTGAATACGGGCCCACAATTGAATCGCGTGCTATCTCTCCTTCGTACAAATTAAAATATACACCCTTAAGCATGAGCATAATCAATTTGTCCCTGCGCACCTACCAGTCACATTTCTAAATAGAACTCATAATAGAATTATACGCCCCAAGCCAAGCATGCAAACTCAATCGTCGCCCTTACATTGACTAGAAACCAACTAAATTCAAGCGTGCGATCTTGTTGCACACATCAAACCTTGAGCATAATTGACCCCTGGGTCTATCATTCCTGCGCCCCTAACTTGGTGTGCAATCTTATTGAGCACTCTGGATCCAGCGCGCAATTACCTAGATTTTCTTTAATATTGGGGTTTTGGGTTCTAGAGAGAGAAAGAGAGAGAAACTGGATGCGATCTCTCACGTGGATGTCCAAAATTTGGGTCTGTTCCGTTGAATTTGAGGTATTAGCCTCGTGTTAGGTTTGTGCGCCGTGAGAAGTAGTTAGATTCTGACGTAACCGAAATCCATGAAGAAACAAAGGTTTTATCCCTTTAAACCATCTTTTGATATGGGTATTTCGAAGTTTCGAAGTTTGTGGGTCGCACAAGAGTTTTGTCACATGTTAAGAAGGGATTTTAGGCTTTGATTGTACCGAAACGGTCGCGAGAAGTGGGTTTCAAACCATTACACATGCAATAGGTGAAAGCACCGATAATTTTGATCTCTGCTCATTGTACACATTGATCTCACAAGATTGAAAGATAAGATTCAATTTAAATTGGTTATAATTAGTTTAGTATTGATTTATGGGTGCTTGGAATGTGTGCCATGAGTTTTGAGTGATTTGGATTGAAGAAGAAGGAGCACAAAGGGTTTTTGAGACAGTCAAATCCGAACGATCGATTTCGAAATTGATCGATTGGATTTTATAGAATAGAGAAGTGAAAATTTTCTATAGAAATCGATCGATCAATTTTGGAAACTGATTGGTCAATTTTGGAAATCGATCGGTTGATTTGGAAATTGATCGATCGATTTGGAGGGAACTTAGCAACACTGTGTTGGTATTTTGGCCATAACATTCTTCTCCAAACTCTGATTTCCACAATTCTTATGTCGTTGGAAAGAGAACAAAAATATCTATAACTTTTATGATTTAACAATTACGTGAATCCAAATTTTTAAAGGTAAAAAATGGGTGGGAAGTTGGGTCAAGTTCCAAGTGTTCGATTTTGACTGAGCATGCCGACACTACCTCGGTAGTTTAGCTGTAACTTTCTATTCCGAACTCAGAATTATACAATTCTTGAGGTGTTGGAAAGAGAACAACAAGATCTACAACTTTTGTGAATTAATAATTCTATGAATCTAAAATTTTAAAGGTCAAAATTTGGGGGGGGGGAGGGGTAGTTGTGTCAAATTCTAAGTTAGCACGAACTTGTCCATTTCTGCCTTATTTTGAGAAAGCACTTAAATATGTCTAAGTTATTAGTGATTAGAGTTAATCCTTGATGCATCATCGTATGTTTGTAATGTAGATTAAGGGTGGGAAGGCATCAATAGGACTTTACTTGACTTTGCACAACTTTGACGTTAAGGTGGAGAAAATTCGATACACACTTGCATTTTTATTTGATTATGTGCAACCGTGGGATTTTAGATGATCCCATTGCGACGACACACACTCATGAGAAAAAAATATATAGTCGCCACCCAGAGCTTTCGGTGTCCCGGAAAACCTAAATCAATTTT
Organism: Chloranthus sessilifolius; assembly: GCA_021018995.1. Classification (NCBI taxonomy): domain Eukaryota; kingdom Viridiplantae; phylum Streptophyta; class Magnoliopsida; order Chloranthales; family Chloranthaceae; genus Chloranthus; species Chloranthus sessilifolius. Next base: position 120,272,935 of record CM037590.1, on the reverse strand, counting down.
ATAAGCACAAAAGTACAAAAAATGTGACTTGGATTCACCGGTCTACGCCAAAGGCTCTTGGGTAAGGGCTTCGGTTATCGATTGGGAAGGTGTTAGGTACCTGACCAACCCGCTTAAAAGCGGTCTCTACTTGTGCCCAAAATAAATTAGAAAAATAAGAAAGAAAAGAGCATTTCCTCTTGCCCTAAGGCACCTTGACCCTATTTGTGCCCCTCTGCCACTATCGAGATTTCGACGACGTAATGACACAAATTCAAGGGTAGAGTAAAAGCTAAGAAGGTAGAGGAATAGAGGGAAGAGCCAGAGCTCTCAGGTCCATATAGCACACGTGTGGACCTTCGTGTAGGTGCACTTGACGAGCTTTTGATAGCTTGAATGGTTGGAGAATGGGTTCTAACCTCTAAGGCTTGATAGCTAAGGGGTAGAGGAAGAAGGCTAAGTGGTGGTTCTCTCCTAACTCAAGGTTTTTTGGTGGAAGATGGGGTCTAAGGGGGGCTTTTGAATTCTGGAATTGGTATGAAATGGGTGCATCAAAGGGAGGAAAAGCTTCTCTCCTAATCCGTTTCTCTCCTTTAAAATTTTTCAAACCTTTTTAAAGGGAGGGGTGCCTCTCTATTTATAGGAAAAAGGGAGGTTAGGAGGGTGCTTAAGTGCTAATTAGGGTTAGCAATTAGGTAATCTCCTAATCTAAGGTTTCCTAGGATTTTGAGAGCTTGGAAATGTCGGCAATGGACTTCAATGGTGGATGGTAGGGTGAGGTTTCAAATGACTAAAGGGTTGAAAATAGGATAATCATGGGTGCAACAGTCCTAATGAAACCCATCCTAAACATTGAGATGGTCAACAAGTCAAACCCCAATAGTGGATTTCGACCAAAAAAATATGATTATTGTAGCTAAGCCTAGTGCATGTATTACGCACGCCAAGTATAGCTAGAGTGTCCAGAAGTTTAGAGCCCGAGGTGGGTCCTACCTATACTTGGCATGTGTATTAGATGTGCCAAGCCATTTTTGGAAAAAAATGGCTTGGTGCATGTAATACATGCGCCATATATGCCCCATCCAAGTGTAACTCCTGGGCATTGCTCGGGTTGCCGTAACTTTTGACTTACAACTCGGATTGAGGTGATCCTTAGCTTGTTGGAAAACTAAGAACCTCTACTTTTCAACGGTATAAGATTTAGTCTCAACAGAGGTCCTTTCCAGCCCTGATTCATCTCTCTCTAACCATTACCCGGGAGGGTTAACTATGGGTCCGAAGAGGTCAGGGGTAATTCCTAAGGGTATGGGCAAGTTCCTAAGGGTTTGAGAAGATTCCTAAGGGTTTCAGGCAAGTTCCTAGGGGTTTGAGAAGGTTCCTAAGGGTTTTGGGCGAGTCCTTAGGGGTTTGGAAAGATTCCTAAGGGTTTTGGGCAAGTTTCTTGGGGTTCGGGAAGATTCCTAAGGGTATGGGTGAAGCTATCGGAAGCTCAGGAGTGCACCTCTCTCGAAGCATGTTTCGATCGGGCCTTGGGCCAAATTTGGGTGTTGTTGTTTATCTTTACCTTGTAATTATTAAGATGTTAAAAATAGTAAACTAAAAGAAAAATCACAGCGAAAAGAAAATGCACACCAAGGTAAAAACACAATCCTGCAAGAATTCAGGGTTGTTGCAGCAAGTTTTAGAAAGGTAAGTACGGGTATGTCAACAAGAAAATGTGTTAAAGAATTTAGCAATCCTCCAGATTTGCTACAGATCTGGCACACTAACCTATTCTATCTTAAAACAAAGCAAGAAATAGAAAGACGAGAGGTTTTTTTTTTAGGGGGTTGTCACTTTAAACTAAACTACAGAAAATTAAATCTAAATGTAACTGATCCAAAGATGAATAGAAAACAGATTTGAAGAAGAGAGAAAAGGATTTGGAGAATTAAAATCAAATGTGGAGAATAACAGCTTGGGATTTGGTCTCACTGAAAATTGATTGGTTAAACAACAATGCAGGGGATGGATCTGCAGCTATCCTCCATCTGGCAACAAGCACAGATGCAAGGTAGAATAATCCAATCTAAATCAGAGGGTTGAATTGATCTTAAAGCTATGATCTGTCCACTTCAATGGTTACAGATCATCCTAGGGATTTCCTTCAATCCAAAGGCTTCAATTAGAATAAGAAAACTACTACAGATGCTGTGGATGCAAGGCTACAAGCTCAGGCATCCACAGGAGCATTAAATTTAGGAAACTCTGATGGAAATCAAAAGATTTATAGGTTAAATGAATGGGCATTCCCAAATACATAAATCCTATGGAATATCTAATGGAACCAAAAGATCTATAGATTTAATTGATTATTAAAACTAACAATTCATTGATTCAAATACATCTTACAATAAATTATCCTCAGATCTGCAGTCTCTGCATCATCCAATCCTCATACAAAGCTCTCAAACCTCTCAATTTTACAGAATTACCTCACCCTAGCTGCTACAAGGATTTAGCCAACCATAGTTGGGCTAAAGAGAGAGTGGAGAAGAGGGAAGAAGGCTGGAATTTTGGAGGGAAAGAGAATTCGAAATTGATCTCTGGATTACTCTGGATGTTTGTTCTGTTGTGCTTCTCCTCTATTTATACTCTTTCCCCTTTGTTCCCAGATCTATTGCAGCCAATCAGAACAAGAGGGAATAATTCTGTTATGCTTGCTGATGTGGTTGATTTCTCTTCTATAAGCTCCCACGAATTGGTTAGAATTGGGGAAGCACACATGGGGTAGTTAGAGAATTCACATTCATGCCCATTTACATTCCAAGAATACCCTCCAAGGTTGTCACCATGCCTCTGGACATGTGCAGCAAGTCACTAAATCGATGTGCATTCTCGGCGTCCACTAAGAAGTTCAAAATCTGTGCCTCGAGAGGTTCAGAGAATCTCTCGACAGGTTTTGAATGTGATTTTGCTTCATTCGACAGGTTGAAAATAGCATTTGACAGGTTGTCTCTATCTATTTGACAGGTTCTGCATGCAATGGTGTAGACACCCAAATTCGGCCCAAGGCTCGATCAATCTATACTTCGGGAGAGATGTACCCCTATGCTTTCGATGGCACCCCCTGAACCCTTAGGAATCTACCCTGAACCCTTAAGAATCTACCCAAACCCTTTAGAACCGTTCCCCCAACCCTTAGAAGTCACCCCTAAACCCTAGAATCCCTTCCCAGACCTAACTCAAACCCTTCTGAGCAGTTGATGGGATGAGAGCTATATAATTTCATATATACCACTACCAAGGATGGGCCATATACCATTGGAAAGAGGACTTCTCCAGCTTTCCAACAAGCCAAAGATCACCCAATTTGGAGCTACGGTTCAGAAGTTATGGCCGATTGAAGTTTCACATAAAATCATAAAATTTTTGCTCTGGCGTGGATATTACATACGCCCAGCCAATTTAACCCCAGATTAGTCCGGCGTATATATTATATATGCCTGCCTATTTTGGGGGAAATTTGGCTGGGTGTATATAATATATACGCCCAGTATAGGTGGGGCCCACCACGGGCTTCATCTTCCCAAGGCTCCCCTGTTTTTGATGATGTTTATTGTTCTTAAACTGGGTGTATATAATATATACGCCCAGCTTAGCTACAGTAACTGTCATCAGTAGCTCAAATTTCCTCCATCTAGTTTGACCCTTTGACCATCCTCTTAGTTGAGGTGGGTGTCTTAAGGTTGGTTGCACCCCCTTTGAGCTTATTGGCAACCCTTAAGTCACCCATGGCCTCACCCCATCATCCGCCATTGAAACCAGTTTCCCAAAACCCTAGGACCTTGAAAACCCAAAAACCCTTAGATGGGGGATTACCTAATTGCTAAACTAGTTAGCCCTTAAGTAATCCCCTAACCCATCCCTTCTCTATAAATAGAGAGGTCCCCTTCTTCCCAAGGGGTTGAAGTTTTGGTTGAAAAGTTGGTTGATTAGAGAGCTTAAGAGAGAGAAAGTCCTAGTGAGAGAAAATGCCATTTATTTTCCAAAATTTTAGCGAGCTTAGATCACCTATTACACTCCATTTCAACCATGAGATCACCTTCTTTTAGCCAAAATCTATTCCATAGCTTCACTCTACACCCCCTACCTATCAAATCTTTGTATTAGAGTCCATTTCCATACCATTCAGGCCATCGGAAGAACGCCAAAGCAAAGATCTTCCACGGTGCAACAAGGGCCCGTGAGCTCCGGCTCACCCCTCTCTTCCTCTACCTTCTTGGTGTCTCCTCCATCCAAGGATTCAAGCCGTTACGCCGCCGAAATTTCGGTTTGGCTCAAAGCTTGATAGGACCGTATTGCCTTCGGGCAAGGGAAAACTCGGCCCTTTTTATTTTTATTTTGGCCATAGATAGAGACCGCTACGTGCGGGTTGATCGGGTGTCTAAACCCTTCCCGATCAATAACCGAAGCCCCTACCCTTGAGCCTTTGGCAAGGACCGGTAAATCAGAGTCATATTTAGCACTTCGGTGCTCAAAATATTGATTTGAAGGTTTCCCGGGTCACCAAAAGCTTCGAGTGGCGACTCTACATTTTCGTTGAAAGCGAGCGCATCGCCGTGACCGGTTCGAGAGGATCCTCGGTCGCACAGATGGCGACTCTGCTGGGGAAATCACCCTAGCGCTTCCCCTCTTGTTGGCTTTTCTTTTTGTTACTAACCATTGCTATTTTTTTCTTCTTATTTTCTGCTGTTTTTTCTATATTTTTGGTGTTTTTTACTAACGTACTCACCCCTACGATTCAGTCCTTTAAGTGCCTTAGCCGATTGGCGGGCCTACGTGCGCCTCTAAATTCCAGTTTTTACAATTCTTGTCATTTAAGCCGCCTTAGCCGTTTGGCGGGCCCGCTCGCATTTATTTTCACGTCATTTAAATTTCGGTCATTTACGAGCCTTAGCCGTTTGGCGGGCCTACTTGCGCACTTTACTTCGGTCATCATATTTCACCATTGAACGCCGGCCCGTTGGTGACGCAGCTTGTCATCCCCGACCCGATCTTGGACATTAATTTCACTCCCCTATAAAAGTTTGTAATTAAAAAGGAACCAATAGTATGGGGACATAATTGAATTTATTTTTGCGTTTTTGGGTAGTTTTCGGGGGGTTTAGGCACAGATACAATTTACCCGGTTCCCAGTAAGGCGGCAGCCCTAGTGGTGATGATCCTTAAAAGAAACACCCCTTCCAATATCTGAGAAGGCGCTTGCGCAGGAGGTATATCGGTTGGGTTGCCAATTCCGATCAAGCCGTAAAACCTGCATTGGTGAGAGTGTAGAAAACCCAAAATTCAGCCGTGTATCCCTAGGAAACGGAAAGGAGGGACCCGATAACATACACAGCAGTCCCCGGGAGCATTTCTCTCAAGAAACCTGTTCAAAGACCCACATTCGGGCTTGCTGACCACTGTCAAAATATAATTGACAGAACCTTTTGCCTGACGTATATAATATATACGCCCAGCAAAAAAGCCCCAGATTTACACAGGCGTATATAATATATACGCCCAGCCAAAATCCCTAGATTTAAGCCAGGCGTATATAATATATACGCCCAGCCAAATCTGTATTTTTTTGGTCGGGCATGCATAATATATACGCCTAGTATAAACTGGGCTGCAGCAACCCGACCTGAGGCCCAATCCACCACCCCAATTCTCCGATTAGCGGTATTAGTGTCCGCGGTAGCCTCCCACATTCTCTAACACCCAATATTCCCCCGCCCAGTCAAAAGAAGGCAACTTCTTATTGATTTGCTTCGGGGGATCGGGCCATTCGCGTGGATTCCCTCGCCTTCAATAGAACGAAAGGGTTCCCTTTCGCTTCTTTCGAAGTGTGTCGGATCTCGCCGTAGGACCTACTAAAGGCTCATATATCGCCCAAAATGGGAGTTGACCCTGGGCACCAGGTCATCATTCATCTAAGTAGAGGGGAGTTAATTGCTATTTGAAAAAAAGAGAAAGAAAATCCTCATCTTAAAAAAAATCCACCTTCAAATAAAAAAAATCAATCAAAGTCAAAAATAAAAAATAACAACAAAAAAATCATTTTCAAAAACAAAAAAATCAAATCATCATCATTTTCCAAAACCCAAAAAAAACACACAAAGAAAAGCAATCAAAAATATACCTTGGTGTGACCGTCACTACGGCGACCTCAAACCCGGCCCGTAGGAGAAGAACCAGGAAGGTATTTGGCCCTTACCCGCGACATCGGTACAACACTCGTCAGCGGATCATGTCAAGAGCCGATACATCCCCACCGTCATCCCCTTCCCATTCCCATATAGGAGAAGACCCGACCTCCGACGCCTTCACCCAAACCAGGTTCGATATCACGGGCCCATTCGGGGCGCCCGTGTTCACCTCCACCTCATCCCCTTCCCTCACATTCTCCCAACATACCCCTTTTTCATCCCCTACTGAAACCCCTCATTTCCCAACCGATCCTTACATCCCCATCTCCCATCCAAACACCCTTACCGCATCCCCATACTTCCAAAGATCCCCTAGGGAGTCCCATCCCCAGCCTACTTCCCACATTCCATCCCTCTCATCACCCATGCCCCCAACATCCTACATCCCATCCACCCCATCTCACATACCATTCCCACCACATGGCCCATCCACATCCCAACACACCCCCCCATTTACCCGGGTCATGCCCAATTTCTCCCAACCACCTCCATCCTTAAGTGATCCATCACCCCCCAATCTCACACCTGAATCCATGCCCTCGATGGAGGATATGAGAACGATGTACGCTCTGTGGGCTGCTTCTCGCAACCCTACCTCTCAAACCCCGCATCCAAATGTCCAAAACCTCCATACCGCATTCCCTCCTAACCATGCCCAACCACCCATCGTCCATACCTCCCAAAATCCCCCTCCTCAATTCCAGACCCAAACCCACACAAATCCATAGGTCCCAGCCCAAAATCCTACAAACCCATGGGCCCAAGCCCAAACCCATCAGCCCAGGCCCAGATCCCTCAGAACCCATGGGCCCAAGCCCAAGCCCATCAGGTCCAGGCCCAAAACCCTCAAAACCCATGGGCCCAAGCCCATCAGACCCAGGCCCAGAATCCTCAAGGCCCATGGACCCAAACCCATCAGGCTCAAGTCCAGGTCCAAAACCCATGGGCCCAAGTCCAAGCCCCCCAGGGCCCATGGACCCAAACCTACCAAACTTAAACCCAGGGTCCATGGACCCAAACCCAGCCCCCTCATGGCCCCATAGCCCAAACTCAACAAAGCCCATTGGCCCAAGGTCATATTAATCCCCACACCCAGGCCCAGGGCCCGTCAATTCAAGCCTTCCAAAACCATCAAACCCAAATCCCTCAAACCCAAGGCCCATCCGCCCACGCTCATCAAGGCCCATTCACTAACCCCATACCCCCCCACCAATACCCTTCATTCACCTATACCCCTTACGCCCCCATCCCACCTCCAACGGGAAATCCAATCCATCCCATTCCTCAAACCCACAACATCCCGCCACCTCAATCACACCCCCATCACCCCCAGAATGTGCAACCAACTCAGCACATCACTTACCCACAAAATGCTCACCCATTTATCCCTTCTCATCCCCTACAAACCATATGGCCCCACCAGGTCATCCAACCCCTCACCCCCCAAGTCCAAATAGCAGAACACGCCCCTCACCAATACCATGACCAACAGTACGAGGAGGATGAGATTCGCAACAGTGGAGGAGCTGCCACTTTTAACCCTCTCGGGCCCACCATCATCACACCTAGGGTCGAACCAAATCAAGGGGAAGCGGTCCCCGCCGCAGCCTCAAAGGAACCAGAGCAGCTAAAAGAACAGATAGACAGAATACAGAAGCAACTGATGAAGATGGGAGGAATGGAACTACACTCAACGGACTTTTCAGACTTATGTTTGTTCTCTGATGTCCCCTACCACAGAAATTCAAGATGCCATCATTTGATAAGTATAATGGCACTGGCAACCCCATCGCCCACCTAAAATCTTACTGTGGGGATATGTGCCAGTATGGCGGAGATGAACGACTCCTCATCAAAGTGTTCCAGAAGAGTTTAATGGGCCCAGCACTGAGGTGGTTCACATCCCTGGAACCGTCCATGATAAAAAATTGGAAAGACCTGACATGATTATTTCAAGAACACAAATGTCTATAACATGGACATTAGAACCAAGGAAGTCAGATTTGGCCTGATTAAAGCAAAGACATGATGAAACATTCAATGCTTACTTGGGGAGGTGGAGGGCCTTGGAGTAACTCATGATTCAGTTCGATGATGAGCAGATTGAATTGATAACCAAGGGAGCCCTCCCGGTCATCGCAGATTTTTTAATATATCAGTAGCAGTCAAGTTTTGCTGATCTGGTCCGAAATGTCAATCATTGCGAAGACGCCATTAGAGAGGGCAGGTTAGGAAGGAATGTGGCCAATGGGGCCACCGGGGTTTGAAAAGCAGTCGAACCAAGAATCGAAAGAAGACCATGGACAGAGGTACAGAACATTGTTTACCCCCAGGCCAATACCAACGCCCCCCCGATACAAATCCAAGTTACACAACCACCCCCGACCCGTTTCGAGCAAGTACCAAGGCCAAGCAATGAACCAAGAGCCCCGTTTACCCTGGAACAGATGAAAGCACGTTTTGAACGAGTATTCACCCCGTTGGGGCAATCCTTGAGTGTCTTACTGCCGATATTACTACAGAAAGGCCTGGTCAATTTACTCCAACCTCGCCCGCCACCCCACCCAATACCAAGGAATTATGATTCGAATCTGCATTGCAATTTCCATCAGGGACCGGGTCACCCTACGGACCGGTGCTTCCCGTTAAAGCACACGGTCCAAGATCTGATAAAGGCGGGAAAGATCATACCCCCGCCACTTCCCCAAGGGTAGAACCAGAATATCCATCAAGCCCCTCTACCACCGCACCGAGGAGGCCCCAGGCCTAACATGCATGGATAGAGGAAGAAGAAGAAGAGTTTGACCCTTCAGATTATATTAGCAATCAGGAGGAATTTTCACTCCCCAGGTCGAACGAAGATGAACTATTTGTTGGGGTGATCGAGCCATTGTATCTTGCAGATTATTTTCCCACACCAGCTTGCCAAGAGGAGCCCTTAGATTTAGGGCAGTATTTTTCCACCCCTGCTCCCGCCTATCAAATCCAAACGGGCACAGCCCCGCCGCAATCATACGCGTATCCACCCCACGCCCAATTTACCCCATACACCCCTCTGTCACACCCAAATCATCCCGTTCCCTATGCAATTCTGCCATCCCTGTATTATCCTACCCCATACACACCCTCAAGTCCCTCCACCCAATACATTACTCCGCCATTCCCAAGTTACCCCGCTCCATACACACCTTCAAATCCCACCACCCAATTTACCCCATACACCCCTCCATCGCCCCCGAATTACCCCACTCCATGCACAACTCCATCATCGGATCTATCCCATTTCATCTACTAACCCCTCATCATCCCACCATGCCACAAACCCTTTATACCCCCCCATTCCACCCACTACCCCTCCATATCCAAACCATCCCGCTCAATGCACAACTCCATCGTCCTCAATTTACCCCACTTCATCCACAAACCCATCACCATCCCATCATACCTCCCCATATACAAACCCTTCATATCCCTATCACCCCGTGCCCACCACACCTCAAACGTCTCCCCATCCCTCCAGCCCAGTCACACTCCCGCCATCCCTTCGCTATTTTGGCCCCAACCCAACTCCACCACCATCCGGACAAGCAACCCTTCACCCAATCCCCTCATCACCCAATCACCACTGGTCCTACCATACTCATCACCCAATCACCACTAGTCCTACCATGCCAGTAACACCAAGACAAGCCCCTCCGTGCCCTGCTCCAATTCATCAATTCCCCACTACCATTCCACCCCCCATCGGAGTTAACCTAGTTGGATCTAAGAAACCAGTATATCCGACCCAATCCTCCCCGGAACCCTCATGCACTCCTTTTCTCATCCTGAAACCTGCTTATGACCCGCATCAAATACCATTGAGCTATGAACAGACGGACATGAATGTTGGGCGCAACCAAGAAGAGGCTGTTGAATTCATTACCCGATCGGGCTAGATTTTTGCTCAGCCAGAAGCATCAGGGGCAGTCAAAGGAGAAGAAAAGAAGAAAGAACAGGCCACAGGAAATCTCTTTGAAAAAATGCCCAGGGAGCACATACTGGAGGCACAGCTCAAGAGAACACCCACACATATTACTGTGTGGGATTTGTTAATCACGTCTCCACTCCACTTTCAAGCCCTAATGGGAGCGCTCAAGGACACGCATGTCTCCACCCATGTAACTCCAGATGAAGTAGGGGAAATAATAGGGCAAGTGTTGGCCACAAACGCCATCTCTTTCACCGATTCAGACCTACCGATCGAGGGGACTGACCATTCTAAACCCCTGAATATAACAGTGAAAGTAGGGAACTTGGTGGTACCGTTGGTCCTGATCGACAACGGGTCGGCGCTGAACGTATGCCCTCTAAGGACGGCAATCAAAATTGGGGTGAACCCCGACACCTTCTGGCCATCCATATCAAGCGCACTGGGATTCGACAACACTAGAAGGGAAATCATAGGAGAAGTAGACCTTGACCTGATCCTCGAACCGCAAACCTTCACCACCCCCTCTCAAGTGATGGACATCAAGTCTACCTTCAATCTGCTATTGGGCCGGCCATGGATACATAAGCTCAGACCAATACCATCTACTCTACACCAAAAGCTCTGATTTATCTCAAAAGGAAAAATTGTCACCATCATAGGTGAGAGTAGAGAGGGCATGGGGAAGAGCGCTCTGCACATTGAGAATCTGAAAGTACTGAACATACCACACACAGCCGAGGACGCCGATCTCCACCGATTTGAGTATGACTTCTCAAGTGTTACCCTCGAACCAACTGAAAAGACCCTAGATAAAACTGGAGGAGGAATGGACGTAGCTGTGTTCATGCTCTACAGATGGGGCCATAAAAAAGGGAAAGGACTGGGCCCACGCCTCCAATGAAGAAGAGACCCCGTCAAGGCCAAGGGGCAACAAACTAAATTCGGCTTAGGCTACAGGCCCAGAGAAGAGGAAGTCAGAGAGGCTAAGGAAAAGATGAGAGCCACAGCAGTCGCCAAGGCCAGAGGAATCATCTTGGAAGAAGAACCCCACGCTCGCCCCCACATCCGTGAAACCTTTGTGAGCGCCGGGGTAGTAAAAATTGATCTGAATGGGGAGACGAGGGTAACCCCACATAAGCCTACTTCAATCCACCCCACCAATCCCTACATCATCGCCCCAGACTTTGAAATGGACTTAGCCGCCCTTTCCTTGTTTGAGGAAAAAGTTCCCCGATTCACCCCTCACTCCAGCACCAACCACTCTGGGCCCCTCCTAACCATAGAGGACAAGGTCCCGGAGGATCCCTTTGTAAATATGTTGAGGGAAGAAATGCAAGAGCCTACCGATGCCGCTACCGACCGAAGAGGTAAAGGCCATGCCTCGCAGGTGAGTAACTGGGCATCCTTGCCCCAACTCTTGAGAGCTGCCAAATACTGTGAAAATGGCACCGACTCTCCAAAAAAAAATAACCTGTAAAAAGTGAGGTTAGCCTCTTGACCACTCTACCTTGTATATATAGAGATCCACCTCGCCAGGGGCTGACCTCTGAAAAAATGCAAAAGATCATAAAAATAGAAAAAATACCAATTCCAAAAATATTGTCCTTTAAAATTCCCAATAAAAATAAAATCAATGTCGTGATACCCGTCCCACGTGAAGCCAACCCCTTCCCTATAGAAATACAAGAAGAGGTAGGAGTCACAAGTCTGGACGAGGAAGGCCAAACTGACGAGCTCTCCAATGAGCTCCTCAAACAATTTGCCAATTTTGAGCATGGCCCTACCCCGATCGTCGAAGAGACGGAGGATGTCAATTTGGGCACCACAGAGGCCCCCAGAATCACTAAAATCGGAACGTCGCTGTGCCCTGTGGAGTGGAAAGGTATGATAGACTTCCTTCGATCATACCAAGACGTCTTCGCATGGTCGTATGAGGACATGCCTGGTTTGGATACCGATCTGATTGAGCATGAGTTGCCACTCTACCTTGATGTTAAGCCGGTTAAACAGAAGCTGAGACGCCTCCAACTCGAATGGATGTTGAAGGTGAAGGATGAGGTCATTAAGCAATATGACGTAGGTTTCCTCATGGTATCCAAGTACCCGCAGTGGCTAGCCAATATCATCCCCGTACCAAAGAAGGATGGAAAGGTTCGAATGTGCATTGATTTCCGAAACCTCAATAGGGCGAGCCCTAAGGACGACTTTCCATTACCCCACATCGACATCTTAGTCGATAACACTGCAAAGCACAGGATGCTCTCGTTTATGGATGGATTCTCAGGATACAATCAGATAAAGATGGCAGAGGTTGATCGCGAGAAGACGGCGTTCATTACCCCCTGGGGAACCTTCTGCTACAAGGTAATGCCATTCGGGCTGAAGAATGCTGGGGCAACCTATCAAAGAGCAATGACGGCCCTGTTCCATGACATCATGCACCGAGAGATCGAAGTATATGTTGACGACATGATTGTCAAATCACCAGAAAGGGAGGACCACTTGATAAACCTTCAGAAGCTATTCGAGAGGTTGAGAAAATATAGATTGCGGTTGAATCCCCAGAAGTGCGCCTTCGGCGCTATGTCCGAAAAGTTGTTGGGCTTTATTGTCAGTAGGAGAGGGATCGAGGTCGATCCGACCAAGATCAAGGCTATCACTGAGATGCCGCCACCGTCTTCAGAAAAGGAAGTCAGAGGCTTTTTAGGCAGGATCCAGTACATCAGCTGATTCATCGCACAGTTAACTCCGATATGCACCCCAATCTTCAAATTACTGAGAAAGGATTCACCGGTTGAATGGAATGACGACTGTCAGGCTGCATTCGACAAGATTAAAGGTTATCTCCTGAAACCCTCGGTATTGGTACCGCCCGTACCCGATAGACCCCTGACAATGTACCTGTCCACGACAGAGTTTTCCATGGGCTGTGTGTTAGGACAGCATGATGAGACGGGAAGAAGAGAGCAAACCATCTATTACCTAAGCAAGAAATTCACTGATTACGAGACGCACTATTCTCATCTGGAGAAAGCATGCCTGACGCTCGTTTGGGTTACTCAGAGACTTCGACACTACCTGTTATCCCAGGTTGTTCTACTTCTAGCACGGATGGATCCGTTGAAGTACCTATTCGAGAAACCTGCTCTCACTAGCCGAACTGCACGATGGCAAGTACTCCTATCCGAATTTGACATTACGTATGTCACCTAGAAGTCGATTAAGGGGCAAGCACTCGCTGATCATCTTGCCGAGAACCCTCTGTCGGACTATGAGCCTCTAAGGACCGAATTCCCCAATGAAGACATTTTGTTCATAACTGACAAAGATACGGAAGAAACGGAGGAGCCCTGGGTAATGCACTTCGATGGGGCATCGCATGTTGAGGGCCAAGGAGGTGGCGCCATTCTTATCTCGCCAAAAGGATCCCATATACCCATCTCAATCAAATTGAACTTCCCATGCACCAACAATATGGCCGAGTATGAGGCCTGTACAGCTGGTTTACAGGCGGCTCTTGATCTAAATACAACTCACCTTAGGGTCTTTGGAGATTCACAGTTAATTATATGCTAGACCAACGGGGATTGGAAGACCAAGGATGAGAAACTGATCCCATACCATGAACATCTGGAGGATCTGATAACCTGCTTTGAGGAGGTCACCTTCTCCTATGTGCCGTGAGCAAGAAATCAGTTTGCTGATGCCCTGGCTACCCTGGCCCCTATGGTTGAGATTCCATATGGAGTGGTGATGAAGCCAATCATGATTGAGCAGAGGAACGAACCGGCTTTCTGTCACCTGATCGAAGGACCTACGGAGATAGATGATGAACCACCCTGGTACTCAGACATCAAGAATTTCCTCGAGACCCGAACTGTCCTGGATGGAACATCAAAGGTAGACAAACGCACCATCCAGCGATTGGCAACAAACTACGTCATCTGCGGCGATCTCCTGTATAGACGGTCTCATGACAATATTCTGCTCTGATGCCTAACCCAGAAAGAAGCGATTGAGATCATGAAAGAGATTCATGAAGGGGTCTGTGGGGCACACATCAGTGGACACTTGCTTGCTAAGAAAATTCTAAGGCAAGGATACTTTTGAACTACTTTGGAGACCGATTGCTGCAAGCACGTACAGAAGTGCTATAAATGCCAAGAGCACTCCAGCTTAATACACGCTCCGGCCATTGACTTGCACAGCATGGCCACTCCTTGGCCGTTCGCCACCTGGGGTCTCGACGTCATCGGCAAGATCAATCCTAAGGCTTCCAATGGACATCAATTCATCCTCGTCGCTGTGGAATACTTCACAAAATGGGTAGAGGCGGCCTCCTATACGAGCATTAAGGCTAGTCATGTTGAGAAGTTCATCAAGAACAACATCATTTGCAGATTCGGCGTACCCAAAGACATCATCACTGATAATGGCACTAATTTCGCTAATAGGGGCATCCGGGCCTTGTGTGAGCAGTTCCAGATCAAGCACCATCGATCATCCCCATACAGGCCTCAGACGAATGGAGCAGTAGAGGCAGCCAATAAAACTCTGATCCGCATCCTGGAGAAGATGGTAGTTACTTACAGAGATTGGAGTGAGCAGTTACCCTTCGCACTATGGGCCTATAGAACGTCTATCCGTACTGCTACGGGGGCAACACCATTCTCCCTTGTTTATGGGACCGAGGTCGTGCTACCCGTTGAGGTCGAGGTACCGTCGCTCCGTATCCTTTTAGAATCCCATCTACCTGAAGCTGAGAGGGAAAGAGCCCGTTTTGAACAGCTAGACCTAACTGACGAGAAAAGACTCCTATGCTTGTGCCACACTCAGGTCTATCAGAGGAGAATTACACGTGCTTACAATAAGCGCGTCCATAGGTGAGACCTGAAGGTAGGAGACACTGTACTGACGAAAATTTTTCCGTCTCTCCACGCCAATCCGAGAGGGAAGTTTAGTCCAAATTGGGAAGGACCCTACGTCGTCCGAGAGGTTCTGCCAGGATATGTCGTTCGCCTCACCACCATGGACGGAGACCACCTTCCTGAGCCCATCCAACGCTGGATACCTCCGTAAGTTCTACTCATAGGTCTTGGGACAAGGTAAGTTTCGATAAAAGTAGATGCGTGACCGCTTAAGGGCTCCATAAAAGAGGCCATCATTTCAAAGTCAAGTAGCCCAAAAGAATATTCCCTGAAAACCTTCACCCTTTTTGCTACACACTTCGGGCCAACAACCATTTCTTTCATATACCCCACCCAAAATTCCAAGAAAAAAAAAGAAAGAAGAAAAAGGGAGGAAAAATCCAAACCAAAAGAAGAAGAAGAAGGCGCCCCCCAAAAACAAAGAAAAAGAGGGGTACCAAAAAACAAAAAAATGACTGGGGCATAAAAAGCCTTTGGAAAGAACAAGGAGTCCTTGAATCTAGAAATCACCCAAAACTTAGATCCAAATCCCCAGAAAAACCCAACATGTTTGAACCCCAACCACATTACAACCCGGAAGAAAGCCCTCTTTAAGGTCCACAAGCGGTCATAACATCTACTGCATCAGAACAAACCGAGTTAACAAACCACATAGAACTTCATTCAGCCGACTATGACAGAATCGACGCCCATGTCGTGGCTTTCTGGTTCTTGAAAGAAAAGAAAAGAAAGAAAAAGAAAAAAGAAAAGAAAAGAAAATTAATTTGAGTTCAAAGCAAGACGGACGTGGTGAAAACCCAAAAGGGCGCCACGGGTAAAAACAACGAACTCACGCGGACCAGGTGAAAACCTGAAAGGGCACCTGGGGTAAGAGAGCGAACCCATGGACGTGGTGAAAACCCGAAAGGGCGCTAAGGGTAAAAACAGGGATGACAGGCATGGCGAAAACCCATCTTGGGCGCTATGAGCAAAAATGTCAAGAAAAGAGTGATTAGGAGAAGATCTATCCTAGCCTGCCTGCTTTTATTTGGATCCCTTGAGCCTCTTCTCCTCTTTGCTGGGCCACCCATGTGAAAATTGGATCAGATCCCGATCAAGTATGCCGTCTCTACCGCGGCGTCTGACGTATGACCAAAGGAAAAGACAGAAGGCCAGACCAATCCCTGGGAAGCTGACCTTCCCACGTTTAAAGAAAAAACTTGCATCTCACGAACAGGGTTCAGCCATGCTCAAAAAAGGGACTCGCTGGTTTGGCCTTGTGGTTACCAGCATCACAAAAGAAAAGAAAAATTCCAAAAAAGATAATAGATTTCTCTTTCCCATAAAAAGCCTCACACTGTGGAGGAGAAAATTCCAAAAAAGATAATAGATTTTCCTTTCCCATAAAAAGCCTCACACTGTGGAGGAGAAAAATTCCAAAAAAGATAATAGATTTCCCTTTCCCATAAAAAGCCTCACACTGTGGAGGAGAAAAATTCCAAAAAAGATAATAGATTTCCCTTTCCCATAAAAAGCCTCACACTGTGGAGGAGAAAATTCTAAACAAAAAAAGAAAATAGATTTCCCTTTCCCATAAAAAAACCCCACCTTGTGAAAGAGAAAATCCCCATAAAAAGTCTTACATTGCAGAACTACAAAAAGAAAAACAAAAAGCGCATGTATAGATTTCATTCCATTTCTTTACAAGTGTTGCTGCAGAGTGTCACGTCCCAAAAAGATAACGATATGACACACTTTCTATTTTGCTGCTTCCTTTACAAACAAAAATACAGAAAAAAAAAACCCCAAAATGAATATAGCTAGCTGTGTATATATGAAAAAAAAAAAGAAGAGAAAAAGATAACCCAAAAAGAGATCTCTGTTAGGGGGCTTTCCCCCCGTGTATATGATCTATGATATGTGCAGGAACAGGTCAAGGGCGGGGAGCATGCTTCAAAGCGCTAATCTCTGCAAGAAGGGAGTCCTCGCGGGCATCTCGATCAGACATCCACCTACCATGAAGCTTCAAACGCTACAGGACTCAGTCAAAAGACCAGTCAACCAAAGAACCTCGCTCTCGACTGTAGCAGCTCTCACCTCCGCAATATCAGCTCTGACCCTTTCTTTCTCTAAAGCCTCGATCAAAGCCAGCCTCTCTACGGAAAGAGACTCGATCCGAGTGCGAAGCATCGCTTCCTTACATGGCCAGGGCCCTGTCTCTATCACATCTACCGAAACCGGGCTAGGAGTAGGTAATTCCTTAGATACCAGCCAACCCTCATAATCCTAAGAGATGACGCCCCCCTGAACCAAGCTACACATATACCCCGGGAATCAGCTCAGGAGGTGGGACCTGGATAGCTTCAGCTGAGATACGTGCCTTCTCGGCCACGTCGGCACACACGCGCGATAAGAAACCATCGTCCAAACGTTTGAAGGTCCCCTGGACCACGGTAGGCGAACCACCAGAAGCACCAGCACCAGAGGGGTCAGAGGGTCCAGCACCTGAGGCCACTCTAAAAGCACCAGCCCCGGAAGGATCGGAGGGTCCAGCACCTGCAGCATCATAAGGAGCAACCTCCTCTTCCCCCTCATCTGAGTCGCCGCCCTGCTCAAACTGTAGAGAGAAACATTTTATCATTAAAGGTGACAGGTCAATCAAAGTAACCACATGAAAGTTGCTGAATGAAAGGAGAAGAGGGGCATTACCTGAGATCGCGGCCCGCCAAAAGCTAAAAAGTTAACACCAGGCACGAAGCGGGGCAGCAAGAAATGATAGGGCAGGGAGTCGTACCACGACTGATACCCCCCGGGCAGGAGAAGGTCATCGATAGGAACCCCATGATGAAGAAAGTGAGCTGTGAGCTTATCAATGGGGCCCTCTGGGGCCAACACATCAGCGGGAGGAGCTTGGGGCACGGCGAAGAGAGGGCGATACTGATGAACCACCCTCTCCCCTAGGTAGTAGGCCCTAGTCCAGGACCCGTAGAGGAAGATGATGCGCCGGTCTAGCAAGAAGCGAGAAGGACCCACCGAGGCCAGGTTCCAAAAGGGAGACCTGCAAAAGAAGAGAAAACAAGGAGGAGATACATACATTTAGTCAGAACCCCTAGCACAGAAGAACCGAGCTGCCAAATTTATAAAAAGGGAATTAGTTTACCTGCTCTGGGATCAATAGGTCGAACTGAGAGCGCAGCCCTAACTCCAAGTGTTTCATGCTTACGTCTCGACGGCGACCCACGTGCCAGTTACTCATGAGGGGGAACGTAGCAATTTCAGACTGAAGCAGAGGGCGACCCGGTTGGAAGTGAAGGTACCCCCAGATCTGAGAAAGCAGGCAGATGAAGACAGGTATGCTATAAAAGAAAATTGGACAAACTAAAACCAAAAGATAAAATACCTCAGTGGCAGGCCAGAAACCCACAATGGAGCTAGACTCCCCAAGAATGGCCCGCTTTAGGCTGGACATGAGTACGGCATAGCTCGCGCCGCCCCAATCGAATTAATGAACGGTCTCCCAGTTCACCATTAGGCTAAGCAGGGACAACGAGACTCGCCCTCCACTGGTGTTGGAGAGGAGAGTCTTGCCTAGGAGGAACAATAAGGAGATGCGGGCCAGCATAAGTGCGCGCGCAGGCTCGATGTAAATGTCCATGTCAAGCTGCCCCTGGTCCACTAACTCATTAGGCCCAAACTGATCAACCAGCCAGGATAGCTTGACCTCGGAGCCCCGAACATTCCTAGAGGTTGGGTAGGCCCCTATCAGTCGAATCACCTCCTCCCTACCCGGGGTGCGGATAGGTACCACGGGCACCCCTCCGATACAGACCCTAGTGATCATAGACCAGTCCGCCGGTTTGAAGGCCATCTCTGCCACGGCCATGTGGAATGTCATCGTCTCGGGGCAAAAACGCTCTATCAGTGCCTTTAAATAGGCCGTATCGGCCCTCACAGCGGGGCACGAAATGAAGTCCCCAAAACCGGCAGCAGTGAGTAAATCCTTCACCATTGGGGGAAGGTAAAGAACGAGACGCTGGAGATCAAACCAACCGCCTCGGAACATAATGTGAGGCAGGGGCTGCAAACAGAAGGCATCAATCAGATAGGGGCAAGGCTATATAATGAAGGCATCAAAGGAAAACAAAGCGGAAAAGAGGAGGGGGCCCATCTGTTTACCTGACCAACGATCCCGAAGTTGGACATATGGGTGTGCTGGCAGTAGAGGAGGCCGGTATGGGCGGCCTCGCCTTGCATCTCATACCAAGGCTGGGAAGCGCGCTGAGACACAATGAACTGTTCCCCACGGGGGCCATAGGCCATCTCCGGCCCTTCTTGCTGACTATGCCCTTCGTCACCAGACATCCTGAAAATATGAGACGCATCGGCATATGAGAGGGTTGCCAACAAAAAAAAAGTATATATATGCACTAAACAAAAAAAACCATGTACTGATCCAAACAAAAAAAAAGAGGTGTATGTGTGTACTAAAAAATAAGAAATCATGTGTATATACTGATCCAAACAAAAAAAAAAAGAGGTGTATGTGTGTGTTAAAAACAAAAAAAAAACATGTGTATATACTGGTCCAAACAAAAAAAAAGAGGTGTATGTGTGTGTTAAAAATGAAAAAACCATGTGTATATACCGATCCAAACAAAAAAAAAGAGGTGTATGTGTGTGTTAAAAACAAAAAAAAACCATGTGTATATACTGATCCAAACAAAAAAAAGAGGTGTGTGTACTAAAAACCAAGAAATCATGTGTATATACTTATCCAAAACAAAAAAGAGGTGTGTGTACTAAAAAACAAAAAAAAACATGTGTATATACCAATCCAAAAAAGAGATGCGTGTGTGTACTAAAAACAAAAGAAAAAACCATGTGTGTGTAGGTGCTAATCCGAAAAAGAGAGGTGTGTACTAAAAAAAAAAAAAAAACCATGTGTGTAGAGGTACTAACCCAAAGAAAAATGTATATATAATAATATATGTGTATTAACCTAAAAAAAAAAAAAGGGAGAAAAAAAGAGGTATAGGTATCACAAAGCATTTTCATCAAAGAAAAAAAAAAGAGAGAGATAATATCATCAAAAATTCGAAAGGAAAAAGGTAATGGTTACCTTCAAGGGGAGAGGAAAACGAACGACGGCGAAGAACAAGCACCTTTCGATCCACACCCGCGACCGCCGGTAGTAGAACTCAAGCCAAATCAAATGAAAAAGCCCTAAGGGGTTGTCCCGGACTCAAGAAGAAAGGAGGGAGGAGGAAAGAATTTGAAAAGAGGGCCCCCTTTTGTGCTCGGGCTCGAGCAGTTTGGTAACTGCCAAATTTTAGACGAGCGTATATAATATATACGCCCGACCATTTTTCGCCAGATTTTGGTTAGGCGTATATATTATATACACCCGACCAAAAATGGCAGTTTTTTTTAACTGCCCGACCTCCTGTCTTGATTTTGAGGCCCAACGGCCCCCTTGTATGCTATGGACCCCGATCCGGCCCCCCCTTGGAAGCCCATATATCATCAGCCATGGTGCACGCGTCCCCAAATGACTCTTCGAGTTTCCTTCGATTGGCCCAAAGGGACCATGCTACAATAAATGGATCCAGATCCGTAGGCGCCCACCTAATGCGCCCACAAAATAAAAATAAAAAAGAGAAAGAAAAACAAAAAATACAACGCTGGTTCTCAAAAGAGCGTCGCAACGCCTGTTTGCCCCACTCCGAGAGCCGTGTTAAATCAAGTCGGAACGATCGCGTTCACCCGAAAGCTCTCGAACCTCGTTTCTACAGGGACACCGCGCCTGATCCGACAAGCAAAATACTGGTCATGCTTATCCCCGGTCATTAGGAACCTACTTTCCTAAGGTGCTTGGGTCTAATATGTTTAAAGACCAAGACCACGTCCCCCATGAGTCGAGACATGATCCAGCAGGCAAATAAACTCATCCATCACCGGTCACTCCCGGGAACATACACCTAGCCCAGGTTTTCCCCAGCAGGAGTCGGAGCCTGATCCGGCAGGCAAACCAAGGACCCATCACCAGAATGCACATGTCCCTAAAGTAGATCAACATGGCAGGATGATTCGCCTAAAGATACGTGTAAAAATAAAGGCAGTTTGAGCATGCCCAGAGTTTCAACCTGATATGAAAGAAAAAAAACAACAACAAAAAAGAGGGGGAGAAGAGATAACAACCTGTTGCTGCTTAGTAAAAATCCTGAGTAGGTTGACCCCACCTTCCAAGCATTCACTCTGGTCATCCACCTTCGGATCTCTGTTGACCAGGAGTGCCCCCGACTTCAGACCATTCGAAAAGTCTATTGTCAGTTGAAACTGACCCGTCAAAAATGAAATTACAACCAACCAAACTATGTGCAAGCATACAGACCAAAGGGCTCATTCCCTTTTATTTCCTTTTACACAGGCTTAAAACCTGTATAGGCACGGTGTCCCTGTTGAATGTACGCACTTGCGTCTGGGTATCCGCAGGATGGTCGTTTGTCCTCGTAAATTGTACCTTAGGGTCGAGGCTTCCATTCGCGCCTATTTGCTGCTTATCGCCCCTGATGGGTGTCTGTCTGTGCATAGTTAGTAAGATGTGATTTCATTAGGGATGGAGGCTAGAATTAACCATCTCTTTCGATGGATGTTTGGTTCTATCTCGATCTTTTTTAGCTTTGTCTTAAGTTAGGGCATTCCGGTTCATATGAATCAGGAGCACCTCGCCACCAGAACGGGCACATCCCCAAGGTGCACCTATCCCTGGTAGAGCGCACGCATTCTTAAAGCATATCAATTGACATTTGATCCACTTAAAGAAGCTGTGCAAAAATAAAATTGCCGGAGGTCCTTGAGCTTTGGTTAGAGGCCTCAAAGCAAAAGAAAATTCAGAAAATGACACAAAATTTTTACTCGGAAAATGGGCATGCATTCCCAAGAGGTGTTGCGACATCAATATTAGCTCCACTCGGGTAAATCATGCTAAAGCAACCTCGAGGTTGATGGGTTCATCCAGAAACTTTGAGCCTTACCTAGGTAAGGGCAGCCGTGGCCAATCCAATGGAGCTGTCAATATTTCATAGGATTGGACACAGTTTGAAGGCCTTCACTTTGTGTGCTTCGCATCAATTCCGAAGCATAAATCGATCATCCCGTTTCATGGAGCTGTCTGGTTCAGATTAACACTCAACATCACAAATCTATAATTTCCCTCAGGAAGTGGACGATATCCCAGCTAGCGGGCTTACACTTTTTGTGATCAATGCAGTTATGCCCAGTAATGTCGCAATGCGCTTGGGAACTGTTAGTCTTGAGGTACGGACGATATCCTGAAATGAGAGGACTTACGTACACTCACCATCACCATGAATGTTTGAAAATTGAGTTGAACCAGGCAGACCCATCAAACGTGCCTTGGACCTCTTCGAATGTCCCTTGTCTTTGGCATCCGATCATTAGTGATCGAATACCAAAGAGGGGCATCTGTAGACACCCAAATTCAGCCCAAGGCTCGATCAATCTGTACTTCGGGAGAGATGTACCCCTGTGCTTCCGATGGAACCCCTGAACCCTTAGGAATCTACCCTGAACCCTTAAGAATCTACTCAAACCCTTTAGAACCGTTCCCCCAACCCTTAGAAGTCACCCCTATTTGAGGAGGCGACGGCAGAGGACGTGAAGATGGCGGAAGAGAAGGAGTAACAAGGGGAAGGATGTGTTTCCCAACCAATCCTTCCAGAAGCTTGCGATTGGATGCTCCAAGTCAAGCGTTGCTCCTCCTGAAGCCTCCGATTGGACCCTCTGCTCCTCGCTTTCTGTCCGTTTTGGGTCTCCGATTTTCTTTTTGGGTTATAAGGGGTTCCAAGTTTTCATTTTGGGTTGTAAGTTCAGGAGGTATGCCTCCAGTGATACTTGTAAAATTTCCAAGTTATAAATAAAGAGGTGTTTTTGTTTATTGTGCTTATTTATTTGTTTAAACTTATTAATGGATTAGTCAGGCCTATTTGATTTGTTTGATTCATTTAGGATTTGACTTAGCTTAGAGTTTTAGGATTCATTCCGGATTTATTCAGGGTTTATCCTAAAATTAATTTACTTTATTGAGTTTTGTTTCGAGGGTTTGCTTGATTCTATTAGGTTTGTCAGGGGCATTCCTTTTTTATTAGGAGGATTATCTTGAGGTGACCTCGTGGTCCAGATGCGTCAAGGTCTCATTTTAGAAAGCTTTTTTTTTTTTTTGTTTAAAGCTTAAGGTATTTTGTTTGTCTTTTGTTTGATTTGAGATGATACTTGTGTCAATTTAAATTTCCAGATGGGTGTAAAATGTTTGAATCCTATTGGCTTGTTTACTTTGCTTTGGCTTTGTGTTTCCTTAGAGGGGTAAGTGTTGTGTGATTATTGGTTCATCTAGGTTTATCATGGATTGTGGTCTTTCAGGGGGTATGTGTTTGGTTTAGATTTAATTAGATTGGAAGGCTTTTAAAGATGTGACACTTGTCACTATGATTTAGGAGGTATAGTTTATAAATGAAAGCCAAAGGCTTTGGGTTTTATTTTGTTTTGAATTTTACCTCAAGATTAGGATTAAATGTTTTGGGGCATATATATTGTTTGTTTGTGATCTCGGGCATTTTTTTATTCATTAATGTCTTTTCTTCCTTTCTCTTTTGTATCCCGGGTATTGAACCCGAAGAATTATGATTATTAAGTGAATCACTGGGAATGGACGGGATTGGGAATTTGGGGTGGTGCTAGGGTTGGTGCTATCAATCCAACTCGAAGTGTCACCCCATTGGGAGAGGAGATTGAAGAGAAAAAGGTGGTAGAAAGAAAACCCAAGGATAAGGCGGGGTCAGAGTTCTCGTGACCGACTCCTATTTTTCTTCGGTAGGCTCTACGGATTCAGTGTTAGTAGCTCCTCCTTGTTATGCTTTCCAAGGTGAGCTTCCATGGGTGAATCATGCAAGTCCTGGGTGGCTTTCCGTGATCCACTCTTGCTTTTCTACCGGCTAGGAGTGGGAAAGGTTGTCATTGTCAGGATTCGTTTAGGGTGCGGTGCGTTCCTCCTCCGGGCTTTTCCGAGATTTCTTATTTCCAGAATAAATCCGGATTCGGGCATTGCCTGAACGCACGGATTTTAAATTTCTGGTTTTACGTTGTATATTTAGAGGGTATGTCCTCAGTGTATTTTGTAATTATTTTATTTATCTATGAAGTAATTATATTTTTAATTCCATTTGTGGTTTATTTAGTAAATTTTTTGGTTTGGTTTACTTTGTAGCCCATTGACTTGTCTTGAGTGTGATGTTTATTTATTTAAGTTTGGTTTGATTTGGTTCATTTATTTTGTTTTGGGGTGTGTTGGGAGCATTTTTGGTTTAGTTTAGTTTGGTCTAAGTTCAAGTGCGTCAGTGATGGGGGGCAATTTTTTTTAGTTTTCAGGGTGTATATTTTCTAAGTTAGGAGTGTTTTTAGATTGGTCTTAGTAAGGGCATAGTTTGGGTTGGTAATTAGTGTCGAAATTCTCTTAATTTTGGCCTGTAAACCTGCTGTTCTGGGCATATATTTTTGTGTTCTAGCTGGAGAATTGCGTGCTTCACTCCGGGCGCGTAACCAAATTGTGCGCCGTAATGGGTGCATGTGTTTCAGGGGTTCGGAGGGTCATTAAGCGTTAGTGCCCCGTCATTTAACCGAATTAAACATGTGGTATGGGACGTGGGATTAGGGCAGCGCCTGGTCACTGTGCGGGTGACCTTTGGCATTTACGCGCCGCGATGTAGGCGCTTGGGATGATTACGCGTCTGGCAGGCTACGCGCAATTGGGGCATCGGGTTAGTTTGAGTGGGCGATGATTCGTTTACGGGTTCAAGACTGGGTGTGTGATTCGAATTGATCGTGGGGAGTATGGTGCGTAATTTGATTGAGCGCGTTAGTTTACGCACACGATTTGGCCGCATTCTATATATACTTGAAAATTCTTTATTTTTTTCCCTGCTATCCATTTTTGTCTTCGATTCTCTATTTCCTTGTTTCCTTGCGCTCTAGTTTTTGTGTTTTCGCGATATCTTACGATCCAATCGTCTGTTTCAGGTGCCGTTTCTTTCATTCTTTCTAGTTTTTTTAGATCTTTCTTCTAGGATGGAGTCCAATGGTAGTGATTAGTTCTATTCGTCTGTATCAGAGATGGAGTGGATGCTAGCGGTAGAGATCGATGAGTCTTCTGAGGCGTGGACTGGTGCTATTGTCATGGAGGAGGACATCAGGGCGATGGCTAGAGAGGGGGTACCGGAGGGTGACTAGGTAGTGGTCAGGGAGGAGGTACCTGAGATTGATCAGGGTGTAGCTGAGGGTGAGGGAGAGAGAGTTGAGGGTGAGGGGGCTGAGGGTGAGGCTGAGAGAGGTGAGGGTGAGAGGGCTGAGGGCGAGGGTGAGGAGCATCAAGGTGAGGAGCGTCGGGCTCACATACACTTCCCGCTGGAGGATTTCTTTGCTCAAGGCTAGGTAAGTACCTATGAGTAAGAGTTCCTTCATTTTTCTAGGCATTTAGGTCATGACATACACTTATTAGGATCTAGAAACCCTTTTTAATTTATGTCGAACCTGCATCGATCATTGATTGTGTGCTCATTCATGCATCATGAGTGTGTCTAGGGATAGGTCATGTTTTTGTTTTGTTATTCTTATCATGTTTTGTGTGCTTGTTGTGAACTATTATTTTATGTTTTAATATACTTCATTGGCTTCTTGGTAGATCTACCTGTCTTTCACCATAGGTATGTGTGTTAGTCTTATTTTTTTGCTTGTGTTTCGTTCGGTAGGAGCCCCCGCAATTGGCTATCAGCTCGGCATGGACTGAGTCTCACACTTGATATCATGTCTTATCGGAGTTCCAGTGGACACGGTTGGTGTCTTTCAGCTTTGGGCCGATCCTGGAGCTAGAGCCCTTTCAGGTCGATCGTTGTCTGATCGCAACGATTTTGGAGAGGTGGCGGGAGGAGCATTAGACAATTTTCTTTCCAGTTGGTATGTTGCTGTTGACTCCAGAGGACTGGGTCTGCATCGCTGGTCTTCATTCTGAGGGTGAGCTGATCACGGGGCGGATGGAAGGAGATTATTTGGGGGTGTGTGAGGAGATTTTAGGCGTGTCATATAGATCGAGTGGATCGAGGCCGGGTGTAGTTCGGGTCACTTGGTTCTTCGATACATTCGTCAATGGCTTCATCCCTCTGAGGCATCATTTAGAGTCGAGGATGTCTTATGCAGCACGTTCTGTGGCGATGGTGGGTCGAGAGTCCATGGTTGAGATGGGGTTGGCTGCGGATAGGGTGCTTCGAGCGTTCTTGATGAACTTCCTCGGTGTGGTACTCTTTTCTTCTTCGACTCGAGGATGCATCATCAGGTTGTTTTTTATGGTTCTCGGGGTCTTGGATCGGGTCCCTACCTATGCGTGGGGTGCGGTAGCATTGGCGCATCTCTATGAGAAGCTTTATAGTCAGGGACGAGGGGTCGCGATGATCGGAGGTTTCCTTCCCTTCCTCCAGGTGAGTTTTAATTAATTGGTGTAATAGTGTCTTCGGTTTTCTTTTCCTTCTCTTTTTTTTGTTATAGCAGCTATTTAGTACTCCTTTTTTTGTGTTTTCTAGTTTTGGGCGTATGATCATTTTACCTTTCTTCGTCCGTGGGTCCCGACGGAGATTACATTCACGTTCCCACGGATGCATGTGTGGAGGATAGCACTATGTGGTCGCCGCTGGTATTCTGATCATCAGACTGTGCACGGTATTTTTGAGGACATGCATGAAGGATAGGTATATATCACTGTGTACACATTTTGTTTCATTTTGTTTTAAGCTTTTAAGCTCTAAGGCTTCACTGATGGGTTGACTTGCTTATTTGGTTGTAGGTGATTTGGAGGCCATACGGGGCCGAGGAGAATGCCGGCGTGCCAGTGATTTAGTCTGGCCAGCCTTTCTTTAACATGGACATATGGATCCATTGTTTTGAGAAGGTCGAGAGGATCCACCTATCTCGAGTGGTGCGACAGCTGGGGCTCGCTCAGAGGAGTCCCTCCAGAGATTCGCCACAAAGTGGTGAAGAGGATGACTGGCCCTCCTGGTCAAGATTTCGAGAAGAAGATGGCGCTTCAGATGGCTGATTTTAGAGCTGGGGGCACCAGGGTGACAGGGACGCGTGATGAGGCAGATGTCCGAGAGTTTGTGATATGGTTCGAGGCATTATGTGGTGGGCAACTCTTCACACGTCCCTTCCATGGGAGTGGTTTTTTTGCGGTCGACGGGCCTGATTCGGCACTGACATTGAGGGAGAGATTGGCTGCATTGGAGCAGGGCCATCTCATGACGGGCGTCTGGGGAGCATTGGATGCCCTTCATAGGGTGATGGAGCAGACGGGGTGTGCCCCTCATCCTGATGAGGAGATGCTATGTTCCCTTGCCTCCTCGGTTGCTCAGGCTAGGGCAGCGGAGGATGAGTTAGGGGTTTGGCTTGCGGCGACTTGGAAATCTCTGGTGAGTGTATTTGTCTATGGGTTTCATCCACTTTTATGCTAGTGTCGTGGCCTTATCTGTTTCTTTTATTGCTTGTTAGACTGAGAGAGAGGGAGAGGTGGCTTGCTAGGAGGCCCTGCTGGAAGTCTATCACTGTCAGCAACAGGCTAATCGAGAGGTAGCAGCTAATCTACGTTCTTAGGTTGATCGATTGGTAAGTGTCTGTATCAATATGGTTTTGTTAATTGTTAGGATCGCGAGCATGCCAACTGATGTGTTTATTGTTATTCGTGGAGAGCCGAGCTTGCTGCTGGAGGTCTTGCTCCGGCATTTGATCCATCTTCAGTTGCTTCCTCCAGTCGGGAGGATCCAGCGATAGCTCAGTTTCGGGCTGAGCTAGAGCACTAGGTGAGTTTCTTCAATCTTTTGACCCATTTGTATAATTATAGTAGTTCGTTGGGTGTTATTGTTTCATTTTTCTTAACAATTTACTAACATCATGCGGTATTTTAGCATCAGGTTGCTGAGGATCCTCAAATGAGGGAGGCGACTGCTGCCTCTCTATACCCCAAGAGTCAGGTATAGTTTCTGGTTTGGTGTAATTTAGTTTAGGTTATTTTGTTTATTTTGTTCTGACATATCTTGTGTTGGCTTGTTTGGTTTTTGCGCAGGCTGTTTCGGACTCCACTCCTGAGGCTCCCCCTCAAGGGTCTGCTCCTGTTCCTTCTTAGGTATGATTTAGTTGATGCATTTATAGTTTATTCATCATCGTAGTGTTATTTGATATATATTTGTTTGTTCTCGTTGTAGCCGCCCATGTTTGTTGTCCCTTTCGTGCCGCCTACTGATCTAATGACCGTTGCGACGGTTGAGCGCCTTCTTGGAGAGAGGGTGGATCTGGTATGATTCTCTTCTTTTCAAAGATTTTTTTTTTTACAAATGTTCATGTATATATATATTGGTCTCCTTTGACTCGGTGTGGTAACGTAGATACGTGAGCTTGAGGAGGTGTGTCTAGAGGCGACATGAGCGCTTGCCACTCCTGAGGCGAGACGGATCCTTGGGGAGACGCAAAATCAGGAGGACCTGTTCATCGAGATGATGGTCACGCAGAGGACCCAGATTGAGGCATTGGAGGCGGTGCGTCAGACTACGCAGGCAGAGATGCAGGTAACCCTGGATCGGCTACAGTATCGTTTGTCGAGGAGTGAGCGGGGAGTGCGCGGGATGGTTAGTCAGTTTGCTGGATCGGAGTCGAGGGCTACTGGTTCCTCGACTGGGCAGCCTCATCGTACGACACATGATCATGTCAGTGATTATGTTCATGAGGATTTGGTTATTCATGATTTTCTTGCTGGGTATCCTCCTCGTTCTCGATCGAGGTGGTCTATTAGTCAGGCGAGTGAGGGGGATTCAGTAGCAGGGCCTCATTGTCTAGAGGTCATGACTGAAAGGCCGGGATTGTGTTTTCAGGACCCGCCTACGACCTTCGAGCGTATGATACCGGGACAATGATATTCAATAACTCGGTGGCAGCATAGGAGTAGGGGTGCATGTGCATTTTTTGTGTTCATTGTGCGTGTTCATTGTATATGCAGGGGGTATGCCCTAGGTGACAGATGTAAAAAGAAAATTTTGATATATATACATGGATTTTATGGTTTAGATGTACCTGATTGGATCCTTTTCTTTTAGTTATCTCTTGTATCTATCTTTCGCTTTTAATGCCATCAGTCATCATCGGGACTTGGATGCTTCCTGAGCTAGCCCGGTGGTGGTTGAAGGTTGCTTTGTATCTGCATGTGTAAAGACAAGGCTATTAATAATTTATTCTCCCCCTTGCTAGTTATCAAGGGGGGTAAGTATCTCAGACCAAGGCATGGTAGTAAACGATGGATATATGCTTTTATTCTCTCTTTTTTTCTTTTCTTTTTTCCTTTCTTTCTTTTTCTTCCTTTT
Organism: Chloranthus sessilifolius; assembly: GCA_021018995.1. NCBI lineage: Eukaryota > Viridiplantae > Streptophyta > Magnoliopsida > Chloranthales > Chloranthaceae > Chloranthus > Chloranthus sessilifolius. Next base: position 120,243,378 of record CM037590.1, on the reverse strand, counting down.
TTTTTCAGGAAATGAGAATAATGCAACAGGGAAAGCAAATAACTAATAAAAATTAAAATGCCCCAGTATAGGAGCAAGGTAGGATCGGCAGTACAGTATCTTCGGTATCATTCTCCGAATGGTGACTTCATTATTCTGCATCTTCTTTGTTGACGAGTCGGCGCTTCTAAGGTGATTCTCCTTTTAACCAAAAAAATACCCTAATGTTTAGATGCAATAGAGCTTTTTTGGGTTTTAGATGAGCACTTTGGGTCTATAAGAAGTCATGGGTATTTGGTGAGTTAGTTTTGGAGAAAAGTTCCTCAGTACTGTCATTGAACCAGGGGAGGTGCTTTATGATTATGTCAGTTATATACCGGGGTCTACCATTGGGTGGTGGTCATCCTATCCTATGGTTATCAGGGAGAAGTATGGTATGTATATTAGGTGCTTGCATTAGTCATCATTCATTGGTTTTTTATTTCATTCCTAGGAGTATCCTATAAGGCTTCCGATTTATCATCCGAAATAAAAAAAATAGAAGAGGGGTAAGGCTCAGTGATGTGGGGAATAGTTCGTATATAACGCTTTGCAAAAGGGATGAGTAACAATCTTTTTCTCAGAGGGATACGGGATGCCATGATTGAGCTCTTCGTCATATTTCGGTAACATCAAAATCTCACATCAGGGGTGCCCTCGCAGCTTGCTTATACATTTCTAGTAAAGTTACTAGAGATGTCCTCACGGCCTACTTATGCTTCCCCGAGCTCATTGACTTATTCATTCGTCGTAATGCTCTCACTTGATTTTTTTAAATATATATATATATATATATTTTTTGAAAGCATCCTACTAGCGCAAGAATAATGAGTTTTGATTGAACCTAGCATCCATATTTTTTTTGTGCTCTAACATCTCCTCCAATGGCAGGGGAAGATAAATAAGGATCGGGTGTTACTTATGCTTTTGAAAGAGGTTAGGTATGTCACTAGTCCTTTGATTAGTTCGCTTGAATGAGAAAGTGGGCGATAAATTGGAGGTCTTAAGGATATTCTAAGAATTGATGACGTACGACCAATGAATGGGTCGTGGTGACTACGGGGGTAGTAAGTATAAGTATTTAACCATGGGATGTGACGATCATAAGGTTAAGGGTAATATTTTCTAAGGTACATGGCATTCCAAGGGCTAGGGAGTTCTTCCCCGTCTTGATTCGCCAGTTTGTATGCATTCCCAAGGTATGCGGTTGTTATAACATAAGGGCCTTCCTAGTTCGGTTTCAGTTTTCCTTTCGAATGGGCGTGCTTGAAAGGCATGATATTCTTTAAGACTAGTTCTCCAATATTGAAGGTTCGCTCAAGGACTTTCTTATCATAAGCCTTGGCCACTCTTCTTTGATATACCTGAGCGTGATCAGCTGTCCTTAGACGTGTTTTATCGAGCTGCTCTAGCTGCGCGAGTAGGGAAGTTCTCCTCTCATCGAAGGATAGCTTATCATTGAGTTGAATCCGTAAGGATGGTACTTAGATCTTATATGGTAGGACTACCTCAATCCTGTAGGTAAGGAGGTAGGGAGTTTGGCTAATGGCCGGCACGAATAGATGTCCTGTAGGCCCAGAGTGCTTCTGGTAGTCGTTCGAAATTTGAATCAGCATTTTATTTGTAGCTTTTGCTTATCCATTTTCTTGAGGGTAGAATGGTGATGAGTGGCATAGATCGATGTCGAAATTCTTGCATAACTTCTTCGTCTTCTCTGCGATGAACTGCGGTCTGTTGTCGGTGGCAAACATCCTAGGTACTCCAAACATGGTGATGATAAAATCAAAGTAAAACAAAGGATTGGATTTAGCACATCTAAAATAACCTAGACCTGCAAGAAACAGGGTCCATTTGTAGCAAGTTTTAACAAGTAAGAGTTTGTCCCACAGGGAGTAGTGATCTAAACCTAGAAGGTGTAAAGTAGATCTCTAGATCTAGCTACAGATCTGACAATTCTAGCCTAAACTAAGAAAGAAAGAGAGTTTTTCGGGTGCCACTAGATCTAATTTTACAAATCTGAAATATAAAACTAAACTAAAGGATTGAAGAAGATGGATGGTAAAATAATGTTTAAAATTGTGAGAAATAGGCAGCTAGGGATTGGTTCTTATTGCAAATCAGATCAAGATATGTGAATTTGCAGCTGTCCTTCACTTGGCTACAAGCTCAAGTGCAAGGTAGAAGAATCCACTCTAAACCAAAGGCTTGAACTGATCTTAAAGGTATAATCTGTCCACTTGAATGGTCACAGATCATCCTAGGGATTTCCTCCAAATCAAAGGTTTAAAGTAGAAGAATCCAATCTAGACCAAAGGATTGAATTGGTCTTAAGGCTATGATCTGTCCACTTTAATGGTCACAGATAATCCTAGGGATTTCCTCTAAATCAAAAGTTTCAATTAGAACATTTAAATCACCACAAATGTTGTGGATGCAAGGCTACAAGCTCAGGCATCCACAGGGATATTAAATAAAGGGAAATCAGATGGTAATCAATAGATCTACTAGAAACTGAATGGGTTATTCCTAAATACATGGATCCTATAGACATTTAATGGCACCACAAGATCCTTAGATTTATTTAGACATTAAAATCAATAATTTATTGAATCAAAATTACTTATAATAACCTTGTTCTCAGATTTATGATCTGTGCATCAATCCACACATCTCCAAGCTGAGATTAAAATTATAAACCAGATCTGGACTGCTTATCTAGATATACTCCAACAAGTTGGATTAGAGAGAGAAAGGGGGAAGAGAAAAAGGAAAAATAAAACTAAATCTACACCTAAATGAGTCAAGGAGAACCAAAGTTATTCTATGGATTCCTTGCTGAGAAATTACAACAGCAAGGAGTCTTATTTATACAAATGCAGTGATCCAAGAGCTTTGGATTGCAGCCAATCAAAGGAGAGATTCTTCAATGCTAATCCCTGTTTTAGCATTTCAACCAATCAGAGAGAAGAGAGCTTAATTCAGTTTTACCCAACTAAAGTAGAATGATCCCCCAAGAATTTAATATGAAAATTAGTTTTGCCCACATGCAGACCACTCTCATAGTTTGGAGTTTCCAAAACTATCCCTGTTGTCCATTAATATTTGCAGCTGCACACCTCAAGTAATTGCACCCAAAATGCTAGGAATGCTCACAAATTAATCATTCTATTGGCTGCCCCAAAATACCCCTGCTGCGAATATTTCCAAACAGCCCAATGTAACTCCTACTATTTATTACCAAAGCAGCCCCAAATGGAACCCGATTCAATAACCTACAAGTCTCTTGCAAGTGCTCCTACAATATTCTCTATAAATGGTTGGTTGAAACTCAATGGAGTTTGATGGGCTTGAGCTTGATTAGTTGGAGACATGGAGATTGCAGCAGAGGAGTATTGGCTTTAGATTGCAAGTTTAGATGGCCGCAGCTTCTGATAAATTTCGTGAGGATGGAAGATAGCTACCTACTGAAGTCGATAGGATATATGGGAGGATGGGCAACTGCTTCAGTAAGGTGTCGAGCAGATGTGGGAGGTTGGGAGTTGATGGTTGAGAGGTTGTTGGAGCAAGAGGTTAGCAGATTGACAACTTCTGTAGGTTTCACCTTTAACTCGACAGGTTGGGGTGCATGGAGACGATCTCGATAGGATTGAGGTGCTTGCTGAAGTAGATGTCGAGAGGTCAGAAGGGATTGTAGTTGGGGATCTCGAGAGGTTTGGGAGGTTGCTGCAGAATATGGTCGATAGGTACAATGGTGCATGGTAGCTGAAGGTGTCATGAGGATGCATGGGAGGATTGGCTGCATTTAAATGTCGAGAGGATGCATGCTACTGCAAGTCAAGATGTTTATGAGGATAAAGGGCTGAAGGTGTCGACAGGTTTGGATGTTTGGGAGTTGCACTAGTCGATAGGTTAATGGTAGAATGGAGCAGCTGCTAGTCGTGAGGTTCAAAGGATGCTGATCGAGAGGATTGGCTAGTTGGATTTCAAAGCTCGACAGGATCTGAACTCAAATTGTCGACAGGTTTAAAGGCATTTATAGATTGCTGATTGACAAGTTCACTAAATCTCAACCTGCAAGGTGTCGAGAGGATTGAGTATAAGGCTGCATTTCGAGAGGTTTTATTGGGAGATTGCAAGCTGCTATAAAGGAGGTGTCGAGAGGTTGGTAGATTTGCATGCTAAGGTGTCGACAGGTTTTGCACTTGGAGTGTAGGGATCAATAGGTTGAAGCTGCATATAAAGCTTGTTGTCGGCAGGTTATGCTGCTCTCTTAATTGTGCAACTCGATAGGTGTTGTAGCTGCAAAAGCTACATGTCGATGGGTATAAAGCTGAATCTTGCTGGAATCTTCTCGAAAGGTTGGTCCATTAAAAGGTCGACAGGTTCAATACCTGCTGCTGCTCCCTTTTGACAGGTTCATTACCATTCTAATTCAATAGGTTGCTGGCTTTAGCTGGTACAAGTTGATAATTTTAGGGCTTGGAGCTTCATGTGGTCGACAAGTAAGACTTGGGAGCTCTATGTTGCTGCAGTAGACATGTTGGATGGCGGGCTTCTCTGATTTAGCATCAATTTGGAAAAGTTCAAGCTGCTATATTTATCACTTTCAAGAACATGCTGCTGCTTTCATTCGATGGAATTAAATGCAGGCTTGCATGAGTGCAGCTGCTGCCATTAGGAAAAGTTGGGGCTGCATTCGATGGTGCAAGAATGGGTTCAACACTTTACTCGATAAGATGGCTGCAGCTGCAAGGTCTGCTCGACAGCTTATAGCCAGCTGCTGCCATGGGTTGGGCTGTATATTGAAGTGTTGCATTTGCTGAACTACTGAGTTCTAATGTGTTGCTGCTGCATGTGGTGTTGAACCCTTTTGATGGCTGCTGCAACTGAAGATGGGGTTCATGTGTGCATTCATTGCTGCTCAAGAGCGTTCATTGCAACACTATGAGACTACATTGCAGCCATGCAGCTGCTGAAAGTTGCCCTCAAAACACCTCCAATGTTCCTAGGGGTGAAGCCATTCCAATCATCTCTCATTCTCAGCTGTGGATTGATTCTAAAACTCTCCTTATTGGCGCCTTTTAACTGAAAACTGTACTAAGGCTGCAAGTACCTCTTTACTGTAAATCATCACTAAAAAGTAATTATTAACTACTTGGAGGCTTAGAAAAAGCCAGGTTTAAAGGGTAAAATGTGGTACAAAATAGTGACTAACACTCACAGCCTAAGGCAGACCCACCTGCTAAGAGGAAGCTAGCTATGGACAAACCCAAGAAGGCCCAGAAGCTAAGAAAGCCAAAATCATTGAGGAGGTTACTAAGGAAATGCTTGGACCTAACCCTAACCCTGAGACTAAGTAACCTGTGGCCTTGACAACTCCTAATGAGTTTGTGGATTCTTTAGGTCTGATTCCTGAGATAGTCTTTGACCTAACTTATTTGACTAAGGTAGAGGAGTGAAATGAGACCTTGGCCTACTTGGAAAATGCATCCCTGAAACCTCTTTTGACCCCATTAAAGGAGAAGGAATACCCCAGATTGGTCAAATTATGGTATCAGAATATCAGGGAAAAGAAGATGCCAGGGTTAATTGATCATGTACTTGTGGTGCTAGTTGATGACTGGGAGCTAGTAGTGGGTTACAAAGACATTGGTTTGGTGTTGGGAGTCCCATTTTTATATAATCCAGCTAGCAGTTTGGAAACCCCTGATAATGTGTCATTTAGGAACATGGCTAGACATTTGACTCAGGGCATAGTTGTATCTAGCGAGTCTTTGATGAGGAGAGACTTAGACCCCAGCCTGTTTTTCATTGATACAATTTTGAGGAAGAACGTGTATATCAATGGGCATTAACAAGAGAGAAGAACCCCCATAGTGGATGCCCTCTATTTCTTCTCCACGGGTCAATACTTCAGTGCTCCTAAGCTGATATTTGATGCCATGGTTGATGTGCATGGCAAGATTAAGAAGAGGCAAGTTGTGCCAGGGTTTCCTTATGGCAGACTCATAACTACTCTGCTGAAAAAAGGGAAGCATGTGGTGAAGAAAGATGAGCCAACTGCTTGTACCCTGCTGTTTCTTATTTGTTATATCTCTGAAATAGTGAGGACATTATTCCTCATAGGTTTGGGGGTATAATAGGGGTAATTTTGTAAAATTATGAGATAGTTAAGCCAAGTGCAATGGTGTGAGTAGGATCAAAATAAATTTAACAGAATTTCAACTGAGTTATTTTGAAAAAAGGAAGATGTAAAAATGTATGGTAGACTGTTTAATACTAGGATCTTTTGAAAATTCAGCATTTCCATGAAAGAGATCATCAAGAAATTTTTATCATAATCAGTATATAGTGAACCCTTAAGGAGAGAAAAAGTAAGAACATGCCTTGTGAATCCAAAGGAAGACCATACTCAGTGAGGCTTGGGCTTGTAAAATTTTATTTGAAAAGTGTTTGGCATTTTATTCTGCTCTAAGGACTATTTGAATCTAGTTCTTCTCGCTAGAAGTTAGGCACTCCAAGTTGAAGCAAGTTGACAGAACTCATGATATTAAAGATATGATTTAAGGCCATCACTGGGACAATTTGAGCCAAAACTCCCTACCCATTCAACTGCCCTTTGTATACACTCTTTGAGCCTAAAAATCCATTCTTCTTTGACAAAAACCAAAAAATTTGAACCAAAACCTCTTGACCTGTTTTAGTTCACCCTTAATCTGAGAATTCAGGAGGTGGAGGGAGAAGTGAGGATAGAGGAGCAAGGTTTGATAATTGGTGGAAAGAGAAGGGAGAAAAATCCAAATAAAATAGTGTATCAGTGGTGTAAATGTGCCATTCTAGAGTTCAAAATTCAAATAAAAAAAAAAAAAAAAACAAAACAAAAAGAAGAAAAAGAAAGGGAGAAGTTACTTCATTTGAAAATTGGAAGAAGATGGCCACTTCAAATATGAAAATAGAAAAGAAGATGAAGATGTGCTGAAATTAAGGTGTGTATACCACCTCCTTACCCTGCTAATTTCTCAAATTTTGAATCCTTTTTATCCTTCTATTCTTTATACCCACACCCATGAGCCACATTACAACCCAATAAAAAACCTTACTGATCTGAGATTGATTGAGCTATCATGTGGAGAGGAGGAATTGTCTAATCTATGGTGAAACTTCTAGAAGATTTCAGAAATTAGAGCAACTGCCTATGCCCATGCTTGCAGTCCTATTTGAGGGCTGTAACTGCTCTTGAGCTTGAGTGAAACTGGACACCTTTGAAATCATTTGTGAGAGTATGCCTGTGAGATAATTGGGTCTGAGATTGGACTTATTTAGGTATTGTTTGAACCTAACTCTCAAATTAATGGTGAATTATATGTTGTTTTGCACATATTATTCTCTTGATGATTTCAGATTGGTTGTGATAAGTTTGAAAAAGTATTTAGGTATTAAATTGTTTACATTTATTGTTTTGAAACTTCTGAATTTAAAAGGGTAAGGTATGAAATAAAGTTGAATTTATTGGAATCTAAAAATCCATTCTTCTTTGTGTGCCATTCTAGAGTTCAAAATTCAAATAAAAAAAAAAAAAACAAAACAAAGAAGAAAAGAAAGGAGAAGTTACTTCATTTGAAAATTGGAAGAAGATGGCCACTTCAAATATGAAAATAGAAAAGAAGATGAAGATGTGCTGAAATTAAGGTGTATACCACCTCCTTACCTTAATTTCTCAAATTTTGAATCCTTTTATCCTTCTATTCTTTATACCCACACCATGAGCCACATTACAACCCAAATAAAAACCTTCTTGATCGAGATTGATTGAGCTATCATGTGGAGAGGAGGAATTGTCTAATCTATGGTGAAACTTCTAGAAGATTTCAGAAATTAGAGCAACTGCCTATGCCCATGCTTGCAGTCCTATTTGAGGGCTGTAACTGCTCTTGAGCTTGAGTGAAACTGGACACCTTTGAAATCATTTGTGAGAGTATGCCTGTGAGATAATTGGGTCTGAGATTGGACTTATTTAGGTATTGTTTGAACCTAACTCTCAAATTAATGGTGAATTATATGTTGTTTTGCACATATTATTCTCTTGATGATTTCAGATTGGTTGTGATAAGTTTGAAAAAGTATTTAGGTATTAAATTGTTTACATTTATTGTTTTGAAACTTCTGAATTTAAAAGGGTAAGGTATGAAATAAAGTTGAATTTATTGGAATCTAACTAGTAACTGTTTGCACTTGATTTAACTGGATTCATAATGAAGTTTCTGGGTAACTTCACTAGAAACCCTCAGGAGACTTCACTCCTCTACTAGGGATCACCTAGGGGTTTAAAAGGCTTGATGCATATGCTAAATGCATATGTGCTCCCTACAAAAGTGACATTTTCTATTTTCAATAATTATTTTTGATTTTTTCTTTGCTCAGGGATTAGCAAAGCTTAGGTTTGGGGGTGAGTCAATCAGTAAAATATATAATTTTTCTCCTCCTGACCTGACCTTTGATGGACCTTTGAGTTGACTAATAATGTGTTTTGTAGTTAACAATAAATTACAGTCATAGTGAAGAAATCCATCCAAAAGTGCCAAGAAGGGACCTGTTGGAGAGTTGCATCAATGAGAAATTACAAAACAACTTCAACAATTGCTCATGCAGCCCAAAAAGCCAGCCATCCAGCAGATTCAAGGAGCCTCATAATTTTATGGCAATGGCATGTGTACAGCTGTGTACACATGGGAGTAAAAACAGCTGCATCTGATGATGAATGAACCCCTCAAAAGGGTATTGAGCGCTAGACAGCTGAGATCCAGCCTGTCAAGAAGTGAACAAGCTGTGGAAGCAAAGGAAGCAGCCTGTCGAGTGGTTAAATGGAGTTGTGGAGAGGGTTGGATGCTGTATTTGAAGCTCTCGAGAGGTTCCCAGACCCTATCAAGTAGTTAAGACCATTGTAAAGTATCTTGTCGAGAGGATCTAAGGTGAAAAACTACCTATCGAGAGGTTCGTTGAACCTATCAAGCAGATGAAAGGTGCAGCAACCTTATGGGCCATTTGTGCGACCGAGGATCCTCTCAAACCCGTCGCAGCGATGCGCTCGCTTTCAAGGAAAATGTAGAGTCGCCACCCGGAGCTTTTGGTGACCTGGGAAACCTTCAAATCGATATTTTGAGCACCGAAGTGCTAAATATGACTCTGATTTATCGGTCCTTGCCAAAGGCTCTAGGGTAGGGGCTTCGGTTATCGATCGGGAAGGGTTTAGGCACCCGATCAACCCGCACGTAGCGGTCTCTATCTATGGCCAAAATAAAAATAAAAAGGGCGGGGTTTCCCCTTGCCCGAAGGCAATAAGGTCCTATCAAGCTTTGTGCCAAACTGAAATTTCGACAGCGTAACGGCTTGAATCCTTGGACGGAGGAGACACCAAGAAGGTAGAGGAAGAGAGGGGTGAGCCGGAGCTCACGGGCCCTTGTTGCACCGTGGAAGATCTTCGCTTTGGCGTGCTTCCGATGGCTTGAATGGTATGGAAATGGACTCTAATACAAAGATTTGATAGGTAGGGGGTGTAGAGTGAAGCTAGGGAATAGATTTTGGCTAAAAGAAGGTGATCTCATGGTTGAAATGGAGCGGAATAGGTGATCTAAGCTTGCTGGAATTTTGGAAAATAAATGGCATTTTCTCTCACTAGGACTTTCTCTCTCTTAAGCTCTCTAATCAACCAAATATTCAACCAAAACTTTAACCCCTTGGGAAGAAGGGACCTCTCTATTTATAGAGAAGGGATGGGTTAGGGATTACTTAAGGCTACTTGGTTTAGCAATTAGGTAATCCCCATCTAAAGATTTTGGGTTTTCAAGGTCCTAGGATTTTGGGAAACTGGTTTCAATGGCGGATGATGGGGTGAGACCATGGGTGACTTAAGGGTTGCCAATAAGCTCAAAGGGGGAGCAACCAACCTTAAGACACCCACCTCAATCAAGAGGATGGTCAAAGGGTCAAACTAGATGGAGGAAATTCGAGCTACAAATGACAGTTACTGTAGCTAAGCTGGGCGTATATATTATATACGCCCAGTTTAGGAACAGTAAACTTCATCAAAAATAGGGGAGCCTTGGGAAGATGAAACCCGTGGTGGGCCCCCCCTATACTGGGCGTATATATTATATATGCCCGGCCAAATTTCCCCCAAAATAGGCAGGCGTATATAATATATACGCTTGACTAATCTGGGGCTAAATTGGCTGGGCGTATGTAATATCCACGCCAGAGCAAAATTTTTATGATTTTATGTGAAACTTCAATCGGCCATAACTTCTGAACCGTAGCTCCAAATTGGGTGATCGTTGGCTTGTTGGAAAGCTGGAGAAGTCCTCTTGCCAATGGTATATGGCCCACCCTTGGTAGTGGTCTGTATGAAATTCTATAGCTCTCATCCCATCAACTGCTCAGAAGGGTTTGAGTTAGGTCTGGGAAGGGATTCTAGGGTTTCGAACGATAATCCTCATGAGTGTTGAAGCGGTGATTCTGACATAGGATTCAGCTTCTGCCCATTTGGTATAGTATTCAGTTGCCATAAGTATGAATGCATGCTTGTGAGTGTTCCCAACTATGTCTGTGAAAGGCCCGATGGCATTGAAGGCCCACATCGAAAATGGCCATGGCGAGGTTATACTGTTCAATGCAACTGGTGGAGCTTTGATGAATGCGGCATGTTCTTGGCATTGTTTATAGAATTGGACATAGAGGTGGCAATCTCTTATCATTGTCGGCCAAAAGTAGCCCTGTTGTTTGATTTGATCGACGAGTCTTTGTCTACTGGTGTGTGCACCGCAGGTGCAGGCGTGTGTTGACAAGTGAAAAATACCATTTTTCACCCCTAAACATAAGTCTTGATAGACCTTTGAGAGAACTAAATAAGTGTTTTAAGTGCCTATGTTGCAGCTAACAATAAAGACAGGCTTAACTATAAAAGCAGCTTAAAAGTGCCAACAAGATGACAATCCATGTCAATCCAAAGGAAGGAAGTGAAGAAACAACCTCATCAGCTGTTGAAAGGTCTAAATGGAAGAGGCAAAGACACATAAGAAGCGAGAACAATTGAGCAGAGGAATGCACTCTGAGTTCTTTTAGCAAGAACACGCACTTTTCATAAAGAACACGGAACTCTCGAAAGGACTAAAACTCGAGGCTTAGTTTTGAAGAGCATCTGAATTCTTGAAGAGACAAGATTGAACTTTGGGAAAGGAGAAAACACAATTGAAGAAGATTGAACTTTGCGAAAGGAGAAAACACAATTCAAAGAGATTGAACATTGCGAAAAGAGCTTGAAGTCACGGACACTTGCGAAAAGGCCCTAAGCTCTGCGAAAAGGTATTGCGGAGATTAGCGGTTTAACAAGGCAATTCGGTAATCTATTGCAGCGTCCCAATGTGTTTTAAAACCTAGGGACATTCGGAGGTTCTAAGCATAAAGCAATGGAATATTCCACCCCGTGAGCACCTAGAGAGAATAACTTGGCGGGAACTTCTAGAAACTCTAACAAACTTTCAAAATGCATAACGAAATTGATGCCTTTTTCACGATTGGTAAAACGGTCGAGGAATTCGATTGGCCAGAACAGATCTCGATCCCCATGCTCAACTACCATTGGTCAATACAGATCTGAGAACCTCTGATTGGTTGATACAAATCTGAGCAGGACCTGGGGAAAGCTATAAATAGACAAAGCATTTGCCCAATTGGGGCATCTAGATTTTGAGTTTCATTCCTATTCCCCCATTTCCAAACCAGATAGTTTGTCTGAAATCCCTGTAATAGCTTCACTTTGACTTGCAATTGAGAGCTGTGAGACATTTCTGTATTTCAAAAGAGAGTTGTATTCAAGACTATAAATCATTTGTTTAAAATTGCGCTCTGTAATTATAGCAATTGGATTTGAAAAGGTTCTTTGTAAAGTATTTTCTTAATTGGACTCATGTTAAGGGTTCCCTCTGATCTCCTTATTGCATTAGACTCCTTTAGATTTACTGTTTTTCATGCAATTTCCCTTGATTCATTAATCCTGTGAGAATTAGTGTTGGTAACCTAATCTCTTACGGCATTTGTAGTGATGCTTCTTGTTCTAAACTAAGGCTTTGGATTAAAAAGGCATTGGATGGTTTTGGCCATTAAAGTGGACAGACCTAGCCATAAGCTTAAACCTAATCCTTAAATTAGATTTATTTCTCTTACATACTGCAGCTTGTAGCGGATGAAGATTGGAATTTCTCTATTTGCGATTATTCTCATTAGATTTCAAAGACCAAATCAGATTTAGATATTACTTCTCCATCTTTGTTTCAATCACTCCCCCAACTCGGATCTGGATCATTTAGTTTAAAATTTTCTTTGTTTTTAGTTTGTTAAACGTGACAAATTCAAACCTCTCATCTTATCAGCTTTCTAGATAGGATAAGAAGCCAGATCTGGTAGCTCAAATCTGGAGGTTTATCTTACATTTTAAACAAATTCTCTGTGGACGATCTTTCACTCACTTACTTTTAAAACTTGCTACAATTGGCCCTGATCTTGCAGGCTAATTCTCTTCTAACTGTGCTGATATTTCCTTATTTGTTTATATAGTCTAGAGCCACTGTAATTTAGCAGCTATAAATCTGTTTTTCAAAACTCACATAAATCAAAACTCACATAAACTCACATTACCTCTGGATCCTTTTGGTATCTTCTTAGTGTGCTTGATTTATGTGAGTTTTAACAATTATACTGAAATTGAAAAATCGATGTGAAAAAAGATGTCAAAAGTGAATTGTGATGCATCATAGCAGTACTCCTTTGGTGAAGGCTTCTTTGTATAATATTTCACTAAGTATGTAGAATTAGGCGCATCAGTTATAGTCTTCCGTTCAATCTTTGTGGCGTATGGAGGGACGTGTTGATGATTCAGGAAGTTTCAAATGTCAAAATACCATGGCTATCAGTCGTCGGTTGGCGATTTTTGAAATCTGAATATAGCGACTTTGGTTTTTGACTTGACATGATTTTCCAGAGCAATTGCTTCATTTAGTCCTGTGCCTGTGAGGAGGATCGATAATTCTCTCTTGACTGTCCATGCTACCTCGTGGGCGGGTACTGTAGCTTTTTGACTAAGAAGGTCTTGGTACTTTGTTCGATGGGTATTTGGATGACCGAGGTTAATGTGGCAAGGGAGTCTACGAGCTCATTTTCTAATCTAGAGATGTGCGTGAAAGATATTCTTTCAAATTTCTTTACCAAATATTGAGCGGTTTCTAGATATGCCATCAGTTCCTTTCCTTAGTTTTCTATTCTCCTATAACTTGTGAGATTATGAGCTTGGAATCACCGATGGTTTTCAATTGTTTAACGCCTAATTATAGTACTACTCATAGTCCAACTATGAAAGCTTCGTATTTCGTGACATTATTAGTGACAGGGAAGTCTAATTGAAAAGTCTTAGGTATGAAAACTCCTTTCGGGCTTAGCAGGACTATCCTGATTCCTTTTCCTTTGTGATTTATAGCACCATCAAAATAAAGGGTTCATGACGTCTTATTGGGCTCTTCGCTATGAATTGGGAGTAGGTCTTCATCAGGAAAATCCACGTGTATGGGCTCATTACTCTGGAGTGGGAGATCTGTGAGGTAATTGGTGATTGCTTGTCCTTTGATAGACTTTTATGTGACGTAAGTGATATGGAATTCTTGCAATAGCATATGCCAGCGAGCGATCTTTCCTGATGTTGCGGGCTTTTTCGAATACGTACTTCAGAGGGTCCATTCGGGCTAGTACTAGTATCTTATGTGCACCGAAGTAGTGTCATAATTTGGTTGAGGCCCACACCAATGTGAAGCAAGTTTTCTCCATTGAAGAGTATCTTCGCTCGTACTCGACCATCGTCCTACTAAGATAGTAGATAGCCTTCTCTCTCTTGCCGTCTTCTTCATTTTGTTCCAGAATTACTCCCATTACCTTATCATTCGCAGAGAGGTAGAGGATTAGGGGTCTTTTGACAATTGGTGGAGATGGTATTAGCGGGTTAAGGAGGCACTTTTTGATATTGTCGAAGGCTTGCTGACACTGGTCATCCCATTTGTACTCAGCTCCTCTTTTAAGTAGTTTGTAGAAAGAATCGCATCTGTCTGAATGCTGGGAGATAAATCTCCTGATGAATTATAATCTTCCTATCAGGCCTCATAATTCTTTGATATTACTAGGAGGTGGCATCTCAAGGATAGCTCTAACTTTTGTAGGGTCAACTTCGATTCCTCGTTTGCTGACTATGAAATCGAGTAATTTTTCAGAGATGACTCCAAAGACACATTTCTTTGGGTTCATTTTCAGCTAATACTTCTTAGCTCTTTGTAGCACCAGTCGGAGTGCTTCAACATGTCCTGCTCGTGTTTGGGACTTCATTAGTATGTCATCGACGTAGACTTCTACATATTTATGCATCACGTCGTGAAAAATAACCATCATAGAGCATTGATATGTGGTTCCTACATTCTTAAGCCCAAAAGGCATGACGACGTAGCAGTAAGTTCCCCATGGTGTGGTGAAAGAAGTCTTTTCTTGGTCAGACTCTGCTAATTTGATCTGATTATACCCAGAGAAACTGTCCATAAAGGATAGCATCTCATGTCCCGCAGTGTTGTCGACTAGAGTGTCAATGTGCGGAAGTGGGAAGTCATATTTTGGGTATGCCTGGTTGAGGTTTCGAAAGTCAATGCAAACCAGTACTCTGTCGTCTTTCTTAGCGATAGGTACTATATTGGCGACCCATTTGGGTAGAGGACGACTTGAATGAATTTGGCTTTGTGTAACTTGTCAACTTCCTCTTTAACTTGAAGGGCAGTTTGTGGGTGGATCCTTCAAAGTTTTTACTTAACAGGCTTTGCGTTGGGTTCCAAGACAAGACGACGTTCCACTAGACTTGGGTCTAGGCCAGACATATCTTCATAGGACCATGCAAAGGTGTCAAGGTGTTCTTGTAGGACTTGAACGATTTGTTGACGTTCCTTGGAGTTAAGCATCGTGCTAAATAGTAGCTTCTTGGGTTTCTCTTCAGTGCCAGAGTTGATTTCTTCTATAGGTTTCGCGACAGCTTGGGTTTGCTCATCAAAATGCTTGATAAACCACTGAAAATCCTGTGCCTCCTTGGTGACTGGTGTTCCTTCTTCATCCTCGGTAAGCTCATACACTGCGAAATTGCTATACTGGGAATTTGATTTTGTGAAAGGTACCCCTTCATCAGCGTAATTTATGACTGAGAGATCTTTGGTAAAGTAAAGATCAAGGCTATTGATCCTTTTCTCAAAGTTGTAAAGTATCTCATCTGGTATGATCACTGGCTTGTTGTTTAGCCTGGATGCCTTGCTTCTTCGTGCAGGAGAGGGGATAGAAGTCTTAGGAGAAATGAGAATAATTGGTCACAAAATTGATTCGGGACGAAAGGTTCCATTTCTTTTCTGGGGTTCTTTTATTTTTTTAGATTTTGTATTTCTTAATTTTTAGGGTTTTCTGCTTTTTCTATTTTTTAAACTTTTGATAATAGATATGGTACAAGGTCAGTCACCTCAAGAGGTGCCGGGAGAGTTGTTTCCTCTAATTGAGGGAGCGAGACGGCTGCTGAAGTCGTATAGGCAATTCTTCGAGAAATGTAGACTTGTTCTGAATTTGGCATTTTTTTTTTGGAGTCCTCATCTAATGTGATCTTTTGAATAAGCGACGCTGCTGACAATGGCACTGACGTTCAGATTTCTTCTGTCACATTGATTACCTCTTCTTCAAAGAAGCTCTAGACATCGTAGTCGATCGAACTATCATCTTCTAATTTATAATGCCATTACTCTTCCTGTCACAGGTGATCTCCCAAGGGATCCTCAAGGGTAGTGAGCTCTTTCCCTTAAACTTCATAGTATGTTAGGATGAATACGCATGCTCAGTAGCAAGGATGGTAATGGTGAGAAATACAGGGAGATCCCTAAGGGCATTCCCATCCTTCTGAGTCTGAGTCAAGGCTGGTATCGAACTCATCTTCTTGATTTGATAATGCCTGAAGTCCTTGATTAGCCTATTATGCTAACTCGAGTGCAGGGAGTCTATCCAGTAGTCCTCATCATCTCTCAGAGCGGGGTTCCACTCTTCCTCGAGAGATTTCTAGAATATTTGGAGTTGTGGAGCGTCTGGGGATAGAGGAGTGTCTACTTTGAATTCCTCTTCAAACTCAATGAGAGCAACGTGAGTATTTTCATCGGGGTCGACCAAATGGCCATCGGGATTTTCTTCTTCTTATGCCAGTAACCGAGCTGGTAGGTCGTTACTTGCTTCTATCATTACAAGGTCAAAATCATTCGACCCTACTATTGCGGAATGTCAAATCCAGCTAGCGAAACATTCTAATATGCTGGTGCATGCCATGCAGCAGGGTTGGCATGGGTGAGCAATACAAGGGGAGTCCCACGGGCATTCCCATCCTTCAAGGCCAAGGCCAAAGCGGATGCTATGCAAGCTAAGATCTTCTTATGGGGTGTCATCCTCTTTCCATGTTGAGTGTAAGTACTCTTTACTATCTTGCATGGATGTTATGTGAAAATCTTCGTCATCGGTGGATTCCCAATCTCCTATTTGCGGCTCGAGTTCTAGGGGTTCTTCCTTTCTCTCTTCTGTAAACTCCTTAGAGTCAAACAAGGGTTTGATTTCTTCAAGTGGTTTGTTGATATCATCATTTAGATTCGTTAAATCATTGAATGCTTTAGCCGTTCGTTCGATCTCCGCCTCTTAGGATTTAGTGAAGGACGCTTCCTTCTGCCTTGGTACATCTACTTTCTCAGTGGTCCCATAGACGAAGTGATCATATAGAGACCATTTTGGTGAGGTCGGGAACAAGTTGGCTTGTGGGGCATCCAATTGGTAACGTAACCCTATGTTTTTACGTATTTTCCTTGGGACGACAGGCCTTACACGACCTTGCTTGTTTTTACCAAGTCTGGGGTGGGAGATGTACCCAAGTTGATACATAAGGTCCCACCCTTTTGTCACGATTGAGTTGATGTCATAGAGTTTGGAGAGGTTTGGGCCAACCTCTCTTCTCATTAGTTTTTATTAACACGTTGGGGGAGAACTAGGAGGGGTAGGGGGACGAACTTTCGCAATGGTTGCCTCATTGGAGATTTGAGTCTTTTGAATATGACCTGTGTT
Source organism: Chloranthus sessilifolius (assembly GCA_021018995.1). NCBI lineage: Eukaryota > Viridiplantae > Streptophyta > Magnoliopsida > Chloranthales > Chloranthaceae > Chloranthus > Chloranthus sessilifolius. The sequence goes on along the minus strand of CM037590.1, from coordinate 120,226,158 downwards.
CAACACAGAATCATGGGCTATCAGAATACTTGTCATGTAATCTGTGTCCATCTCCTGGAGGTGTGCATCAGCGTATATACAGACAATGGAGTCCTTGTACGAGAATTTGACGCATTGGTCGTATGTGGATGTGACGACCCTCATTGACTCTAACCATTTTTTTTCTAAGATAAGATTGTACATACTGGAGGAATCAGAAACATGGAAAGTGACATCTTTTTTTACAGGTCTGAGGCAAACCTGGAGTTTGATAGTTCTTTTGACAAAACGACGCGAGCTGTCATAAGCTATAAGAGATAGTACTGAGGGCCTGACATCCTGCTCCGTGTATTCGAGCGTCTTTAATGTTGTGATAGGGCAGATATTGAGTCCTGCTATTGTATCGACCAACACATGGGGTATGAAGAATCCTCTAATAATGACTGTAAGGTATATGGGAGTTGCACTTCCGTGGAGCAACTCTTTAGGCATGTCTGCGTCTGTGAAAGTGAGTGCTAGAGGTTGCACCATGATCGAAGTGATTTGATATAGCTCATCCAATGTCATGTCCTCGTCCACTTGTGTGCCTTCAAGTGTCCTTATTAGTAGTCAATGATGGTCAGGAGATTTCTTGATGAGTTCTAGTATTGATATCTGGGCTGGGAACTTTTAGAGATGCCGCGAAAGGTCATATTCTTGTCCTGGCTCAAGTGTAATTTTTTTGCCTGGCTGATGAGCCTTGGGTGCGGGTGGATAGAGTGGTTGAGGTGCGGGGATTGGTGGAGGAATAATGTGAGGTGGGGAGGCAAGTTAACTTCTTTTTCTCTCATGTTCCCCTCTGGTGGTTGTGCGTTCATGGATTCTTTATTTCGAGGAAAAGGCAGAGGTAGATAATTGGTTCCTAACTTAAGGATCGGGCAAATAGGTTGTTTACCAAGACCGATGTTGCTCGATGTTGATGTATCTGTGAAGTGAGTGAAATTCGAGGACGAAGTGCGTACTTGCACTGTGTCGTTCCAAGGTGGGAGATACTGTGTGTAATCTTCTTCTTCTAGGAAAGCAGAGACCAATGTCTCGTACATGTCAAGATGTTCTTCTTGTTCGTTATTTTCTGCATTTAGCAAACACTCAGTCCTTGTCTCGTCTTCTTGGCTTGGGGTCTTTCGAGTGACAATATCTACTCATGTAGCGATTTGGGCTATAGTTTGAAGAACATGATCTCCATACTCGAGTTCTAAATCGGACGAGGGGAGCGGCAATGGTGTTAGTTCAGGATTTTGAGGGGTCAAAGGTTCTAATGGGTGACTATGGAGGAATGGTCTTCGGGCCCTAAAGGAGTGAACTCGTATCTAAGTGAATTTTGGGTAAGAAGGTGGGCTCGGTGGGGCAATTCGAGTGATCAAGGATGAGGGATGCGGGATGGAAGAGCTCCCACAGGGGTGGCAAAAGTGTTGGAGGGTTGGAGGCGAGTGATTAAGGTGGAGGGCTGAAAAGTGTATTGACTGAGGAGATCCACGGTGGTGACCTAGGCTGGTGTTCCTTGGTTGTGGTTCGGCATGGGGTTATTAATGATTCCTAAGTTCTATTGGGGTTGACTATTGTTAGGGTTAGGATTTATGAGCGCTTTCCAATTAATTTAGTTCTGGTCATTCATGTCATAGATTACATCCCAGAGGACCCAATAGTCCTCCAGATTGTGTCACGCATATCGATGAAATTCACAGAACTTGCTACAGTCTAGATTTATTGGCCATGGTCGAGGTCTTTCCTACAGGAATCGAAGGAGATTTTGAGTGTTAAGGAGATGGAAGATGTTGGGGATTGTATCAAGTAAAGGAGGATAGTATTCTGGTCTCGGCTGGTAGGGGCCTCTAGTTTGGTTGAAATTTTATGGTGGGGGTACGTTATTATAGCTCTGTGTGTGGGCCAGTCAATTCTGTGTTGTATTCTGATTCTGGTAAGTGTTGGGATATTGGTTTTTATTCTGGTATTGCCCCTGATTCTAGTTCTGCCCTTGGTTCTGGTTTGCATATCTTTGTTGATTTGCGCCTTGATTTTAGGTCGCGTACTGCTGCTGATTTTGATTCTGCCCAAAATTTCTCGACTGGAAATTTTCGTTCTTGGAGTTCTGTCCATGATTGATGACGATGTTGACCTGCTTGGTTCCTGAGGCTTTTTTCCTATTCTTTACTTTGATTCACTGAAAGAGCCTGCTCTCGACGTGACTATAGATAGGGCGAGGTCCCCGCCTTTGATGTGTCGCGCTAGTCGAGATGCCCGAGAGTGGAGTGCAGTGAAGTCAGGACAGTCGCTTATGACGAGCGCTCTTTAATGTTTCTCTAGTGTTATCGATGATAATATCATTTGATTCTTTCTCTTTCATCGAAGTGCCGGTCCTAGTAGCGAGTTTCCTCCATTTGGCGATGAAGTCGACGAACTCTTCATCGGGTCCTTGCTTTATCATCATTAGATCGCTGAGACTGACTGTTTCTTGGATCAAGTATTTGTATTGGCCCAATTATTGGCCGACTAAATCATTGAATGTATCTATCTTATACAGCGGGAGTCCTGCAAACCATTCTAGAGCTTCTCCTTCCAACGATCGTTGGAAGTAGTGGATGAGAAGTCCTTGATTATCACGTATGGGTCGATAATAGTTGCAAAAGAGGGCCAGGTGATAGTTTGGATTTCCCTTGCCGTTGTACTTGATAAATTTTGGCGGTTTGAATCCCGTCAGTAAGTTAAATTCGACATCCCAGCAGAACTTGCCGAATCCAAATGAGTGACCAGGACGCTCCCTCTTGGCCATGTATTCATCGAGCATCTTGGGGAGATCTTCAATTTTGATGGTGCTATCTTTTGGAGCAACCCGCGAGCAAACTTTGTCTAGAGAATCATCGTTGAAGAATGTGTGAGTGGGTTGTCTCAATGGTGAAGTGCGGGCTGACACTGTGCTCGGGGTAGGTGGCGGCCTTTCCTGCCATTCTTGTTCTTCTGAATCTTGTCATGCCCTAACGGTCTCGTATGCGGAAGCCAGTCCTCGAAGCAATTTCTCGGCATCATCATTTTCTCTTTGTATTTTCTGAATACTGAGTTCTACAATTTGTTGAGTAGTGATGTTTTGTCCGGTGTTACCATCTCTCTCGTTGTGGTTATTACCGGTGTGCGGAGTAGAAAAGGGATTTTCTTGATCGCTAGCTATGTTAATCTTAGGTTGTCGTAGGCTGGAATCATAAGGTAATTTTTTCTCGTATACGGGGTTGTCATGATATCCCCACAATGGCGGGTCTCCTAAACTCACTCTTCATATACCAGACATCTCGAGTCTTTGACGAAGACTCATATATTTAAGGGAATTTGAAATGATGTGATAGAAAGAAAAAGCAAGAAAATAAAAATAAAAACTAACTATCTAAGAAAGAAAGAGTTTAGCAAAAGTGTTCCATCGCGATTGCCAGTCTGTTAGTGTGTGCTTTTTCTGGGTTCCTCTCGATCCTCGTTGAATCAGTGGCTCAATTCTGTCCTGAGTGGACTTTGGCAACGCGGTGTTTGAATGTTAAAAATAAAGGAGAATTTCTAGGAAGATTCCTAGTTTGTTGCGATCTCCAGCTGCAGATATTTAACGATGCTGTAACACGTCAATGATCACGCTTTGGAGTGGGTGTGGTTACTTCTTTACTGAATCGTTGGCTTGCCAACGTCAGCAGCACTGACTCTTCTTATGATTTAGATAGTTTAGTTTTCTTTCTTTCCTTATTATTGTGATTCTAATTGGCTTAAATTCCCTAATTCTACTATGAGTCTAATTATGTGAATTTGTTGTGGTGAATTAATTTACTATTCTAGTATCCTAGTCCTAGTGTGAGTCTACTTGGTTTAAGTGTTCTAATCTTATTAGAAGTCTAATTAGTTTAGATTCTAATTACTTTTGAGTGTCCTACATTTATTAGAATTCTATTGCGATTAGGTGTCCTAATGCTATTGTGAGTCTAATTGATTTTAACATTTTACTCCTATTGAAAATCTAATTAATTAAATCTCCTAATCCTGCTAGGAGTCTAATTGATTCTAATGTCGTGGATCTTATTAGAAATCTAATTAATTTAGTTTCCTAATGCTACTAGAAGTCTAATTAATATTAGTCTCCTAATCGTACTAGGAATATAAATATCCCAATTCTAATGGAACTCTAATTAAATCAAGCATGCTAATTATACTAAAATTCTAATTAAACCAAATATGCTAATTCTACAACAATTCTAATTAAAGCAAGTTTACTAATTTTACTAGAATTCTGATTAAAGCAAGTTTACTAATTTTACTAGAATTCTGATTAAAGCAAGTATACTAGTTTTATTAGAACTCTAATTGAAGTGAAGGAACTAATTTTACTAAAATTCTAATTGAAGCAAACGAACCAGTTTTAAAAAATTCTAATTAAAGCAAATAAACTAATTGTATTAAAATCCTAATTAGAGCAATTATACTAATTTTATTAAAATTCTAATTAAAATAATTATACTAATTGTATTGAAATTCTAATTAAAATAAATGGACTGATTTTACTAAAATTCTAATTAAAGCAATAAATTAATTTTATTAAAATTCTAATCAAAATAAAGGAACTAATTTACCAAAATTCTAATTAAGGCAATGAATTAACTTTACTAAAATTCTAGTTTTGGGCCCGTTATGCTAAGGAGGATTGGCCCCATTCCGAAGTACCCTCCGTAAGCTCCCTTGGGAGAATTGGGTGGCTGAGATTAGAGTAAATTGAATTTTGGGTTATAATATAGTATTTTTTTAGATTTTTAGTATTGATTTTGTGGTTATAATTATGAATTAAATTATGAAACTAGAATTAAGAAAGCTGAATTATAAATCAGGATTTTAAAAATCTTGAATTAATGAATTAAAACTAAAATTTAAAATCTAAGGACTGAATTCAGGACCGAAATCAAGAAATCAAACCGTATGATTAAGGACTGATTCTAGGAACTGAGAACTAGAACCAAAGATTAATGATAGGACTAGAGATTAAGATTTCAGAACAAAACTAAAGTCTAAGGTCGATGATTAGGCCGTCAGATTAAGGACTGGTTCTAGAAACTAAGAACTAGAACCAGAGATTAAAAATTACAATCTAAAAAAAGGGGTGCTATGGTCTAAGACTAAAAATTTAATATTAATAGGTAAAACTAAGGAAAACCTAAAATTAAGAACTAAAACTAAGGTCGGAAACAAAAGACTAGATTCTTACCTAAGGTCGGGGCTACAGAGAGGAATCTTGAAATTCAAAGATTGGATGCGGAGGACTTGAATCTTGAATCTCGGAGTCATGGCTCTCTGTTTCTCTCTGTGTTCGCTCTCCAAATTTTCCAGCCTCACTTTGGGGCGAATTAAAAAAAGTCTTTTATAGGGTTTTTCCTAATTAAATGCCCTATTTCAGGCATTTAATCGAATTGTGCGTTGATTGCCCGGTGCTTAATCGCTTTGAGTTGATCACTGACCCAGTGAGCGAACGGCTGACTGGCTCAGCCGAGTTTCCTAGTTTTAACCATGTTAGGACTAATTATGCCCCTGGTGTGGAGTGCACAATCCGATTAAGCATTTCATTTGAAGCACTTAATAGTGGAATCTTAGGGGTCAAGGACTGTGAGACTAGGTCGGGCATAGGCCAATTGCACGCCTGTGATGGGGCGGTCAATCCGATTACGCGTGCAATGTGTGGCATGTAATCAAGTCTCGAGGTGGTATGGGGAAAGAAAGTCTAGTCTGAGAGCGGACTGATCGCATGTTTGTGGGTTTGCATGTAATCGAATTGCACGCATGATTTTAGGCGCATAAATCGGGGTTGTCTGGGTCCAGGTTGGGTCTGAAATTCCAGACTATTGTTTTAGTCTGCATTTTGACTATATACTATTATTTCAGTATATACTCTCCCTACGTTGGGATCTGAGCCACAAAGCTATTGTTTCAGCCTGCGTTCAACCATATACTATTGTTTCAGTGCATGGTTCCCAATTTAGGGTTAGGGGGTCTGAAATGTCAAACTATTGTTTCAGTCTGCATTTCGACTATATACTATTGTTTCAGCATATAGTCTCCCTACGTCAGGATCTGAGCCACAGAGCTATTGTTTCAGCCTACATTCAGCCATGTACTATTGTTTCAGTGCATGGTCCCTACGTTAGGGTCATGGGGCCTGAGCCACAAAGCTATTGTTTCAGTCTATGTCCAGCCATATACTATTGTTTCAGTATGTGGTCCCACATTAGGGTTAAGGGGTCTGAGCCACAGAGCTATTGTTTCAGCCGGTGTCTAGCCATATACTACTATTTTAGTATATGGTCCCACATTAGGGTTGTGAAACTTTCAAAGAAGATAAGTCCTTTCAAAAAGTCACGGGCAAGGTCAAAGGTTGACTGAATAGATTTGTATATTCTGAGAGGGAAAAATGGGGGTGTCTATAATAGTTTGTCATTATTTGTGATTTTTATCCTTTTATTGTTTGCTGTTATCATGCCATCACCTTAGTTGTTGTTGTTGTTAATTTTCATGTTTGTCATTTATTATATGTTGTCGATTGGTTTAATCAAGTTGTTATTAGCTATTATTATTATTATTATTATCTTTTTTTATGTTATTATTATTATTGTTATATATTTTCATTGTTGTTGTTATTATCATTATTATCATTATTCTTACTATTGGCATTATTAGTATTAGTAGTATTTGCTATTATTATTCTCATTATTCTAGCTATTATTATTATTTATTATTATTTTTATTAGTGTTGTTGATTAGGTCTATCTATTATCAGTAACCCTTTTTTATCAATCCCCCATAGTTGTAAGTTTTAGTCTTATGCTCGCTTTCATTCATCGCTCATTAAGAGCCTCCCTCGCTGGCCATCAACACAGCATGGTCAGAGTCCCATGCCTGGTACCGTGCTCTGCCTGAGTTTCAACGGGCACTGTTGGTGTCTTTCGGCTTTGAGCCGATCCTAGACCTCGAGCCCTTCCCGATCGATTGGGGCTTGATCGGGGCTATTCTAGAGCGATGGAGGGATGAGCAACAGCCGCTCTTCCCAAGAGGATGTTGCCGACCGGAGGTGGTCCGCACATCGGGCTTAGATTGAAGGATCGGTGACAAGGCAGATGGAGGGAGATTGTTTGGCAGTGTGCGAGGAGGTGCTTGGGGTCGAATCTAGGTTATGTGGTTTTTCAATACTTTTGCTAGCGATTTTATTCCTCTGAGGGATCACTCAGACAAGAGAAAGGTGTACCAAGAGCATCGTGAGGCGATGGCGCTTCGTGAGCCTGTGACTGACCCTAGAGTGGCAGTGGATTGGGTTCTGAGAGCATTTTTGATACACTTTTTCAGTGCAGTACTCTTTTCATCCTTGACTCGGGGATGTGTGATGGGTTTGTTTCTTACACTTCTCGGGGATCTAGATCGGGTGCCCACGTACGCTTGGGGTGCGGCAGCGTTGGCACACCTCTATGAGCAGCTATATCATCGAGAGAGAGGTGTTGCCACCATCAGAGGCTTCCTCCCCTTCCTTCAAGTGAGTTTTAGATAATTGTTAGTCTTATAACATTTTAGTTATTTCGTCTTCCCTTTTAGTGATAGTTTTGTTTTTTTCTTAGTTCTAGGCGTATGATCATTTTGCCTTCCTATGCCTGCGGGTCCCTACAAAGATTGATTACATGTTCCCGTGCATGCATGTGTGGCGGAGGGCTATGGGGCGCCGCCACCAGTCTTCAGATCTCCAGACCGCACGGGGTCGTTTCGAGGACATGCATGTGGGGTAGGTATGTGTCCTTTATGTTGTTAGGGCATTTTGGTTTATGTTTTAGGTTTTCACTGATGATTTGTTTTGTTTCTTTCTTATTATAGGTTATTTGGAGGCCCTATGTGGCCGAGGAGGATGTTGAGCAGCTGGTGATATAATCTAGCTAACCATTCTTTGGTGTGGACATATGGGTCCACTGTTTTGAGAAGGTGGAGCACGTCCACCTGTCTCAGGTGGCAAGGTAGTTGGGGCTTCCTCAGGGAGTCCCCTCGGAGATTCACCCATGTGTGGCGAAGAGGATGATTGCTCCCCTTGGGTGGGACTTTGAGTCGAGATGAGGGTTCAAATTGACGATTTCAAAGCCGGGGGGGCCAGAGTGACAAGGGCGCATGATGAGGTAGATGCCCGAGAGCTCTCGAGGTGGTTCCAGGAGCTTGACAGTGGTCGACTCTTCACACGTCCTTTCCATAGGAGCGACTCCTTTACTGTTGGTGGTCCTGAGTCTGCCTCAACGCTATGGGAGAGATTGCCGTGTTGGAGTAGGGCCATCTCGGTCTTGGCATTCACGGAGTGATGGGCGCCCTTCACAGGGCGATGGAGCAGATGGGGAGTGCTCCTTGTCCTGATGAGGAGATGCTAAGATCTCTGGAGCCTCGATAGCTGATGCAAGAGCGGCGGAGGACCAAATGAGGGCCTCGCTAGCAAAGACTCACCGGGCTTTAGTGAGTTGCTGGTTTATCTTGTTTGTTGTATTTGGTCTATGCATTTTACTTTTATTAAGGAATGTGTTTGCCTTCGTTTCAATTATTCAGAATGCGTCGGAGGCTGAGAGAGAGCGCCAGGCACAGTACATTGAATTGCCTCGGGGTGAGCAAGTGGCCACTCGGGAGGTGCATGCAGCATGCACTCAGAGATTGAGCAGCTGGTATGTGTTTATTTCTGGTGTTTAGTGAATCATTAGTTTTTTTAGTGTATCTGATGTGTTTATTGTTATGTTTATAGATGGCAGAGCTTGTTACTACTGGGTGTCGGCTCCAGCTTTTTATATGGTGTCAGTCGCATCCTCCAGCCGTGAGGATCCAAAGATGAGTATTTTTTTTTAGTTATTTTATCGTGTTTATCCATCTCGTTTGATGTTCTTTTCTAATATTGTGTTAGAACATGTTCAACGCCAGATGGTCGAGGATCTCTAGATGAGGGAGGCCACAGCCGCCTCACTGCATCCAAAGAGTCAGGTATGCTTTAGTTTATGTGGGTATGTTGTTTCCTTGTCTTTCTTATTGGTTTTATCTGATGTAGTTGATGTTCTTTGTTTGTCTTTGTGTTGTGCAGGTTATCCCTAACTCTGTTCCCGAGGCTCCTCCTCAGGAGTCTACTCCTCTCATTCAGGTATGTTGGGTTAGTGTAGTTTTGTTCCCAGTTTTGTGTATGTGGCATTACCTGATGTCTCTTCATTTATGTCGTAGCAGCCTGCAGTGGGGCTGCCTCATCCACCTGCATCAGTTGCTGATCTAGTGACTGTCGTGACTGTCAAGGGCTTTTTACATGAGCAGGTTGATCTGGTACTTTTTCTTTCTCTTTTCAGCATTCTTGTGCTTTATAGGTGCACTCAGTTCTTAGTTATGTGTTCTTATGCAGGCTCGTTGGCTCGAGGAGTCTCGCTTGGAGATTGAGCACGTTCATGACATCCCAGGGGCGAGACTAAGTATGAGCACAGGTGACTCGAAGCGGGATCATGCGAACATGCTTATTAACCTGCTCATCCATTAGGGTGCCCATTCGATCGAGCTAGATACCATTTGTCAGACAGTGCGGGCAGAGATGCAGGCGATGATAGATCATTTGCGGTATCAACTAACGAGGAGAGAACAAGGGATGGTCAGTTGTCTGGCTGAGTTGGAGTCGATGGCCACTGGCTCCTTGGTTGGTCGACCTGGTCGTACGACCCGGGAGCATGTCCGGACCTTGCCCATGAGGATTCTATTTTTCACGAGCTGATGTCTAGTGGTCTTTCGTGCTCCCGGTACAGGTAGTCGGCCATCTAGGAGAGTGAGGGAAGTTCCGTTACCGGGCCTTCCCCTCCTAGGGTGTGCTCACATACTCTGGGCGCTTCAATTGAGATTTTGGTGGATTGGGCTTCAGATCCATGAGTCGATGATACCGGAGACAGCAGCGATCGACCATCCCAGAGGTAGCGTCAGGAGTAGGACATTTTTTATCTATATATTTTTTGCATATACAGGGGGGATGCCCCCGTTGACTTATGTAAAAAATTTTGAAATATATGTAATGATTTTTTTTGTTCAGATATACCTTTCTTTTGCATTTTCACCTTATCTTATTTCTTTACCTTAGTTGCATACTTAGATGTCGCCATCTGTTATTGGGACTTGGATGCTCTTGAGCTGGCCTAGTAACAGTTGAAGGTTATTTCTATCTGCACATGAGAACAAAGTGATTAGTAATTTTATTTTCCCCCTTGCTAATTGTCAAGGGGGGAGGTGTCTAGAACCGGAGTTTGGTAATAGAAGTGGTTACTACTTTTCATTACAAGGAAGGGAAAATAATGTAATAGGGAAAGCAAAGTACTGAAATAAAATCCTAAAAATGAAACAAATGCCCCAGTGTAGGAGTGTGATAGGGCAGGCAGTGTAATATCTTTGGCAATCTTCCTTGAGTGATGACCTTGTTGTTCAGCATCCAATAATGAACAAGTAGGAGCCTTAATGTGACTCCTCTTTCGAATAAAAATTCCCAGTGTCAAGGTGCAATGGATCTTTCCTAGGTTGGTGAGTGATTAGTCACAGAATATACCATTTTATCACCCTTAACTTAGTGATGCTAGACCTTAGTTTACTACTAACAAGTTAATGATGTGCAGATATTAAGGCAAAATAACAAAAGAGAGCCAAAGTGTTAATATTTTCTAAAATAAACTCACAAAGCAATATGAAAAATGATTGAACGAAAAAGACGAATCATCGCCTATTGAAAGATGAAAAATCGTACTTTACGATTGAGCGGAACGCTGCAAAGGAAGAAAGTAAGAAATCATAATTTACGATTCTTCAAAAGACGTTCAAAAGCTTAAGTACAATACAATAGAAAGTGATCGATCATAAATAAGGAATCGTTCCATTGAAAGCTATAAAATCGTGATTTGTGATTTTATAAAGGAAGCTTTCTGAAGCTGCTGATCACGTGAGGAATTACATCGCCATGTATATAATTAGAAAAAATTTTGAATTAGAAATCTGGCCAATCACAGATTTGAGAAGATTGATAAAGGAAGACTCCTAAAGGACTCTGTTGTTGAAATAAAGGAAAGAAGTTCCGAATGCATCAACTATCCAAAGCATGGAAGATAAGATTAGAAGTAGAGTTATAATAGGAATCTTTTATTTTAGAAGTTTCTTTTGTTAGAATTAGAACAATGTAAACTGATTCCTTATGATCTATAAATAAGAGAGCCCAGTATAGGAATCAATCATCGAAGAATTTCTCATCATCAATTGATGACTAAGGTTGAGTTTTCTTCCGATCAAATTTAGTTTAGTTTAGTTTTGATATCCAAGGTTCTTCGATCATAATTGACGACTAGTATTGAGAGTTGGAAGATTAGTGTAGATATCCGTAGTTTCTTAGAAGCAATTGATGATTGCAGCTGAGGGGTGTAAAATATAATTTTATTGCTTTCTAGTTTAGATTTATTTTTATTACAATTTATTGCTTTGTAAATATCTCAAACTTTTGATTTGAATTGACGACTCAGGTTGAGATTTGCAGATTAGTGTAATGGTTTTACTTTTCCATCTTCAATTTCTTTAATTTGATTGACGCCCAAATTTTAGGACATTGTTGATTAGATTAAATCTGTATTGATATAATTCTAGTTTTGATTGACGACCAATACTAGGAGGCTTGATATATAGTGTAACGGTACGTTAAATTTGTAAATATTTAAGAACTGAAGGATTGTGATTGACAACCATAATCTGGAAGGAGGAGGATTTAGGATTTATTTTCTGCAAATTAGTTTAAGAAACCATTCTTTTATTCATATTTCTCAAGTAGTTTAGGATCTTGAAGATAAATATACGTTTTTAGAAAATTAATTAAATAGATAAATCACTTCTTCGTGAGAACAATCCTATGCTAGCATTGCAATTTCCATTGTGCGCTTGCAATAGGTTAAGACTTAATTAGATACATACACAGTAGCAAGTTAGTGAGTATCTAGGTCTACGTAGAGCTATTCCTGATGATATCTTACCTCACTGGAAGAAGACGTTTGATTACATCAGTCGTGTACCGGATTTTACCTTTGACTGTGGCTATCATATCACGTGGTCTTGGTAGGAATGAGGTGAGCGGTAGGTAGCAGGTGATTGCATCAGTCATCATTCATGAGTTTTTAGTTTTATTTCTAAAAATATCCTAAGAAGAGTTCTGACTCATCACTCAAAAATAAAGGGGTGAAAAGGGGGTAAGGCTCAATGATGTAGGGATAGTTTCCTACTTGACAACTTTAAAAGGGTGAGAAATAGCCTTTTTCTCGGGTGGTATGAGGTGCCATAGTTGAGCTCTCTGTCATAATTCGGTACTATCAAAGTCTCACATTTTATGGTTAGCAAGAGTTTGTCCTCCTCCCACCACCTTACAACGATATCTAGTAGTGTAAAGACACCAGGGATGCCCTCACAGTTTGTTGATACTTTTCTAATAAGATTACCAGGAATCTCCTTACAATTTACTTATGCTTCCCTGAGCTCATTGATTTATTCACTCGTCGTATTGCTCTCACTCGTTTATGCTTAATCTTTTCCTCTCTTTAGTCTCTCACTTTTGTCTCTCTCTTGAAGCATATATATTTTGAAAGCAGTCTGCTGATGCAAGAATAGTGAGCCTAACATCTTCATAATGTCTCCTCCAATGGAAGAAAAAGGGGTGAGAATTGGGTGTTGCCTGTATTTTTAAAAGAAGTTGGGTATTCGACTAACTCTTTCGACCAAATTGCCCGAATAAAGAGGTGGGCGATGAGTTAGAAGATTTCAAGAGATTTTCTCGGAGATAATGACATACAACTAGAAAATGATTTGTGATGACTATGATGGTGGTATCTATATCTGACTACGGGATATGACAGTCACGGTGCTAAGGGTAGTATTTTTTTAGATACATGGCATTCCATGAGTTGGAAGTTCCTCCCCATCTTGGTTCACCAGCTTGTATACATTTCCGGGGTATACGGCCGCTATAACATACGGTCCTTCCCAGTTCGGCTTCAATTTTCCTTTAGGGTGAGCATGCTTAGATGGAATGATTTTCTTCAAGACTAACTCCCAAATTTTGAAAGTTCGCTCAAGAACTTTCTTATCATAGGCTCTGGTCACTCTCCTTTAATACACTTGCGCATGATCGGCTACCCTTAGACGTGTCTCATCGAGTTGTTCTAGCTGGGTGAGCAGAGTAACTCTCCTTTCGTCTATGGATAGATAATCATCAAGTTGGACACGCGGAGATGGTACTTATATTTTGTAAGATAAAATTGCTTCCATCCCATATGTGAGGAGATAAGGAGTTTGGCCAGTGGCCCTGAGAATAGAAGTCCTGTAGGCCCAAAGTGCCTTAGGTAATCTAATGGGGCAATCGACTCCACTGCTTGTCACCACTATTCATTTCAGAATTTGGATTAATGTTTTATTCGTGGCCTTTGCTTCCCCATTCCTTTGAGGATAGAAGGCAACAAGTGTTGCAGGTCGATGTCGTATCTCTTGCACAGTCTCTTCGTCTTCTCAGCGATGAATTGTGGTCCATTGTCAGTGACAATCATTCTAAGAACTCTGAACCTTGTGATAATATTATGAATAATAAACTTCATGAGAGTCAAAGCAGTGATTTTGATGTATGATTCAGCTTCTGCCCATCTGGTGTAGTATTTGGTTGCGGTGAGAATAAAGGTGTGCTTGTGTGTGTTCCCGACTTTGTCTCTGAAGGGTCCGATAATGTCGAAGGCCCACATCGAGAATGGCCATGGTGAAACCATAGGGTTCAGTGGAACTAATGGGGCATTGATGAGTGTGACATGCTCTTGACACTGCATGCAACATTGGACATAGAGGTGACAATCCCTTGTCATTATAGGCCAGTAATAGATTTGTCATATGATTTGATCTGTGAGTCTCTGTCTACCAGCGTAGGCACCGCAGGCACTGGCGTGCGCTTCTCGGATGATATATTATCCTTCACCCACCGTGACACACTGTAGCAAGACTTCTTTAGTGAAGGCTTCCCTGTACAAGACCTCTCCTAGGATGCACGTCACGTACCATGCACGCGTGTGTGTGGTTCACAAGGGAACCATAATTTCTAGGTACACTATAGGTATATGTGTTCAGTAGGTGAACTTTGTGAACCAAACACAAACACATGTGTATGTGTGAAACACACTAGCTTTCACTAGATAAGTGAAAAGGGGAGAAGAGTCTCTCATACGTGACCTAATTTGGCTTTAAAAAAGGGAGAGTTAAATAGAGAGAAAGAAGAGAAGGTTTCATAAAAGAGGATTAGAGGTAGGACATTCTGGTGATTTGAGATGAGACCACCCTATGGATCTTAAACATATGTGAGGAGAATAGTGTGGGGAAGAAAATAGAAAGGATTGTTGGGTTTGAGCCTGTGGAGAACCTGGAAAGAGGTTGGAGGAAAAGCTTTTAGAACTCTCCTCATTTGATTTGGTCTTGGATCAAGTCTGTAAAGGATCTATTGATTTTGGTAAGTGTTAAATGCTTATGTGTGTTTTAAATAAGGTATAAAGTATTAGTTGAATGTTTTTTATGTTAATAAGACCTTAAATGGAGTAGGAAATCATTTCTCGAACAAATCGAGCGTTCAATTTTATTGCTCCTCGCTCGAGCGAGGAACAGAAGATAAAGCATGAGCATAAATTTTATTTTGGGATCGCTCGAGCGAGACCCTTAGTGAAGGGAAAGCTCGCTCGAGCGAGGCATCGCTTGAGCTCCAGGTACTTCATTTCAATCGCTCGAGCGATGAACAGTGATCGCTCAAGCGATGAATAGTGCTCGCTCGCGCGAGGGTTGAAGGCTCCACTTTAACCGCTCGAGCGATGAATAATGTTCACTTGCGTGAGGGTTTAGTACCTCGTTTTTATCTCTCGAGCGAGGTCAAATGCTCGCTCAAGCGAGGTTAAGTGATCGCTCGAGCGAGGAATAGTTCCCGGTCGCGCGAGGTACTACACGTTTATTTATTTGGATTATTCTTTTGGGGTATATCATGGGAGCTATGGTTCCCAAGGGTTCTGGAAACCATTCTAAGCTTGTTCTTAACACATACAATGTAGGTGTGACGTGAGTTGTTATGCGTAAACCTCTATGAGAAAAGAGTGCGTTGGAATTGCTTTGAGGTAGGGAATATCTTGAAACATGTACTTTAATTTGTCAATCATATATGTAGAGTAATTCAAGAGATTACTCATGTATTAAATGTGTTTCAAAGCGGTGTGTGTGTGTGTGGGTGAATTTAAAATGAAACCATGATGTCCCCAGGGGACGTGGAAAAGAGACAATAGGCATCTGAATGATGCATTGAAACAGTGGCATCCCAGGGATGCAGATCCAATCTAACGGTGAAATAAAAGAAAAGTGATAAGGCCTAACTTAATAAAATTAGCACAAATCATGGTGAATAACTATATGTAAAGCACATTTGATATTTTTATTATTTAAGGTTTGATTAGAATACCCCACCGACATGGCGGGATACCCACGACTGACTCGGCAGGATATCAATGACCGGTGCGGCGGCAAATCTGTACACTTGTAGCACATCCCAGGGATGTAGATTTGATAATAGACCCCGCTACCTAAGAGAAAGGGGCCTGGGTAGTTTTGAAATTGAGAACATATAACAAGTGTCTATGTAGATGACGATGGTGGGTATTCCATCGGGGCTCGATGCTATATTGCTCGGGGACTACTTAAGTTAAGATTTAAGTGATTAGGCCGAATCCGTAACTATACTAGTAAGATGAGAACAAACAAAGTCATGCAAGTAACAGTTGTATCTATCAGTTCATCCTCGATTATTTCAATTATTTTCTCAGAAATTCCATCATATGAATTGTGCTTTTAAACTGTCCTAACATATATGTGAGAGCTTAATTTATATGTTCACTGTGTTTTCCCTATTGAGCTAGGATGTAGCTCACCCCTTAGACTATATGTCGCAGGTCCAGTACTAGCAGAAACTGAGGCTTCGAAAGACGTTGATCCAGAGGATTCAGATTACGCGCCCGGAGAAGAGTTAGAGCCTCCTCCTGAGGACTTCTTTTAGGAGACCCCTAGCGTACTTTGAGAGTGAGCTTGAGAGCATTTGTGCGGCATGGTATGTCAAGTCTAAATTCTTAATGTAATTAAGTACCATGATTTCTTTTGGCGAACCATCTGGGGTGAATGTTTATCACCGATGGTTTGGGTCGGTTCTTCTGCTCATGAATTGTCATGGGACTAGAACTATCTCTTGAGTTTTCTTTTATTCATTTTAAAAGCATGAAGACTTGCTTAGAGTAAACTCTTGTACTTTACTTTGTGGTTTTTTGCTTGTAAATACCAATGCTACGTGTAGGGTTATCGGGTACGGCCTTGAGGGTCGTGCTGATGGCACGGATTTTGGGATGCTAAAATTCGGGTTGTCAAAGTTGGTATCAAAGCTATTTCTTTTAGAATTTTGACAATCATTCCTTTTGTCAGAGCATAGGGACTTCTGCTAACGAAACTGTGGTTTCTCATGCAGACCGTTATGTTTCTTAGGGGAAGAGGCCGACCCAGGGGTTGTCATGATAGGAATTTGCACAGTAGAGATGAGTTCATCTCGCCTATGAACAGAGTGCCATTGGGAAATAGGGAGATTCCCGAGAGTAGTGGCCAAGAGAACCAAGATCAGGCAGAAAATCAGGATCGAGATCATCCGGATCGAGATCAGAGAGAACAAGATAGAGTGAGAGAAAGAAATAGGAGAGAGAGGAGCGTTAGAGGATGATGCATACTATGGAAACCATGGCAACTACCATGGTACAATAGGCAACATCCTTGGTAGCTCATACTGCTCCCGAGCAACATCAGCCACCTACGCCTCCAGTAGGGCCTACACTGCCAGTGGCTTCAGCATTTACCGAATTTAGGAGGATGAGACCTCCTAGCTTTTCAGGGCAGGCAGACACCATGGCAGCCGAGAATTGGCTGAGTGAAATGGAGAAAGTATTTAGTGTACTGACATGCACAAAGGACGAGAGCGTCCGTTGGGCAGCTTACATGTTAGATGGGGAGGCTGGGCCTTGGTGGAAGTCTGTTTCAAGGACTAGGGCTCATGAACTCTAGATATGCCCTGGACATGGGATGAATTCGTTAAAGAGTTCAACAAACAGTACTTCCCAGATGTTGTGAGGAATCAAATGGAGACCCAATTTTTACAACTCATGCAAGGGAAGATGACAGTAAGGGAGTATGAAGTGGAATTTATAAGACTTGCTGGTTTCGCTCCAGATTACGTGATTTCTGATGTGATGAGAGCGAAGAGGTTCCAACAGGGCCTAAGGTCGGACATCCGAAGAGGAGTTGCACCATTTCAGCTAAAGACCTATGGAGAGGTCATGAGTAAGGCATTAGTAGTTGAAGAAGAAAACAATAACCGATACCGTCAAAAGGAACAGCAAGGAAGAGGAAGCGTAGATCAAGGTAGGACCGGGAGTTATGAACCGATGAATAAGAAGCTGAGATTTGTAACATTGAATCAGAGACAATCGCTTCAAGCAGAGGGTATGGGAGACTGGCGAAGCAGACCACAAATCAAAGATTCCCATTGCTTGCGTCAAGGAGATCGATGAGGTATGAGAGTCCTGCTATCTCCACTGGAACCACAGTTACACAAGGTTTTTCACGAGCTGCTTCTTCAACACCAAGAGAGACTTGTGCCAAGTGTGGCAAGTCCCACAAAACAGTGGATTGCAGGCAAGGAATGCGAGGCTATTTTAAATGTGGCAAGATGGGCCACGTGATTAGAGATTGCCCTGAGGCAATTAAGGAGAAGACGGCTTCAGATTCCATGCCACGACCTATTCAATCACGAAAGCCAGTTGTTCAAGGGAGAGCCTATGCAGTCACCGCCTAAGAAGCATGGAGCGTACATGACGTCATTCAAGGTGAAATCCTTTTAAATAAAGAATTTCAATTTAATACAATTTTAGATAGAGAAGGTGCATTCGTTAGAATAGCGTGTAGACTTGCTTTTATACGTTAGAAATTTTAAATAAAGTATGTATTATATATGTATATGTATGTGTTATAGGTACTTTACAAGTCTATGAAAAAAGATGCTATGTAGCACGTGACGCACGAGTGTTGATAGACCCAAGGTCTATCCACTCCTTTATCACTCCTAGATTTGCAAAGAAAATGAAGATTGTTCCGGAGACACTGAACTTTGTTTTATCAATGTCTATCCCGACGGGAGAATTAGTGGGCACAGAGTTAGTCTGCAAATCAGTAGCAGTGGGCATTTTCGGGATGGTGACGTCTATGAATTAGACACACGATTAATATTATTGGACATGCAAGGATTCGATGTAATCCTTAGCATGGATTGGTTGTCTCATCATTGTGCGACAGTGGATTGCAAGAATAAGGTTGTCATTTTCCGACCAAACACAAGGAGATCGTTTTGATTTCGAGGAGAGAGATCAACACAGGTGCCACTCATCTCTGCAGTCAGAGCCGAACGTTTAATCAAAAAAGGGTGTAGCAATTATTTGGCATTCCTGAAGGGAGATAAAGAAGAAAAGAATATTATTTTCGAGATAGCAGTAGTGCGAGAATTTAAAGACGTATTTCTAGAGGAATTGCCGGGATTACCTCCAGAGAGAGAAGTGGAATTCGCTTTCGACTTAGCACCAGGAACGAAGCCTGTTTTGAAAGCACCATAGAGGATGGCTCCTGCTAAGTTGAAGGAATTGCAAGAGCAGTTGCAAGAGCTCATGGATAAAGGGTTTGTAAGACCGAGCGTGTCTCCATGGGGAGCACCGGTCTTGTTTGTGAAAAAGAAGGATGGGTCGATGCGGTTGTGCATTGACTATCGGCAATTGAATAAACTCACTGTGAAGAATCGATACCCTTTGCCTATAATTGATGACTTGTTCGATCAGTTGCAAGGGGCGAAGTACTTTTCCAAGATCGATCTGAGATCTGGATACCATCAGTTGAGAGTCAAGGCCAAGGACATTCAGGAAACTGCATTCAGAACACGATATGGACACTGAATTTTTAGTGATGCCGTTTGGGTTGACGAACACACCGGCGTCGTTTATGGATTTAATGAATCGGGTGTTTAAACCACACCTGGACTCCTGCATCGTCGTGTTCATTGACGACATTTTGATGTACTCTAAATCGAAGACGGAGCACGAAGAACACTTGCGAGTCGCTCTACAAACTTTACGTGAACATCAATTGTACGCCAAACTCAGCAAATGTGAGTTTTGGTTAGAAGAAGTTAGCTTTTTGGGACATGTCTCAAAGCATGGTGTCACAGTAGATCCGACTAAGATCGAGGCAGTAGTAAACTGGGAGCAACCAAAGACCGTGACTGATGTCCGTAGTTTCCTTGGACTAGCAGGTTATTATCGACGTTTCGTTGAGGGGTTTTCAAAGATATTGGGACCTCTTACGAGACTTACAAGAAAGGATTCAAGATTTGAGTGGAGTGAAGCGTGCGAAAAGAGTTTTCAAGAACTCAAGACGAGATCACTTCATCTCCAGTTTTAGCAATTCCTTCAGGCAGTGGAGGATTCGCAGTCTACAATGATGCTTCGTATAATGGTTTGGGTTGTGTGCTCAACCAACACAAAAAGGTGATAGCTTACGGGTCAAGACAGTTGAAAGAGCATGAGAAGAACTATCCGACGCATGATCTGGAACTAGCAGTGGTCATATTTGCATTGAAGATTTGGCGACATTATTTATACGGTGAGACCTTTGAAATCTTCACCGACCATAAGAGCCTCAGATACTTATTTACACAGAAGGAACTTAACATGAGGCAGCGCAGATGGATGGAGTTCCTCAAGGACTATGACTGTTCCATACAGTACCATCCAGGCAAGGCTAATGTGGTAGCCAATGCCTTGAGTCGAAAGAATTCAACGCAGTTGGCTAGTTTGATTTTGGGTATGTACCGATGGAAGTTATTTGAAGATCTGGCACTATATGGTGCGAACATCGAGTCACAAGCTATAGGAGCCTTTTTGGCTAACATATCAAAGAGACCGGGGATATTTGAACACATACGCGAACTACAGATGAAAGACCCGGTACTAACCAAGATCCATCAAGATGTAACGGAGGGCATCAGATCAGAATTCTCAATCAAGGAGGATGGTTCCTTATTGTTCAAGGGTCGACTTTGTATTCTGGACAATGTCGATCTGCGATGAACTTTCTTGATGAGACTCACAAGTCAAATTACGCTATCCACCCTGGTAGCACAAAATTATACCAAGATTTGAAAAGGAATTACTGGTGGAGAGGTCTGAAGCAAGACGTGGCAGAGTACGTCTCACAGTGCTTGACATGTCAGCAAGTGAAGATTGATCATAGACACCCTGCGAGGTTATTACAACCTCTGCCAATACCGGAGTGGAAATGAGAATCAATATCTATGGACTTCATTGTTGGACTACTGCGTACGGTAAAAAGATATAATGCCATTTGGGTAATCGTGGACCGATTGACCAAGTCAGCACACTTCCTACCATACAACATGATGTATACAGCAGGAAAACTCGTGGAACTTTATATGAAAGAGATAGTACCCCTACACGGAATCCCGAGTACTATCATTTCTGATCGTGATCCGCTATACACATCGAAGTTCTGGAAGAAATTTCAAGAAGGAATGGGAACGCGATTGGATTTTAGTTTAGCATTCCATCCACAAACCGATGGGCAGACAGAACGGGTAAATCAAGTAATAGAAGACATGCTCAGAGCGTGTATGTTAGAACTACAAGGATCATGGGATCAACAACTACCGTTAATCGAGTTTGCGTATAACAACAATTTTCAGATGAGCATTGGAATGGCACCGTATGAAGCCTTGCACGGAAGGCGATGTAGATCGCCCATCAATTGGGAAGAAACTGGCGAGAAATTTGTTTTGGGACCCGAGTTGCTTGAAGATAACGTCGCCGTTGTCAGTATGATCAGAGAAAGACTAAAGACGGCTCAAAGCAGGTAGAAAAGCTATGCCGATATCAAGCAGACCAGTGTAAACTATAAGGTGGGTGAACACGTGTTTGTAAAGGTGTTGCCTATGAAAGGCGTGATGAGATTTGGAAAGAGAGGGAAACTAAGTCCCCGTTATCTCGGACCCTTCGAGATTTTGGGTCAGGTGGGCGAAGTCGCATATCACATTTGATTACCACCAGTGTTCGATCGAGTACATAATGTTTTCCACGTTTCTATGCTCAGAAAGTATGTGGGCGACCCTTCCCACATTTTGGAAGGTCAACCATTGGAGATGCACGAGGATATGAGCATGATAGAAGAACCAGCGGAGATTCTGGATAGAAAGGAACAAGTGCTATGCACCAAAGTTATTCCCTTAGTACTCGTTCGATGGAAGAATCATCCAGCCGAGGAAGCAACGTGGGAGCGCGAGGCAGATGTCAGAGAACAATATCCCAATTTGTTTGAGAACGCTAACTAGTTTTCTTAAATATGACAATATGTAATATTCTGGCAGTATATAGATTACTATTTTGAAATGAATGAATGAATTTGATTGAAAATTTTAGCATATTAACTTCAATTTTTGGTAGAACCAACAATTCATGAGAAAAATCCCAAAGGTACGACATAGGAAAATATGTGTGAGAGATGTCCAAAATGTTACAAGAAACCAGTGAAAAGTACGAGCTTAAGAGAACCAAAAATAAGTTTCTGGGCTCGCTCAGCAACAACTTATGCTCGCTCGAGCGAGCCACATAAAATATAAACAGAAAGCGTTCTGGGCCTCGCTCGAGCGAGGACTATTGACCGCTCGAGCGAGGACTATTAACCGCTCGAGCGAGGATTATTGATCGCTCGAGCGAGGCCAGGATATAAAAAGGAGACAAATTTCTGTTCGCTCATTTCATCTTCAAGTGAGGGATTGGGCGAGCGGGGTTTAGGGTTTGATTTTTCAAGATCTTCTTCTACGATTTCAAGCCGGTTTCAAATGATCCAATCCGTCAAAGATTTTTCAAAGGTGATTTCTACCATAAATCCACCTTATTTTACTTCCTTTTGTCCCTTAAAGACCTAATGGCTTCCACAAACCCTAACCACCAACCTAGAAAACGGGTGGCGATTCGACCGCCATCGTCGCGCAACCAGGCACCACCACCCCCATCCCCATCTCGCTCCCCAATCCAATTAGATGATTAGTGGGGAGCAAAGACTTTTGAGGCCGAGTGGGAGATTCATCCCTCTTGTTTTAGGGATCCTACGTCCACCCAATGGACTTTTGATTTCTTCACAAGCAATCACATACGACCACTGTTAGCACCATTCGAAGCTCGGTACTACCCGAGACTCGTAAAATTGTTTTACCAAACCCTTCAGGCGAACGTGAATGAGGACACTATCCTCGTCACAATTGATGGGAAATAACTTATCTTTGGCAGTGCCGAGGTTTCCACTGCCATGAACTGCCCGCACACTTACGCCCTGAGCCCACACACTCAACCACCTTTTTCTGGGAACGTAGAATTCCCGACTATCATTGCCGATATTACTAGCGGCGCCACCGCATCCGGACAGTCGATCACTCAATCCTAGCTGCCACCACACATGTGGTTTTTAGATATTATTTTTTAGAAGAACTTGCACCCAACAGACCACGACCAAGAGCGCCGTGAGGCATTTTTGTGGCTCTACACTTCGCTTTCCACAACAGGTGGTTTAGCGCTCCGATGGTAGTCATAAAAGGCATGGTGAGGATGACGGGGATGATGACAATGATGATGACTCCGACTCCGGCAGCGTGGACAAGGAGTATGAGGAGGGTCACGATTAGGTCATCACATATCATTTTTGAAAATTGCAATGAAATATTTTGTGTTGTGATGTAATATTTTTTTGCACTTTTGGTTTAGAAACTATCGTGACATGAGTGTCACAATTTTTGGTGGTAAACTTAATGATGGAAATTTTGGTAATCTAGAAACTACCTGTATATATTTTTATCATATGATCAATCTGGTATAATGATAGTGGAAATACCTGATTATATAGATTTTTATCATTAATTTTCTTGCTTGATAGGTTGGCTGAGATGAGTGTAGGGTTATGATGTACAATAAAGTGTAGATTATAATTGCTTGATACAGGTTGATTTCGGGTCATTGGACCATATGTTAATTTCCTGATTATTCAAGAGTAGCCTATTTCAAAGCCTTTTCGTACTTGATTTTTCGTGTATCGTCGATTTTCGAGGATGAAAATCTTATAAGGTGGGGTGAATGTCATAGCCCGGCTTTTAGGAACCGTGCACGTCACGTATCATGCACGTGTGTGTGTGTAGTTCACAAGGGAACCACAATTTCTAGGTACACTATAGGTATATGTGTTCAACAGGTGAACTTTGTGAACCAAACACAAACACATATGTATGTGTGAAACACACTAGCTTTCACTAGATAAGTGAAAAGGGGAGAAGAGTCTCTCATACGTGACCAAATTTGGCTTTGAAAAAGGGAGAGTTAAATAGAGAGAAAGAAGAGAAGGTTTCATAAAAGAGGATTAGAGGTAGGACATTCTGGTGATTTGAGACGAGATCCACCCTATGGATCTTAAACATATGTGAGGAGGAGTGTGTGGGGAAGAAACTAGAAAGGATTGTTGGGTTTGAGCCTATGGAGAACTTGGAAAGAGGTTGGAGGAAAAGCTTTTAGAACTCTCCTCATTTGATTTGGTCTTGGATCAAGTCTGTAAAGGATCTATTGATTTTGGTAAGTGTTAAATGCTTATGTGTGTTTTAAATAAGGTATAAAGTATTAGTTGAATGTTTTTTATGTTAATAAGACCTTAAATGGAGTAGGAAATCGTTTCTCGAACAGATCGAGCATTCAATTTTATTGCTCCTCGCTCGAGCGGTCTAAATGGCTCGCTTGAGCGAGGAACAGAAGATAAAGCCTGAGCATAAATTTTGTTCTGGGATCGCTCGAGCGAGACCCTTAGTGAAGCGGAAGCTCTCTTGAGCGAGGCATCGCTTGAGCTCCAGGTACCTCATTTCAATCGCTCTAACGATGAACAGTGATCGCTCGAGCGATGAATAGTGCTTGTTCGCGCGAGGGTTGAAGGCTCCGCTTTAACTGCTCGAGCGATGAATAATGTTCGCTCACGCGAGGTTTAGTACCTCGTTTTTATTACTCGAATGAGGTCAAATGCTCGCTCGAGCGAGGTTAAGTGATCCCTCGAGCGAGGAATAGTTCCCGCTCGCGCGAGGTACTACACGTTTATTTATTTAGATTATTCTTTTAGGGTGTATCATGGGAGCTATGGTTCCCAAGGGTTTTGAAAACAATTCTAAGCTTGTTCTTAACCCATACAATGTAGGTGTGACGTGAGTTGTTACGCATAAACCTCTATGAGAAAAGAGTGCGTTGGAATTGCTTTGAGGTAGGGAATATCTTGAAACATGTACTTTAATTTGTCAATCATATATGTAGAGTAATTCAAGAGATTAGTCATGTATTAAATTTGTTTCAAAGCGGTGTGTGTGTGTGTGTGGGTGAATTCCAAACGAAACCGTGAGGTCCCCAGGGGACGTGGAAAAGAGACAATAGGCATCTGAATGATGCATTGAAATAGTGGCATCCCAGGGATGCAGATCCAATCTAACGGTGAAATAAAGAAAAGTGATAAGGCCTAACTTAATAAAATTAGCACAAATCACGGTGAATAACTATATGTAAAGCACATTTGATATTTTTGTTATTTAAGGTTTGATTAGAATCCCCACCGATGTGGCGGGATACCCACGACTGACTCGACAAGATTTCCTTGACCGGTGCGGCGGTAAATCTGTACACTTGTAGCACATCCCAGGGATGTAAATTTGAGAATAGACCCCACTACCTAAGAGAAAGGGGCCTGGGTAGTTTTGAAATTGAGAACATATAACAAGTATCTATGTAGATGACAATGGTGGGTATTCCATCGGGGCTCGATGCTATATTGCTCGGGGACTACTTAAGTTAAGATTTAAGTGATTAGGCCGAATCCGTAACTATACTAGTATGATGAGAGCAAACAAAGTCATGCAAGTAATAGTTGTATCTATCAGTTCATCCTCGATTATTTCAATTATTTTCTCATAAATTCCATCATATGAATTGTGCTTTTAAACTATCCTAACATATATGTGAGAGCTTAATTTATATGTTTACTGTGTTTTCCCTATTGAGCTAGGATGTAGCTCACCCCTTAGACTATACGTCACAAGTCCAGTACTAGCGGCAACTGAGGCTTCAGAAGGCGTTGATCCAGAGGATTCGAATTACGTGCCTGGAGAAGAGTTAGAGCCTCCTCCTGAGGACTTCTTCTAGGAGACCCCTAGCGTACTTTGAGAGTGAGCTTGAGAGCATTTATGCGGCTTGGTATGTCAAGTCTAAATTCTAAAATGTAATTAAGTACCATGGTTTCTTTTGGCGAACCATCTGGGGTGAATGTTTATCATCGATGGTTCGGGTCGGTTCTTCTGCTCATGAATTGTTATGGGACTAGAACTGTCTTTTGAGTTTTCTTTTATTCATTTTTAATGCATGAAGACTTGCTTAGAGTAAACTCTTGTACTTTACTTTGTGGTTTATTGCTTGTATATACCAATGCTACGTGCAGGGTTATCGGGTACGGCCTTGAGGGTCGTTCTGATGGCACGGATTTTGAGGTGCTAAAATTCGAGTTGTCACACGAGCGTAATGAGAGAGTCTGCTAATTCATTCTCCAATCTTGGGATGTGTGTAAAGGAAATCCTCTTAAATATCTTTATCAGGAACTGAGCAGTATCTAGGTATGCCATCAGTTTTCTTTTGTTCGTCTTCCATTCTTCGATCACTTGTGAAATCACAAGCTTGGAGTCGTCAGTGGTCTTCAACTATTTGACTCCAAATTGCAGCACCGCTCGTAGTCCAACGATGAAAGCTTCATATTCCGCGACATTGTTAGTAACTGGGAAGTCAAGTTGAAAGGTCTTGGGTATAACGACTCCTTCTGGGTTTAGTAAGACTCTCCCAATGCCTTTTCCTTTTTTATTAAGAGCACCGTCGAAGTATAAGGTCCATGAAGTTTTATCAGGCTCTTCTTCTTGTACCAATAGTAGGTCTTCATCGGGGAAGTTATTGCATACTAGCTCGTTGCCTGGGAGTGGAAGATTTGTGAGATAATTGATGATCGCCTGTCCTTTGATCGACTTTTGTGTGACATAGGTGATGTCAAGTTCTTGTAGTAGCATATGTCATCGAGTGATATATTCGGATGTAGCTGGCTTCTCGAATAAGTACTTCAGGGGGTTCATGCATGCAAGCACCATTATCTTATGAACCCCGAAGTAGTGTCGTAGTTTCATCGAAGCCCATACTAGGGCAAGGCAAGTCGTCTCTATTGTGGTGTATCTTTGCTCGTACTCGACCATCATCCTGCTGATGTAGTAGATGGCCTTCTCCTTCTTCCCATCTTTGTCGTGCTGTCCCAGGATTACCCCTATCACTTTGTCATTGGCTGAGACGTAGACGATTAAGGGTCTTCTGGGATCGGTGGAGATAATATCGGAGGATTAATGAGGTACTTCTTGATGTTGTCGAAGGCTTGCTGACATTGGTCATCCCATATATACTCAGTTCCTCTTTTAAGTAGTTTGTCGAAAGGGTCGTATCTTTCTGAGTGCTGAGAGATGAATCTCCTGATGACTTGTAGTCTTTCTATCGGGCCTCGTAGCTCTTTGATGTTACCAGGAGGTGGCATTTTGCGAATGGCTTTGACTTTCACCGAATCGACTTCGATTCCTCGCTTGCTGACTATGAAACCTAATAATTTTCTGGAGGTTACTCCGAATACACATTTCTTCAAATTCATCTTCAGTTGGTACTTTTTGAATCGTTCTAGTACCAGTCGAAGGGCGTTAGCATGTCTTGCTTGTGTTTGAGACTTTATTAGTATATCATCGACGTAGACTTCTACACACTTGTGCATCATGTTGTGAAATATTGCCATCATGGCGCGTTGATACGTGGCTCCTACATTTTTTAGGTCAAAAGGCATGACGACGTAGCAATAGGTTCCCCATGGCATGGTGAACGAAGTCTTCTCTTGGTCAAATTCTGCTAATCTAATCTAGTTGTATCCAGAGAAGCCATCCAAGAAGGATAACATCTCATGTCCGGCAGTGCTGTCGACCAGAGTGTCGATGTGAGTCATCTTTTGGGCATGCCTAGTTGAGATTTTGAAAGTCGATGCATACCCGTACTCTGTCATCTTTCTTAGCAGCAGGTACTATATTTGCAACCCACTCAGGGTAGCGGACAACTCAAAAGAATTTTGCCTTATGTAACTTGTCAACTTCCTCTTTGACTTGTAGTACTATTTGTGGGTGCATTCTTCTTAGTTTCTGCTTGATGGGTTTGGCATCGGGTTCCAAGACCAAACAATGTTCTACTAAGCTCAGGTCCAAACCAGGCATGTCTTCGTAGGACCATGCGAAGGATCTAAGGTGATCTTGAAGGACTTGGATGATCTGTTGACGTTCCTTGGGGCTAAGCGTTGCACTGATCAATAGCTCTTAGGCTTATCCTCGGTGCCAAAGTTGATTTCTTCTGTGGGTTTCGAGGCAGCTTGAGTTTGCTCATCGAAGCGTTTGATGACCCGTTGAAAGTTTTGTGTTTCCTCATTAATTAGCCCTTCTTCTTCATTATCGGTAAGTTCATAAACTACAAGATTACTACACTGGAGTATTAGTTTTGAGAGAGGTAACCTTTCATCAGCACAATTGATGACTACGATGTCTTTGGTGAGGTACAAATCAAGGCTATTCATCCTCCTCTTTAAGTCAAAGAGTATCGCATCGGATATAATGACTAGTTTGTTGTTTCATCGAGATGTTCTGCGCTTTTACGAGGGTCCAGTAGTAAGGTTGCGTCGAGCAGGATCAAGGTGCGGCTCTGCAATGTCGAAAGTAGCGGCACGTCTTTGCATGGGTGTATCGGTTGATTCTTCCTTGAGTTCGTTGATGTAACCACTACTCATAGCCTTAAAGTCTCTTTGTTGGTTGCTAAGTAGGTTTGGGATGAAGCGTTGTCTCTCTTTTTCAGAATTTTCTCATTTTTTTGGGTTTTCTATTTTTAGATTTTTAGGGGTTTTGGGGTTTTATATTTTTTTGTTTTTGATAGTAAGTATGGTACAAGGTTGATTTCCAGAAGAGGAATTGACAGGGGTGCTTCTCTCAGTTGAGGAAGTGTGACAGCTGATGGGGTCGTTCGTGCGAGCCTTCAGATGACATGAATTTGTTTTGAATTTGGCATTTTTTTGTAGTCTTCCTCTGGCGTGATCTTCTGGATGAGTGATGAAGGTGGCAGTCTAGTTAATGTTCCAACCTCTTCTATCATGTGAATCGCCTCTTCTTCAAAGAAAGTTGAAAGGTTATAATCACCTGGGCCTTCCTCCTCAGATTTGGGGAAATTTGGTTGGAGATGTTCTATTTGCAGTATGGGTCTATCTTTGAGTGGCTTTCAGTGTTTTTGATGGGAGAGACATGCTCTGCAAGGAGGGTTACTTCAGAATAAGATGGATGGATCTTCCCATGAGCATTCCTAGTTAGGTAGGGGTACCACAGAGACCTCTCCTCCATCAGTCGTTTGTCAAATCTCGTCTAGGATAGCTCTCTCACAACTCTAGCATAAACGTGCACAAGCTACAGCGAGGTGAATCTAGGTGGGAACATCGATGCAAGCATTCCCAATTCTCAAGTATATGTCGGTAGTCAAAAGCACTATCGAAGTCTGAATCCTAATTTTGGGAGTGGTTGCCTTCCCTGAATAATTTCAGATAGTCCGCTCTCAGATGGTCTTCTAGTTCTATGGCAGAAAGATTCATCCAATAGTCCTCATCCTCGCTTGACGGTGACTACTCGTCCTCTGAGCTCATGTGCTTTTCTCTTTGGGATTTGTAATATGTCAGGATGAAGGCGCATACCCGGCAACGAGGCTGGTATGATTGAGAGATGCGTGAATATCCCCATGGGCACTCTGTTAATCACTAAATTATACCACTTTCCACCTCCTAACCTAGCCCTTACTAGACCTTAGAGTTGTTTAATAATTAATTCTTTAGTATGGTTTTGTAGTTAACATTAATCTACAGAATGGTGCAGCAATCCATGTAACAAGTGCCAAGAAGAGAAGAATTAGAGTCAAGCATTAGAACTGATGGAAATACAGAGATTAAACCTTGGTGGTCCCCACCCAATGGGCTGCTTAGCATGCCTTTGACCCTTAGAAGTTCTATAATGAGAGAAAAGTGGGACCCATACTTAAAGGAGAGCTACAACAGTTGCTGAGAAGCAGAAATCTCATCTCAAGCTATCTCGAGCAAAACAGACCTTCAGATCAATTCCCTCGAGCAGTTGTCGAGCAGTCTCGAGCATATCATGCCTACAGCAATCACCCTCTCGAATAGTTCATGCCTGCAATAGTTCATCTCTTGGAACATTCAGAAGACTATTGCATTCTATCCTCTCGAGTGGGCTCGAGCAGACAAAGTCCCGCAACAATTCATCCTCTCAGTGAGCTTTCAGAAAGCATTCCATCTGCTCGAGATGAACAATCAGAAGACTGCAGAACTATCTTGTTGAGCAGCTCTCGAGTAGTCTAAAGCCTACAGAAGTTATCCCCTCGAGTAGCTCTCAAGCAGTCAAGAACCTTCATAACTAACCTGTCGAGTAGTGTTGAGTAGATAGAGCCTGCAGCATCCCATCCTCTCATGAACCTTCAGAAATCAATCTATCTGCTCGAGCTATACACTGTGAAGCCTTCAGAAGACATCACCCTCTCGAGGCTTAGGACCCAGCAGATATTTATGGACTTCGGGGGCATTTTCGAAACTTCTGCAGCACATGGGACACTTATCTAAGTGTGTTATACTTTTCCTAATTGAATGGGGAAATATTTGGCTGAAATTAAGCTACGTCAGTAGATCTTAACTATTTTGATTCTCTTTCCCTCTGATTGGCCAGAGCATAAAGTGCTTTTTGACTGTGTATATAAAGAAAAGAAAGTATGCTTGTACGAAAAAAATACACTACATACAACACACAACAGCTGAGCTCATTTTTAGGGTTTAGGTCATTTTCCTTTTTATTTTTCTTCTCTCCTTAGCTCAGCATGGCTGGCTAAACCTTAGTAGCAGTTAGGGCTAGGATTTATTATACATTGCTTTATAATAATATTGTGAAGAGCTTGGAGTCATGCAGAGACTGCAGACTTGAGAGCTGTATCATTGTAAGCTTATTTTTGGCAATGAATAGCTGGTTATAGTGTTTCATTAAATCTATAATCTCTTGTGATTTTCTTTATATTTTTATGGATTTTATGTACCTATGGATGCATGAGCTTGTAGCCTTGCCAACGTAGTATCTGTAATAGTTTTATTGTTTCAACTTTAACCCCTATGACTGGAGTTTATCCATGGGATATCCTGTGACCATTTGAGTGGACAAGATATAGCCCTAAGACTAGTTCATATCTCAGGGTTGAGTTAGATTCTTCTTCCTTGCATTTGTGCTTGTAGCCAAATGAAGGATTGCTATATATCCAACTCTTGCTTTGTTTTACAATACTTTTTGCAGTAAAAATTAGCCCCTAACTATTTACTTCTCCATTTTCTATTTATTTTTACCTAACCCCTTCCATTCTTCTTTCAACCCCTTTCTTTTATTTCTGATTTTGTATTTATTTCTGTTTTAGTTAGTGACAACCCCCAAAAACACCTTCTCTTTATCCTGTTTTATTAGTTTAAGATAATTAGGTTTAGAGTTTCCAGATCTGGAGATTTACTACCTTTAGAACCATAACTCTCTGTGGGACAACCCTTACTTCATCTAAAACTTGTTATAATAATCATGTATCTTACAGGTGGTGTTTGTGTTCTAATCCCATTTTTTTCCTTTTGTTTCTACCCTTCTTTATTTCTGTCATATTTTGATCACTTTTGTAATAAAGAACACAAGCAAAATGATCCAACAAGTTTTTGGCGCCGCTGCCGAGAAGTTTTTTATCTAAGTAGTAGATCTGAGTTTTTCTTTATATTCTAATTTAGATATGTTTGTTGTCTTCATTGTGTTTGAATAAAGTACTGCTATAGTCTTTTGATTTTTACAGATTTGAAGTAGTAGCAAAGAGGAGAGAAAATAACTTGCAGTTGCAGCAGACTCTGCCTTATTTTGCATCTCTTTCTCCCTTGTTATAGTTTCAATTCTATATCTTTAAATTCAGTAGTAGTGTTTATTGTTTTTTTTTATTTGCTGTAAATTATCTCTATTGTGTGTTGTATGCTTGAAAGAAGGTCCCTCAATCCCGAGATTGTACCATTAAATTTTGAAATTGAGAGGGTCCTTAGACCTAGGGCAGTAGAGCACACCCCTATTGAACATTTAGAGACATTTGAGATGAGTGAGAAGCCAAGACCCCTTAGAGATTATTATGCACCAAGGGCATATTAATCCCCTTTCTGCATTCAATTCCCTGCAGCTGAGGGTAGCTATGAAATTAAATCTCAGACCATCTAGATGTTTCCATCTTTTCATGGGTTGAGTAAAGAAGACCCTTATAAGCACATAGATGAGTTTCTGTCTTCATGCACAACTTTTAAGATTGCTGGTCTGGGAGATGAGGCCACTAAGCTGAGATTATTTTCTTTTTCATTAAAGAATAAAGCTAGAAATTAGCTAAACATGCTCCCAGCAAATAGCATTATATCTTGGAATGCCTTACAAAGCCAATTCTTGACTAAATTCTTTCCGATGAGCAAGACAAGCCAGTTGAGGAAGAGCATTATTTCTTTTGCTCAGTTTCCAACTAAGGACTTGCATGAATCTTAGGAAAGATTTAAAGAACTACTGAGACAATGCTCACACCACCAAATACCCAAATGGTAGCTTGTTCAAAGCTTTTACCAAGGGTTAGATTCTAAAAGTAGATACGTGATGGATGCATCTTGTGGTGGCACATATCTCAGCAAAACTGATGAGGAAACATGGGATTTATTTGATGTCATAAGTGAAAACTCTATGCAGTAAGAGGCTCTGTCAAGAAATGACATTGAACCAGTTGCTAGAGCTGCAAAAGAACTCACTTCAAAAAGAAAATTGTATAAACTTAATGTATACAATGACCTAGAAAGGAAAGTGGACAGTTTGTCACAAATATTTTATAAATTACTGAGTGTGGTGCAACCCCCAACAGGTGCACAGGTTGAGGAGGCATGTCTAATATGCCAATCCCCAACACACTCCTTTCTAAACTGTCCCTCTGCTGGTCAATACCCAGAGTTAGTAATTGAGCATGCCAATGCTGCCCAATCTTATGGGCAGCAACCTGTTGGGTATGCTTGGTGGAACCACCCTAACTTGAGGTGGAGACAAGATAATTTTCATCAACCCCAACAACAGCATGCATTGCCCTACAGACCTAACCAGCAGTACCATCAAGAGTATTTCCCAAGACATCAGTTCTCACAGCCAGTGGCACAACCAAGTCAACTGACTTTACCACCACCACATACTAGTGCCTCCTCTTTTGAGGAGCAGGTTTTGTCTTCATTACAAAACCTTAGCTTGCTATCACAAACGGTGAATTCCCACACCCAGAGTATCAAGAAAATAGAAAACCACCTTGGTCAACTCTCAAACACTCTGACAAAAAGGGAAGAGGGCAGGCTCCCAAGTTAAAAAATGATCAATCCCAAGGGGCAATTCATGATAGGTGAAGCCAAGGCTATCACTACCTTGAAGAGTGGTAGAGTGGTGGACAACCAAGTGGCCTTTGACAGAAAAAGAAGTGCAGAAGAAGAGGACCTAGTGCCTGTCATAGAGCAACAGAAGGAGGTGACTAGGGGGCTGCTGTTGAGACCCAACAGAAAGAAAAAAATAAAAAGAACCAAAAACTTGATGAGAATGTTAAGACAGCAGATGAGGTACGAGAAGTACCCCATCTGCCATTTCCTCAAGCTTTTAAAGGGCCTTCTCTTTTTAACAAAGGGAATGCTAGGATGGAGGAAATGATGGACACATTTAAGCAGGTTAAAATTAATTTGCCTTTGTTTGATGCCATAAAGCAAGTCTCGGCCTATACAAAGTTCCTGAAAGACTTATGCACACAGAAGAAGAAAGCTAGGATCCACCTTACTAAGAAATTTTTGTTCCTGAAAAAGTGCAACCAGTTTTGTCCATAGCAACCCCAGCCAAACTCTAAGACCCTAGGGTACCTATAATTCCCTGCTTTATAGGTAATCATACCATAGGTAGAGCTCTCCTAGATTTGGGAGCTAGTATTAACCTACTTTCATACTCTGTGTATGAGAAGCAAGGTTTGGGGGAGTTAAAGCCCACACCTGTCATACTCCAACTGGCTGACAGATCAAAGAGGAGGCCTATAGGCATTGTGGAGGATGTGCTAGTAGGGGTAGATTAGTTTTTCTACCCAGCCAATTTCTTAGTCTTGAATATGGAGCCTACAAAGTGCAGCACTCAAATACCTATAATATTGGGCAAGCCATTTCTGGCCACTACTAATGCATGCATTCAATGTAGGTCGGGAGTGATGGAAGTCACTTTTGGGAATATGAAGGTTAGGCTCAATATTTATAATGCAGCCAATCAACCTCAATTTGAAAGTGAGGACTATTTTGTGGTTGATGTCATTGATGAGCTAGTGAAAGAAACCTTGCCCAAGTTGTTGGACTGGGATGAGATGTTAGATGGGTTTGAAGAATTTTGGGCTGAGGATGTTGAAAAGGAGGTCCCCACTCATTTTGCTAAATAAGTGAACACCTTGGACTCTACAGTAGGGCTAGTGCAGCATTCCACCTGGAAACCTATTCTACTGCCCCTCCCTTAACCCTCTAAGGCACCTTCACTGCCTTCTGTTGAGTGTCTACCTAATTTGGAGCTGAAGCAGCTCCCAGAATCTCTCAAGTATGCTTTCCTGGGATAGAATGATAAACTACCAGTAGTTATATCCTTTTCTCTCACTGTGGATCAAGAGGAGAAATTACTTTGTGTCCTCAGGAAGCATAAAAAAGCAATAAGATGGACAATTATTGATTTAGGGGGAATTGATCCATCAGTTTGTATGCATAAAATTTACCTGGAAGAGGGTTCCAAACTCTCTAGGGAGATGTAAAAGAAATTGAATCCTCACATGCAAGAAGTGGTGATGAAAGAGATTGTTAAACTACTTGATGCTGGAGTGATCTATCCAATTTATGATTCTGAATGGGTATCACCTATCCAGGTGGTCCCTAATAAATCTGGCATCACTATAGTTCCAAATGATTCTGGAGAGTTGATGCCAACGAGGGAGGTCACTGGTTGGAGAGTCTATACTGACTACATAAAATTAAAGTCTAAGACTAGGAAAGACCACTTCCCATTACCCTTTATTGACTAAATTTTGGATAAGTTGGCAGGAAGAGCTTACTACTATTTTCTTGATGGATATTTTGGTTATAACCAGATACCAGTTCCAAAGACGCATGTATGTTGTGTTTTCTGACATGTTGGATAAGTTTTTGGAAATCTTTATGGATGACTTTTCAGTCTATGGAGATGACTTCAGTCATGTTTGCACCACCTCTCCCTTGTGCTTCAAATATATGAAGAAACCAATCTGGTTTTGAGCTGGGAAAAGAACCACTTCATGGTCACCTAAGGAATTATTTTTGGGCATGTGGTATCCCAAAAGGAAATTGAGGTTGATAGGGAAAATATTCATCTGATTTCACACCTACCTCCACCAAAAACTATCAAACAGGTCAGATCATTCTTAAGTCATGCAGGTTTTTATAGGAGGTTTATCAAGGATTTCAGCAAGATCTCCAAACCATTATGTCACTTGTTGTGTCAAGATGTGCCTTTTGAGTTTGATGATGCATGCTTAAGTGAATTTGAAGTATTGAAACATTGTTTGACCTCTGCCCTAATTATCCAAGCCCCGGATTATTCTCTGCCTTTTGAATTAATGTGTGATGCCTCTGACTTTGCTATTGGTGCAGTCTTAGGGCAGAGAAGAGAGAAACTACCAAGTGTAGTTTATTATGCAAGTAAGACACTAACAGATGCTCAATTGAACTACACAACAACTGAAAAGGAGCTTCTGACAGTAGTCTTTGCTTTGGACAAATTTAGACCTTATTTATTAGGGTTTAAAATTATGATTTTCACTGACCACTCTGCCCTAAAGTACTTGTTATCTAAAAAAGAGGCAAAACCCAGGTTGATCAGATGGATCTTACTCCTATAGGAGTTTGATCTTGAGATCAAGGATAAAAGGGAGTAGAGAATGTGGTGGCTGACCACTTGTCCAGGATTGTGCTTGACAATTGTGCTGCAATCCCACTGAATGATTCCTTCTCTGATGAGAAAATGTTTTCCATCAACTTAAGTCTGCCTTGGTTTGCAAACATAGTGAACTATCTTGCTGCTGGAAAGATCCCCCCACATTGGTCCAAGATGGAGAAGGACTTGTTTTTCTCTCAAGTCAAATATTTTATCTGGGAGGATCCTTACCTCTACAAATGTTGTGCAGACTAGGTAGTGAGGAGATGTGTCCCTGATGGTGAATTTCATAGTATTCTGACAATGTGCCATGAACATGCCTGTAGAGGTCACTTTGGGGGGAAAAAGATAGCAACTAAAGTGCTACAGTCTGGATTTTACTAGCCATCCTTGTTCAAGGATCCATTTGAGCATTGCAGGCCAGTCTGAGATGTCAAAGGTTGGGGGGCATATCTAAAAGAGATTCTATGCCATTGCAACTCATCCTTGTTGTAGAATTGTCTGATATCTTAAGGATAGATTTTATAGGTCCTTTCCCTCCTTCCATGGGTTTCAATTTCATCCTTATGGCTGTTGATTATGTTTTCAAATGGGTGGAAACCATTACCACAAGAACCAATGGCCATAGAATTGTCCTAAAATTTTTGAAAGAAAATATTTTCTCTAGGTTTGGCACCCCCAGAGCTATCATCAGTGATGGGAGGAGTCATTCTGTAACAAGCACTTTGAGAGCTTACTCAAAAAGTACTCTGTTATACACAAAATTGCTACTCCATATCACCCATAGACCAGTGGGCAGGTGAAGATTTCCAATAGAGAAATCAAGCACATTCTAGAGAAAACAGTGAGGACAGACATGAAGGACTGGTCCCTAAAGTTACATGATGCATTGTGGGCTTATAGGGCTGCCTATAAGACCCCTATTGGGATGTCCCCTTTCAAGCTTGTTTATGGAAAAACTTGTCATCTACCAATAGAGTTAGAACACAAGGCCTATTGGGCCATTAAAACTTTGAATTTGGATCTAACTTATGCTGGTATAAACAGGAAGTGCAAATTTCTGAGCTAGAAGAACTTAGGCTTGATGCCTATGCAAATGCAAAGATCTACAAGGAGAAAGTTAAGGTTTTTTTTTACAAGAACCTTCTTAGGAAGGAATTGGCTGATGGTGCTAAGGTATGACTTTTCAATTCAAAATTGAAGTTCTTTCTAGGTAAGTTGAGATTCAGATGGGATGGCCCATTTATTGTTGTACACATATCCCCATCTAGAGCTATTGAGATCATGGACCCTTATTCTGGAAGGGTTATGAAGGTCAATGGCTAGAGACTCAAACTCTGTGTTGAAAATGTTATGGAGCCCTCTGAGACCATCAATCTTCAAGAACCCCCGACCTGATATATGATCTCAACCTTTGTACCATGTGTAACAGAAATGTTGAAGTGTTTTAAAATTTTGTAAATACTGTGTTTCTTACGGTCTGCTTTTGATGAATCTTGATTAAACTTTGTGCCATTAGTGCTGATGTGCTATAGAGTGTTGAGTGAATCTATTTAGCATAGGGATTATTAAGCTTCAATGCATGAGAGTGTGTCAGTGAACCAGTTTAACCAAGCCTATGTTACATTCTCGAGAGGATTACAAACCTTCAGATCATCCTGTCGAGACCATTTTGTAGGTGAACTAGCTGTCTCTCGAGAGGATCATGTGCTTCAAAACATCCACTCGGGACATTTGTTTTGAGGCTATACCCAGCCTCCCTAGGATCATGCGCATAAAGCCATCCGCTCGAGATCTTCTCAAGATGCTCTTTCTGAAGCCCCATCCTCTCATGGCTCAGGTTCTGAGATTATAAAGCCCTCGTGAAGCTCATTCTCTGATTTTGTCGCTCTGCTAAAAACTCACACTCCTTCACCTGATCCGGATTTCTTCTTTCTACTCTACTGCTCACTACCTGCTACACCATTCTTCCAATATTGCCGCCAGTTTGATCAGTAACTCAAGCCAAACATTTCACACCAAGAATCTTTGGGTTTGGATCATCGTGGACTATCCTTACAAAACCCTAGTTTGGGTAACTTCGCATTACCTTCTCAATCCATTTCATTCTCTGAGTATTTTCTACTGGATTGAGACCCTTTTACTAAGGATTAGTGGATTTATCATTTTCATTTAGTGCATCGAGGGTTTGCTGAGT
Organism: Chloranthus sessilifolius; assembly: GCA_021018995.1. Taxonomy (NCBI): domain Eukaryota; kingdom Viridiplantae; phylum Streptophyta; class Magnoliopsida; order Chloranthales; family Chloranthaceae; genus Chloranthus; species Chloranthus sessilifolius. The sequence goes on along the minus strand of CM037590.1, from coordinate 120,188,530 downwards.
TTTGGGAAACATAGGGTTTGGATTCATTAGATAGAAATTAGGGTTTCGGTAATGGCTGGCAATACTGATTTTGAAGAAACCCTAACCAGCTTGCTTCGTCCTGTCGAAACCTGTCCCCCTTCACCAAGTAGGAAATCTAAGAGGATTGCCTCTTCCTCAGCTCCTGTAGCTCCTATAGCTCAACCAAAAAGAAAATCTATTATCTCGAGTGACTCAGCAGCTTCCAAAAAGAAAGCCAAAGTTGGCACCCATGAGCCTAATGCTGTAAAATAGAAGAAGTAGAAGAAGGGTAAGGGAGCTGCCCCTAAGTTCGACCCTTTCACTGCCCCAAATGATTTTGTGGATAATCTCAGCCGGGTACCCGAGACCATCTTTGATAGGTCTTTTTCACTAAGGAAGAGTGGGCTAAGGAAGCCATATTGTATTTGGAAAAGGCCTCCATGGATTTCCTATTGAGGCCTTTGGAAGAAATTGTATACCCCAGATTAGTGAAGTTGTGGTACCAGAACATTAGGATAAAAGAGTCGGGAGGAGGGCTAACTCAGAAAGACGCTATGCTAGTGGTCCTGATTGATGATTTTGAGGCAGTTGTGGATACAACTGATATAGCACAAGTATTGGGTATCCCTGTAACCTATGATCCACCTTGTAGCTTGGGAGCCCCAATCAGTGCTTCAATGAAGGAAATTGCCCAACATTTAACTCAGGGGAAGAAAGCATCTGGCGATTTAGTTATAAGGAGTGACTTCAGCACAAACCTTTTGTTCATGGATAATATTTTGAGGAAGAATGTTTTTATTGTTGGACACTAGCAGGAGAGGAGGCATCCAATTGTGGATGCACTGCACTCCTCCTTGGGGCATTTTTTCAGTGCTTCCAAATTAATATTTGAGGGAATGAGTGATATCCATGGTAAGGTGAAGAAGAGGCAGGCGATTCAAGGTTTACCCTATAGCAGGCTGATCACGGCCTTGCTAAAAAAAGGATGATATGTGTGGAAAATAGGTAAGCTAACTGATGAGTTATCCCCAGTTGTGTTTGGAGAAAGACAATGGAAGATTAGCATAATACTAATGAAGAAGATGGAGTCTGAAGCAGCATTTCCTGTGCAAACTTTTGCAACCACTTCTACAGCCACCGCAGAGCAGCCATCTCCTACCCTTGAGTCCATTCCACCATCAGCTCCTCCACCATCCTTACCTTTCTAGTCCATTTCAGCATCAGTTCCTCCTCCCATACCTTTCCCCTACAACCTTCATACACTCACAATCCAGAGAACCTACAAAAAGAAAGCCCAACACCCCACCACAAAACCCAGCACATCCACTACATACCCCAACCCATCCCAAGCCCAGCACCTAAAGAACTTTCTCCATTTACCCATCCTAACTTTGAGCCAATGGTTGTTGCCATTGAACCCACTAAACCCAGCCTTTCCCCTATCCAATACCCATTTCATAACACCTCTGACCAATTTACCACAGAGGATTTCTCAGCCCTAATGGACTCCATTGTGGATGACATTAGGCATGAGTACACCCCTCTACTTGACTCCCCACACCACTACCCATTTGACCATACACTTAACCCTTTCAACCAATTCCCCCTTAACATGTTACCCCTGCCCTCCCAGACCCTCTATCCCAAATCATTTCCCTCTTAACCTCCCTTCAATCCCAAATCCACACACCCACAGAAAACCAATCCTCCGTCCAAACCAGCCTTGCTTCCATCCAATCAATCCTTCATTCCTTCACAACCCAACAACTCAACCCTATCCCTACCCCTCCTCCATGCTAGCACTCTTCTACAGTTGTGGCAACAATTGATGTTGTCACCCAAACAGATTTTGAAATAGAAGAATTGATTTTAGTCCCCCCTTTCACATCTTCCAACTCTACCCAAACAGAAACCCTCAGGAGGAGCTAATCCCTTCCCAACCATCCATTTCTTCCCCATCCATCCACCCTGCTACTGAACCTGCTCTTAGCTCCATCTATGCTCATGATCCATCTCATTGGCCCATTGTACCAGCTGACCCAAGTCAAGGACCTACAACACCTACCCTCATTGCTCTAATATATGCTAACCCATATCTTGCCAAGGATGTGTGTCTGTTGGTCGACTTCTTGAGAAATAGTGTACTAAAGAATAGGTTCTTAATCTACTGAAGAAATATGAATAAAGAATAGGTTCTTAATCTAAAGTGCATAAAATAAATCCTAATCCTCCTTCAGATTGAGGTCGTCAATCCCAATCTTCGGCCATTGAATATTTATAAAAATAAATAATACCATTATATCGTATTGCAGTCTTCTAGAATTTGGGTATTAATCAAAAACTAAAATTCCTCAACACAGATTTAATCTAATCAACAATCTCCTAAAATCTAGGCGTCAATCAAATTCGAGAAAATTAAAGATGGAAAAATAAAAACCGTTACACTAATCTGCAAATTCCAACTTGAGTCATCAATTTAAATTAAAACTTGAAAATATTTGCAAAGCAGTAAATAAGAGAAAATAAAATCTAATCTAGAAACCAAAGTAAATATATCCTTCACCCCTCAGCCGCAGTTGTCAATTGCTTCTGAGAAACTAGGATATCTACACTAATCTTCAACACCCAATAGCAGTCGTCAATTGCTCTTGAGAATCCTCTGATATCTAATCTACAAATCAATAAAAATCTACTCTAATTTTGATCAAAAGAAAATCAAGCTCAGTCGTCAATTGATGTTGAGAATTTCTTTGATGCTTATTCCTATAGCCCTCTTATTTACAGATCATAAGGAGTCGGTTTACAAAGACTTCTAATTCTAATAAAAGAAACTACTAAAGATAAAAGTATCCTAATATAACTCTAATTCTTAATTTTATTCTTCCTTGCTTTCAATCTATGGATAAGCTTCGGCATTATTTCCTTAATAACAGTAGCAGAGATCTTCAAAATTTACCTTCATCAATCTTCTCAGATCCGTGATTCATCAGATTTCTAATTCAAGGGATCTTCTAATTCTATGCATGGGGGTGGTACTTTTCACTCACGTGATCAGCAGTAGTAAGAAAGCATTACTTTTACACAATCGTAAATTGCGATTGTCTACTTTCTTCTCTTTTCTGGAAAAACGTAAATCACGATTTTCTATTTTCTCCTTGCTTCTTTTTGGGACGATTCTCCTTTTACGAACGATCGCTTTTTCTTTCTTGTTTTGCTTCAGCTTCTGGAGAATCGTAAATTATAATTTCTCATTCTTTTCTTCATTAACGCTCAATCGTCTTTTACGATTTTCTGGCCTTCAGTATTCAGCAAATCCTCTTTTATGCTTAATCGTCTTCTTACTGCTTTTTGAGTTTATTTTGATGAATATTAACCCTTTAGCTCTCTTTTACTGTTTTTCTTTAATATCTGCACATCATTAGCTTGTTAGTAGCAAACTAAGTCTTAGCATCACTAAGTTAAGGGTGATAAAATAGTAAATTATATGACTGATCACACCCCCAAACTTAAGTTTTGCTAGTCTCTAGCAAACAAGGAAACATAAAATATCTAAAACTATGAATGTAAAGGCCACTTTCGTAGGGAGCACGATTGCATTTAACAGATGCAACAAGTCTTTAAACCCCTAGGTGATCCCTAGTGGAGGAGTTGTAGTCTCTTGAAGGTTTTCAGTGAAGTTACCTACAAACTTCAAATATTTTTGAATTTTTCAAAATATATTTCAAAAATTAAAAGAAAGCAAAATTTTAAAATCTAAACTAATTTTATACATTAACTAATTTACCTAAATTATCTAATTACCAAATTGGTTAATACATAGTTTATTATGATTTTCTAAAATTATCAATCTCTTACCCTTGCATTTCATTACAACAGTTATCTTTGATTAGAACTCCAACAATTTTAATTCATAATAAGCACAGAGTGTATATGCATTAGTGAACAGTTTATTCTTCATAAAATTTTCTAAACTGCAAATTTAGAAAATATTTTCATTCATAAACTCACTATTGGCATACTCTCAAAAATAATATTGAAACTTTTCGAGTTCTCTTAGTATATTTTTCAAAAAAATTCAGTTAAAGATACTTGTAAAAAATTATAAATCTCATAGAAAGGATAATCTATTCTATTCTTACGATTCCCTGTACAATCCGTAGTATCTATTATCAATATCTCTACTAGGCTTATACTTTTGTAAATTATAAATAAAAAAGGTCTTTCCTTCGGCTTGTAATGGGGCTTTGAGTTTCAGAAAGTATCAAAGAAAGGTAGAAAAGGATTCAAAGTTTTTCTGAGAATTTTGCTCTTCTTTCTCTATCTTCTTCTGACTTCTATTTCTACTTCAATAAGTATCCATATTTGGATAACTTCTTCCCATTTACTTTATTTATTTTTCTATATACATCCCAGTTCTTCAATAAATTTGCAAAATCACATTTTTATGATTTTCTTCTTTCTTTTGAAAGTTTTTTGCTAAATCGTAGTCTTTTTTTTTTTAAATCATCTTTTTACGATTTTCTCTCCTTTCCCATATTCTCTTATTTCTTTTTCTGCTTCTGTACCTCTTTTATCTTTCCTTCTTTGTTTTTGTTTTACTCCTTTCACTCCCACTTCTTCCCTTCTTTTAAATGCTCAGAAATTATAAGGGTTTAAGGTAGAAAGCTTTAGGTAGTACATATGGTTAAAGGTTTATAAAATTCTTATACGAAGAAATTTAGTTTAGGCATCTAATATGGGTTCAAAGGATAAAATGTTCTAGGATTTTAGCTTTTTGGCTTTGATTTAGATAAAAGATGGCCTTAAATCATCTTTACGATTTATTAATATAGATGTCTTATTGCTTTGATATTTCTAATAGATAGTTCTAGACAAAAAAATCAATTCATCATATTCGTAGAATAATTCAATTCTAAATTCAACAATATGAGATTTCATAACATTGTACAAATTCAACGGAATTTTGATTGAATAGAAACAGTCTCGCTCAGAATTGAAGAGGAAATATAACTTAAAATCTCACTGGTTTATAAATTTGAAACTATAGTCTAAATTTTTACAGTTTAGATCAATCTATTGTTTCAAACATCCATTCTAATACAGTGTTCAGTAAACTAAGCATGAATTGTACTGTTCTATATTCTAATTATTAAACTTCTATTATAATAAATCGTAAGTTTTCAGGATTTATAATTTTTTTCTATCATAATTTCTATGCACTGGTCAACTAAACTAAATAAATTTGAAAATTTTTATAAAAATAAACTACTGATATACTAAATATACTACTACTATGCATGAATTGTGGATCCTCCCCCAAACTTAAGTCGGATAATGCCCTGATTGGCACAAAAATAGGGGACACTTAAAATTTATTTACCTAAACATTATTGATATGATTGATCATTACCAGATGTGAAAAAATTTTGTAAGGAATATTCCCCCAAACTTGACGGGAAACACATATGTTTACTTCTCAAAGCTATCAAGGACAAAAATTAAAGAAAAGTTAATAGCAATTACACAGTTAGTAGAAAATTGAAGTTTAGTCAAAAGAAAATTTCATATATTAACTGAATATTTACAATGTTCAAGAAAATCTAAAGAACTAACATATTAAAAACTAATTTCATAAAAAATAAAAACCTAGGAAAAATCTAGAGAGATCATACCTGTGAGGCTTGTAATGTAGTAAATCCATACAATCAATCAAGGACATAATATTATACAGGAGGAAGTATCTTACGATCGATCATGTTTTACCATGATTTAAATCATAACATACTTACTGGGAAAAAAATTTCTAACTAAAGTAAAATAAAAGAGTTAGTATACATATTTTATAGGATTTTGCTATGGATGAGTTGGTAGCTCGACGGTACCCATGAGTATATCAGACATACTCAGGACCTTCCAGTGACATAATGATCACTAGCCATTCTTTGTTTGAAAAGAGAAATTCTAGATTTCCATATCCTCGTTTGAGAATTAAGAGGGGAAGTATGAACAAAATATGTGCTCTCCTCTAATTTTTTTGGGTTTTTATAAAACAGTGACGGTGTGTCGCAAGCATTAGAAAAGGGTAACCTCGATATATATGGTACTTCAGTCACAATATTTGGCACACTATCTTTGTTATCTTTTTGGGGTCTATTTTTTATTTTTATTAGTTTTAATTTTTCTGGTGTGAAAACATCCTCTTTAATTTCAGACTCACTATCCTTGGTCTCGGGGATGACTATTAACGTAGGCATCTCTACCTTATTGTCAACAAGTTTCTCACTTCATAGAGTTTGAACAGCCTGAATGTGAGGAGTAAGAGTTGGTGTAAATCCCTCACTTGATTGTCGTCTTAAATTGGTCCCTGTAGGGAAACACCTTTGGTTATCTCCCATTCTCTCTCATTGCATGGCTATTTGTTCAACTTTGGTCCTTAAATTTGCAATGGATTGAGTGCAGGACTGTAGGTCTTGGGAAATTTGAGTCAGTCGAGATAGATAGTTCCTTAGGTCATTGATGTGCCTATTGATGCAGGACTTGAAGGATCTGAATAATAGTAGCATCATCATTTCTAATGGGTTGTTGGTCAAAATATTGGTTTTCGACATAGGATTGTTGAAAGCCCTGAGGGCCTTGCAGGTAAGCATATGAGAAGTCATAATGGTTTCCTCATTGAGGGTTTTAGGTACTCTCGTAATTACCCCAATGAGAAGCAAAAACTTGTTCGGTTTCTGTTGAGCTATTTTTAAAGTGCTTGCTACTGACTTTATTGCAAACAGTGATAAGAATGGGCTGAATGAAAATGAATGAAAGGTGGATTGAAGATGGCAGAGCAGCAAGCCTAAAATATACACAGTCCTGCAAGATACAGGGCCTGTTGTAGCAAGTTTTGATAAGTAAGAGTTTGTCCCACAGGGAAGTTGATCTTAGGCTCCAAGGGAGCCATCTTTAGTAGGCTCTCCAGATCTATCTACAAATCTGGCAATCCTAAAATGGAAGGGGATTTAGGGTCACTAAAATCTAAATTCTAAGGTATCCTAATGTCTAAACTATAGAAAGGGTTAGGAAAGGGGATGGAGTGAGAAAATAAATATAAAAGGGTGAGAAGTATGCTATTAGGTTCAGATCTGAGGAGTTTCATAACTCAGATTCAGATCTGCTGCTATAGAAATCCTGTCCAATGGCTACATTATCACCACTAAGGAGAAAGAATCCCACTCATCTTTGTGCCATGATCCAATCCCTTTATGGCCATAACCTGTCCACTCAAATGGTCACAGACTATTCAATTGGGGAACCACAGTCCAGAGATGGGTCAGAACAAGTTTATCATTGTAGGCACTACTTCATCCAGGCTACAAGCACAAGAATCTACAGGGAACCTCAACCTCTAAAGTGCTATGTGTGGGGATAGGCCTGTATGGGAGCATGTTAGCCCAGACACATAGATCCAGCAAGAGTTTGAATACAAGCATTAGGTCTAGCTGTCCACTGCTTTTAGAGAGACTGCAGTGATCCAGTCACAAGCCTACAATTTCTATAACCAAACCAGATCTACCATCTGATGGCGGGTCTATACACATTCAGGGGAGTTTGTCTCTGCACAATCTCTCACAAGGCTACAAGCACAAGTGCAGAGAAGAACAATCCGTCTTGAGTCTGTGGATTGGCTTCACCCTAAGGCTATAACCTATCCACTTGAATGGTCACAGACTATCCTAGAGGCTATCCTCCTCACAAAACTCAAGATAGAACAAGAAACAATGCTGCCACCACCATGTTCACAAGGCTACAAAAGCTCATTGCTCCTATGGGGATTTCAGATCTAGTGGGTCCTGTGGTGGGGCTAGGCCTGTATAGGAGCACATTAGCCTAGACACACAGGTCACTTGGATCTGAGTGAACCATAAAATCAGTCCTCCATTACTTGCAATACATTCTAGCAGTGGTGGATCTCAAGATCGCAGCCTTGTACAGAACAACTCTCAAACAGAAAACCCATAAATGTAAAACACCCTATTATAAAACTCCATTAATCTATTCCAAATAACCATACAAAGGCATATCTAGCAAATGCTGGACTATGGAGAGAAGAAAAATAAAAAGAGACTACCTAAACCTAAACTTACTAGAGATCTACAGCCGATTTCAGAAGAAGAAAAACTAAGTTCTATTCTAAAAAGAGAAAAAGCTCCCCAAGCCTAAACCAGGCTTAGGTTTATATAGCAGTCAGCTTGGCGGTGCATTAGGGTTAGGAAACCCTAATCTTAACGATGCCACGTGTCCTGATACTGTTCCTTGGATGCCTCGAGGTGCATGCACGGAAGTTGGAGCATTGTAATGCGTGCCCTAATTGCTGGAAGTTCCCAGAAAGTCCTCTGCAGAAGTGAGGGGGAGTTAGAGTTCAGAGTCTCGCCAGGTAGCATTGGTTTCCAAGACTGTCGCGTGGCAGCACGGTCTTTGTGAGATTGGATTTTTAGCCATCGCAGGATTGTCTTAGTTGCCTGAAGCAGTCACGCGCTAGAGCGTTGAATCCTCGCTGGGTTGCTCTGGTCTTCGCAGGGTTGTACTTTCCTTCTGATTGGTGCGGGAATCGAGCAAGCAGTTTGTTTCTCAATGGATCTTCGCGAGGATCTTTGCGAGGATCCTCACGAGGACGTGATGTGTATTGGTCTCTGAGCTGTGCGAGAGATTTTTCTAAAGTTTTGCATCCCCCGGCCACTTCGTGACAGCTGTGCACCGAAATACCTGGAGCTCTCTCTCTTCAGTTGATCTGAGTGAAATGCACGAGGCTTTATATTTGAGCTTCGCGAGAGCTGCGCGAGGTATAGTTTTGAAGCTCTTCTGTTACTGAGTTGCACGAGAACAGCGCGGACAATTGGAAATGAAGTCTTGGGAAACTCGCGAGGACTGTGCGAGGCTTAATTTCTGAATCCTCTGAAGCTTGTGAAAGCTGTGCAAGGTTCAATTCTTGTCTGGATTCAGCTTTCATCCTTCTGAGGGACTTCTGGGGCAAAAATGGGCTACTTAACAGGGTTCAGGCCTTATTGTAGCTGATGTTTATTACCTACAGAAATGACTTAACACACCTTTATTAGATGGCTAAGGGTCTAACAAAGGCTAAGTTAAGGAGTGAAAAGTGGTACTTTTCATGTCTTAACACACCCCCAAACCTATTCTTTGCTAGTCCCTTAGCAAAGCTACACTAACAATCTATAGAAATTAAATGCACGGATACATTTAGCATATGTACCAAGCCTTTTAAACCCCTAGGTGATCCCTAGTGGAGGAGTGAAGTCTCCTGAGGGTTTTCAGTGAAGATGCCCACAAACTTCTCAATAAAATAGTTAACAGTGGTGCAAGATTATTAAGTTGGCAGTCAAGAAACAAAGTATCAGTTCACCCTTGAACCAGTAAAAATATAGGAAATTTAACTACATTGTCTGCACAGATGTTTAAGCAACATAACTTCACATGATAGCACAGCATTTCCAATCAGTTTACAACAGGGGAAACTACACATGTGTGTCAGCACTGAGCTCATCATTAAATTAAAAATTAGGTTGTAGGTCGTGCCCAATGCATTCAATATTAGACCCCAAAACTCTCTAGGGCATACTCTCACAAAGAACTTTTGAGGGTTTAATTTTCTCTCAAGCTCAAGAGCAGTTATAGCCCCCAAATGGGTCTGTAAGCATGAGCATAGGCATAGCATTTAAGTTTTGGCATCATTGGCAGAATTTCACCATAGATTAGATAACTCTTTATCTCCACATGACAGCTCATTTAACTGTGGATCACAAGGGTTTTTAACTAGGTTGTAATGTGGCTTATGGTATGGGTTATAAAGAACGGAAGGTTGAAAAGGGGTTCAAAATTGAGAAATCAGTAGGTGAAGGAGGTGATTCATGACTTCACCTACTTTAGTTAAGCTCCTTTCATCTTCTCTGCTATTTTCAGATTTGAAGTGGCCTGCTTCTCGTCTTGTTTCTGTTTTTTCCAATGAATGTTTCCTCTTGACTCCTCCCTTACTCCTCTTCATTATTATTTTTCTTTCTTTTTGATACATTTATCTTTTTTTTATTTTTGTTTTTGCTTTGATGAATTGCCACCTTTTTCTCAGTTGTTGCACTGCTAGAACTTCAGATAATTCTTCTCCACTCATCCAATGCTGACCCTAGCTAGTCCATCTTTAACTCTTCTCCTTTACCTTCTGAATTCTCAAAGTGAGGGTAAGGTTAAATCAGGTCCATAGGTTCAAATATAAGTACTCAGGTGTGTTTTGAAGAAAATTGGATTTTGAGGCTCAAAGAGTGTATGAACAAGGGCAGTTGCTTTAGGGTTTGATCTGTTTAGGCTCAAACTATCCAAGAGAAGGCCTTGATCCTTTCCTAAGTGTCATGATTGCTGCCAGTTGTTTCAACTTGGAGTTACCTAACTTCTAGTGAACACGTTGACTCAGCCAGTCCTTGAAGCTAGAAGAAATTTGCCTCAATCACTCTCAAAATGAAAAAAAATTGTAGGCCCAATTCTTACTGGTTATGGTCTTCCTTTGAACTTTTAAGTATGTCCTTACCTTTTTCTCTCTTCAATGATTTACTAAGTACTGAAACCAGTGAGTTTTCTTGCTGTTCTCATCATGGGAATATGAAAGTTTAGAAATTTATGATGTCTAAAGATCTGCAAAAAAGATTTTAAATTCCTTGATTTTTTTAATTCTTAAGTGAACACAGCTTCATTTCTATGTTACTCACATGATTCTGCTGCACTTTAAATTAACTATGTTATCGGCAGACCTGCCTGCCACACCCCCAAACCTATGAGGAGCAGTGTCCTCACTGGTTCAGAGGGGAAAGACAGCAGTAGAATCAAAAGAGACAAATAAAAATAAACAGAGAAAAAGAGAGAGAAACATAAAATGCAAACTGCACTGTGTGGAACTAAAAGAAACTTGCATTAAAATAAAAAGAAAAGAAGACAAAAAGATAGAAAAAGAAAAGACAGAATGGGGGGGAATCATTGGGTAGCAGGGGGAGGGTTTGAGGAAGATGGAGGGGGAGATGCAGGTGGGGCCATTTTTTTCTTCTTCTTCTCTCTCTTCTCGTTCTTTTTCTTTTTCTTTTTCTTTTCTTCCTTGGCAAGGATACGCTGGACCTCGTCATACTCATCCCAGAGAAACTGCAAGGGGTCCGGCTCCTTTGGCGGTGGGGGATCATCCCAGATGGGGTAAAATTTGATTGGGAATCCGAAGGGGCCGTCATCCGCCATTTTGGGTGAGGAGGTAAGGACTTCTAAGGGTAGAAGATGAGGGATGAGATGAAAAAGGGACGGATGGCCGATTTAAAAGAGGGGCGAGGGAACATGAACCGGCGGAATTGAATTGCGCCCCCTTTTACACTTGGCAATAAATGAATGTTGTGTGGGGAAAGAAGAAAATACAAAATGGGAGCTTTGGAAAAGAGAAGTAGCATTAAAGGAATATCTAAAGATAGGCATGAAATTCAAAGAGGTGAGTGTATCTCATGGGGATCCTTGTGAGGAGCAATAAGTGATGATGAACGGGCAGTTCTCACGCAGCTGAGCTTGGGATCCTCGCGAGGTACACTGAACATGGCACAACACTTTGAAGAGGAAGCCATTATGATCCCTGAGGCAGGGATTTGGACAAATTTATATAACCAACATCTCCGCGACATGGATTAGTGGTTCAAAGAAAAATCTCCACCCAAAAACTGTTCTCCCAAGAATGGTAAAAATAAACAAAAAGAATAAAAGCAAAAAGACCAAAAAATCAGAAATAAACAGACAGAACAGAGCAATAGACAAACTTAGACATTCTATTAAAGGGGAAGAAAGAAAAATATTTACAAGCGAAATTACAACTAAAAAAACTAAGATACATTCTAGAAGCTAGGATCTAATCTGAACCAAAATATGTAAGGAAATCCCAACCCATTTTTTTAGCATGTTCCTTAAGGGCAGCTCTGTCTTATTTCTTCTTTTCCTCCCTCTCCTTTTTCTTGTCTGCTGGTGTTTTCACTGCAGAAGGAGCTTTAGGTGCCCTCACCCTCATTTTTGGTGCTCTGGGAGACTTTGGTTCCTTGGGTTCTTGAGGGGCTTTGCCTTTACGCTTAGCAGGGGGGGTGGCAGGGGATTTTCCTTGGCTTTTGCTTTTGGGTTCAGCTTCTGCATGGGAGACCACTGGGGATTTCTCTTTTCCTTTAGTTGTGGGTTTCTCAGTGGAGACCACTGGTGCCTTTCCTTTTCCAGTGGACTCAGGTTTGGCAGGGGACTGTGCCTCTTCAGACTGGGCAGCAGACTCTTTACCAATTTTGAGAGGGACAGCTTTGGGAGCAGACCTCTTGGCTATAACTTTCCTCCTCTGAGGATAAGTTTGTTCTTGGGGAGGAGCAGCAGAGGACTTGGGAGCTGGGGGCTGCTCAGTAGATGTAGGTTGTTCCTTAGGAGGTGAAGCAAGAGCTTTGCCTTTGGCTTTTTGGGACTGAGGTGGGATCTCCTGAGTGGGGGCAGGTGGAGCTGGGGTAGTAGAAGGTGTAGGAACTTGAACATTGATGGGAGTCGGATTGTAAGGTTCATTTCCGGCAGCAGCCAAAGCGGATTCCAATGCGGCAATCTTGACTTGAAATTTGAGGGCATCAGTCTCCTGGATCTCCTTTTGGATTTTTTGGATTTCCTGAGCATTGTTAAGGCATTTTTCAAGCATTCTTGCCCAGGCATTCGCTGCAGCAGCACTGGACTTCTCATACTCCCAAGTCACCTGATAATAGGTAGCTGTCGCCTTAGTCTTCCGATATTCCTCCAAGATATTTTTCCACCCCAAGGATATGCCCAGTAGTTGCTGGTGGTGCTCCTCCGTCATTTTTTCAATCTGCTCCAGCAGGGGGCCTTCAATTGATTAGCGTAGCTGAGCCATTCCCCTCAGAACATCCTTCCTCAGGTATGCATTATCTTTCATATGATGGAGGATGGTGAGGTAAGGAGGGCAGTAAAAATGATGTTTTGGGGCAATGGGAAGAGATGAGGTGGAAGGAGCAAAGTGTGCTTCGTCCTAGGGGGGAGAAGGTGGGGTAACAGGGGGTTGGTCTATTTGTGGGGGAAGGGATATAAGCTCTGGGTCAGTCTGTGTAGATTTGATAGAGAAGGTGGGGGTAGGATTAGAGGGGATGGAGGGTATAGGGGAAAAGAAAAGTGTGTAGGATCAATAGGAGTTGGGGGTGATGGGGATGAAAATTGAATGGTGAAAGGGATTAAAGGAAAGGGGTGGGGAAAAGGTAATGGTGATGGTGCGGGGGGGGGGGGGTAATGAATCAGGGGGGGGAAGTCTGTTTGGGTGGTTTTGTCGAATGTGACAGGTGAAGTGGGTGGTGGAGGGATGGGTTGAGTGGTTAAGGTGCTTAGGGTGGATTGGATGGAGGTGAGTTCAGCTTGCATCTGGTCCTGGTTGTGGGTGTTGGTGGATAATTGGGCTTGTATATCTTGAATAAGGGGTAGGAGGAGGGTTAGTGGGTCAAAGCTAGGAGGTTGGGTGTGGGAAGAAGATGGTATGGGTTGGAAAGGGGAGGAGGGTGCATGATAAAAAGTGGAGGGAGGGGAAGAGGGGGTTTCTGGGGAGTGATGTTGTGAGATAGTTGGGGAATTTGGGAGAGGGGTGTAGTGGGTGGGAATTGTTTCAAGGAAGGTGGAAATAAAGGCTTGGAAGCCTATGGAGGTGTTGAGGGTTAAGTCAATATCTAGGAGAGGGGGTGTAGTGGAGCTGACTGGGGTGGTGGTTTCTTCAAGGTGGGGTGGGTTAATGGGGATAGAAGGGATTGAGGGTGGTGTCTGGGATATAGTGGGGATGGAAGCAGTGGTCTTTGGTTTTTTGTATGAGATGAGGGGGGGGCTTGCAGGCTTAGGTGGAAATGAGGGGGAAATTATGGCTGTGTGCTGAGGTAAGGTAGGGGAGGGGGAGGCTTCCCATGGACCAAGCACAGGAGAAGGGGGAGTGGGTATGGAGAATGGAAACAGAGGCGAAATGGAGGCAGGGGTAATAGAGACAGAAGTGGAAAGTGGAGGGGGAATGGTTTCTGCTGGAGTAGTGGTAATGGGAGGTTGTGGGCGTACATCTTGGGTAGCAGGGGTAAATCCTGATCCAGCTGCCTCCTTAGACTGCTTGGGCAGGGCCTGAGCCTTAGCTTTCTTCTTCTTCTGACCCCCCATCAAGCTTCTGTTGATTCCCCATTGCCTCTTGGCAAATGTGGTAGGGGTAAGGGTGGTGTTTTCTTCAGTTTTTCCTATCTTATAGCCCCCTTTGATCAGCAACAGGGTGATGATTCTGGCAAAGGGTAGGGTGTGCGGCTTTTTGTTGGATCTTAACTTCTCCACCACATCCTTCATAGCCTCAAAAATCAACCAGGCTGCATGGAAGCCATGGCCCATGTGGTAGGAGTAGACAGCATCCGCAATTGGGGTTCTCCTCTCCTGCTGATGTCCTGAGCAATAGATGTTCTTGCACAGGACTTGATCAATGAACAGCAGCTCAGGGTCTAGTTCCCTCCTTCTAATTGAATCCCATGTGGCTTTGATTCCTCTAGTTAGGGCCCTTGCAATTGTGTCAATTGATGCAATCAAAGGGGGGCCATATCCACAGCTAGGATTGAATGCTGCTGGGATGTCCAAAACTTCAGCAATCATCCTAGGGCCCATTAACATAGTAAAATCGTCAATCTTCACCATCAAGCACCCTTGTCCATCGTTGTCCTTCTCGACCGTGAGGTGCTGGTAAAATAGCTGCACTAACCTGGGGTAGGCTAGTGCTGGAATTGCTTTCATCAATGGCATCAAGCCCGCTTTAATCATGAATTGAATTGCAGGGGCAGAGAGAGGTTCAAAGGCTGTATCAGGCTCTAATGGGATTGCCTCCATGAGCTCAGAAGGAGTAGAGTACTTAGAGGTTGGTACCGTCGCCTCCTCAACCACTTCTTTTCCTTTCTTGGGGGACTTTGAAATCTTGGCCTTTTTAGGGGTGGTCTCTACAGGGTCCTTGTCCTTCCCCTTCCTCTTCTGTGCAGATTTTAGAGTCATATCTAACCCTGTCTTCTAGTATGAGCAATAGAGACTGAGATCTAGGGTTTGGTTTGATTTGAAGCACGGGGCACCTCAAGATCTCTGAGCAGAGGGCAATAGATGATGGTGATGCTAGGAACACTTGGAGAGATTTGTGGAGTGAAGGATGAGCTGTAAGAGTGAGGCTGGAGGAGAGAAGGGAGAGAGTGCTAGGAGCTAGGGTTTCACAGAGGGAAGAAGGAAATAGATAATGAGAAAGGAGTAACGCACGGGGTTCAAATACCTATCGCGAAGCTCGGCGCGCTTTGGACCCTCTGGTCGCGGGGTTGGAAATGAACCTAGCGAAGGTTCTTTTGAATCAATCTGGATTGTGCGACAATCTCCTAGGTGAATTTTGGAGCGCGCGACATTTTAAGATGAAATCCTATGGATTGCGCGAAAAGATCCTAGGTCCCTTTAGAATCTCGCGACAGACTTAGAATTTCGCAACAGCAAATGAAGTATTTCTGTTGAATTGCGCGAGAGTCTCCCAGATTACCATGTGAACCTCGCGACAGATTAATAATCGCGTGATGACTACTGAATTGGTTAATACTGACCGTGCGAGGGGTTCGCTGGTGTAAAGGAATCACGCGACAGCAAATTGATGGCTCTATGTGAATCTCGCAAAAAGTTCTCAGGAATGCATGAATCTCACGACAGCAAAGGGAATATGTCCATGGGAACTGCGTGAACTCCTCTCAGACTTCCTCTTTAACGAGAGCTGTTGAATCTCGCGATAGTCTCCCAGACTTTCACTTTGGACCCAGCGACAGTAAGGTATAAAATAGAGAGCGGGTGTTCTCTGTTCTACCCCTTTTTCTTGATGACTTTAGTTGAATCCAGGGCAGGACTCTCTCCTATGGCTACCTCTAGACATATGTAAACTCAGACATTCACTCAAAAATGATCTCCCACAATAGGCATTCAATCAAAAGCAAGTAATTTAGAAGCAGTAAGAATTAAATCAGGCATCAAAAGCTTAAAATAGATTGGTCCAGATTCAGATAAGACCACTAGCAAATCCTAGGGAATAGAAATTAAAGAAAGCTAGATAAACCATCCAAAAATGAAGTACATATGATACAGTTATGATACACCTGTGGAATCAGTTTGAAGAAGGATCTTCTTGACAATGAATGGTGTCCAAAAGGTCGGCAGGTTTTTCAAAATAAGGCTTAAGCCTCTGACCATTCACCTTCAAGAGTCTCCCAGACTTAGGATCCTTGATTTCCACAGCACCAGATGGGGAAACATGCATGACAATGTAAGGACCTTCCCATTTGGATTTCAATTTGCCTGGAAAAAATTTCAGTTTGGAGTTAAATAACCAAACCTTTTCACCAGCAATGAAACTCTTTCTCAACAGCCCCTTATCAAAGAAAGCTTTGAACCTTTCCTTGTAGATCCTGGCATTGGCATACGCATCCATCCTTAGTTCTTCCAATTCTGACAGCTGCAGCAACCTGTGATGACCAGCAGAAGTTAGATCTAAATTCAAATGTTTGATGGCTCAATAGGCTGTGTTTTAACTCCACTGGGAGATGACAGGCCTTTCCATAAACCATTCTGAATGGGGACATACCAATGGGAGTCTTATAGGCAGTCCTATAAGCCCACAGTGCATCATTAAGTTTGTCAGCCCAATCCTTCCTATCAGTCCTCATAGTCTTCTCAAGGATATACTTGATCTCCCTATTTGAACTTTCAACTTGCCCACTGATTTGTGGGTGGTAAGGAGTAGCAATCCTATGAGTGACAGAATATTTCTTGAGCAAGCTCTCAAAATTTTTGTTACAAAAATGGCTCCCCCCATCACTGATAATGGCTCTGGGGGTGCCAAATCTGGAGAAGATATTCTGCTTTATGAACTTGAGGACAACCTGATTATCATTGGTTCTAGTGGCAATGGCTTCTACCCATTTGGAAACATAGTCCACTCCCACTAAGATGAAATGAAAACCATTTGAAGGAGGAAAGGGGGCCCATAAAATCAATACCCCACACATCAAACAATTCAACTATAAGGATGGGTTGTAGAGGCATTGAATTTCGTTTGGACAGCCCTCCTAATTTCTAACATCTTTCACATGCCTTGCAGTGTGTATGGGCATCTCTGAAAAGAGAAGGCCAATAGAAACCACACTGCAACACTTTATCAGCTATTTTTCGCCCACTAAAGTAACCCCCACAGGCATTTTCATGGCACATGGCCAGAATACTAGGGATATCACTTTCGAGAATACATTTCCGAATAATTTGATCTACACAATACTTGTACAAGCAAGGTTCCTCCCAGAAAAAGAATTTGACCTGTGAGAAAAACAGGTCTTTATCCATTTTTGTCCAATGGGAAGGGATCTTGCCTATAACTAGATAATTGACAATATGTGTATATCAAGGAACTAAAGATTGGATGACAAATAATTGCTCATCCGGGAATACATCATTTGTAGCAAGGTCATCAACACCTTTCTCCAACATAATTCTAGACAAGTGGTCAGCCACCACATTTTCTACACCTTTTTGGTCTTTGATTTCGATGTCAAACTCCTGCAACAGGAGTATCCATCTAATCAATCTTGGCTTTGCATCCTTCTTGGACAGTAGGTACTTTAATGCTGAGTGGTCAGTGAAGATGACAGTTTTGGACCCAAGTAGGTAAGGTTTAAACTTGTCCACAGCAAAAACCAGTGCCAGAAGCTCTTTCTCTGTGGTTGTATAGTTCAGTTGAGCTTTAGCAAGTGATTTGCTGAGATATGCAATGACCACAGGCAACTTATCCTTTCTCTGGCCTAAGATAGCACCTATTGCCAAGTCAGATGCATCACACACAACTCAAAGGGCAGGGTATAGTCAGGTGTCTCGAGTATAGGGGCAGAGGTGAGGCAGATTTTTAGAGTTTCAAAAGCCTTCAGACATTCAGCAGAGAAGTCAAAGGGCACATCTTGGCAGAGCAGGTGGCACAATGGCTTGGCAATTTTGCTGAAGTCTTTGATAAACCTCCTGTAGAATCCAACATGCCCAAGGAAGGATCTGATTTGCTTGACTGTTCTCAGAGGGGGCAAATTTTTAATGAGGTCAACTTTTGCCTTGTCTACGTCAATTCCATCTTTAGAGACTAAATGGCCCAATACAATTCGCTGTGTTACCATGAAGTGGCTCTTCTCCCAACTTAAGACCAAATTGGTCTCTTCACATCTTTGTAAGACCTAATGGAGGTGCTGTAGATATTGGTCAAAGCTATCCCCATAAACCGAAAAATCATCCATGAAAATTTCCAAGAATTTATCAATCATATCAGAAAAAATGGCATACATACACCTCTGAAAGGTGGCTGGCGCATTACACAGTCTAAAAGGCATCATTTTGTAAGCAAAGGTGCCAAAAGGACAAGTAAAAGTAGTTTTCTCTTGATCCAAAGGGTGCACAGGGATCTGGTTGTACCCTGAGTACCCATCAAGAAAACAATAAAAAGCTTCCCCAGCCAACTTATCTAAAATTTGATCAATAAAGGGGAGAGGGAAGTGGTCTTTTCTGGTCTTGGAGTTGAGTTTTCGATAATCGACGCAAACTCTCCAGCCAGTGGTCTCCCTGGCTGGTCTCAACTCTCCAGACTCGATTGTGATCACTGTTATGCCAGATTTCTTGGGTACCACCTGGATTAGTGCCACCCATTCAGAATCAGAGATGGGGTAAATTACCCCAGCATCCAGTAATTTAATAATTTCTTTTAGAACCACATCTTGCATGTGAGGATTAAGTTTCCTCTGCATTTCCCTGGAAGGTGTTGAGCCCTCCTCTAGATGAATCCTATGCATACAGATTGATGCATCAATTCCTCCCAGATCAGCAATGGTCCAGCCAATTGCTTTCTTGTGCTTCCTCAGAACTGTTAGCAATTTCTCCTCTTGCTCACTGGTAAGAGAAGAGGAGATAATCACAGGAAGTTTCTCTTCTTTCTCAAGGAAAGCATATTTTAATGTCTCTGGCAGCTTCTTGAGCTCCAAATCAGGGGCGTGTTGTATGGATGGCAGGATTGGTGTATTGTTGGTTGGAGGGAGGGGCAGCAATGTAGGTTTCTAGTTGGAATGTTGCACTAAGCCCACAGAAGACTTCACTAGGGGTGTGTCTTCTGGCATTAAAGCTAGGCTTCCTTCCTCCATGTTCCAAACTTCAGTTAAATCAGTGGCAATGTTGCCCCACTCCAGCAGAGAGGGTAGTTCTTCTTCAATAATTTCTTCTAGTACATCCACTGCAAAGCATTCCTCATTGTCCAGCTGAGGGTACTTTGCATTGTTGTACACATTAAGTTTAACTTTCATATGTTCGAAAGTGACCTCCATGATTCCAGAAAAGTAAGCTCCCCCAATCCTAACTGCTGATATACACTGCATGGCAGCAGGTTAACACTGGCTCTAAGGTCTAAAAGGGCCCTTCCAATCGTGTGGTTTCCAGTAATACAGGGAATAGTAGGTATCCCTGGGTCTTGCAACTTCTCAGGCATTGTCATGGTTAATACAGAATTCACTGTATCAGTTGCAAAGACCTTCTTGGACACATGGCCTCTGGCCTTCCTTTTCTGAGTACAAAGGTCTTTCAGAAACTTTGTATAGGGTGAGACCTGTCGGATTGCATCAAGCAGGGGTAAATTTATCTTGACCTGCTTAAAGGTCTCCATCATTTCCTCGATCTGTGCCTAACCCTTATCAAAAGGGGCAGGGCCACTCAAAGCTTGAGGAAATGGCAGCTGAAGTACTGCTGGTTCCTCAGCTGCAAGCCCATGGCTGAACTTTTGTTTTTTTCTTTTTTCTATTTTTATCTCCTGCTGAGGTTCAACTACAACCTCTTTATTTTTCCCTTGGTGAAGGGCAGCAGGCAGTTCGTGTCTCTGTGCTCCAACAAAATCCTTATCATTTTCACTTGACATTTCCTTGGGAATGACCTCTCCTTGTTCTTTTCCCACCTAGTTGTCTACCAGCTTTCCAGACCTTAAGGCTGTAATGGCATTGGCCCCATCAAAATTTGAGGAGCCTTTTCTGATGGAATACTGGCCCTTTGGGTTGGCTACTGGCTGGCTTGGCAACCTGCCCTCTTCTCTCTTAGCCAGAGCATTGGCTATTTGGCCAAGCTGCTCTTCTATTTTCTTAATGCTTTGACTGTGAGAAGTCACAGTCTGATTCAAGGGTCCAAGGCTTTGCAACTGGGCTAAAACTTGGTCCTCAAAAGAAGCACTTTGGGGCTCTTGTTGTGGAACTACCAATTGATTTTGTTGATGGGGCTGCTGTTGTTGGAAATTCGACCTTTGGGAATAACCCTGGTTAAACTGCTACTGTGGCCTTTGAGGTAGGGCCAACATCTGCCGTGGCTACATATAATTATCTTGCCTCCACCTCAAATTTCGGTGGTCTCTCCATTGGTAACCAGTAATTTGGTGCTGATATCCATAAGGTTGTTTATTGTAGCCACCAGATTGTTGATGTCCAAAAGATTGGGCAGTAGCAGCCTGTTCCATTACAAACTCAGGGTATTACCCTATAGATGGACACTCTTCTACTGTGTGTTGTGGGCATTGGCATATCAGACATACCTCCATCACTTGTGCAACCATTCTGGGCTGCACCACAGTCAACAGTTTATCAAATCTTTCAGTAAGATTGGCCATCTGCATTTTTAGATCATCATTTCCCCTAACTTCATACATTTTTCCTTTAGAAGTCTCAGCAAGTCCCAGCTTAGGAGATGGTTCTTGAACAGTTCTAGAAGAGGACATCTTCTGGAAAGCATTTTCACTTATGACCTCGAACAAGTCCCATGCCTCATCAGCTATTTTATGCATGTATGTTCCACCACATGAGGCATCTACCATGTCTCTACTCTTCTCATCAATCCCATTGTAGAAGCTCTGGACAAGCTGTCAGTCAGGGATCTTGTGGTGGGGACATTGTTTGAGTATCTCCTTAAATCTATCCCAGCATTGGTTAAAATCTTCAGTTGGAGACTGGGCAAAAGAAAGTATGCCCTTCCTCAATTGGCTGGTTTTGGTCTCTGGGAAAAATTTTGACAGAAATCTTGTCTGGAGGTCTTTCCAAGAAGTGATGCTGTTGTTTGGGAGAGTAGATAACCAAGTCATGGCTCTGTCCTTTAGGGAGAAAGGAAAGAGCCTTAACCTAGTGGCTTCTGGTCCCAAACCAACAATGGAGAATGTCATACACGGGGCTAAGAACTGGTCAATGTGCTTGTAAGAGTCTTCCTTGCTAAGCCCATGGAAAGAGGGTAGCATTTGGATGATGGAAGTTTTGATCTCATAATTACCCTGAACATCTGGGAATTGAATGCTAAATGGAGAATTGTAATCATTCGGAGCATTCAATTCCTTCAATGTTCTAGGTTGCTCTTCACCCATAACTGTTATCTCTATTTCAATTAGGGGCTCAACTATGGTGTGTCTGTGCCTTCTCGGTCTTCTACCCCCTTTCAATCTCAAGGTTAGCAAGCTCTAATGTAGGACTGAGAGATCTCCTTCCTAACATGCACACACCAACGACAGGGAAGACTATTCGCAGGCACATTACACTTAATAAAAATTGCAACTATCCTAATCAACTGCTATGGAATCTTCAAATGAGAAATAGACTGAGTGTTTTGAGGGTTAGAGAAGTGCAAATAGAGGTAGCTAGGCTCTCAATGCAATTCTAGTCTCCTTCTCTGCTACGGTTCAGATCTGCAAGAAGAATTCCAAATGTAAATCAGCAGTATCAATTATTCACAAATACATCTACCAAAGAATAAAGAATCAAAAATCTATAGTTTACAAAAAGATCAATATCCCCAGCAGCGGCGTCAAAAACTTGTTGAGTTATTTTTAAAGTGCTTGCTATTGACTTTATTGCATACAGTGATAAGAATGGGGTGAATGAAAATGAATGAAAGGTGGATTGAAGATGGCAGAGCAGCAAGCCTAAAATATATACAGTCCTGCAAGATACAGGGCCTGTTGTAGCAAGTTTTGATAAGTAAGAGTTTGTCCCATAGGGAAGTTGATCTTAGGTTCCAAGGGAGCCATCTTTAGTAGGCTCTCCAGATCTGTCTACAGATCTGGAAATCCTAAAATGGAAGGGGATTTAGGGTCACTAAAATCTAAATTCTAAGGTATCCTAATGTCTAAACTATAGAAAGGGTTAGGAAAGGGGATGGAGTGAGAAAATAAATATAAAAGGGTGAGAAGTATGCTATTAGGTTCAGATATGAGGAGTTTCATAACTCAGATTCAGATCTGCTGCTATAGAAATCCTGTCCAATGGTTACATTATCACCACTGAGGAGAAAGAATCTCACTCATCTCTGTGCCATGATCCAATCCCTTTATTGCTATATCCTGTCCACTCAAATGGTCACAGACTATCTAATTGGGGAACCACAGTCCAGAGATGGGTCGGAACAAGTTTATCATTGTAGGCACTATGTCATCTAGGCTATAAGCACAAGAATCCATAGGGAACCTCAACCTCTAAAGTGCTATGTGTGGGGCTAGGCCTGTATGGGAGCATGTTAGCCCAGACACATAGAACCAGCAAGAGTTTGAATACAAGCATTAGGTCTAGCTGTCCACTGCTTTTAGAGAGACTGCAGTGATCCAGTCACAAGCCTACAATTTCTATAACCAAACCAGATCTACCATCTGATGGCGGGTCTATACACATACAGGGGAGTTTGTCTCTGCACAATCTCTCACAAGGCTACAAGCACAAGTGCAGAGAAGAGCAATCAGTCTTGAGTATGTGGATTGGCTTCACCCTAAGGCTATAACCTGTCCACTTGAATGGTCACAGACTATCCTTGAGCCTATCCTCCTCAAAAAACTCAAGATAGAACAAGAAACAATGTTGCCACCACCATGTTCACAAGGCTACAAAAGCTCATTGCTCCTATGGGGATTTCAGATCTAGTGGGTCATGTGGTGGGGCTAGGCCTGTATAGGAGCATGTTAGCCCAAAAACACAGGTCACTTGGATCTAAGTGAACCATAAAATCAGTCCTCCATTACTTGTAATACATTCTAGCAGTGGAGGATCTCAAGATCGCAATCTTGTACAGAACAACTCTCAAACAGAAAACCCATAAATGTAAAACATCCTATTATAAAACTCTATTAATCTATTCAAAATAACCATACAAAGGCATAGCCAGCAAATGCTGGACTATGGAGAGAAAAAAAATAAAAAGAGACTACCTAAACCTAAACTTACTGGAGATCTACAGCTGATTCCAAAAGAAGAAAAACTAAGTTCTATTCTAAAAAGAGAAAAAGCTCCCCAAGCCTAAACCAGGCTTAGGTTTATATAGCAGTCAGCTTGGCGGTGCATTAGGGTTAGGAAACCCTAATCTTAAAGATGCCACGTATCCTGATACTGTTCCTTGGATGCCTCGAGGCATGTGCATAGAAATTGGAGCGTTGTAATGTGTGCCCTAATTGCTGGAAGTTCTCAGAAAGTCCTCTGCAGAAGTGATGGGGAGTTAGAGTTCAGAGTCTCGCCAGGTAGCATTGGTTTCCAAGACTGTCGCGTGGCAGCACGGTCTTCGCGAGATTGGATTTTTAGCCGTCGTGGGATTGTCTTAGTTGCCTAAAGCAGTCGCACGCTAGAGCGTTGAATCCTCGCTGGGTTGCTCTGGACTTCGCGGGGTTGTACTTTCCTTTTGAATGGCGCGGGAATCGCGCGAGCAGTTTGTTTCTCAATGGATCTTCGCAAGGATCCTCGCGAGGATGTGATGTGTATTGGTCTCTGAGCTGCGCAAGAGATTTTTCTGATGTTTTGCATCTCGGGCCACTGTGCGACAACTACGCGCTGAAATACCTGGAGCTCTCTCTCTTCAGTTGATCTAAGTGAACTGCGCGAGGCTTTATATTTGAGCTTCGCGAGAGCTGCACGAGGTATAGTTTTGAAGCTCTTCTGTTACTGAGCTGCGCGAGAACAGCGCGGACAATTGGAAATGAAGTCTTGGGAAACTCACGAGGACTGCGCGAGGCTTAATTTCCGAATCCTTTGAAGCTTGTGAAAGTTGTGTGAGGTTCAATTCTTGTCTGGATTCAGCTTTCATCCTTCTGAGGGAATCTGGGGCAAAAGTGGGCTCCTTAACAGGGTTCAGGCCTTATTGTAGCTGCTGTTTATTACCTACAGAAATGACTTAACTCACCTTTATTAGATGGCTAAGGGTCTAACAGAGGCTAAGTTAAGGGGTAAAAAGTGGTACTCTTCATGTCTTAACAGTTTCCGCCATGGATGGATATTAAGGGGTAACTGGGTATTCCACTGGGGCATAGGTTGGTTGGTAAATTGGCCAAGCTGAATTGTCATGGCCTTTCATGATTATAATATATATATATATGTTTATTTATTTATTTATTTATTTATTTATTTATTTTTATTTTTATTTTTATTTTTTTAGAAGGCAGGGAGAGAAACAAATCTGAGCCTCTAGTCTCTGTGGCCAGCAGAAGTGTTGAAGTTCTTAATTTGTTACTCCGAATAAACCTACAAAAGCTTAAGAAGTGATCAAAGAAAGTTAAAAATATAAAGAAATATAAAAAGAGAAAGATAAATATTTATTTTTAAAATGAAAATATAAATAAAAATGATAAATCACTTCCTCGACAGCAGCGTCAAAAACTTGATGGCCACTTATGTGTGTATCTAATTAAGTCTTAACCTATTACAAGCGCCCAATGCAAATTATAGAGCTAGTATAGGATCGTTCCCACGAAGAAATGTTTATCTTATCTATATTTCTATTTCAAAGTTTATATTTATCTTTTAAGATTCTAAACTACTAGAGAAATGTGACTAAAGAATAGGTTCTTAACGTAAAGTGCATTAAAATAAATCCTAATCCTCCTTCAGATTGAGGTCGTCAATCCCAATATTCAGACATTGAATATTTAAAAAAATAAATAGTATCGTTATACCGTATTGCAGTCTTCTAGAATTTGGGCGTCAATCAAAAACTAAAATTCCTCAACACTGATTTAATCTAATCAACAATCTCCAAAAATCTGGGCGTCAATCAAATTCGAGAAAGTTGAAGATGGGAAAATAAAAACCGTTATACTAATATGCAAATTCTAACCTGAGTTGCCAATTCAAATTAAAACTTGAAGATGTTTACAAAGCAGTAAATAAGAGAAAATAAAATCTAATCTAGAAATCAAAGTAAATATATCATTCACCCCTTAGCCGCAGTCGTCAATTGCTTCTGAGAAACTAGGATATCTACACTAATCTTCAGCACCCAATAGCAGTCGTTAATTGCTCTTGAGAAGCCTCTGATATCTAATCTACAAAGCAATAAAAATCTACTCTAATTTTGATCAAAAGAAAACTCAAACTCAGTCGTCAATTGATGTTGAGAACTTCTTTGATGCTTATTCCTATACCGGGCCCTCTTATTTATAGATCATAAGGAGTCGGTTTACAAAGACTTCTAGTTCTAATAAAAGAAACAACTAAAGATAAGCGTATCCTAATATAACTCTAATTCCTAATTTTATTCTTCCTTGCTTTCAATCTATGGATGTGCTTCGGCTTTATTTCCTTGCTTCAGCTTCTAGAGAATCGTAAATTAAGATTTCTCATTCTTTTCTTCATTAACGCTCAATTGTCTTTTACAATTTTCTCGCCTTCAGTATTCAGCGAATCATCTTTTACGCTTAATCGTCTTCTTACTGCTTTTTGAGTTTATTTTAATGAATATTAATACTTTGGCTCTCTTTTACTATTTTTCCTTAATATCTGCACATCGTTAGCTTGTTAATAACAAACTAAGTCCTAGCATCACTAAGTTAAGGGTGATAAAATGGTAATTTGTGTGATTGATCATTAGCTCATCAGCAGGAGATGTTTGCCATGTAAGAAGACTTGACATTGCTGTAGCTGTCTATAAATTATATGAACAGCATGCCAACTAATATACAAAGCTGGTTGAATTATTATCAGCCACTCTCATGTCTCTAGGTGTTCAAGATGTGGAGCCTCAACTAGGAGCTAAAGACATTAAACTTCAGGAGCCTCAACAACAAAAAGGTAGCACCAAATAAAAGAAATCAACTGCTTCAAGGACTTAAGCTGTAACATCCCTGAATTTTAGGATGTTAATACGCCGATTTAGTGTTTGTGTCTCACATGGTACACATGGTATGCCGTGAGAATTTTAGGAGTATTTTATTTTGTTAGGAGGTCCGATTTAGTGTAGAGAGGGACTATCCATGTGGACGTGTAAGTGAGCACACGAGCCACATGATGGCACAACTATTGGATGGACTTTAAGTTCCATTTTTAGCTTTAAATACAAACTGATACATTGGTTTTAGTGTACGCGCTTAACAAGAAATAAACCCCCAAAAGTATAAAAACCAACAAGCTTTAGGAATGGATTCCTAAAATCCGTGTTGTAAATCTGTGTCATTGTACATAGGCCAAGTGCGCATGTCTGGTATGATGCACTGTGCACATGTGCAACCTACAGACAATTTTCTGTTAAGACAAGATATTAATAAGGTATTATGATAATTAAAACTATTTGGGCTGACTATTTGAGCCAACAAGTTGGTCCAACTATTTGGGCCGACCATTTGGGTCGACTGATTGAGCCGACTGATTGGACCGACCAATTGGGCCGACTGATAGGGCCAACCAGTTGGGTAGACTAATTAGGCCAACTATTTGGGCCAACTTTGGGCCTCCACTAGAACCTTTGAAGAAGTGACGAATACCCAAATTTTCAGACCCATAGGTCTTGATCAGGTGCGTGTCCGTTAAGAAACATGTCACCATTTCAGATTTTTCAAATGAGATCGTTTCGGGTCCGTTTGAGCCTCGTGTAAGATTTTTGGACCAAAGCTTATACACAGTGGTGGTGTATTGGCTTAACACCGAATCAGTAGATAAGTGGTTTGGGTGTGCACCGAACCAAAAGTTTAGTTTGCATTATAGTTAACAACTTGTTTAGGTGTATGTGCTTAATACCGAACCAAACTAATATGCTACTTTGGGTGTGCAAGCTTCACACCAAGCCTAAACCCTTGGATAAGAACTAGAACACCCAAGTGGTTTGTGTGTGCTTGACAAGGAAGCATGCCTTAGTTACTTGGGGAGGCTTATCACGCACACCTCTTCCATTTCATGGGCTTTGAGAAAGAAAGGAGAGAGTGAGTTAGAGAGAGGATTTTGAGAGGAAAAAACTCCTCCCAAATCGTGCATTCCGCAGCTCTGAGTCAACGTGTAACTCCTCCACTCTTATTTGATTTACTTTGTTATCATCGAGCTTCGGCGTAGAGAGAAATCCGACCCTACAAACCCTCTTTTGGATTTTCGTAAAACCCTCTCCTCCGACATCTTGTGAGATCCGATCCTCGTGCCAATGGAAACTTGTTGAGCACATCGTGAGTGGATGAAGATTGACCATGGGTTTCATTCTGTAGCGATTGCGAGAAGATTTGGGCTTCGAAAGCAACGGATGTGAGAGAAGCATGGATTTTTCCATTTTTGGTGCCATATATCGTGCGCTCCGATCTCATGAATTTTAAAGGGTAAGATTTGTGTTTAATAGTGTGAATTTTGTTTAGAGTTGATGTGTGGATGGATGAGAATTTGTGAAATGAATTTTGAATGATTCGGATGGAGGAAGAAGAAACCTGATGGGTTTCTGAAACTGTCCAAACCAATCAATCGATCACATTTTGAAGAATAGAAAAGTAAAAATTTGTAGGAAAAAGCGATTGATCGATTTTGGAAACCGATTGATCGGATTTGGAAATTTCCAAAATCGATCGATCGATTTTGACTGAGCTTGCCGACACTACTTTGGTATTTTGGCCGTAACTTTTAGTCATGAACTCTTATTGATGCGATTCTTGAGGTGTTGGAAAGAGGAAAACAAGGTCTACAACTTTTGTGATTTAAAATGTCAAAAATGGGTAGAAAGTTTGGTCAAGTTCGAAGTGTTTGATTTTGAATGAGCTTGCCGATACTGCCTCGAAATTTTAGCTATAACTTTCTATTTTGAACTCCGATTGACACAAGTCTTGAGGCATTGGAAGGAAGACAATGAGACCTATAACTTTCATGAATTAGAAAATATATGAATAAAAAAATTTAAAGGTTAAACTTGAGCTGGAAGTTGGATCAAATTTTGAGTTAGCATGAACTTGCCGATTTCTGCCTCGATTTTGAGAAAGCACTTAAATATGTCTAAGTTATTAGTAATTAAGGTTAATCCTTAATACATCGTATATTTGTGATGTAGATTGAGGGTGAGAAGCCATCGATAGGACTTTACTTGGCTTCACATAACTTCGAGGTTAAGGTAGGGGAAATTTACCATCTAATTGCATTTTTGATTCTATTCATAGATAATATGTTATAAATGAATGATTTGTATCTATTTTTAAAAATATGAATGCTTTGAAGTATGAAATCATAATTGAACACATATGTGTGTCCATTCCGTTATGTGTGTGTCCATTCCATTAATGTATCGGATTTTGTTCTGAATTCGTTTGTGTTCCATTCCGTTTTCGAATCCATTTATGTCTTCCTCTAAGGAAGTTGAATTGAGAACTGTTTGAATCTGAAAATTGAGTGGCAGAGAGGAGTTGAGTCTCCGAAGAGGGGTTGAGTCCCTAGGGTTTTTACTCTGTTCCCGCTTATGGGATGCTTCGGGCCCTCGTTGATTGTGTGACCCGACATATTTTGTTCCCCGCATACGGGATGCTTACGTGATTGTGCCTTGATTATACCTTCTGTGCAAAGAGGGGGTTGAGTCCTCGAGTTACGACCTTGTTCCTGCTATGAGATGCTTTGGCCTTCTGATATATATATGTGCTTCTGTTTCTCACATACAGGATGATTTTGGTTATACTTTGTGTGCAAAGAGGCGTTGAGTCCCCAAGGTTTCTACCTTGTTCCCGCTATGGGATGCTTTGGCTTTCGAATAAGTATGTTTTGTTCCTTGAGACATTTTGTTCCTTATATGCTTCGATTTGATGATATGTTTGCTCCGTTCTATTATGTTTTCATCAAGATACGTCTCCGTTTCTAACATGTTCCATTTTAATATATTCGGCTTCTATTTGCTTCTATTTTCAGCTATGTTTTGATAAGTATCTTTGTTTTTCAGATATATTTGTTCTCGATATATATTTGTTTTTCGACATGTGTTGTTTCTGATCTATGTTCCTCTCGGATATGTTCTGTTTCTACTTCGCTATGTTTTGAAAATGAAAACATAATATTTGCAACTCTGTTTGATACGAAATGGTTTTGAAATTTTATCACTGAACTATGCATTTCAATGATAAGATATGAATTGTGTTTGAATTTCTTCTACTGAGCTTAGTTGTTAGCTCACCCCGACTATACGTCACAGGTATAACACATATCAGGACATCGGACTTAAGGATTGAGGACTTGAGGATTTATAAGATTTTTGAGATCGTAAATTGGGTACATTATGGATTTTGGTAAGTTTGGGCTTGGTACACTGTGCTATTATATACCTACTGTACACCACTTTTTGGGGATGGTTGGGCATCACCGATGGGTTATTTTAGTTTATCATTCATGTTGGATATTAGAACTGGAGATTTAAATTATGTCATATGTATTATCTGCTTTGATTTCTGCATGTGTGTGCATGTACCAAGTAAATCCTGTGTTCAAATTGTGATCTACGATTTGGCAGTCCGGATTTTCCCAGTTGGTTTAAAGTAAAAAATTAAAAATAAAAAAAAAATAAAAAAAATTATCTCAAGAAATTTAGGTTGGGAAAATCTGGGCTGTCACAGTTGGTATCAAAGCTTAGGCATTAGGTCTTATTGGGACTCAAACGCAATGGCATGAAATTCTGTCAGAACTTAGGAGGGATTCACAATCCCTATTCTAAAATCTTCTGGAGATTCAGAGTCATTTCTCTGAATGACTTTGGATTTTGTCGGAGCCTTGGCTTTAGGTCTTATGGGAGACTAAGAGCCCTAGCTGTAGGTGCAGGAATGCAGTCGTAGGTCCAGAGATGTGACATTAGAATCTGTTAGAGGATAAGTTGTGAAGTTTTAAAAGTTCTGTTCGAATATAGTAATTGACTATTAATTGAAACATTTGTTTCCTTGTAACATATCATTATGTCTGGTAGAGGACGGCCGAGAGGCCAAGAAAGGGTGAAAGACAAAGGATGGCGCAAGCCATGGAAGCTATGGCCAATGCTATGGCCCAACAGACAACATTGTTGGCTGCTAACAATGCCAGCAATCATCAGCAGTCACCTCCACCTATGCCTCCACCACAGACATCGGGATTTGTCGAGTTTAAGAGATTGAGACCTAGTTTCTACGGCCAGACGGATCCGTTGGAAGCAGAGAAATGGCTGAACCAAATCGAGAAGCTTCTCCATAGGCTACCATGTACTGAAGCGGAGAAAGTAAGTTGGGCTTCCTTTTAGTTAGAAGGAGAAGTCCACCCTTGGTAGAAATTGGTATTGCGAATGAGAGAACAGGAAAATCCAGATGGATTATGGACTTGGGAGGAGTTTGTTGAAGTATTCAACAAAGAATACTTCCCTAAACAAGTGAGAAATCCGATGGCCGCGATATTTTTAAAATTGGAGCAAGAGGGGATGACCGTCGAGAATATGGTACGGAGTTCACGAGATTGTCAAGATTTGCACCACAATATGTGGCCACAAAATAGATGAAGGCCAGTAAGTTTGAAGAGGGCTTAAGGTCGAATATACATGATAGGGTCTTCGTGTTCGAATTGGAGACCTATGTGGCAGTGATGGGTAAGGAAGGCATTGGTTGCCGAGGAAGCTATAGAAGACATGTACAGGAGACGAGAGTGGCAAAGTAAAAATATAACATGTTAAGGGAGGTCGAGCAATTATGAGCCGACATACGAGAGGCAGAGATTCTTGATGTCAGTGCCCTCTCACCTATGAGACCCTTCCACCTTTCGAATCCTCCTACAGCCGGAGCATCAAGGGTTCAACAAACTATATGCACCCCCTTCATCTACTCCAATTGAAGATTGCTCAAAATGCGAAAAGCAACATAAGATGGAGGAGTGTAGACTGATCACGGGTGCATGCTTCAGGTGTGGCTAGAAAGGACATCGTCTAAAGGATTATCACTAGGCTAAGAAAGGATAGATGATGTTGGTATCTTCTCAGAGGCCTTAGGTTAACCTTGGTAGTTAATGGTTTCAAATTCATTTGGTGGTATTTGCATTTTGGATTAATGGCTAGGATATGTACTTCATTGTTACAATTTTAAGGTTTTGGATGGTTAGAATAGCTATTGGTATGGATGTTGTAAAACTGCTGAATCCTAGTGGATTCACTATGATCTTGGACTCTAGTTGGATGGTTGTTTTTATCGTTTGAGTATGATTATTGTAAATTTACATGGTTTATTTTGTGGATGGTTGGATATATATTATTAATGGTTGTTGGTATTGGAGATTAGATGATTGATTGTTGTATAATGATGCAAATGGCAAGTGAGAAATAATTACAGGATCATGGTTGTAACTTAAATTGTAGTGAGCTTTTTGCAGGGTAATGCTTTACATAGCCTCCATGTTTATGGGAAGGTTATTTTATGGAATAGTTTAATTCCCTATATGGATAATTGTGGTTATGGTTAGTATCTAAAATTGTTATAGGTTATGAATGAATGTTTTAATTATTATTTTTGATAATCCTGATTATCTTACATGCATTAATAGCCTGCAAAGCTTATCAAATAAATGGATAACTTAGTTATGAATAAATGTTCAATTTAGTTGTGGATATCTCATGTCGAACCTATAATTTTGGATGATTTGGTAGATCGTTATCAAAATGTCACACTTAGTTGTGGATATCTTGTTAGGAGTTCGTGAAATTACATGAATTAATGTGACAGATTTAGTATGATCATTTTGGTGTACCCTCAGTATTAATACCACTAACAGTAGCCATATTCTTTAGGTTGGTACTGTGTATTTGCAGCCAAATGCATCATATGAATTTTCGAGGACGAAAATTCCTTTAAGAAGGGGAGAATGAAATGACCCCGAATTCTGTTGATGTTGGGTCATTGACTCTTGAGGAGAATATAACTGTCTATTCGGACCTATGAGATATCCATACCATTTCGAAGTACGCACGCAAATTTTCAAGGACGAAAATTCTTTAAGGTGGGAAGAATGTAACATCCCTGATTTTTAAGACGTTAATACGCCGATATAGTATTTGTGTCTAGCATGGTACACATGGCATGCCGCGAGAATTTTAGGAGTATTTTATTTTGTTAGGAGGCCTGATTTAGTGTAGAGAGAGGCTATCCATGTGGACGTGTAAGTGAGCACGCGAGCCGCGTGTTGGCACGACTATTGGATGGACTTAAAGTTCCACTTTTAGCTTTAGATACAAACTGATAAACTGCCTTTAGTGTATGCGCTTAACACTAAATAAACCCCCAAAAGTATAAAAACTAAGAAGCTTTAGGAATGGATTCCTAAAATCCGTGTTGTAAATTTGTGTCATTGTACACAGGCCAAGTGCGCATGTCTGGTATGATGCACTGTGCACGTGTGCAACCTAGAGACAATTTTCTGTTAAGATAAGATATTAATAAGGTATTATGATAATTAAAACTATTTGGGTTGCCTATTTGATCCAACAAGTTGGGCCAGCTATTTGGGCCGACTAATAGGGCCAACAAGTTGGGTCAACTAATTAGGCCAACTATTTGGGCCGACTTTGGGCCTCCACTAGAACCTTTGAAGAAGTGGCGAATACCCAAATTTTTGAACCTATAGGTCCTGATCAGGTGCTTGTCTGTTAAGAAACGCATCACCGTTTCGAATTTTTCAAATGAGATCGTTTTGGGTCCGTTTGAGCCTTGTGTAAGACTTTTGGACCAAAGCTTATACACAGTGGTGGAGTATTGGCTTAACACCAAATTCAGTAGATAAGTGGTTTGGGTGTGTAGGCCCCACACCGAACCAAAAGTTTAGTTTGCATAATAGTTAACACCCTGTTTAGGTGTATGTGCTTAATATCGAACCAAACTAATATGTCACTTTGGGTGTGCAAGCTTCACACCAAACCTAAGCCCTTGGATAAGAACTAGAACACCCAAGTGGTATGTGTGTGCTTCACAAGGAAGCATGCCTTAGTTTAATGGGGAGGCTTATCACGCATGCCTCTTCCATTTTGTGGGCTTTGAGAAAGAAAGGAGAGAGTGAGCTAGAGAGGAGTTTCAGAGGAAGAGAGCTCCTCCCAAATCATGCAATCCGCAGCTCCGGGTCAACGTAAAACTCCTCCACTCTTATTCAATTTACTTTGTTATCATCGAGCTTTGGCGTAGAGAGAAATCCGACCCTACAAACCCTCTTTTGGATATTTTTAAAACCCTCTCCTCCGACGTCTCGTGAGATCCGATCCTCGTGCCAATGGAAAGTAGTTGAGCACATCGCGAGTGGATGAAGATTGACCGTGGGTTTCATTCCGTAGTGATTGCGAGAAGATTTAGGTTTCGAAAGCAACAGATTGGAGAGAAGCATGAATTTCATCATTTTTGGTTCCATCCATCGTGCGCTCTGATCTCACGAGTTTTAAAAGGTAAGATTTGTGTTTAATAGTGTGAATTTTATTTAGAGTTTATGTGTGGATGGAAGAGAATGTGCGGAATGAATTTTGAATGACTCAGATGGAGGAAGAAGAAAGCTGATGGGTTTCTAAAATAGTCAAAATTGATCGATCGATTTAGAAATCGATCGATCGGATTTTGAAGAACAGA
This sequence comes from Chloranthus sessilifolius, assembly GCA_021018995.1. Taxonomy (NCBI): domain Eukaryota; kingdom Viridiplantae; phylum Streptophyta; class Magnoliopsida; order Chloranthales; family Chloranthaceae; genus Chloranthus; species Chloranthus sessilifolius. The sequence goes on along the minus strand of CM037590.1, from coordinate 120,154,593 downwards.
AAAGTGAAAATTTTTTGGGAAAACTGATTGATCACTTTTAGAAACTGATCGAACGGATTTGGAAATCGATTGATTGATTTTGACTGAACTTACCAACACTACTTCAGTATTTTAGCCATAACTTTCAGTCCTGAACTCAGATTGATACGATTCTTGAGGCATTAGAAAGAGGACAATAAGGGATACAAATTATATGATTTAATCATTTCATGAATCCAAAGTTTTAAAGGTTAAAAATAGATAGGAAGTTGGGTCAAGTTCCAAGTGTTTGATTTTGACTGAGCTTGCCGATACTGCCTCGATATTTTAGCTATAAATTTTTGTAACAAACTCTGATTAACATGATTCTTGAGGCATTGGAAGGAGAACAATGAGACCTATAACTTTCATGAATTAATAAATGCATGAATCAAAATTTTTTAAGGTTAAAAATGAGTTGGAAGTTGGATCAAATTTTGATTTAGCATGAACTTGCCGATTTCCTCAATTTTGAGAAAGCACTTAAATATGTCTAAGTTATTAGTAATTAAGGTCTATCCTTAATACATCATATATTTGTGATGTAGATTGAGGGTGAGAAGCCATCGATAGGACTTTGTTTGGCTTTGCACAACTTTGAGGTTAAGGTAGGAGAAATTCACCATCTAATTGTATTTTTGATTTTATTTATAGATAAAGCGATATAAATGAATGATTTATAACTGCTTTTGAAAATATGAAAGCTTTGAAGTATGAAATCATAATTGAATGCATGTGTGTGTCTGTTCCGTTATGTGTGTGTCCGTTCCTTTTATGTATCAATTTTCGTTCTGAATTCATTTGTGTTCCATTCCATTTCCGAATCCGTTTATGTTTTCCGCTAAGGAAGTTGAATTGAGAATTGCTTGAATCTAAAAAATGAGTGGCGGAGAGTTGAGTTTCTGAAGAGGCGTTGAGTCCCCGGGGTTTTTACTTTATTCTCGCTTATGGGATGCTTTGGCCCCTTGTTGATTGTGTGACCCGATATGTTTTGTTCCCCGGATACGGGATGCCTACTTGATTGTGTCTTGATTATACCTTATGTGCAAAGAGGGGTTGAGTCCCCAAAGTTACGACCTTGTCTCCGCTATGGGATTCTTTGGCCTTCTGATATATATGTACTTCTGTTCGTCGCATATTGGATGATTTTGGTTATATTGTGTATGCAAAGAGGGGTTGAGTCCCCGAGGTTTCTCCCTTGTTCCTGTTATGGGATGCTTTGGCTTTTGGATAAGTATGTTTTATTCCTTGAGACATTTCGTTCTTTGTATGCTTCGATTTGATGATATGTTTGCTCCATTCTGTTATGTTCTCATCAGGATACGTCTCTGTTTCTAACATGTTCTATTTTAATATATTCTGCTTCTATTTGTTTCTATTTTTAGCTATGTTTTTATAAGTATCTTTGTTTTTCAGATATATTTGTTCTCGATATATATCTGTTTTTTGACATATGCTGTTTCTGATCTATGTTCCTCTCCGATATGCTCTATTTTTGCTTTGCCATATTTTGAAAATGAAAATGTAATATTTGCAACTTTGTTTGATACGAAATGATTTTGAAATTTTATCATCGAATCTATGCGTTTCAATGATAAGATGTGAATTGTGTTTGAATTTCTTCTACTGAGCTTAGTTGTTAGCTCACCCCGACTACACGTCACAGGTGTGACACCTATCAGGACACTGGACTAGAGGATTGAGAACTTGAGGATTTGTAAGATTTCCGGGATCGTAAATTAGGTATATTATGGATTTTGGTAAGTTTGGGCTTGGTACATTGTGCTATTATATGCCTATTGTACACCATTGTTTGGTGATGGTTGGCCATCACTGGTGGGTTATTTTAGTTTACTATTCATATTGGATATTAGAGCTGGAGATTTAAATTATGTCATATAAATTGTCTGCTTTGATTTTTGCATCTGTGTGAAATCACCAAGTAAATCCTGTGTTCAGATTGTAATCTACAATCTGGCGGTCCGAGTTTTCCCAATTGGTTTAAAGTAAAAAAAAAAATTATCTCAAGAAATTTAGGTTGGGAAAATCTGGGCTATCACAAAAGCTGGAGCTACCAAGGCTACAAATGTCAAGAAAGGGAAAGAAAGAGCAGAGGAGCGCATAGATCTTGACTCAGATTCAGACCATTTTTAGGAATTTTCTATTTTTAGGAATTTGCTGCTTTTAGGAGTTTTCTGTTTTGTTTTGGTTTTTTTTTTTTTTATCCAATTTGCATGTTGTAAAACATGTTCTCTTTTGTATACTATTTTGTTTTGAATTCTATTTTTTTGTGAATACAATTATCTTGTTAGTGTAATTTTCTCTTTCTTTTTTGCATTATTCTTCTTTCTTCCTTTCCTAACCCTGCTGCCCCTAAATACACTCTCTGTTGAAACATTGAGGACAATGTTTATATTAGGTTTGGGGGTATGACTGGATGGTTCAATAAAATAGTTAATTTTAGTGCAACATGATTACTAAAATTGAAAGAAATGAAGTAAATTCTCACCTAACTATTTTAGAAAGAGAAAATTAAAACTGTTTAGTAGACATTATAGAACTGAAATATTTTGAAGATCTAACACTTCCAAGAAGCAAACTTCGAGAAATCTTTTTCACAATTAGTGCTTAGTGAACCAGAAAGGAGAGAAAAATGTGAGGATATATCCCATGAGTTTACTTAAAGACCATACCCAGTGAGATTTGGGCCTATCAAACTTTCTTTTGAAGTGTGCTTTAGTAAATTTTCTGCTCTAAGGAATGATTGAATCAACATCTTTTCACCAAAAGTTATGCACCCCAAATTTAAATTGTTTGGCAGAACTCATGACACTAAAGATATGATTTAAGGCCTTCATTTGGACAATTTGAGCCGGAAAATACCTACCCATTGAACTGCCCTTTGTATATACTGTTTGAGCCTTAAAATCCATTTTTCTTTAACAAACATCAGAGTAATTGAACCTAAACCTCATTGACCTGATTCAACCTTGCCCTCACTTTGAAATTTCAGAAGGTAAAGGAGAAGATGTTGAAGAAAGTTGAGCTGGGTTCAACTTTTGGTGAAGGGAGAAAAGAAGAAATCTATTCAAAAAGCAGTGTGTCAGTTGTATATTTGTGGCATTCCACTGAAAAATAGAGGAGAGGGAGAAGTCAAAAGAAGTACTTTATCTGAAAAATTAAAAAGACGAGAAGAAGTTGGCCACTTCAGATCTGAAAAATATAAAAGAAGATGAAGCTATGATGTAATGAAGAAGGTAAAGTCATGAACCACCTCCTCCTCTTAGTTGATTTCTTAGTTTTGAATCTCTTTTACCCTTTTATTATTTTTAAACCTCAAACCTAAGCCACATTATAACCCAACAAAAAGATCTTATTTATCTAAATTTAATTGAGCTGCTATTTTGAGATAAGGGGACGTATAATCTATGGTGGAAAGAACAAGAAAATTTCAGGAGTTAGCAGCAATGCCTATGCTCATGCTTGCAGGACTATTTGAGGTCTATACTTGATCTTGAGCTGCAATAAAAGTGATACACCTTAGAATTTCATTTTTGAGTGATAGCCCTGGTGAGGATTGGGTCTGAAATGACATTCATTAGGGCAATGTTTAAACTTGATTCTTGAATTAATGGTGAGCTTAGTACTGATTCCCACACACTATACTCTTGATGTAAGTTGATTGGTTGTGATGGAAATTCATTATGATTTAACTGACTACATTACTGTTTTAATTTCTCTGAATTTGAAAGAATAGGGTGTGGAATGAACCTTTATTTGTTGAAATCTGATTTGACATATGTTGCACTAAGCTTAACTTTTCTATTATGAAGTTTGTGGGTATCTTCATTGAAAACCCTCAGGAGACGTCACTCCTCCACTAGGGATCACCTAGGAGTTTAAAAGGCTTGATGCATAGGCTAAATGCATCCGTGCTCCCTATGGAAGTGGCATTTAATTTTTAGAATAATTGTTTAATTCTCTCTTTGCTCGAGGACTAGAAAAGATTAGGTTTGGGGGTGTGTTAATCACTGAATTATGTCACTTTCCACCTCCTAACCTAGCCCTTACTAGTCCTTAGAGCTGTTTAATAATTAATTTTTGAGTATGGTTTTGTAGTTAGCAATAATATGTAGAATGGTGTAGCAATCCATGTAACAAGTGCCAAGAAGAGAAGAATTAGAGTCAAGCATTGGAGCTGATGGAAATACAGAGATTAAACCTTGGTGGTCCCCACCCAATGGGTTGTTCAGCATGCCTTTGACCCATAGAAGTTCTGCAATGAGATAAAAGTGGGACCCATACCTAAAGGAGAGCTGCAGTAGTTACTGAGAAGTAGAAATCTCATCTCGAGCTGTCTCGAGTAGAACAGACCTTTAGATCAATTCCCTCGAGCAGCTGTCGAGCAGTCTCGAGCATATCATGCCTGCAGCAACCACCCTCTCGAGCAGTTCATGCCTGCAGCAATTCATGTCCTCGAACATTAAGAAGATTGTTGCATTCTATCCTCTCGAACAGGCTCGAGTAAACAAAGTCCCACAGTAATTCATCCTCTCGGTGAGCCTTCAGAAAGCATTCCATCTGTTCGAGATGAACAATCAGAAGACTACAGAACTATCTTGTCGAGCAGTTTAAAGCTTGCAGAAGTTATCCCCTCGAGCAGTCAAGAGCCTTCAGAACTAACCTGTCGAGCAGTGTTGAGTAGATAGAGCCTGCAGCATCCCATCCTCTCGTGAACCTTCAAAAAGTAGTTTATCTGCTCGAGATATACACTGTGAAGCCTTCAGAAGACATCACCCTCTCGAGGCTCGGGACCCAATAGATATTTATGGACTTCAGGGGCATTTTCGAAACTTCTGCAGTACATGGGGCACCTCTCTAAGTGTGTTGTGCTTTTCCTAATTGAATGGGGCAATACTTGGCTGAAATTAAGCCATGTCAGCAAATCCTAATTGTTTTGATTCTCTTTCTCTCTGATTGGCCAGTGCATAAAGTGCTTTTTGGGTATGTATATAAAGAAAAGAAAGCATGTTGTAAGAAAAAACTACACTACACACAACACACGACAGTTGAGCTCATTTTTAGGGTTTAGATCATCTTCCTTTTTATTTTTCTTCTCTCCTTAGCTTAGCATGGCTGGCTAAACCTTAGTAGCAGTTAGGGCTAGTGTTTATTGTACTTTGCTTTGTAATAACACTGTGAAGAGCTTGGAGTCATGCAGAGACTGCAGACTTGAGAGCTGTATCATTGTAAGCTTATTTTTGGCAATGAATAGCTGGTTATAGTGTTTCATTGAATCTATAATCTCTTGTGATTTTCATAAGATTTTTATGAATTTTATGTACCTATAGATGCATGAGATTGTAGCCTTGTAAACATAGTGTCACAGTGGTTTTACTGTTTCAGCTTTAACCCCTATGACTGGAGTATATCCATGGGATATCTTGTGACCATTTGAGTGGACAGGATATAGCCCTAAGACTAGTCTATATCTCAGGGTTGAGTTGGATTCTTCTTCCTTGCATTTGTGCTTGTAGCCAAATGAAGGATTGCTGCATATCCAACTCTTGCTCTATTTTACAATGCCTTTTGTAGTGAAAATTAGCCCCTAACTATTTACTTCTCCATTTTTTGTTTATTTTTACCAAACCACTTCAATTCTTCTTTCAACCCCTTTCTTTTATTTCTGATTTTGTATTTATTTCTATTTTAGTTAGTGACAACCCCCAAAAATACCTTCTCTTTACCCTGTTTTATTAGTTTAAGATAGATTAGGTTTAGAGTTGCCAGATCTGTAGAAAATTTAGAGATTTACTATCTTTATATCCATAACTCTCTGTGGGACAACCCTTACTTCATCTAAAACTTGCTACAATAACCCTGCATCTTACAGTTGGTGTTTATGTTCTAATCCCATTTTTTTTCCTCGTTGTTTTGTTTCTACCCTTCTTTGTTTCTGTCACATTTTGATCACTTTTGTAATAAAGAACACAAGAAAAATGATCCAATACACTCCCATCATGAGAGTATGTGCTCGGAATCTGTGTCATCGTCAGGGTCAGGATCTTCGCCTCGGAGTTCATCCTTGTCTTCGAATAGCCTTCGGAGGTCCTCGCCTAGTTGTTCTTCCATCTCGAGAGTGGGGAGATCTAACCAGTAATCCTCATCATCACGTAGCGGTGGATACCATTCTTCCTCTAAGGATCTCCAGAATGTCTGAAGTTGGGGTGATTCCAGAGATTGAGGAGTGTCTAGTTCCAGTTCTTCTTCGACCTCTAGTGCGGCGATCTGGAAGTCGTCTTCATCGATTGACTCCCAATCTTCTATGAGTGGTTCGTGACCTGGGCAGCCTTGGTTTTCTTTGTGAGGAGTTTCCTCAGCTTTAAATAGTGGTCCGACTCCTTTAAGCATCCAGTCGGATTCCTCATTTCTATACAAGTTCATGAGGTCTGTGAAGGCTTCAGCCATTTGCTCAATCTCCCTGACTCATGGTGAGGGGTTCCTCTCTCTTTGGCACATCGGCCTTCTCAGTAGTTCCGTACAAAAAATGGTCGTATAGCAACCACTTGGACGAGGTTGGTAAGATGTCAGCCTGCTTGCTGTCTATCTGGGAGCCTAATCCGGTGAGCTTACGAACCTTCTTGGGGACCACAGGGCCTATTCTCCCTTGGCTATGTTTGCCAAGCCTCGTGTGCGGGGAGTATCCTAGTTGGTACATGAGATCCCACCCATTCATTGCGGTTAGCTTTATATCATATAGTCACGTGAGGTCAGGTCTCGTCGCTCTCGTCGTCAGTCTTTGTTGACATGTTGGGGGAGACTCCGTGTGTCTGACTTCTGCTATCGATGTGTCAACAAGAGCTTTTACTTTCTTGATGTGTCCGGTGGATAGTACTGAGTCATGAGCCATTGGAATGCTAGCCGCTTAATTAGTATCCATTTCCTCGTAGGGTGCATCAGCATATATTCTGACGATAGAGTCCTCGTGGTAGAACTTGACGCATTAGTGATACGTGGATGCCACGGCCTTCTTGGATTCTAACCATTTTCTCCCTCATATCAAACTGTAAGTACTAGAGTTATCAGAGACATGGAATGTGGCATTCTTGGTCACTAGCCTGAGGCAGACTTGAAGCTTGATGGTTCCCTTGACGAAGCATTGCGATCCATCATATGCGATGAGGGACAGTGATGATGGACGCACGTCCTATTCTGTGTATTCAAGGGTCTTGATTGTCATCATTAAGCAGATGTTCAGTCCCGCTCCTGTGTTGACTAAAGCGTGAGGTACTGAGAATCCTCTGACTATCACGTCAAATATATAGGGGTTGAACTCCCTGTAATGATTCCTTAGGCATATCGACATCCGTGAAGGTGAGTGTTGGGGGTCGTGCGATGACCGAAGTGATCTCGTGTAGTTGGTCCAAAGTAGTGTCCTCGTCTACTCGGGTTTCCGCTAATGCCTTCATTAATAGTCGGTGGTGTTCCGATAATTTCTTGATGAGTTTTAGTATCAATATCTGTGTCGAGACCTTCTCAAGGTGTCGTAGGAGATCGTACTCCTGGCCTGACTCGAGTGTTGGCTCTTTGTCGGGTCTATGGGCTTTGTTTGTGTTCGGCTGAGGTGGCTGAGGTATCGGCGTCGGGGCTGGAGGTGGAGGAATCACATGAGGCGGGGGAGGCAAGTTTGCTTCCCTTTCTCTTGTTATCCTTTATGGGGGCTGTGTGCTCATATTCTGGTTCTCTCGGGGGAATGGTGGCGGCGGATAGTTGGTTCCTGGCTTAAGGATGAGAAATGTTGATTGTCGGTCATTGAGCCATGTCGCAATTTGTCCCAATAAATTGCCTGGAGCATTTGTCAGAAAGGGAGTAAAGGTAGAGGAAGGGATTCGTACTGGGGCCAGACCATTCCACTAAGTTTATTAGAGGTAGAACCCTAGAATCAAGATGATTTGAAGGATTTGCTAATCAGATGGATTTTTTAGGCTGGATTCCAATGGCATGTTGGTCTGGCTTTAATTTTAATATTTTTTTTTAACATTTTAATAAGTTTTTATATTTAATTTTTATGCTCATTATTATCATCATCTTGCTTATAACGCCAAAGGTTTTTATGCAATTTTTTCAATTTTTGTTTTATTGGATCTTTTTTTTTGTATATTCTGTATATATTTTGTATTATTTGTAAAACTTTTGCATGTTTACTAGAGGTTAGAACCCTAGAATCGAGATGATTGGAAGGATTTTCTGATTAGATGGATTTTTTAGGCTGGATTTCAATGACATGTTGGTCTAGCTCAGTAAGTTAATTGATGCGTTGTGTCATGGGGGGTGCCTGATCTACACTATAGTAAATTCCAACCCTTAATCTGTGGTGATGATGGCAGGTGGGACACGACACTTAACAGAGGAAAATTTAAGAGATATCTGAACATGGTTCTCTTTAAACAATCAAAATCGGTTTTAGAATTAGATGAGAAGAAGGATTTGTAAATTCTGTAGGCTAGTGGCCCCTTCACTGTGGCAATGGTATAGATTAACCCATCCTCCACTCTTTGAGTAGAGTAGGGCTGTCAATTGGTTATGTCGACCCGATTAACCATGGTTGGGCACATGAAGTGGACCCCTCAGGTTGGCCATGAAGCATCCGACATGATCCTTAGGTCAGGCCAACCTGATAACTTTTCTACATAATATAGATGGATTTGAGGGGTTGGGTTGGGTTGACCTGATATTTTTATGTATGATTTAAGGCTGCATTTGGGGATAGCTCTTTCGGGCCAAAGAGCAGCTCTTTCACTCTCTCTTTCGCTCTTTGGCTCAAACGAGGAGCTGCTTTTAAGTATGATTTTAAGGCTGCATTTGGAGATAGCTCTTTTGGGCCAAAGAGTAGTTTTTTCCGCTCCCTCTTTCGCTCTTTGGGCTCTCTCTTTCCTCTCTTTGGCTCAAGCGAGGAGCTACTTTTATGTTTGGTAGCACAACTCCTTGCCCCATTCTCTTTGGCAGGGATCTGTTTTAAGTGATAAAACTGCTCTCTGCCAGAGCAGATTTTATTTGCTCTGATGGAGAGAAAGCAAAGAGCTATGCCTGCTCTTATAAGAGCTAACCCAAACACAGGTTTAGAGCATTTTGAATCAAGTTGAGTTGGGTGCAATCTCGGGATGAATCTGATCTACATGATTGGCCCATACACCATGTGGCACCAAAATGGTCTGAATACACGATGATCATGTAAATTTGATGGTGATAGATGGGTTATCATACATGTACTCTCAAGTAGCCATTCACCTAACACACAACTATCTTTATAATGATTTTTCTTTCCTTTTGGTGTATGTTGTTAATCACTTTCAAAAAAATCATGCATATTTGAAACACAAAGCCCCAATTTCACTTGTTTCTAGCACTGGAGAAATGAATTAAACCGAGTCTGAGAGCTCCTAGGTTCACCCCATTACCCACCAAAATGCTTGTTACTCCCATGTTCGATACCTGCAATCACAACCAAATATAGTTGATTAAGGGTTAAAAACTATCATAGCATCATTGCAGCACCATTTTTAGGCAACATGGTACTGTTATTAACTGAAAAGTACCACTTTTCACCTCTTAACCTAGCCTTTGTTGGACCTTGAAGCTGGCTAATAACTCCTTTCTAGCTTGTTTTGTAGTTAGTAATAATTTGTGCAACTTAACACAAAGTTTGTGCCTTTGGTGCCAAGAAAAGAGAGAATTCAAGCCAAGAATAACAGTTGAACCAGAGAGTGATGGAACACCATGGTGGTACACACCATGGTGACTATTTTGCATGTCATAATGGACCAAGAAAGACCAGCAAATGAAAGAAGTATAGGTGAGAGTGGAGGAAGCTGCAACAGAAGCATGTGCATAGCGGCAAAGGAGCCAATGACCTATCTCGCATAGTTGAGGTGCTGCCTTGCACTGTTGAATTCACTAGCAAAGCTTCCTCGCGCAACTAAGACATGCAGCATATTAGGGCTCACGAAGAAGTCGCACAGCTCATTGAAGAGGTTATCATAAAATAGCCTCTCGCACAGCAATCGCGTACTTCAGCTACAATCAACATGTGAAGAAACTCACGAAGCTCTCGCACACTAAGCCTTCAAAACTGCAGCTCGCTAAGTTCTCGCGAGGATCAAGCCTTAAAGTAGCCGCGCGCACTACCTTGCAAGACCAATTGGCGCGAACAACAATAAAGACCTCGCGAATTTCTCGTGTGGCTCTAGAGGAGAGAGACACCTAGAAGTTCTCTCGCGCAGCTCTCGCGCGATTGGAAACTTCACCCTGTGCCGAGCGAGATGTAAAGTCCATCTGCGCGAGTACCTCACGACAGGAGATTCTGAAGCTCTACTGCACGAGCAAGCTAAGCACTGCAAGTCCTTCTATGTGAGTGCATTCAAAGCCAAATCAGTTACGCGATCATCCAAAGTCCTTTTGCGTGAGACAGCAGCATTCAAAGCCAAATTCTACCTCGCGAGTGCTTTGTAAGCTGCGCGAAATAACTAAAGAGCATAAATCATCTACACGACAGAAGTAATATTTAGAAGGCAGCCTTGCGAAGCTCGAGCCATCCACTTCTCAATTTTAACTCAAGGACCTTTTAGAGATTTCCCCAAGTCTAGGGCATGCATCCCGAGGCACGGATCTCGAAGCACACATCCCAAGACATCCAAGGGTTGTAATAGTGCCACATCTACTAGAAAAATTAGGATTTACTCTTCTCTCAGCCATAGCATTAAGACTAAGTATATAAGTTGTGCTTGTAACTTAGAATTTATCAGTCACTCTCTCCTTCGACCTTTGTTGGCTGAGAGCACAAGCAGATTAGGGTTAAGGTTAGGATTTGATCACTTCTTTTTCCATTTTTTCTTCTCTCTTAGCCCAGCACTTGTTGGCTAAATCTTTGGTAAGCAATTAGGTGTGATTTCATTTAGTTTTGTAATAGGTCATTTAAACATTGGGATTTTGTGAAGAGCTGTTGTGCACAATGGTGCTGCCTTGAGAAATTTCATTGTTGGTAACTTAGATCAATGGAATTTGTACTTTAAATATTCATTTAATCTATTTTCCCCTAGTTTTGTTTAGGCTATAGCATGCATTTAGGATTTGTGCTTATTGAAAGGCCCATGAAAGCTTGAGCTTATAGCCTTGGGACCATGGTGGCAGCAGTAGTATACATGTTCCATCTCATCATCTGTGGGTAAGGCAGCCCCTGTGGATAGCCTGTGACCATTTGGTTGGATAGACTATACCCCTAGGGAAGGTCTTGGTCATAGATCTGAGCAGGATTCTTCTCCTCTACACTTAAGCTTGTAGCCTAGTGAGAGGTTGTGCAGTAATAGGCTCCCCTCTGTTTTACTTGACCACTATCGGATATTAGATCTGGCTTCTCTATAGAGATTGCAGACTTGTGGGCTGAGTCATTGCAAGCCTTTTGGTGGCAATGATTAGCTGTATTTAAGTCCCTTTTCAACTTGTTGCTTTTCTTATATGTCCAAGCATTGTGTTGATGGCCTTTGCCACACACATAGGATTTTATGGGTTGGAACTCCTATGAATGCTTACCAGATCTATAACAGATATGGGGTGCTTGTAGCCTGACAAACATAGTGTCTGCAATGATATTCATGGCCTGATTTAATTCATTGGTTGGAGGATATCTATTGGATAGTCTGTGATCATTTAAGTTGACAGATTATAGCCTTATGATCATCCCACTCCTTTGGATTAGTTTAGCTTTTCTGATTCAATCAATGGGATTTGACAGACTCTATTGGATAGTCTGTGACCATTTAAGTGGACAGATTATAGCCTTAAGAGCAGTCTAAATGGCATGGGTTAAGTTAGATTCTTCTACCTTGCTGAGATTTTTGATAGCACTTCAGTAAGGATTTGCTACAGAGACAGCCCTAAATCTGAGTTACATAACTGAATGAACTTTAGCCTAAACTTCTTACTTTCCATCCTTATATCTTTATTTTAACACACCATCACCACCTTCTCCATAACCCTTTTTTATGATAGGACTATACTTTATTTCTTTTCTTTTAATAGGTAATTTAGTGTAGTTGTGCCAACTCCCTTTTTTTAGGATTGTCAGATCTGTAGCCAGATCTAGAGGCCTACTATATAGCCCATTTTGGGTTATAAATCAATTTCTCTGTGGGACAAACTCTTACTTATTAAAACTTGCTACAATAGCCCTGTATCTTACAGGTCTAGGAAGATTTTAGTTGTGTTGTTTCCATCTTTTATTTTACTTTGATTTTAATTTGTTCTCACAACACAATAAATCAACACACTGAGTAGAAATCCCAACAAGTTTTTGGCGCTGTTGTCGGGGACATTGATCCTTTTAGTAGACCTGAGTTGTATTATATTTTATTTTAGAAAATTATTTGTAGTTGTGCCATAAATAGAATAAAAAGTGCTACTGATTCTTTGTGGAATTTTGCAGAATTGGACAACAGCAGCAGGGAAAAGCTAGAGCTGCAGCTGGAGTTTAGCTAGCTCTGTTTATAATTCTTTTACCCTAAAACTTAGTCCTTTAATGTTAAATTCCTTGTAATTAGTCTAGTTGTAAAGTAGTTTAGTTGTTAATTTAGTTTAAAAATTCTTTCTGTGTTGTGAGAATTTTCCTTACTTGTTGAATCTGTGTGTGTATGCTTGGAAGAAGGTCCCTTAACCCTGAGTTGGAACCTCCAAATCCTAAGGTTGAAAGGGTCTTTAAGAAACACCACACAAGGCCCTCCTGTTGAAACTGAGCCAGCTAACATGGCTTAGAGGCAAAGAACCCTGGAGGAATACAATGCACCTAGGGATTACACATCTCCCTTTTGCATACAATTCCCTTCAGTGGAAGGAAACTATGAAATCAAGTCCTCAACCATCAACATGTTGCCATCTTTCCATGGGCTCAATAAGGAAGATCCTTACAAGCACATTGACCAATTTTTTATACTTTACACTACTTTCAATATTGCTGGCTTGGGACCTGAAGCCACCAAACTGAAGCTTTTTCTTTTTTCTCTAGAGGACAAAGCTAGCACCTGACTCTCTAAGCTCCCAGCCAATAGCATTCAAACATGGAGTGACCTCCAAAGCCAATTTCTAGCTAAATTCTTTTCCATTAACAAAATCAGCCAGACGAGTACAAGTATTTTGTCATTTACTCAGTCCTCAACTGAGGAATTTTATGAAGCATGGGAGAGATTTCAGGAGATGTTAAAATAATGCCCCCACCATCAAATTCCACAGTGGCAACTAGTGCAAGTAATTTACCAAAGAATTAATCCTAAGAGTAGGGATATGGTGGATGCCCCATGTGGTGGTAGTTACCTCCACAAGACAGCTAATGAGGCTTGGGAGCTGTTTGACATCATAGGGAAAAATTCCATGCAGCAAGAGTCACTATCTCGCAATGACAGCCAGACCCCTGCTAAATTGGTGAAAGAGTCCACCCCTAGAGGTGGAATGTATGAAGTTAAGGTGCAAAGTGAGTTGGAGAGGAAGGTGAAAAATCTAAGCTTAAAGTTTAACAACTTGATGAATGTGATGCAGCCTCGAATGGTTGCACAAGTGGAGGACATATACGATATGTAATCTACTTTACATTTACTCGAGATTGTCCATGTGACCTGATTCCTGACATTGTTATGGAGTATGCCAATACTGCCCAAGCCTATGGGCAGCAACCTACTGGGTACTCATGGAGAAACCATCCACCCTCAGACCCAGCAGCAACAGTTGGCAGCTCCATACAAACCCAGCACCAGTTTAACCAAGGATACCCACCAAGATAGAATTTTTAGTTGCCTGCCCCACAGCCCAACCAGTTGGTCTTGCCCCCACAACAGCCCAAATCCTCTTTCTTTGAAGAGAAAATGCTAGCATCTATACAGAATTTGGGGAACTTAGTACAAATTGTGAACTCTCATGGACAGAGTATTAAGAAAATACAGCAGCAGCCCTAATCTGTGGCCTGCTTCACATCTCGAACTCTCCGATCAGTATTTTTAGTGCCTCTGTTTAGGCCCCGCAACTTTTGACACTCATTATGCCCTCGCTAGTCAAGAGAATGTGACTTTTTTTTTATTTGTTTTGGGGGATCAGGTTATTTACATTGGTTTTCATGCCTTCAATAGATCAAGGGGTTTCCCTTTGATTCTTTCGAAGCGCTTCGAAACCTTTATTGCAGGACCTATTTAGGGTACGAGAGCCACCCGAGAAGGGAATTCAAAAGGCCTCGGAATCCTTATTTCTTTTTGCTTATAAAAATTCAAAAAAACTAAAAATAAAAAACCCAAAAGTAGAGTCTTGATTGGTGCCGACACAACGGCATCATCGTACCCTCCGTCATCTCGTAGGGGAAAAAGGAGGAATCTTTACGGGCCCCATCCGAGGCATCCGTACCCGACCCGATACCGAGCTATGTCATGGGCTATGGACCCGGCTTACGCCGATCCTGACTCATCCCTGCCACATTCTCCAACCCATTCCCATACCAAAGAAGCTTTTACTTCCACCCCCCTCGCCCAATCGACTCTCACCATAACCGGCCCGTTCGGTGCCCCTATTTTCCCTTCCACCACTTCCCAAAATATCCAAAATCCAACTCCCCATTTTCCATCATTTTCCCAAGCCATTTCTTCATCCATGGCCATCTCCAACCCATCTTACCTTCCTTCCACACCCGTTCAAAACCCGGCCCCATCCTCCACTTTAACCAACATACGCTATTTTTCTTCCGCCCAACGCATACCCAACCCACCCACATCTATCCATGCCGCTTCCAATCCCCGACACATCCCCCCATTTACCCAAGTCATACCCTTTTTTTTTCAGAACCATGACCAATTTTCCTCTCTTATTCTCTACCTCTATGCCCCATACATCTTCCCCATACATGCCTAATCCATCCACCAATGCCCCACCTCATTCCTCCAACCCACCTCATATCCCGCCACTTACCCAGGTCATGCTCGATTTTTACGGGGCCATGCCCAATTTTCCCTCTTTACACACTCCATCCATACCCCTACAACCCTCAAATAACCCATCTCCATCTGATCCCTCTTCCATGGCCATGATGGAGGAGATGTTCCAAACTTACAATAGGTGGAAGGCCTCTCAACACATCCCCTCTCATCCATATCACACATCCATGAATCCATCCGAGACCCTATCAAGCCTCCATGCCTCATTCCCCCCTGACCCCCATCAACCCCCCATCATCCACACCATCCAAACCCCCACTACCCACATACCCCAAGGCTCAATGGCCCAAACTCCCATTACCCACATACCCCAAGGCCCAATGGCCCAAACCCCCATTACCCACATACCCCAAGGCCCCATGGCCCAAAACCCATACCTATCAAGGGCCCATGGCCCAGACCCATCAAGGGCTCATGGCCCAGACCCCCCCCCCAAGGCCTAATGGGCTAAACCCATCAAGGGCCCAAGGCCCAATGGGCCAGACTTATCATGACCAAGGCTTCATGGCCCAAACTTCCCATGGGCCAAACCTGCATAGCCCAACCCTCCCAAGGCTTCATGGCCCACACCCAAGCCCAGCAAGGCCCTAACCTTGGAGCCTCACACCCATACCCTTCACAATTCTTTCACAATTCCTCTAAAATTTCACTTACCCATAACCCCCATACCCAGCTTATACCCATGCCTTACATCAACCCCAATTCACCCATATCCCGACATCCCAAAGTCAGTTCCAAGCCTTTCCCCATGCCCAATGGCCTCATCAAGTCCCACCCTAAAATCTGACTTCCACTCATCCCATCACCCAATAAACCTTCCCTCATCTCCAATGGACTCACCCAACCCCCATTCATGCCATTTCCATCTAGTCCATGCAGCACTAGCAAGAGAATTCCGCCCTCATTTCACCCTATGTAGACCAGCAGTATGAAGAAGACGAGATTAAGAACAGTGGAGCTTATGCTGGGGCATTGACCAGCCTTAACCCTCCTCCTATAATTGCCCACCCCTAGTAGCCCAGAGTACAAGGCCAACCAACTGTTGAGAAAGTGGCCCCCATGTCCTAGGAATCAGAGCAGTTGAAAGAACAGTTGGACCAAATTCAGAAGTAGTTGTTGAAGATGGTAGTGCTGAAATCCATGCCACGGACTTCTCGGATTTATGTTTGTTTACTGAGGTCCCTTTGCCTCCAAAATTTAAAATGTCGACTTTGACAAGTATAACAGCACTAGCAATCCCATTGCACATCTCAAGTCTTATTGTGGGGATATATGCCAATATGGAGGGACAAAAGACTATTAATAAAGGTCTTTCAGAAGAGTTTGATTGGTCCGGCCTTGAGGTGGTTCACATCCTTGGAACCATCTATGATAAAAAGCTGGAAGGACTTGACGCATTTATTTAAGGAACAATATGTCTCCAATATAAACATTGAACCACGCAAGTTAGATTTGGCCCACTTAAAGCAGAACTCGAATGAAACTTTTAGCAATTATTTGGGACGTTGGAGAGCATTGGCATCTCAGGTTAGAAATAGGATACCTGATGACGAACAAATAAAAATAATTTCCAAAAATACTTTATCAGTGATCTCAGACTTTCTAGTGTACCATCAGCAATCCATCTTTGCTGATCTACTGAGGAATGTAAATCGTTGTGAAGATGCTATTAGGGAGGGTCGCCTGAGCAAGAAAATACCCAATGGAACCAGTGGAGTTAGGAGGTTCTCAGAGCAAAGAAATAAGAAGAGAGCGAGGGTTGATGTCCAGAACATTGCCAACACCAGGCCCAATAATAATATAACTTCGTTCCAATTCAAGGCAGCCCAACCAGCACCAATCAGAACTGAACCAAGGCAGAGAACAGGGAATGGATAGGGGATGCAGATGACTTCAGAGCAGAGGAGAGCCCGCTACGATCAAGTGTTTACGCCCTTAGGGTAATCTTTGAATGTACTTTTGCCTTTGTTAATAGAAAAGGTATTAGTTACTACTCGTCAACCGCAACCGCCTCTTAACCCTATCCCGAAGAATTATAACTCTAATACTCACTGCAATTTTTATCAGGGTTCGAGTCAATCGACTGATCACTGCTTCCCATTGAAGTATGCAATCTAAGATTTAATTGATGCTGAGAAAATCATTCCACCCGCACCTTCTCAAGTGAACCAGCACGCAAACATTCATCAGGTGTCATTACCCCCACATCCTATCAGAGGAGCAGGTCCTAGACCCACCTTCGGGATGATAGAAGAATGTGAGGAGGAATTTGAATTTGACCCGTCGGACTATATCAGCGACTGAAAATTTTATGGAGCACCATTGCAAAGAGATTGCAAAGAAAGGACTATCAGGGTGATTGAACTCCTAAATTTGTCAGATTATTTCCTCAACCCAGCACCACGAGTTGAACCCTTAGACCTTAGGGCTTATTTCCCATCACCCACACCTATCAATTTTGTGCACATAAATGCATATCAACCATATACAATCACCCCCATCAATTACTCAATAGCCCATCAGGTTCTCCTTTCCCACCATCACCTATCAACTATCAATGGCCCACTCCTACCCCATTACCCCCAGTGCAACCACCCGCAAACCTCATTACTCTAACTTGGCCCAATTTTGCCACCCAACCATCTATCACTGAGGTGAACCAAGAATTACCCACCCTTCCGGAGCCATCAGTACAAATGAATCAATTACCACCAGCCACTCCATTTCAGATTTTAGGACTAACCTACAATCCTCATCAAGTCCCGTTGAGTTATGAGCAGACGGATGTCACCACTGGCAATAGCAGAGAAGGGGCAGTGGACTTTGTTACTCAATTCGAGAAGATTTTGAAATAACTAGAAGCACCGACAGTAGCACAAACCCAACCAGAGGGAAAGAAGAATAGTGTCGTGAATCCTTTTGAAAAAATTAACCATGAGCATATACTAGAGACTCAGTTGAGAAGAATGCCTGCTCATATTACTATATGGGATCTGTTAATGGCGTCCCCACTCCATTTTCAAACTTTAATGGGGACATTAAAAAATGCACATGTATTGCTTCAGGTTAACCCAGATGAAGTCGAGCAGATAATTGGTCAAGTCATGGCTCCAAATGTCATTTCATTTTCGGATGCTGATTTATCGGATGAAGGGAGTAGTCACTCCAAATCCCTTAACATTACTATAGAATTTTGAAATATGATAATCCCACTGGTTTTGATTGATAATGGGTCTGCTCTAAACATATGCCCACTGAGAATCACCACCAAGATTAGGGTAGATCCATGCATGCTGAGACCCAGAGAACCAGTGCCCGAGGTTTTGACAAAACGAGGAGAGAGATAATGGGAGAAGTTCACCTTGAGCTATTGATTAGGCCAATGACCTTCTCCATATTATTTCAGGTGATGGACATTAAGTCCTCGTTCAATCTACTGTTAGGACGCCCTTGGCTGCATAAAGTTGGAGCGATCCCATCCACGCTGCATCAGAAGCTCAAGTTTGCGTCCGGGCATAAGATTATTACTATCATTGGCAAAGGGCACAGTGAAAAGGAAAAAGCCACCAATAACGTTGAAAAGCCCAAAGTGCTAGAAGTACCGCACACTGCTGAGGACGTTGACCTCCACAGTTTCGAGTACGAGATATCAACAATACTCCTGGAGCCCATTGAGGGCATCATTCCAAGAACCGGAGGTGGAATGGTAGCAGCAGTGGCCATGCTCCAAAAGTGGGGCTATAAAAAAGGAAGAGTACTTGAGCCGAGACTGCAAGGCAGAAGATAGCCGGTCATGGCTAAGGGCGGTCAGAAAGTCAGGTTCAGGTTAGGTTACAAGTCCACGGAAGAAGTACGAGAGGCTAAGGAGAAAGCTCGTGCAACGACAGTTGCGAGAGCTAAGGGGAGACAAATAGAGGAAAACCCCCGTCCCAGGCCTCATATCAGAGATTCATTCGTGAGTATCAGGGTTGTAAAGATTGACCGAAATGGGGTAACCCAGTTAACCCCACATAAGCCTACAGCACCAGTTCACCCCACCATCCCCACATCACCCTTCCCAGCCTAGAAATAGACTTGGCCGCGTTATCCCCCTTTGAGGAACGACGGTCTGTACCTGAAAAAACTCCCCCTACGGTGAATCATCACAAAACTATGTTAACATTTGAGGACATCATCTCAGACGAACTGGAGATCAGCATGATGGAAGTTGACTCCGAAGAGTCGTATCAGTCAGCACCCTCCATCCAAATAGGTAAAGGAGTGGCCTCTCAGGTACGCAACTAGGCATCTTTGCTCCAAAATCGAAGAAAATAAACATCCCAAAAATACTGAAAAAATATAAAGTCGAAAAATATTATCATTTAAGATTCCAAATAAAATCCCATAAAAAATATCTTAATTAAAATACCCGTCCCACGTAAAATCGATCTCTTTCCTGTAGAAATACAAGAAAAGGTAGGAGTTACGAGTCTGAATAAGGACATCCCTTTGGAGGAGATCCCCAATGAGCTCCTTGACCGGTTTGCCAAATTTGAGCATGGCCCTACCCCCATTGTTGAAGAAACGAAAGATATCAATCTAGGAGCTGATGAGATTCCTCGAATTACCAAGATTGGAACGTCATTGTCTCCTGAATTTAGAAAAAGCATGATCAATTTCCTTCGGTCAAACCAAGACATTTTTACCTGATTGTATGAGGACATGCTTGGTCTAGACACCGATTTGGTCGAGCATGAGTTACCTCTCTACCCTAATATGAAGCCGGTCAAACAGAAGCTAAGACATCTACGACCCAAGTGGATGTTGAAAGTCAAAGACGAGGTCATCAAGCAGTATGATGTGGGGTTTCTCATGGTGTCCAAGTACCCGTAGTGGCTAGCCAATATTATGCCTGTGCTGAAGAAGGATGGAAAGGTCCACATGTGTATCGATTTTCATAATTTGAACAGAGCGAGCCCGAAGGACGATTTCCTGTTACCACACATCAACATCTTGGTCGATAACATTGCTAAGCACGGGATGCTTTCATTCATGGATGGATTCCCTGGATACAACCAAATAAGGATGGCAGAGGCAGATTGGGAAAAGACTACGTTCATCACCCCTTGGGGAACCTTTTGCTACCGTGTCATGCCATTTGGACTGAAGAATGCCGGTGCAACTTATCAGAGAGCTATGACTGCACTATTTTATGACATGATGCACTGAGAAATTGAAGTATATGTCAATGATATGATAGCCAAATCATTAGAGCGAAGCGATCACTTGGTAAACCTTTAGAAGCTATTTAAGAGGCTGAGAAAGTATAGGTTACGTTTAAATCCACATAAGTGCACATTTGGTGCTATGTCCGGAATACTGTTGGGATTCATCGTCAGCAAGAGAGGGATTGAGGTCAACCCAGTCAAAGTTAAAGCTATCATGGAAATGTCGCCACCATCTACTGAGAAAGAAGTTTGAGGATTCTTGGGCAGAATATAATATATTAGTCGGTTCATTGCACAGCTAACTCCAATCTGCATGTCGATCTTTAGCTACTAAGGAAGAATTCGCCCGTTGAATAGAATGATAATTGTCAGGCAACGTTCGATAAAATTAAAAGCTACCTCCTTTACCCACCTATTTTGGTACCACTTAAGTCGGGGAGACCACTCCTAATGTAGCTCTCCATGACGGAAGGTTCTATAGGATGCGTCCTAGGGCAGCATGATGAGATAAGAAGAAGAGAGCAAGACATCTACTATCTGAGCAAGAAGTTTACTGATTATGAGATGCGTTATTCTCATCTGGAGAAAGCATGCCTGGCTCTTGTATGGGCTACTCAGAGGCTCTACCATTACTTGCTATCCCAAGACGTTCTACTCCTAGCCCGCATGGATCCGTTGAAATACCTATTCGAGAAGTCGACTCTCACTGGACGGACCGCACACTGGTAACTCCTATTGTCTGAGTTTGACATCACGTATGTCACTTAAAAGTCGATCAAGGGGCAGACACTCACCGATCATCTTGCCAACAATCCTTTGCCACATTATGAACCTTTGAGAACTGAGTTCCCCGATGAGGACATCCTATTCATGACGGAAGACAATACAGAAGAAGCAGAAGAATCATGGGTAATGCACTTTGACAGGGTAGCAAATGCTGAAGGTCAGGGAGTTGCCGCTATTCTGATTTCGCTGAAAGGATCTCACATACCAGTCTCTATCAAGCTCAACTTCCCTTGCACTAACAACATGGACGAGTACGAAGCTTGTGCCGCTGGTTTACAGGCGGCTCTCGATCTAAATGTAACTCACCTCCGAGTGTTCGGCAATTCACAGTTGATCATATGCTAGACGAATGGAGAATGGAAGATGAAAGATGAGAAATTGATCCCTTACCATGAGCACCTCGAGGATCCCATAGCTTGTTTCAAAGATGTGACATTCTCATATGTCCCCTGGATAATAAATCGCTCTACCGATGCATTAGCAACGTTGGCATCAATGATAGAAATCCAGCATGGCGTTGAGATGAAGCCGATCATGATCGAGAAAAGGAATGAGCCGGCCTTCTACCTCCAGATTGAGGAACCTACAAAGTCTGATGATGAGTCATCTTGGTTCTCAGATATCAAGAACTTCCTCGAGCCACTAACTTTCCCTAAGGGTACGTCCAAGATGGAACGGCAAACCATTCAGCGTTTAGCGGCAGGCTACGTCATTTGTTGGGAATGCCTTTACAACTGATCCTAAAATAATATCTTACTCAAGTGCCTTACAGGAAGTGAGGTGATCAATATTATGAAGGAGATCCTCGAGGGAGTATGCGAAGCCCACGTCGGCGGTCACATGCTCGCCAAGAAAATTCTGTGGTAGGGAAACTTTTGGACCACTACAGAATCAGATTGCTACAAATATGTTCAGAAATGTTACAAGTGTCAGGAACACTCCAGTTTGATACACGCTCCTGCCAACGATCTTCACTGCATGACCACTCCTTGGCCATTTTCTACCTGAGGCCTTGACGTTGTCGAAATGATTAATCCAAAAGCATCAAACGGACATCGATTCATCCTCATCGCCATTGAATACTTTACCAAGTGGGTAGAAGCAGAGTCGTATGCCAACATCATGACCAGTCACGTCGAGAAGTTTCTCAAGAATAATATTGTATGCCGATTTGGAGTATCCAAGGATATCATCACAGATAATGGCACCAACTTTACGAATAAGCCCATCCGGGCCTTCTGCGAGCAATACAAGATCAAGCACCATCGCTCGTCCCCTTATCGGCCTCAAACTAATGGAGCCATGGAGGCTGTGAATAAGATCGTTGTCCGCATCCTCGAGAAAATGGTTATCACTTACCAAGATTAGAGTGAAATGTTGCCATTTACTTTATGGGCCTACAGAACGTCAATCCGTACTGCTACAGGGGCAACACCATTCTCCCATGCATATGGAACTGAGGCCGACCTACTAGTAGAGATTGAAATACCCTCGCTCTGAATCCCCATGGAATCGGGCTTACTCGAAGCCAAAAAAGAGAGATCCCGCTTTGAACAATTAAACTTATTAGATAAGAAAAGACTCCTAGCCTTGTGCCATACTCAAGTCTACCAGGGGTGAATTACACGCACTTACAATAAACGTGTCCATGGTCGAGATCTGAAGGTGGGAGACACTGTGCTGAAGAAGATCTTCCCATCCCTCCACGTTGATCCGAGAGAGAAATTCAAGCCGAATTGGGAGGGACCTTACATCGTCCGAGAAGTGCTGCCAAGATATGCCATCCGCCTCGCCACTATGGACGGAGATCATCTTCTTGAGCCCATCAATGTTTGATACGTCTGGCGGTTCTACTCTTAGTCTATCACGACAAGGTAAGTATTGGTGAAACAAATACGTGACTACTTAAGAACCACCCAAAAAAGGCCATCATTCCAAGCATAGTAGCCAAAAAGCATCCCTAAAAATGATGATATCCTTTGCCACCCCATTTGAGCTTGGGCTTTTCTTTTAATAAACCCCTTCGCTGAAAAAAAAGAGTGTACATATACAAAAAAAAGAGATGAAGTAGAAGCACTATCAAAAATAAAAAAAATCAGAAAAGCAAAACCTCAAAAAGAGGCTGCCTGAAATAAAATAAAGGAAAAATAAAAAATATATGGGGCATGTACAATAAAATCCCCCAAGGAAGAAAGTATGTTGTGAAAAACTGAAATCGTATCAAGGAAACTTTCTTAGCCCAGCATACCTTCAAATCCTAACCTAACCCATGGCCAAGCTACACCTATGGAAAGCCCTCTTTTTTAGGTTCACAAGTAGTCACCGTATCTATTAAATCAATACAAGCCGAGTTGTCAGACGACACCTGAAACCCATCAGGCCGGCTATGACGGAATCAACGTCTATGTCTTGACTTTTGAAAATTTTGAAAGAAATAAAAAGAAAAATAAAATAAATATACAAGCTCAAAGCAAGATGGACGTGGTATAAACCCGAAAGGGCGCTACGGGTAAAAACAACAAGTTTGTGCGGACCAAGTGCAAACCCGAAAGGGTACTTGGGGTAAGAGAGCTAAACTCATGGACATGGTGAAAACTCAAACGGGCGCCACGGGTAAAAAGAGGGCAAAAACGTGCACGACGAACCTACCTTGGGCGTTGTGAGCAAAAAAAGAAAAAATTGATCGAAAAAAAAAGGTTTGAATTGATTGATAAAATTGATGTTTGAGGAGCCCTTTTGGTTACTCTCCTGGATACCCTTTTTCCGGCTGGGCCACTCATGTTAGCTCAAATCGGGCCCCGACCAGATTTGTCTTTGTGAAACTGCTTCGTCGAACGCCTAACCCAAGGTGAGGAGAAAGGTTTGAATCAATCCAAAGGGATTGGCATTCCAGTTTTGGTAAAGCTGTTGAAACTCACCAAGATCTGACCACTTAAAAGCGATTCAACCATGCTCAAAAGGGGACCTAAGATATCACCCTGTGATTAAGGCATCAAACCAAACAAAAAGAGAATAAGGGACAGGACGGAAGGCCCCTTTTGTTAAAGATAATGATTTTCCTTTTCCATTTCCATGCCCAGGCTGTGCACATTCCAAAAATGGACCCATTAATCAAAAAGAATAATAAAAAAGAGAAGTCTTTGTAAATATAATAGATTTTCCTTTTCTATTTACAACTGCACCGCTTACACCACATCCCAAAAAATAGTCAGTGTGATGTCTAGCTTTCTTTCTTTCTTTTGTTATAAAAACATAAAAAATAAAAACCTAAAGAAAATATGTATACCAAAAAATGTGTATCTGTAAAGGGGTTTCTTACGCCCCTTTTCTGTGAGTCTGATCTATGCAAAAAGATATCTGTGTAGGAGGGAATCAATGGCCCAGCTCGCATTTTAAGGCACTAATCTCAGCGCGAAAACCATCCTCCCGGACATTTCGCTCGATCAATATTAAGTAGTGAAAAATACCATTTTTCACCTCTTAACCTGACCTTTGTTGGACCCTTGAGCTAACTAATAAGGGGTTTTAAGTGTGTTTTGTAAATAAGTAAGAAATTGCATCTTAGTATAAAAATTCATCTAAAAAGAGCCCAAGAAGCACTGTGCTACACATTTGGAAAGGCCTGAGACCATGTCTAGATGTAAGGAGTAAAGATTGAACCTACTAAGGGGTTGCTGAATGTTGAACAAAGGAAGAACAACACACCCAAGATGTGTGTCAGCTACGAAAGTACAAGACAGAACCTATCGAGAGGTTCTGATGATCAAAAACCAAGCAGTCGAGAGGTTGAACATATGCATAGAAAGTTGTCGAGAGGTACTGAGTTGAAAAGATGAACATCTCATGAGGTTCCGGCACCTATCGAGAGGTTGCAAGTACAGACGCAGAAGCTATCGAGAGGATACTTCAAGGTGTAGATGAAGTCGAGAGGTTCCAGTCACTTATCGCGAGGTTCAACTGAACCTATCGAGCAATACAAAGCAACCTGTAGATAACTTACCTAAAGAAATGTTCAATCTCACAAGGATTGAGCCAACCTGTCAAGCACTTCACTGAAGGTTGTATAAACCTTCGACAGGATTGTCTATAACCTGTCGAGAGGATAAGTGTGGAACTAAACAAAACGAAGAAATAAGCCTACAATTCTATCGACAAGTTCAAACCAACCTCTTAAAATGTTCTCCCAAGCTGTCGACAGGATCTTCATCAACCTATCGAGATGTGTTCAAACCTATCAAGAGCCATTCCAGACTTGTCGAGACACTGCCAAACCTGTTGACTAGTACTTCAATCTTGTCAAGAAGTCGGTAAAGCTATCGAAAGCCAATGCAACCTATCGATGTGATTATAATGTAGATTCAGAAACTGTCGAGAGGACCCCCTGAACCTCTCGATACTCGTTTTGGCAACTTCTCAACATCTTCTTTCAGCAGCTGCCAATTCCAGATTTTTATGCATGAGTTCCAAAGCATTTCAGCAACCCCTGGGGGTATTTTTGGTACATGTTTAGGCACGCATGGAAACCCTAACTACTTCATGTGTACTTGCCAGTTGAGAGCCAATGGGAAGAAAGCTTCTAGAAGATAAATCGGCCACATCAGTAGCCCAGAATAACAAAATTATTCCCTTAAGCTGTGATTGGCTGAAATAGATTTGAGAACAGAGGAGGAGAGTATAAAAGCTTAAAGAAAATATAAACTAAACATCCAGACTTGGAGAGACCCAGAGCCTAGAGCGAGATCCATTTTTCCCTCCAAATTCTCCCTCCTTCCCTCTTCTCCCATTCTCTCTTTAGCCAATCATGAGTGGCTAACTCTTCTCAGTAGTTAGGATGAGGTCTTAAGCTGTAAATTGACAGATTAAGAGGCTTGTAATAGACTGTATATTGCACAGATTGTAGATTTAGGCGTAATAATATTATAAGCTTGCAATATAATTGTGGATTTTAAAGGTTATTCTAATCTATATTTCACTTTTTCGTATTTGATTTCCCTAGATTGGATACTCCTGCGGATGCCAGCCAAAAATGGAGAGCTAGTAGCCTAGCATCTGCAATGGTTTTACTATTCTAATTAAGATCAAAGGATTTGAACAATCTCTAGGATGGTCTGTGGCCATTAAAGTGGACAGATCATAGCCTTAGGATTGCTTCAATTCTCTGGTTAAGATTGGATTCTTATACCTGACCTCTGCCGGGGTAACCTAGGAAGCTTGGAGCCAGAAAAGAGGATTGTAGCAAATCACATCTATCCAAGTTCTTTGTCTCCTTTGATTTTCAGTGACAGACCAATACCCCTAGCTGTTGTTCTCACCTTTTGAATTTTTCATCTCTTCTATATCTCCTCTATTCTCTGTGTTGGACTAGATCTAGATCAATAGTATTTAATTCTGTAGTCTGTAGTTAAAGTGATAAAACCATCAAACATCTCCTCTTTCCTGCTTTAGTTTAGTTTAAATTAGGATAGAGTGTTAGATCTACTCTGGATCTGGAGATTTACCATCCTTTAGAACACATTTCCCTGTGGGCATACCCTTACCTTCTAAACCTTGTTACAATAGCCCTGGATCTTACAGGACTGGCTGCTCACCTTGATTCCATTTCTCTGTGATTTTTTTTACCTTTTAATTGGCTGATTTTAACTCTTTAATAATCACAAGGTGGGCTGCACAACAAGTTTTTGGCGCCGCTGTCGGGGATCTGTGTTTTTTTTTAAAAGTGGTAGATCTAAGTTTTCTCATTTTTAGATTTAGATTTTTTTCATTGACTGTTAAGTGTTTGATTAATTGCTGCTTTAGTCTTTGGGTAGTTTTACTTTGTTTCAGATCTGGATCTGTGGAGCTAAGAGGAGCTCTGTATCATTTGGGAGAACAATCATTGCTTATATTTGCACCTCTTAACTTTGTTTACATTCTTAGATCTGTAGTTGAGTATTTGTCTTGAGATTATTTTGCTGATTTTTGTGTTGTAATTTTCTGCTTTGTATTTGGTTTTTGTGGTGTGTATGCTTGGGAGGACATCTCTTTTTCTTGAGATTTCTCCCTTAGACCTTGAAGTTGAAAGACTTCTCAGACCCAAGCATCTTGTACACACTTCTATGGCTGATAATTCTGCAATGGGTGAACAACCTAGAACATTAAAGGAATTCAATGCACCAGGGTTTACAATTCCCCCTTCTACATTCAATTCCTTGTTGTTCAAGGAAACTATGAGATCAAGTCTTCTATCATCCAGATATTACCCTCATACCATGGCCTGAGCAAAGAAGACCCATATAAGCATATTGATGAATTTTCAGGACTGTGTACTACCTTCAATATTGTAGGTTTGGGGGAGGAAGCAACCAGGTTGAGATTCTTTCCTTTTTCACTAAAGGATAGAGCAAGAACTTGGTTATCAATGCTCCCAACCAACAGTATTCAATCCTGGAATGATCTTCAATATCAAATTTTGGCCAAGTTTTTCCCCATGTCTAAAACAAGTCAGTTGAGGAAGAGCATTATCTCATTTACTCAAGCCCCAACTAAATATTTTTACCAAGCCTGAGAGAGATTCAAGGAACTCCTAAAGCAATGTCCTCATCATGAAATTTCTTAATGGCAACTTGTCCAAAGTTTCTATCAAGGAATCGATCCTAAAAGCAGAGATATAGTTGATGCTTCTTGTGGTGGTACATACCTCCACAAAACTGCTGATGAGGCTTAGGAGTTATTTGATATCATCAGTGAAAACTCCATGCAAAGGGAGACCTGGGCAAGAGATGTTGACACCCCTAGATTGGTGAAAGAAAGTACTACTAGAGGGAAGATGTATGAGGTGAGTGGACATAATGATTTGGAGAGGAAAGTGGACAGCTTGAACCAATAGTTTGATAAGCTCATGGGAGCAATGCAGTCTCCAATGGCTGCTAAAGTGGAGGAGGCATGTATCATATGCCAGTCCCCCACTCACTCCCTTGAGGAATGCCCTTCAGCTACCCAATTTCTAAACTTTTTGATGGAGCGTGTGAATGCTGCTCAGTCCTATGGACAATAGCCTACTACTGGTTATCCATGGAGAAACCACCCTAACTTGAGGTGGAGATAAGACAATTTTCGAAACCAGCAGCAGCCACTACAATCCATGTCCTACAAGAATGCCTAGCCATATCAGCAAAACTACTATCCAAGGCCCCAATACCAACAACCTTTGGCTCAGCTTATGGCTCAGCCAATAGTGCAGCCTGTGCTTTAAAGTGCACCAGCCCCAGCACCCCCTAGGTCCCTCTCATTTGAAGAGCAAGTTATGGGGCTTCACTGCAGAATTTGGGCTCTTTATCTCAAACTATTAACTCTCACAGTCAAAGCATCAAGAAGATAGAGGACCACCTTGGTCAACTATCTAATTCTTTGGTTAGGAGAGAAGAGGAGAGACTGCTCAGTCAGCCCATGAATAATCCAAAGGGGTAATATATGGTTAGTGAGACTTCTTCTCATGAAGAAGTCAAATCTGTCACCACCTTGAGGAGTGGGAAGTTGGTAGATAACCAAGTTGGTAATGAGCCTGATGAGTCAAGTGAAGAAAAAGAAGAAACAACCAATGAAAATATGCAGCAATAGTAGCATTCACAAAATAAAGGAAGTGATGTGCCCCTACAAAAAATTGAAAACAAAAATAAAGAAAATTTTGATGAACTTGCTAACGCTTTAAATGGGAGGACATTGAGCATGACTACATCCCTTACCAGATTCTCCACATCCTACCACTCCACAACCTACCCACTCATTTACCCTACCAATTCCACCAATCCAACCCACAGCCCCTGTCCCACTTGACCCCTTACCTCAAATCCTAAACCTCTTACTTTCCCTCCAATCCCAAGTGATGGCCAATAACTAAACCCAATCATCAATTGAGGCCACACTTCAAACCATGCTCTCCACCCTCCAACACCAAGCCTCTATTCCTTCCACTGTGCTGACCATAAATTCCACTTTACAAATTTTAGCCCAACCATCCCAAAAGCTTGCTAGCTCTTTACCCATCCATCTCACCACTCCCTCCATTTCTCCACAACCCTTACAATTAACTGAACCTATCCCTACAGTTCCTTTCCCTACCTTTACTACTGCCTCCACCGAAACTGACCCTAACCCTGAGGTTGCCACTCCCTCTACTTCTATCCCACCCATGCCATCCTCCATCACCCTCCACAGCTGGCTGACCCTACTTCCCCTACTGATCAGTCCATCCTACTTGCCTCCCTTAATTCCCCTCCTCCCTACCTTACTCTTCTTAAGGCCATGCAAGCCAATGGTTATATTAAGAGAGATGTACTTTGGGGCATGGCTGACCTGCGAACCACTGTGAGGTAGCCTCTACTTGATCATATCAAATTCCTACAAGTGACTTACAAGCTGGAGAAGAAAGAGATAAAGAAGGGTTGGCAGGAAATTATGGTGCAATACAACCAGGAGAAGACTAGAGCTGAGGGTCAGGAGGATGTGATAAATGCCCTGCAGGCACAGCTGAGAGTAACATAGGACAAAGTGCAGGAGTATGGGCTGACTATTACAGCCATACAGAAGGATTTAACTGTGAAGACTGACAGGGAGTTAGCTGAGGCTCTCTCAAGAGAATTGAACCCTGATGCACCTCCCTTGGCAACAACCCCTCCCCCACAGGAGCCGAGCAAAGTCAATCCTGACATCAAATTCAAGGAGCCCCCTTCCAGGCCTAAGCCACCCCCTCCAAAGAAATCCACCTCCAGGGCTAGAAAACCTTCCTCCACGAGGTCCCAATCCATTGCTGCTGCTAGGAAGGAAGCAAAGGGTAAAGGACTCAAAGATCCACCTAAGGTTGCAGAAGAGTCAGATGATTAGAGTCGTACAGTTAGGATATTTTTACCTCATTTCTTCTAGAATACTTTCCCTTACATTTTGCATATTTTGGTGTTAATATGGAAATTTTGCTTTAGTCTTGTCCTCTTTTGTGTATATTGCTATTCTTTCTTAAGATGCACTTTAGTCATCTATTTTTCTTTCCTTGTGTCTCTGTTTATCTTTTTCTCTTGCTTCTTATTTCCCTATCTTTCCAGCAGTGAGGACACTGCTCCTTATAGGTTTGGGGGTGTGGCAGCTTGCCAATGGATAGTTAATGGTAGTGCAGCAAGATTTTTAACAAAAACTGAGGAAATGAAATAATTTCACTCCTAATTTTGTTTGAAAGAGAGGAAATTAAATTTTTTTTAAAACTAGAACATGTTATACTTCTAACACCTTTATGAAGCAAATGTCAGGAATTTTTATAAATGAATGCTTAGTGAACCTGAAATGAGAGGAAATTGTGAGGATATACCCCAGAAGTCTAATGAAAGACCATATCCAGTGAGATTTGGGCCTGAGAAATTTTTTTCTTGAAGAGTGTCTTGACAATTTCTTCTGCTCTAAGGACTGATTGGACCTAGCTCTGCTCACTAGAAGTTAGGGAAATCTTAATTGAAATAACTTGACAGCATTCATGACATTGAGGACATGAAGTAAGGCCATCCTTTGGATAGTTTGAGCTTAAAATATCCTTACCCTTTTTGAACTGCCCTTGATACACACCTTTTGAGCCTTAAAAATCCCAGTTTTCTTTGACAACAACCATAAATTTTGAACCCAAAACCTCAGTGACCTGATTCAGCCTGACCCTCACTCTGAGATTTCAGAAGGTAAAGGAGAAGAAGTTGAAAAAGGTGGAGCTGGTTCAACATTTGATAAAAGAAGAAGAAAATACATCGAAAGGCAGTTGTGTATTAGAAGTACAATGGTGGCATTCCAGCCCATAAAAAGAAATAAATAAATAAATACAGAAAAATACAAAAAAGCCTACAAAAAGAAAACAAAAATAGAAAAGAAAAACAAAAGAATAAGAAAGAGAAGTCACTTCATTGGATATTTTGAAAGAGAAGAGAAAAAGTTGGCCACTTTGGCTCTAAAAATTCAAAGAAGATAAAGACTATGCTGAAATGAAGAAGGTGTACATGTCACCTCCTTACTTTATTGATTTCTCAATTTTGAATTCCACTCCACCCTTTTATTCTTTGTAAACTTCACCCATAAGCCACATTATAACCCAATAAAAAGACCTTACTGATCTATAATTGATTGAGCTGTCATGTGGAGATAAGAATTTGTTTATTCTATGGTGAAAAGAGTTAGAAATTTCAAGAATTAGAGCAATGCCTATGCTCATGCTTGCAGTCCTATTTGAGGGTTGTAACTGCCTTGAGCTATGTGAATTGATACACCCTTGTACTTCTGTTGAGAATGACAGCCCTAGTGAGTTTTGGGTCTGAAATTAGGACAGATGGAGGTAATATCCAAAATAAAATTCTCAATTTAAGGGTAAACTTTGCATTAATTTTCATACAAAATACCTTGACATGAGCTGATTGACTATGGAGGAACTATAGCAAAACTTTGGTTTTAAACTGTCATGTTTCTGCTGAGAATCCTCTAGAAACTAAATGGACAAGGTGTGGAATGAATTTTAGATTGCTTAAATCTTGTTTTAACATGCAACACTGTTATTAACTGATTTTATTGGAGAAGTTTGTGGGTAACTTCACTATAAACCCTCAGGAGACTTCACTCCTCCACTAGGGATCATCTAGGGGTTTAAAAGGCTTGGTGCATGTGCCAAATGCACCCATGTTCCCTACGAAAGTGACATTTAGTTTTATAGGTTAATTGTTTTTACTTTCTCCTTTGCACAGGGACTAGAAAAGCTTAGGTTTGAGGGTGTGTTAAGTAGTGAAAAATACCATTTTTTACCTCTTAACCTGACCTTTGTTGGACCCTTGAGCTAACTAATAAGGTGTTTTAAGTGTATTTTGTAGATAAGTAATAAATTATAGCTTAGTGCAGAAATTCATCTAAAAGAGCCCAAGAAGCACTGCGCTACCCATTTGGAAATGCCTGAAACCACTTCCAGCTATAAGGAATAAAGATTGAACCTACTAAGGGGTTGTTGAATGTTGAACAAAGGAAGAATAGCACACCCAAGATGTGTGCCAGCTGCGAAAGTATAAGACAGAACCTATCGAGAGGTTAAGTCCAACTATCGAGAGTTTTTTATCATCAAAAACCAAGCAGTCGAGAGGTTGAACATGTACATAAAAAGCTGTCAAGAAGAACTGAGTTGAAAAGATGAGCATCTCGTGAGGTTTCAGCACCTATCGAGAGGTTGGAAGTATAGACGCAAAAGCTGTCGAGAGGATACTGCAAGGTGCAGATAAAGTCGAGAGGTTCTAGTCACTTATCGCAAGATTTAACTGAACCTGTCGAGCAGTACAAAGCAACCTGTCAGTAACTGACCTGAAGCAATGTTCAGTCTCGCGAGGATTGAACCAACCTATTGAGCACTTCACTGAAGATTGTATAAACTGTCGGCAGGATTGTCTATAACCTGTCAAGAGGATGAGTGTGGAACTAAGCAGAACAAAGAAATAAGCCTGCAATCTTATCGACAAGTTCAAACCAACCTCTCAAAATGTTCTCCCAAGCTATTGACAAGATCTTCATCAACCTGTTGAGATGTGTTCAAACCTATTGAGAGCCATTCTAGACTTGTCAAGACACTGCCAAACCTGTCGACTAGTACTTCAATCCTGTCAAGAAGTCGGTAAAGCTGTCAAAAGCCAATGCAACCTATCGACATGATTATAATGTAGATTCAGAAACCATCGAGAGGATCCCCTGAACCTCTCGACACTCATTTTGGCAACTTTTCAACATTTTCTTTCAGCAGCTGCCAATTCTAGATTTCTGTGCACGAGTTCCAAAGCACTTCAACAACCCTGGGAGTATTTTTGGTACATGTTTAGGCACGCATGGAAACCCTAACTACTTCATGTGTACTCTCCAATTGAGAGCCAATGGGAAGAGAGCTTCTAGAAGATAAATCGGCCACATCAGCAGCCCAAAATAACAAAATTATTCCCTTGAGCTCTGATTGGCTGAAACAGATCTGAGGATAGAGGAGGAAAGTATAAAAGCTTCAAGAAAATACAAACTAAACATCCAGACTTGGAGGAACCAGAGCCTAGAGCGAGATCCATTTTTCCCTCCAAATTCTCCCTCCTTCTTCCCTCTTCTCCCATTCTCTCTTTAGCCAATCATGAGTGGCTAACTCTTCTCAGTAGTTAGGATGAGGTCTTAAGCTGTAAATTGACAGATTAAGAGGCTTGTAATAGACTGTATATTGCACAGATTGTAGATCTGGGCATAATAATATTATAATCTTGCAATATAATTGTGGATTTTAAAGGTTATTCTGATCTACATTTCACTTTTTCGTATTTGATTTCCCTAGATTGGATACTCCTGCGGATGCCAGCCGAAAACGGGGAGCTAGTAGCCTGGCATCTGCAGCATCTGCAATGCTTTTCCTGTTCTAATTAAGATCAAAGGATTTGAACAATCTTTAGGATGGTCTGTGGCCACTAAAGTGGACAGATCATAGCCTTAGGATTGCTTCAATTCTCTGGTTAAGATTGGATTCTTATACCTCACCTCTGTCGGAGTAACCTGGGAAGCTTAGAGCCAGAAAAGAGGATTGTAACAAATCAGATCTATGCAAGTTCTTTGACTCCTTTGATTTTCAGTGATAGACCAATACCCCTAGTTGTTGTTCTCACCTTTTGAATTTTTCATCTCTTCTATATCTCCTCTAT
Organism: Chloranthus sessilifolius; assembly: GCA_021018995.1. Taxonomy (NCBI): domain Eukaryota; kingdom Viridiplantae; phylum Streptophyta; class Magnoliopsida; order Chloranthales; family Chloranthaceae; genus Chloranthus; species Chloranthus sessilifolius. The sequence goes on along the minus strand of CM037590.1, from coordinate 120,120,867 downwards.
TCTCTTTGTTGGACTAGATCTGGATCAATAGCATTTAATTCTATAGTCTGTAGTTAAAGTGATAAAACCATCTAACCTCTCATCTTTCCTATTTTAGTTTAGTTTAAATTAGGATAAAGTGCCAAATCTACTCTGGATCTGGAGATTTACCATCCTTTAGAACACATTTCCCTATGGGCATACCTTTACTTACCTTTTAAAACTTGCTATAACAGCCCTGGATCTTGCAGGACTGGTTGCTCACCTTGATTCCATTTCTCTGTGATTTTTTTTGCCTTTTAATTGGCTGATATTAACTCTTTAATAATCACAAGGTGGGCTGCACAACAATCAACCAATGACCATGCAAGCTCTTATACCTCTTTCGAGAAGCATCAGTAGCCCCATAAGCAACATTCCAAGATCCTTCCAGACGAAGGACCTCACTCTCAGCTATGTCAGCTCTGGTCTCTGCTACCTCTGCTCTAACTTTCTCTTGTGCCAAAAGCTCTTGCAGGACCCTCTTCTCATTGGTCAACAACTCAATACGAGCTCGAAGCGCCGTCTCTTTCTTCGGCCAGGGGCCTCCCATATCAATACTCTCTACCTAATCCAGAGGATCAGCAGCAGGCTGCTCAGCAAATAGCCAAGCCTCATACTCAGGGAAAGACTGAACCGAATATCCTTGCTCCATATCACACATCAGCGTCGACTGACGCATCTTCCAAAGAGCAGTAATCCGATCCACGTCTCCAGAGGACCCCCTAGAAAAGATTAAATCACATAGAGGGGGTTTTGCCTGGCAAGGCACCTGTTGAGAGCAGCCGAACTGACACAACACCCAGAATGGGAAGTAGAAGGTGCTGCCAGTCAATCCTAGGAGGGTGATGCTCTCATGGTCTATGGAACGAACTACTAGGAAGGTCTGATCCAACCAAGGAAGTCTCCATATGAGCTTTGCATCGGTCAGCCAAAGCTTCAAAGCTGACAAATCGCCCTGCGAAATTAAGTGACACCTACCCAGAAAGCATCGAACCGCCTCACCTCAAGCAATGTAAAAGGGTGGCACAAGTCCCAAGATAGTAAGATGCTCACCTTACCAGACTTAGATCAGTAAAGGGCATCCCCTGAGGCTCTCCACCTTGCCCAGAGCAAATGTATCAAGGCATCGATATAGTTCGACAAGGACCAAGTGCATCACTGATCGGTCCTCTACCAACTCAGTCAAAACATCGCAAAGAGTTAGAGAGAAGCTCTCTCCCCTAGTGAAGAAAAGGACTTTCGAGATGAGACTGAGAGCAAAGGCTTTCACATTGAAGATATTCCTAACCGGCAATTTTCGAAGACTTTCATCACCAAAAAGTTCTTTGAGGAATTTGATCGAACACCTTGTGGGCCCCCCAATGAGACTTTTCTCATACTCAAATTTCTTCAAACCTAGGGTAAGGTGAACGGATTTAGAATAACCCGACTTCGGCGTGACTCTTACAAGGCCTTTATGTAGCTTCAAGCCAGACAAATTGGATAACTCTTCAAGAGTGGGAGTTAGCTCCCGCTTCCCAAAACAGAACACATGGGCATTTGTATCCCAAAACAAGGTTGTCGCATGAAGTAGGTCCCACCGTAGAGGCACCTCAAGAAAGAAGGGAAGACGTGATAGTCCAAGCCACTCTAAATCAACGAGCTCGCTCTCATTCAAGCTCTCAAGCCAAATTTTTAAAAAATTAGGCCTCAAGTACAAAGAAAGGAGTAAATTGGTTTCGGGCCCTCCATGTAAGGGAGGGTTGGAAAGCTGGTCCATAGACGTACAAAGATCTTTCGAAATTATAAAATTCGAAGTATGTCAATGGCCCACCCATGGGAAAGCAAGGAGAGAAAAAATCAGGTAAAAAAGTCAAGTCAAAGAGAAAAGAGAGAATGTTGTCTTTCTTGGGCATATAAATGGCCCCTGCCCCCCAGGCTAAAACTAGTGCAACTAATAGTTGCACCAATGCAAATTTTCCCAGGCTAAACCTGGCGCAACTAATAGTTACGCCAGTTCAATTTCCCCCCAGGCTAAGCCTAGCGCAACTAATAGTTGCTCCAGTATAAAATCCCCCAGGATTAGCCTGGCACATGTATTAGTTGCGCCAGGTCAATCTGCCCCCCTTCTATGCTATTTTTGGAGCTTTTTAAGGGATTTTTGTTGGCCCCCTTAGCCAATTAGCCTGTTCACCTATTTTATGCCTTAAAAGACATTCATAAACATAAAAATTAAAGGGCACCTAACATTGAAATCATTTGATGTTTGTGCAAGGAGAAACCCGCACTAAGGCATACGACCTCAAGGGCCATTCTTACAAGCAATCATCAAAACCATCATGCAAGCAATTAGATATAGTGCAAGGGAAACATAACATGCGATCAAAGAAAGAGCACTAAAAACTTCCAAACAGAAAATCATCCAAAAAAGTGCCATAATTATCAGTTACAAATCTTTTCAAAATCCCGATAAAAATCATCCCAAAGTGTTTAAAGGCAGAAACTAGGCCTAGCCCTTGTCGGTGCCTTTCGATTTCTTTCGCCGGCGTGAGGAGCTTTGGAAGGTCCGCAGATCTCCTACCCGAGACCACGCCTATGAAAGGCGGCTGAGTAGAGAGCGCGATTCCTTTTCACGTGCACGCTGCAAATCATAGCCAAGGTCACAAATCAGGAATAAATTGAAAGACAAGGATGGAAAAATAGTGAGAAAGATTGAGCAGCAAGATACTCACCACCTCCACGTCCTGGAGCTTTGTGATGTTACTATAATATGCGGCTTGGTTCATGGCCGACTCGAAATTCTACATTCAGAGGGGAAAGATGTCAGTTACAAGGTTTGATAGCAAACACGGGTGTTTATCAAAAGAGCCAGAACAAAAAAGGAATGATCAAAAGAGTCTTGCCCCCAGAACCACCTCAGAAGGAGGGGCCCGAACCACTTCAGCTGAGAGGCGCACCTACTTATCTATGTCGAGGCGTCTGAAGGTCCCATGGACCACGATAGGAGCACCACCGAGGGCACCCACATGAGAAGTACCCGACGGACCAGCACCTGAAGAACCCTCACTTGAGGGACCCACACCGAAAGGACCAGCATCTGAGGGATCTGCCCCTGAAGCATCCGCAATACCTGCCACCGCTCCAGCATCATTTGAGTCATCCTCTTGAACAAACTATGAACAAGATAGAGATTCGCTCAATAGGAATAAAAGCTAAATTGAAACCAAAAGGGGGATTAATCTAAAAGAGAAAGGAGAATTACCTAGGTGCGTGGGCCGTCGAAAGCAAGGAAATTGACGCTAGGGACAAAGCACGGCAGAATGAACCGATACGGCAAAGACTCATACCATAGTCGATAGTCCCCGGGAACGAGAAGGGCATTAATGGGGATCCCATTATGGAAAGGCCGCAGTGAGCTCCTCGATGCTACCCATGGGGTCCAGAACATCTGCAGGAGGATCCATGAGTATGGCGAGATAGCCCTAGTATTGATGAACTACCCGCTCCCCCAGATAATAGGCCTTGGCCCATGCCCCATAGAAAAAGACAACGCAACGATTGTTAAAAAGGCATGATGGACCTACGGCAGCCCGATCCCAAAAAATAGAGCTAAGGTACGAGTCATAAATGATTTGTTCAAATCAAGAGGTGGCTAATCAGTCAAAAATTGCAACATAATAACAAAGGAGAATTTTTGAACTGAAATAAACAGAGGAGAAAAGGCCTTACTTGCTCAGGGATTATCAGATCCAATTGGGACCTCAGGCCCATCTCCAGATGCTTCATGCCCACATTGCAGCACCGGGTTTTGTTCCAATTGCTAAGGAGGGGATAGGTGTAGATCTCTGAGTGGAGAAGCGAACGTCTAAGCTGAAAGTGAAGGTACCCCCATGCCTAAGGAGAGCAGTTCATAAAAGGTAAGTCAGTAGCATGCAATGGCCATCCAAATAAACTGATAAAAGCAAAAGAGTAAGAGATTACCTCCGAAGCCGGCCAGAAACCAGCGATGGACTTCAAATCTCCGGTAGATACTCGGGCTATGCCATCAACATCGCATATCCAGCCCCACCCCAGTCGTATTTGTGGATATCGAGCCAGTTATCCATGATGCTCAGTAGTTCCAAGCTGACTCGTTCGCCGCTTGCTTTTGTAAAGATGGTTTTGCCCAACAGGAGCAGAAGTGTGATACGAGCCAAGAAGATCGCCTCCTCGAGCTCAATATAAAGCTCCACATCTAGTTGGCCCAGGTCTACCAACTCATTTCGCCCGTAGAGCTCAGACAGCCAGGTCATTTTGACCTTGGTACCATGCAAAATTCCACTAGGGGGGTAATCCCCTATCAATCTGACAATATCATCTCTGCTAGGCACTGCGAGGTTGGTGATCGGAACGCCCCCTACCCTGATGCCGGTAATCATCGCCCAATCCACGGGCGTCATGGTCATCTCAGCATAGGCCATGTAAAGGGACATGGTTTTCGGGCGAAACCTCTCTATCAAGGTTCTCAGGTATGCGGCGTCAGCCCTCATGGGGGGGTAGGACAAGAACTCCCTGAAACCCGCCTGCTCAAGTAAATACTTCACCACGGGAGGGATGTAGCGATAAAAGTCATGGAAGTTCAGTCAGCCCCCTCGGAATACGATATGGGGCAAGGCCTGCGTCAAGAGAGAAAAATGCATTAGATTATGGAAATAAAGCAAAGCCACACAAAAAAAGAAAAACTGAACTTATCTCTTACCTTGCCCGCTATACCAAAGTTGGAGATGTGGATATACTATTGGTGGAGAAGGCCAACTTGGGCGGCCTCGCCCTGCATCTCAAGCCAGGGACCTACCTTGTGTTCTACTACGAAGAGCTGCTCCCCACACGTACCATAAACCACGTCAGGCCCTTCCTCCTGACCCTCCTCAGGCACGTACTCTTCATCGCCAGACATTCTGAGGCAAAAGAAAGCTGTTATGTCAAAGAAGATCAATGATAAAGAACCTTTTTTTTTTTGCTACAAGCTAAGGGAAGGTAAGTATGCTCTCCCCTTTCTTTTATTTCAAAATATATATATATACATATATATATATATATATGCAAAAAAAAAATCCCTTTCTTTTTGTTTTCAAAAAAAGAATGAAAATACAAAAATCCCTTTTCTTTTTATCTTCAAAATTAAATTTTTCCTTTTGTCTTAAAAAATAAAGCAGAATTAAAAATACCAACTTCCTTTTCATAGAATTAAACAGGAAAAAATTATTTATGTTAGTAAAAAAAAACAAAGAAAAAAGAGAAGCAACAACAACAAACCAACAAAAAAAAAAAAAAAAAAAAAAACAAATCTTTTTTTCTTTACAATTCCATAATAAAAAAAACAAAAAAATCATTCCTTTATATTTGCAAGAGTAAAAAAAATCCCTTCTTCTATAATCAAAAACCAGCAAACAAAATAAATCAATTCCTTAGAAAAATAACAAAAACCAAAAATAAAATCCTTTTCCTTAATTAATTTTCAAAAAATAAACACCAAAATCATTTTCCTTAATTTCTCAAACAAAAAAAAAAAGAGACCAAAAATCCTCTTTCATTAGTTAGTTTTTGAAAAACAAAGACCAAAAATCCTTGCTTTATATTCAAAAATGAAAACAAAAACAAAAACCTAAAATAGAATCCCTTTTATATGCACAAATAAAAACAACAAAAAAATATATATTATGTATTAATAAAAACCCATAAAACAGCAAAAATAGGGCATCATCCATAAAATATCATCAACACATCATCAATAAACATGCTTACAATGAAAATAAACCATTCACCATCTAAAAATGCAAGATCATAATCACATTTGCAAGAAAAATCAGAAAAAATAAAGCAAAATAGGTTTTAAATGGTTACCTTTGAAGAAAAAAAGGGGTCTTTGATCTAGCGCGAGGTGGGTGATCAATCGGCGCAAGCAAATTCCGACAATGAGGCACGCGTAGAGGCGATATAAAGGAACCCTAGGAAAGGCCGATTTTCAGTTTGAAGAGAGGGGGAGAAAAAATTTCGAAAATACACCCCTACTGCTCGAACTCAGGCGCTTTAAATTCAAAACTCCAGCCATGCCTGGCACAACTAATAGTTGCGTCAGGCTATTTTGAGCCCCCAATTGGCTTGGCGCAACTATTAGTTGCGCCAGCCACTTATGGGTTGGGTTTTGGGCCTAGTGCGGGTCACATGCATAGCCCGGTCCCCCCCCCCTCTCTTTGTTTTGTTACTCCCGATAGATGCACCTGCTCTCAAATGGTATGTCGATCCTCATTCGGCTTGCCCGGGAAGCCGTGCTAGAATAAAATGAATCAAGATCAATAAGCATCCCGATCCTACACAAAAAAACGTGAAAAAGTTCAAAAAAATAATGATAAAATAAAAATCCCACATAAAAAGCTAAAAATAAAGTCACATAAAATGATAGAAAAATCCCATAAAAAAAATAGTTTTGAAAAACCAAAAAATCCCATAAAATAATAGCTTTGAAAAATCAAAAAAATCCCATAAAAATGTTTTTGAAAAACCAAAAAATCCCATAAAATAATAGTTTTGAAAAACCAAAAAATCACATAAAATCATAGCTTTCAAAAATAAAAAAATCCCATAAAATAATAGTTTTGAAAAACCAAAAAATCCCATAAAATAGTAGTTTTGAAAAACCAAAAATTCATATAAAATCATAGCTTTGAAAAACCAAAAAATCCCATAAAATGATAGCTTTGAAAAATTAAAAAAAAAATCACATAAAATGATAACTTAAAAATCCAAAAAAAAAAAAGAGAACATAAATAAAATAATTCGCATAAAATAATAGAAGTGATGAAGTGATAGAATCACATAAAATGATAACTTATAATTCAAAAAAATCACATGAAATTATAACTCAAAACCTAAAAAAAAAAATCATCACATAAAATGATAAACACAAAAAAGGTAAAAAATTTCCCACATAAAATAACAAAAAATATGTGTTTTGCAAAGACGGCACGTACTCCCAAAAAGTGTTGCGACATCTATTCGCTCCACTCGGGTAGTCGTGCTAAATAAACTACGGGATCAATAGGTTTGCCCAAAGACCTCAAATCCTGCTTCAAGCAGGGACACCCGTGACCAGTCAAATGAGACGGTCTATGCCTCATATGATTGGACGCACAGCTATGCACATGCATATTTCGAAGCGGTAAGATGTCAATATTTTATCACCAATGCGATTGTGCTATATCAATGTCATAAGTCTAAGGTTCACCTTGATTTTTTGGATCCTACTTCAAAGTAGGAACAACGGCGTCAATCCTGATCAAACGGTCAATATTTTGATCAGGATGATTCCACTACTAAATCTTCGAGCTAACGCTATATCTTTATGATTCATGTAAACTTTAGTGTCCTAAGCTTCAGATTCCTCATAAAGAGGTCAATCGTTGGTCAAGACCAACCTGTTGAAAATGAAACTACATATCAATCAACTATGTGCAAACATGTATACAGAAGGGTTCATTTCCCTTATTTTCGTAGGCTTAAAACCCGTATTGGCATAATATCCCTGTAAAGTGTACGCCATGCGTCTAGGTATTCGTAGGATGGTCATTTGTTCTCATAAATTATACTCGGACGGGATTTGGGTCGAGACTTCCATCGCCTTTGTTGCTTATCACCCCTAATGGGTGCATATGTATGCATTGTTAAATGATTTGTAAGATTATTATTGGCAGAGACCAGGATTAGGTGTCCCCTTCGGTGGGCACCCAATTTTGGCTAAATCTATTCAGTGTCATTTGAGGTTGGATACTCTGGGTCTTGATGATTCGAGGCACATTATAAAAGCAGCATGTACTCTCAAAAAGCGTTGCGACATCTGTTCCCTCCACTCAGATAGTCGCACTAAATAAACTTTGAGATCAATGGGTTCACCCAAAGACCTCGAATCCTGCTTCAAGCAAGAGCACCCATGATAAGTCAGATTAGGTGATCAATGCCTCGTATGATTGGACACAAACTGTGAAACCTTACGTACTTACTTTGTGCCTATCTTTGAATGTGGGTCAATTACCTTCCTTACTTACGAAGCTGTTGTATTCAGAATGAATATTGAATATCAAACTCCTTCAAATCATCTCGAGAAGTGACCATTTTTCCTAGCTATTGAGCTTTCACAACTCATTTCACCTCGGTTATACCCAGTAATGTCGCTAAGCACTTGGGGACCGATTACCTTGAGAAACGACCATTTTTCCTGACATACAGGGCTTTCGTTTTCTCACCATATCACTCATATGATGTTTAAAGTCCATTTTAAATGTAGTGGACCTGTCAGTAATGCATTGGGCCTCTTCAGATGTCTCTTTTCTTTGGCATTCGATCATTAGTGATCGGATACCAAAGTACGGCATCTGTAGACACCCAAATTTTTCCCAAGGCCCGATCGAGACACATTTCGAGAGAGGCGCATCTCTGAGCATTTGATGGCATGTATGGAACCCATAGGAACCTTTTCAAAACCTTAGGAGTCATTCTAAACCCTTAGGAATCACCCTAGATCCCATAGAAACCTCCTCGAACCCTTAGAAACCCTTCCCGACCCTTAGAACCATTCTGGACCTAAACCTCACTTTCCCGAGTAATGGATGAAGAGTGGTGCATCGAGACTACCTATGACCTTCTACTGTGATTGTAACATCCTCAAATTTTAGGCGTGAACAGTGTCCTCGAGATGCGTGCCTGACTGGTCATAGATTTGACCTAGTGAAAGTCAACACGATGACTTTGGTTAGAGTAGTCAAGACATTAACTAGCATGGGTGTGTAGTATTGAAAACAGTTTAGAGATCACATACACCTATCTTGGGTGTATGTGCTTAACACCAAAGCAAGAAGGGTTAAAAGGGGTTTAATAGCTTAAGAGAATTTATTTCCCTTTGTTTTTGGTTGGTGTGGAATTAAGAAGAGAGAGAGAGAGAGAGTGAGGAAGGAGTAATTGCTTCTGGAGTTAATGTGGATTCCAAATTAAAGACAAGCATGAGCATTTAACACCGGATTCGACGTGTTGAAACTCGTGGGAGTCGAAGCTAGGTATCCTAACCCCTAGACTGATCCATTGATTCAATCAAAAGATTGATTGAGGTGAGTTCTAATTAATTTGCTATAAACATATTATTGTGCAATAAACTTTGGATTATGTGATAAGTTGAAGAAGTGGGAAAGAAGGAAAATAGAAAGGAATGAAAGCTAGAAGAAATGGCCGCAAAGGGCTGAATTTCTGACCAAATCGATTCATCGATTTGGAAAATTGATCAATCGATTTTGGCCTGGAAGTTAGTTGGGCAAAGTGACCCGAGATTGATTGATCGATTTGAAAATCGATCAATCGATTTTTGAAATTTGATTAATTGATTAATCGTCTGAGCACTCCTAGTGACTGGAAAAATGAAAGCTTGGGGAAACCGATTGATCGATTTGAGAAATCGATCGATCGATTTTAGAATTTCGATTAATCGATTTGGGATCGATTAATCGATTTCGGGATTTCGATTGATCAATTTTGGAAATCGATCAATCGATTTGGACAGTTTCTATTGGCCTTTATTTTAGACTTTGAGATTCAAGGAAGGTCTTGTACCTTCTTTTATGCATCTTTCTTGAGGCTTTGCTTGTGCTATGGTGTACCATAGGTGGTACGAGTGAAGACAAGCATGGGGAACCACGTGGGACCTCGATGCTTGGAAATCAGGACACGTGAGGTAGGGAACACTTCGAACATGTACTTTAATTGCAAGATCATGTATGTAGTGATATAGAAAAGAGTAATTATATATTGAAAATGTGAATCCTAAGCGTGTGTGTGTGTGTGAACATAAAGTAAAGTAAATAAGTCTGACGTCCCCAAGGGATGTGAAAATGATAAAGGCATCTGTGTAATGCATTGACTTGGACATCCCAGGGATGTATGTGATCATGTAAAGCAAAGAGAATGAGAATGATAAAGCCTAAATTATTATATTTAGCATAATCACACGGTGAATAACGATATGTAGTGCACTTGATATTTAAGGTTTGGAGAATACCTCACCGACGTGGCGGTATACCCACGACTGACACGGCCGGATATCCATGACCGGTACGGCGGCCAATTTGTATACCAGTTGGATATCCCAAGGATGTAGATATTTATGTATGAGATATGAATCCCATCACCTATGAGAAAGGAACCTGGGTAGCATTGAAAGATATAAAAATATCTGATTAGACGACGATGGTGGGTATTCCATCGGGCGCCCAATGCTATAGTAAGTCGGGGAATATTTAAGCTATGATTTAAGTCTTTAGGCTGAATCATTGTGGTTAATGAATAAATTGAGAACAAATGAAATATGTAAAGTAATAGTGGCATCCAAATGCATCATTTCAGTTATTTAATCTGCTTTTCCAAGAAAACCTATTGCTACATCATACTATTAATTATCATGGAATATATGTGAGATTTTAACTTATATGTTCATTCAGTTCGTTTCCCTATTGAGTTATGATGTAGCTCACCCTTTAGACTATACGTCGTAAGTCTCATACTTATGGTTGCTACTGCTTTTGGAGACGTTGATCCGAGAGATTCAGATTACGTACCTGGGGAGGATCAAGAGCCCCCTCCTGAGGACTTCTTCTAGAGGACCCCTGCGTACTTTGATTCAGTTTTGTGAGAGTACAGTATGGCTTGGTATGTCAAGCCATTTTTGAGATCAAAATGTAATTAAATTGATATATTTTGGCAAACCATTTGGGGTGATTTTATTTTATCACCGATGGTTTGGGCCGGTTCTTCTGCTCATGCAGTTGCATGGGATAAGAACTGTCTTTTGGGTTCTTATTAGAATAACATATCATTAATGCATGAGAGATTTAGTTAAATTCAATTCTTATGCTTTATTGTGCTTGGTTATACTAATATTTCGTGCAGGTTTATGGGGCACGGCCTTGAGGGTTGTGTTGATGGCACGAGTTTCGGAGTGTCAAAATCCGGACTATCACAGTTGGTATCAGAGCCATTCTTTTAGAAATTCTGACAATTCTTATTTTTATCAGAGCATAGGGACTTCTGCTAATGAGACTTTGGTTTCACTTATATACCGTTATGTCTTCTAGGGGAAGAGGCTGACCCAGGAGCGACCATGATAGGAACTTGCGTAGTAGAGATGATTATATCTCGGCTACAAATCGAGTGTCAATGGGAAGTAGAGGGGCTTCAGGAAGTAGTGGCCAAGAGAGCTAAGACCATGAAGGGAGCTGAGAAAGAGATCTTCAGGAAAGGGAACAGAGGGAACAAGAAAGAGTAAGGGAAAGAAATGAAGAGAGAGAAGAGCGTCAGTGGATGATGATGCATAGCATGGAAACCATGGCGACAGCCATGGCTCAGCAAGCAGCGTCCCTAGCAGCTCACAATGTCAGTGATTAGCAACAACCAGCTACACCTCCAGTAGGTCCGACACAGCCAATGCCCTCTGCATTTACTGAGTTTAGGAGGATGCGACCCCCTAGCTTTTCGGGGTAGGCAGAGCCAATGAATGCTAACAATTGGCTGAGTGAAATGGAGAAGGTGTTTAGCGTGCTTACATGCACGAAAGATGAGATCGTAAGATGGGTAGCTTATATGCTTGATGGGGAAGCTAGGCCTTGGTGGAAGTCTGTTTTTAGGACTAGGGCTCAGGAGACCCCAGGATTGCCCTAGACATGGGATGAATTTGTAGAAGAATATAACAAATAATACTTCCCTGAAGTTGTAAGAAATCAGATGGAAGTAAAAATTTTACTGCTCGAGCAAGGGAAGATGACAGTTAGAGAATATGGGGTTGAGTTTATGCAACTTGCACTTTGCTCCTGAGTATGTAGTCACAGATTTGATGAAAGCAAAATGACTACAATGGGGCTTGAGGCTGGACATCAGGGAAAGGTAGAAGCATTTGAGTTGAAGACCTATGGAGAGGTCATGAGCAAAGCCTTAGTAATTGAGGAGGATAATGAAGATAGATACCGGAGAAGAGATCAACAAGGAAGAGGAAGAGTGGACCAAAGTAAGATTGGGAACTACGAGTCGGTGAATAAAAAGCCAAGGTTTGTAGCACCTATTCAAAGGCAACCATTCCAACCAAGGTATGTGAGACCGACGCAGCAAACGAACTACCAAAGATTTCTAATGCTTGCGTCAGGGAGGCCGATAAGATATGAGAGCCCTGCTACCACCACAGGAGCAGCAGTTACCCCGAGTTTCTCTCGAGTATCATCGACTACAATGGAGACTTGTGCCAAGTGTGGCAAATCTCACAAAATAGCAGATTGCAAGAAAGGCATGCGAGGTTACTATAAATGTGGAAAGATAGGCCACATCATTCGGGATTGTCCAGATATGGCTAAAGAGGATGATTTTTGCTTCAATGCCATGACCTATACAATCAAGGAAGCCGGTTGTGCAAGGAAGAGCCTACGCAGTCACTACCCAGGAAGCGCGGAATGTACACGACATTATCCAAGGTGAGATTTCTTTTAAATAAATAAATTTAATTTCTTAAAATTTTAGAGAGAGAAGGTGCATTCATTTAGAAAATAGTGTAGACTAGTTCTTGTACTTAAATTGGATAAGTAAATATGCACTATATTTGTATGTACGTATGTTATAGGTACGTTACGAGTATATGAGAAGAGATGCTACAGAGCATGTAAAGCTAGAGTGTTGATAGACCCAGGGTCTACCCACTCCTTTGTCACTCCGAGGTTTGCAAAGAAAATGAAGATTATTCCAGAGACGTTGGATTTTATTCTAGCAGTGTCTACTCCGATTGGAGAATTAGTTGACACAGAATTACTTTGTAAGTTAGTAGTAGTGGGTATTAATGATAGAGATGTTTATGAATTGATAGCACAATTAATATTGTTAGACATGAAAGGATTCGATGGGATCCTTGGCTTGGACTGGTTGTCACAACACTGTGCGACTGTAGATTGCAAGAACAAGGTCGTCATCTTTAGACCTAACACAAGGAGATCGTTTCAATTTCGAGGAGAGAGATCGACATATATGCCACCTATCTCTGCAGTCAGGGTCGAGCGCTTGATCAGAAAGGGGTGTAGCGGCTATTTGGCATTCTTGAAGGAGGATAAGGAAGGGAAGAATATTATTTCGGAGATAACAGTTGTGCGAGAATTTGAGGATGTGTTTCCTGAGGAATTACCAGGATTACCTCCAGATAGAAAGGTGGAGTTCTCTATCGACTTAGCACCTGGAACAGAGCCTGTTTCTAAAGCACTATATAGGATGGCTCCTGCTGAGTTGAAAGAGTTGAAAGAGCAGTTGCAAGAGCTCATGGATAAGGGGTTTGTGAGACCGAGCGTGTCTCCCTGGAGAGCATCGATCTTATTTGTAAAGAAGAAAGATGGATCAATGCAACTGTGCATTGACTATCACTAGTTAAACAAACTCACCATAAAGAATAGATATCCATTGCCTAGGATTGATGACTTGTTCGATCAGCTACAAGGAGCAAGGTATTTTTCTAAGATCGATCTAAGATCTGGATATCATTAGCTGATGGTCAAGGCAGAGGACATTCAGAAGACAGCATTTAGGACACGGTACGGACACTACGAGTTCTTAGTGATGCCATTTGGGTTGATGAATGCACCGACATCGTTTATGGATTTGATGAATCGGGTGTTTAAACCACACCTAGACTCCTGCATCGTGGTATTCATTGACGATATCCTAATATATTCTAAATCAAAGGAGGAGCATGAAGAACACTTGAGAGTTGCTCTACAAACCTTACGTGAACACTAATTATACGCCAAGCTCAGTAAGTGTGAGTTTTGGTTAAAAGAAGTCAGCTTTTTGGGGCATGTCGTCTTAAAAGAAGGTGTCACAGTAGATCCGGCAAGATCAAAGCAGTGGTGAATTGGGAACAATCAAAGACGGTAACCGATGTCCGTAGTTTCCTTAGTCTAGCTGGCCACTATCGACATTTTGTAGAGGGGTTCTCTAAAATATCGGGACCTCTTACAAGACTTACATGAAAGGACATGAGATTTGAGTGGAGTGAAGCATGCGAGAAGAGTTTTCAAGAACTCAAGAAGAGACTCACTTCAGCTCCAGTGCTAGCAATTCCTTCAGGCAGTGGAGGGTTCGCAGTATATAGTGATGCTTCGCATAATGGTTTGGGCTGCGTGCTCAATCAACACAAAAAGGTGATATCTTACGGGTTAAGACAGCTGAAGGAGCATGAGAGGAACTACCCGACACATGACTTGGAACTAGCAGCAGTCATATTTGCGTTGAAGATCTGACGACATTATTTGTACGATGAGACCTTTGAGATCTTCACCAACCATAAGAGCCTCAGATATCCATTTACACACAAAGAGTTGAATATGTGGCAGTGCAGATGGATGGAGTTTCTCAAAGACTATGATTGCTCCATACAGTATCATCCAAGCAAAGCTAATGTGGTAGCCGATGCCTGGAGTTGGAAGAGTTCAGCTCAGTTGGCTAGTTTGATTATGGGGATGCATAGATGGAAATTGTTTGAAGACATCTCACTGTATGACGCAAATATCGAGGTATAAGCTATAGGAGACTTCATGGCTAACATATCAGTGAGACCGATGATCTTTGAGCACATTCACGAGCTACAGATGAAAGACCCTGAGTTGACCAAGATTCACCAAGATGTGATTGAAGGCATAAAACCAGAGTTCTTAGTAAAAGAAGATGGTTCCTTATTATCGTCTTTGTATTCTAGATGATGCCGACCTGTGGCACACTATCCTTGATGAAGCTCACAAGTCAAAGTATGCTATCCACCCTGGTAGCACTAAAATGTACCAAGACTTGAGAAAGAATTACTGGTGGAGAGGTTTGAAGCAAGACGTAGCTAAGTACGTGTCACGGTGTTTGACATGTCAGCAAGTGAAGGTCGATCATAGACACCCTGCTGGATTATTACAGCCTCTACCCATACCAAAGTGGAAATGGGAGTCAATCTCTATGGACTTCATCATTGGACTACCGCGTACAAGTAAGAGTTATAATGCCATTTGGGTAGTCATAGACTGATTGACCAAGTCAGCACACTTCTTGCCTTACAACACGATGTACACGGTAGGAAGACTTGCAGAGTTATATATGAAGGAGATCGTGTGATTACACAGGATTTCAAGCAGCATTGTCTCTGATCGTGACCCGTTATATACTTCAAAGTTTTAGAAGAAGTTTCAGGAAATCATGGGAACACGATTGGACTTTAGTTCAGCATTCCATCCGCAAACCGATGGGAAAACTGAGCGGGTAAACTAAGTCATAGAAGACATGCTCAAAGCGTGTATGCTTGAACTACAGGGATCATGGGATCAACATCTACCGTTGCTCAAATTTGCATACAATAATAGCTATCAGATGAGCATTGGTATGGCACCGCATGAAGCTCTCTATGGACGGTGGTGTAGATCGCCTATCAACTGGGAAGAGACAGGCGAGAAATTTGTTTTAGGGCTAGAGTTATGTTGTTACCTCTAAGTGTGCATGATTTATTTGTGTTTTGAAAACAAATTTGCAATTGCTGAGTTATACTGATTCTGGAATATAAAAAAGGGTAAAGAAATATCAGCACAGAGAGAAGTGAATTAGCCTGCAAGATCAGGGTCAATTGTAGCAAGCTTTAAATGTAAATGAGTAAAAGATCGTCCACAGAGAATTTGTTTAAAATGTAAGATAAACCTCCAGATCTTAGCTACCAGATCTGGCTTCTTATCCTATCTATAAAGCACATAAGATGGGAGGTTGAATTTGTCACATTAACTAAATGATAAAAGTAAAAGTTAAACTAAATGATCTAGATCTGAGTTGGGGGAATTTTGAGGTAAACTTTATAAAAATGGAGAAATAATATCTAACTTTGATTTGGTCCTTGAAACACAATGAGAATGACTGCAGATCAAATGAGAAATGATCCAATCTTCATCTGGCTACAAGCACAGATGTAAGAGAAATAAATCTAACTCAATGATTAGATTTAGGCTTAAGGCTATGGTTTGTCCACTTTAATGGCCACAGACCATCCAATAGTCTTTAATCTAAACCCTTAAGTTAGAACAAGAAACATCACTACAAATGCTGTGAGAGATTAGGTTACAAACACTAATTCCCACAGGATTAATGAATCAAGGGAAATTACATGAAAAACAGTAAATCTAAAGGAGTCTAATGCAATAAGGAGATCAGAGGGAACCCTTAACATGAGTCCAATTGAGAATGCACGGTTTACAGCAACCTTTTCAAATTTACCATTACAATTACAGAGCACAGCTTAAACAGCTCTCAGATTTGTAGTCTTGAATACAACTCTCCTTTGAATTACAGAAGTATCTCACAGCTCTCAATTGCAAGTAAAAGTGAGGCTATTACAGGGATTTCAGACAAACTATCTGATTTGGAAATGGGGGAATAGGAATGAAACTCAAAATTTGGATACCCAAATTGGGCAAATGGTTCATCTATTTATAGTTTTCCCCAAGTCTAGCTCAGATGCGTATCGACCAATCAGAAGTGCTCAGATCTGTATCAACCAATGGTAGTCGAGCACAAGGATCCAGATCTGTTACGCCAATCGAATTGCTCGATCTGGTTCAAATCGAGCGACATAAGCATCAATTCAGAATGCATTTTGAAAATCTGTTAGAGCTTCTAGAAGTTCCCGCCAAGTTATTTCATCTCTGGGTGCTCACATGGGGTGGAATATGCCTTCGCTTCATGCTTAGAATCTTCTGGAATGTCCCTAGGTTTTTAAATGCATTGGGACGCATGAAAAAGATTACTGAATTACCCTTGCAAAAGCTGGGAATCTCCAGAATACCATTTCGCATAGTTTAGGGGACTTTTCACAAGGATGACTCTGAAGCTCTTTTCATAGCGGTTACATTGAAGGGAGTTCTCTTCTTTCAAAAGGTCAATCATCTCTTGAAGAGTTCGGTGCTCTTCAAAACTAAGCCCGAGTTTTAGTTCTTTTCGCAGAGTTCAGGTTCTTTTCGAAAAGTTCAGGTTCTTTTCGAAAAGCACTCTGTAGTGCATTTTTCTGTTCGAATTGCTCCACACTTCTTTTCTGGGTTGAGACTAGGTCTTTGCCTCTTCAGTTCAGGCCTTTTAACAGCTACTGAGGTTGTCCCTTCTCTTTCTTCCTTTGGATCGACATGGATTATCATCTTTTTGGCACTTTTAAGCTGCTTTCATGGTTAAGCCTGTCTTTATTGTTAGCTGTAACACAAGCACTTAAAACACTTATTTAGTTCTCTCAAAGGTCTATCAAGACCCAGGTTAAGGGGTGAAAAATGGTATTTTCCAGTTCTCAACAAGTTACTTAAAGATAATGCCACTTATGTTTGTATGATAAGGGAGAAACTTAAAGCAGCTCAGAGCAAACAGAAAAGATACGTCGATATCAAGAGGACGAGTGTAGACTACGCCATGGGTAAGCATGTATTTGTGAAAGTGTCGCCTATGAAAGGCATGATGAGATTCAAAAAGAGAGGCAAGCTAAGTCCCCGCTATCTTGGACCCCTTGAGGTTTTGGGTCGAGTTGGAGAAGTTTCTTATCACGTTGGATTACTACCGTTGTTTGATCGGGTACATAATGTCTTCCACGTATCTATGCTTAGGAAGTACGTGAATGACCCTTCCCATATCTTGGGAGGTCAACCGTCGGAAATGCACGAGGATATGAGCGTTATAGAGGAACCGACAGAGATATTAGATAGAAAGGAGCAAGTGCTATGCACCAAAGTGATTCCTTTAGTACTTGTTCAATGGAAGAATCATTCGACTAAAGAAGCTACATGGGAAAGAGAGACGGACGTGAGAGAGTAGTATCCAGACTTGTTTGCGACGAGTTGAGAGCTTGATTGTATCATCGCAAGCATGTTTGCAGATTTAAACCGACTATGTAATCCAAAGTGGTGCGTTTATGCCAAAACTTTTCTTTTTGTTTCTTTCAAGGAATGAATGGGACGAGTGTGCATTGCAAACATACCGTTATGAAATGAAATGCATGACTTAATAGTAATCACATCATGAAATGGGCAATCACTACATGCTCCATCAAGGCAAAGATCAAGTGACCAAGGAACACCCACGAAATGAAGGAAAATGAAGCACAAAATTTTTTGGCAAAATCTGTCAAAACCGATTAATCGATTTCCAAATCGATTAATCGATTTTGGAAATCGAGCAATTGATTTCGTTTGATTGAACGACTGGCACACGCCAGTTAGATGGAAAACTTGAAATTTTAATGGCATTAAATTTTGATTAATCGAATGGAATTCGATTAATCGATTTTGGGAAATCGATCAATCGATTTTTGAAATTCATTTTTGAAATCAATCAATCGATTTCGGACGGTTGAGTTTAAGTTATGAAAATCGATCAATCAATTTTTGCCTATATATAACAGTTTTGGGATTTTTGGTTCCCATTCGAATTTCAGTTTCCTTTTTTCTTTTGGGCGCCATTTTTTCCTTCTTCTTTCGCTACCAAAACTCTAGGGTTTAAGGACTTTTCGGATCGCGATCAGATCAAAACCCTAGCCATTCGGATCAAACGCACAAGCTAAACCCTAGATTTCAAATTTCCTTTCATTTTGCATCATCACAGCCCTAAATTTGTGGAATATTTTAGTATTAAAAAAAAAACCAAAATGCCACCTAGAACTCGATTGGCTACGAAGAAATTGACGTCTAAACTTTCGGTACGGCGCAAGAACGCCACGCTACTGCCACCTTCACCATCACCTCCATCATCACCATCATCTTCATCAGATCCCTCATCTGATTCAACGGGCGCGTCATCACGCGAATCATCGCCACTACCCCAACCACCACCCGAAAACTTGCCCCAACCAAATGAATGGTGGGCAGCAAAGGAGTTTGAACATGAATATATCATTGACGAGGCCCTATTTACCAATCCTGACGTTGGGGGTGAAACCCAATGGGCCCAACACTACCTCATCAAAGCTGGCCTCAGCAATCTTTTGAAGCCTTTGCACGAGTATTTTTTCTCGTGGCTCGTGCGGCTATTTTATCAAAACTTTAAGGCGGGTCAAGTGGACGATACTGTCACTACTGAGATTGACAGTCGGCATTACCAATTTACCTAATGTCACGTCTACGAGTCCCTCGAATGTTACCTAAACTACGTACCCGAGACCACCCTTTATCCACTATTTGATGAGGAAATCCCTTTTGAAGAGATTATGGCTGAGATGACTAGAGGCAGTAAGGGATCCGGCAAATCCATACAGAGGGTAGACTTACCTCCTTACATGTGGATGCTGGATTCCATCATCAACTGCAATATATACCCCATGTGTCACAACACAGAGCGGGTAGAGTTGATCCAACATGCCCTATACGCGGCGTACCGCGGCCGTTGGTTCGACGCTACCAAATTGGTCATAGAGGGGATGGTTTATAAAAAGGGGAAGATCATTAAGGGTCTGTTGAGGCCTACGGAGTGTATGCCATACGCTCGCCTGATCTTGAGTATGTTAGAATGCTACTCTGACTCTCCAGAGTATACTATTTCATCTACCAAGCGTAAAGCTACCAACCATGTGAAGCCTTACTCCATCGCTTCATGGGGGCGTAGCTATCGGATGTTGAGGAAATCTCCACCAGTTGAGGGACTAGCACCTGCCCAGGCTGGTGATGCCCCACCACCACCACATCAGGACCCACCAGCAGGGGGGATCCACCTGTTATGCCACCAGTTGGTGGGGAGCAGCCTGCTCACCCTATACAGCCGGAGGGGCAGCCCATTGTGCCACCTACAGCTCCTACACGATCACCAGCTACTTCTACACCTCCTCACCGCTGCCGTGCAACCCGTCCTGCACCAACCATTGAGGATTCATTGACCAGGATGGAGGCCAACAACCAACAGATGAACCACCGCATCGATTTCCTGTTATACCATACCATGCGGTACATTTATCCAGAGGACTACCAGTAGCGCATCGTGGAGGAGCAGACTTGGACTCCTTATGCTCCTGCAGAGGGTGCCGCTGACACCGGCGCATCTGGTTCGGGGCCACAGCAGCCAGACGAAGCGGATCAGCCAGGAGAGGGGACCACGTGAGCATGAGCTTATGGCCTTCTTTTTGTGATGTAATTATCTTTTTGGCTTGTACTTAGTTTTGGAGGATCGTAAATTTTTGGGCACTGTAAGTAAATTGAAAGTTTCTATGTAACGAACTATTTGGCATGAATGTCATGGTTTTGGAATTTTCTTCGTTGTGTCTTATGGCAAATGAAATCGCTTTTATCTAGCATGTGCACAACCTGTTCTTCACTGTCTTTAGTTTAACGGATATGTGGTCATTGCTTTTAAATGACACTACAGCTGTCTATGTGTGTGGGTAATTGCTTTAGTTTAACGGAGACCTTTGGGTACATTTTCGAGGATGAAAATTCTCAAGGTGGGGAGAATGTAACATCTCTAAATTTTAGGTGTGAACAGTATCCTCGAGATGCGTGCCCAACTGGTCATAGATTTGACCCAGTGAAAGTCAACATGATGATTTTGGTTAGAGTAGTCAAGACGTTAACTAGCATGGGTGTATAGTATTGGAAATAGTTTAGAGATCACATACACCTATCTTGGGTGTATGTGCTTAGCACCAAAGCAAGAAGGTTTAATAGCTTAAGAGAATTTATTTCCCTTTATTTTTGGTTGGTGTGGAATTAAGAAGAGAGAGAGAGTGAGGAAGGAATAATTTCTTCTGAAGTTAATGTGGATTCCAAATTAAAGACAAGCTTGAGCATTTAACACTGGATTTGACATGTTAAAACTCGTGGGAGTCGAAGCTAAGTATCCTAACCCCTAGACCGATCCATTGATTAAATCAAGAGATTGATTGAAGTGAGTTCTAATTAATTTGCTATAAACATGTTGTGCATTAAATTTTGGATTATGTGATGAGTTGAAGAAGTGGGAAAGAAGGAAATAGAAAGGAATGAAAGATGGAAGAAATGGCCGCAAAGGGCTGAATTTCTGACCAAATCGATTGATCGATTTAGAAAATTGATCGATCGATTTTGGCCTAGAAGTTAGTTGGGCAAAGTGACCCAAAATCGATTGATCAATTTGAAAATCGATCAATCGACTTTTGAAATTTGATTAATCGATTGAAAATCGATTAATCGTCTGAGCACTCCCAGTGACTGGAAAAATGAAAGTTTGGGGAAACCGATTGATCAATTTGAGAAATCGATCAATCAATTTTAAAATTTTGATTAATCGATTTGGGGTCGATTAATCGATTTCGGGATTTCAGTTGATCAATTTTAGAAATCGATCAATCAATTCGTATAGTTTCTATTGGCCTTTGTTTTGGACTTTGAGGTTCAGGGAAGGTCTTGTACCTTCTTTTATGCATCTTTCTTGATGCTTTGCTTGTGTTATGGTGTATCATAGGTGGTACGAGTGAAGACAAGCATAGGGAACCACGTGGGACCTTGATGCTTGGAAATCCGGACATGTGAGGTAGGGAACACTTTGAACATATACTTTAATTGCAAGATCATATATGTAGTGATATAGAAAAGAGTAATTATGCATTGAAAATGTGAATCCTAAGCATGTGTGTGTGTGTGAACACAAAGTAAAGTAAATAAGTATGGCGTCCCCATGGAATGTGAAAATAACAAAGGCATTTGTGTAATGCATTGACTTAGATATCCCAGGGATGTATGTGATCATGTAAAGCAAAGAGAATGAGAATGATAAGGCCTAAATTACTATATTTAGCACAATCACACGGTGAATAACTATATATAGTGCACTTGATATTTAAAGTTTGGAGAATACCCCACCAACGTCGCGGTATACCCACGACTAATGCGGCAAGATATCTGTGACCGGTACGGCGGCCAATCCGTACACTAGTTGGACATCCTAAGGATGTAGATGTTTATATATGAGATATGAACCCCGTCGCTTATGAGAAAAGAACCTAGGTAACATTGAAAGATATAAAAATGTTGGATTAGATGACGATGGTGGGTATTCCATCGGCCACCAGACGCTATAGTAAGTCGAGGAATATTTAAGCTATGATTTAAGTCTTTAGGCCGAATCATTGTGGTTAATGAACAAGTTGAGAACAAATGAAACATGTAAAGTAATAGTGACATCCAAATGCATCAATTCAGTTATTTAATCTGCTTTCCCATGAAAACTTATTGCTACATCATACTATTAATTATCATGAAATATATGTGAGATTTTAACTTATATGTTCATGCAGTTCATTTCCCTATTGAGCTATGATGTAACTCACCCTTTAGACTATATGTCACAGGTCCCAAACTTGCAACTGCTACTGCTTCTGGAGACGTTGATCTAAGAGAGATTCGGATTACGTACTTAGGGAGGATCAGGAGCCCCCTCCTAAGGACTTCTTCTAGAGGACCCCTTCATACTTTGATTCAGTTTTGTGAGAGTACGGTACGGCTTGGTATGTCAAGCCCTTTTTGAGATCAAAATGTAATTAAATTGATTTATTTTGGCGAACCATTTGGGGTGATTTTGTTTTATCACCGATGGTTCGGGCCGGTTCTTCTACTCATGCAATTGCATGGGATTAGAACTGTCTTTTGGGTTCTTATTAGAATAACATATCATTAATGCATGAGAGATTTAGTTAAATTCAATTCTTATGCTTTATTATGCTTGGTTATACCAATGTTCCGTGCAGGTTTATGGGGCACGGCCTTAAAGGTCGTGCTGATGCCACGGGTTTCAGAGTGTCAAAATCTAGGATGTCATAGTGATCGAATCTCATACTATTAAAAAGTAGAAGTCCTCAGCTTTCCAACAAGCTAAGAATCACCCCAATCGGAGTTGTGTACGAGAAGATATCGCGTTCTGAAGCTCAGGGGAAAAATAGTAGATTTGCTATGAACCCCCTAAGAATTTGGCGCAAGTATTACTTGCGCCAAGCCATTTCTCCTCAGAAATGGCTTGGCGCAACTAATAGTTGCGCCAGCTATAAGGTGGGTCCCCCCACGAGCAGCCAACTTCCCAAACCACTATACAGCATTGTTTTACTATACATATGCCTAGCGCATCTATTAGTTGTGCCAAGCTTATGAATAGTACCTGTAGGTTTTTGCCTTGAAATTTTGGAGTGGGGTTTGACTTGTTGGCCATCTTGACCTTTGGGGTGTATTTTGTTAGTTATGTTGCACTCATTCACTATCTATTTGCAACCCCTTAAGTGGTTTAAAGCTCCACTATATCATCCACTATTGGAGCATCTCTTCACACATTTCTAGGCTCCAAAAACTTTAGGAAACCTTAGATGGCTAAATTACCTAATTGCTAATCCAAGTTAGCCTCTAAACACCCTCCTAACCTCTCTTTTTCCTATAAATAGAGAGGCACCCCTCCCTTTACAAAGGCTTGAAAAAATTTGTAAATTAAGAGATTAAGGAATCCCTTCTCTCTCACCTCTAGTGCACCATTCTCATACAAATTCCAGAACCTTAAAACCTTCTAAAAATCATAGCCTTTCATCCAAAAGCTCAAAGTTAGGTGTGTGCTACCCCCCTAGCCTTCTCTCTCTACCTCTTAGCTATCAAGCCCTAAGAGTTAGAAGCTCATTTCTCACCATACAAGCCTTCAAAAGCTCACTAAAGCAAGCCAATGCAAGGCTCCACAGCGATGCAACAAGGTCCCGAGAGCTTTGGCTCTCCCCTCTATTCCTCTACCTTCTCGATTCTTCCTCAATCCACTCATTTGTGTCGTTACGCTGCCGAATTTTTGATAGAAACGGAGGGGCACAAATAGGATTTTAATGCCCTTTGGGCAAAAGGAAGGCATTTTCATTTCTTTTATATCATTTTTATTTTGGCCATAAGTAGAAACCGCATTAAGCAGGTTGATTGGGTGCCTAAAACTTTCCCAATTGATAACTGAAGCCCCTACCCAAGTGCCTTTGGCATAGACTGGATTTAGAGTCATATTTGTGGCACTTCAATGCTTATAAAATTGATTTAGGTTTCTCAGGACACCAAAAGCACTAGGTGGCGACTCTAAATATTCATAACAAGTGCATCGTCGCGGCGGGATCGTCAAAATTCCATGGTTGCACGCCCCTAAATCGTAGGAAATAATTCATGGTAAGACAATAAGGGCATGTTTGTTAAATTGTATGTAAAGTAATTCTTTTTTTCCTTCACGTAGGATTTTTATTTTTTGCTTGTAAAGTAAAATCTAGGGGTGTAAATAAAAATCGAAACCCAAAAATCATGCCTTCCGAACCAGACCAAAACTGACTAAAAACCAAACCAATTCAGCCTGATTCGATTTCGATTTTGGTAACAAAATTGAAAACTGGTCTGATAGGGTGAGAAAACCGATAAAAAATGAGAAGTAAACCTTAAAAAATAAGAAAAAATAAGAAGAAACATCGAAAATCAAACCAAACCGACCAAAGTTGGATCGATTTTGATTTGGGGCTGAAAAGTTCAGTTAATTGACAAAGTGGACTGCAAGCAGGGAATTTTTTTATTTTGGTATGATCCAAATGGAAATCAATGCGACATTTATAGCAGGGGCGGAGCCAAGATTTTTTCATAGGGTGGCCATTTAATCAATTATTGTTGAAAAATTATGTAAATTCTTTTTTCTAAGCAAACACTATATATATATATATATATATATATATATATATGTAAAAAAGAGCTTTAAAATATATAAATAAACAAAAGTAAAGTATTTCATCTACTAACAAAAAAGGTACCTTTTATAGATCATTGCTAACTACTATGGCAATTGTCCACGACGAGTTTTCATATTTTGAAAGTAATTCATGATTTTTTCATCATCAATGCTATTAAAACATCTTTCTCAATATATGTGATTAAGCAATCATTCATCAATTCATCTCTCATTGAATAGTGCAACTTGCTCTTCAGAATATGCATAGTTGAAAATGCTCTTTTAACAGTGGCAATTGCAACAAGAAGGCTTAAGGCTAATGCAATGAGCAAGTAAACTAGTGGATACACTTTAATTCTGCTTGTCTCGTCCATTTTCTTAGCAAGACCATCAATCACGTTCACTTCTAAAAACTCTTTAGAAGAACGCATATCATGAATGTATGTCTCAAGATGATTGTCCAGATCTAAGATATCTAATGTAGAAAAGTCCACTAGATATTTTCGAGCAAGGCAAAATAATTTTCCTTGTCAAAAGCTGAAAATGAATCTCGTGGGTTCAAACATGTCATACAAAGAAGTAACTCAGTATTTCCTTCATTGAAACAGTTTGTTAAGCTCTAGTAGTAGCATATCAATAACTGTTTAAAATATTTCAACGCGATAGTGATGTAGATTCGTTGTATCTTCAACTTTATGACATGAATGCCCTCGAGTTACATGCTTATCATTCATGCTAAGAACAATGATATTATGTTTCATGCAAAATAAGGTTATTTCAGCCAGAAAAGAATCCCACTCAATTTCTCTCATTTCTTGTATTATTTTCTTAGAAATTCTAATCAGATTCATAGCATTCACAATATCTTCGTCCTTCTATTGAAATGTTGTGGACAATTGATTGGTAATTCCCAATATTATTCTCATCAAATGCATGTTAAATACAAATTCAAATGACTGCAATACATCTAACATGACATTTGTTATAGTTTTGATTTCAAATTCAGAGTCATCCCCACCAACTTCATCAAGTACTTCAATCATAGAAGAATACATCCTAGTCAAACTTGATAACGTACGATGATATAAGCTCCAACGTGTTTCTCCAGGACGATTAAGACTAATCTCCTGATTCAGACATCTCCCAAGTAAAAGCTCACCACTTTCTAGCTCTTGCAAATATTTAGTAAGTCTCCTCTCGAAGAAGATCTCTATATTTGCATGAAGCTCCAACAATATTCACAACATTCGAAACTACACTAAAAAGTAACTCAATCTTGTAATGTTTTTTTGCAATAGCAACTAGAGTCAATTGAAGTTGATGTGTAAAACAATAAACATAGAATGCATATCCATTTTCATTCATGATAAGTGCTTTAAGACCATTAAATTCATCAGACATATTACTAGCACCATCATAGCCTTGACCACGCAATCTTTGTATATTCAACCCAAGTGCCACAAATAATTTATCGATTGCTTTCTTAAGTGATCTAGCATCAATTTTCTCAACATGTAAAGCTCCAATAAAATGTTCAATTATACATCCATCTTTGTCCACGTAACGTAGACAAATAGTCATTTGCTCCTTGATGGATATATCACGAGATGCATGGACTAAAATAGAAAATAATAAACCTCTAAAATCATTTATGATAAATGATATAGTTTCCCTTGCACACGCATGAATAATATCTTTCTGAATATCAGGTGAAGTTAATTTAAGGTTTTGAGGAGCATTTTTCAATACTACCTTTTCAACTTCTTCTTTACCATCAACATGAAATTTTAAAAGTTCAAGAAAATTTTCTTGATTGTTCGACTCATCTGATTCATCGTGACCACAAAAAGCAAGTCCCTGGCATAAAAGAAAATGAATAATTTTAATCGATACAGTCAAATGAGTTTTATATTCCATCCGTATCTGAACACGGTATCTATCAAAAGCTGTCTAAATATGTTGTTCTTGATCCAATAAATCTTGTGCCATCCTATAGGCTTTATTATGAGAGTTATCCACATGTACTTGATGGATTTTAAGTTTTTCATATCTCTTCCAATTTTTAAACCCATCAATAATAAAAATGTCGTTATCTTATTGTTTTTCAATAGTTTGCTTAAATAGATAACAATAGAAATAAAATGCTGCATTTTTCGATTTGCTACATTCTAACCAATGATATTTGTCAAACCACTGTTTATTGAACTAGCATAGCGTATCTAAAATTAGTGTTTGGGGAAAACTACAATCACAAGGCCCATAAGAACACATTTGTAAATATGCGCTTATAACATTATCTTAATCATTCAGATCATAACTTGAAATCGACTTTCATAATGCAGGATCACGTGGAAGTTCATTGAAGTTAATCTCTGTTACATGTGTATGCTTTTTTACAGAGTAAACGGTTGAAGGACTAGAAGCAGATTGATCAGATTTTCTTTTAAAATACTTTAACAACATAACTGCTTCAAGAAATACACATACAAAAAAATTACATGGGTTGAGTGAATGAGAGTTCAAATCCATTAAGCGATTAGAGTCTTAACCAAAATTAAAAAAATAAATATAAAAATAAAAAGTTAGGTAAAATTAAATTGACGTTAGGGTAATAAAGTTTTGGTATTAGGGTTTTAAATTAATTCAAGTTTTAGCATTAATCTAAGGGTGGCTCTGTTCGCGCCCACGCGTTCTATGAAAGCGCCCACTTGTGTAACCCCTTAAAAATCGTTGATTGCTTCAAATTTGATGATTGAGATCGTGTTGTTCAACGAGCTTCCACAAATGGATCTAGAGATCATGTCTCACCTATCAGATAGTCTGTTTTTTATTCCACATCTCACAGATCCCCAAAAAATGTCCTTTGTGTGCAATGGTACACATCACGCTCAAACGTGATCTTAGGACCATATTTTGGAGATATGAGAGATTGTGGAATCAAACAATGACCGTTTGATAGATGTAACGTGATCTCAAGATCTTTTTATGGAAGACCTCGGTGACACACAATCTCCATTATATGATCTGACACAATCAATGCTTTTAAAGGGGTTCCAAGGTAGGTGCTTTCAGTGATTGCGTAGGACAATCCATTCAAAGCATTCAATTAATCACATTATGATATTATAAAATTGTACAATAATATTACCTGTTGCAACAGAAATTCCCCAATTTTATAAGTCAATCATGAACATAATATTAGGATCCTCAAGTCAGATTTTTATGAAAGCAAGAAACAACCAAACCCAATGAAAAGATAAATGATCAATTAAATTTTTTTAAATTGACAAGATTGAATTCTATGTTTCCTTAACTATCGAAAAAATAAATAAATTTTTTGTTCTTCAGATCTAGAAACTCTTACCTGCGCGAGTACTTGATGTGCATGCGCGCTTAACGACATAAGGCCTTTCTTCTTTAATATAAAGCTAGCGCCAATGAAGGTGCTTGAAGCCTCGAAAGGATGGTAAGAACAAGGCCTCTCATGTAATTAGAAACCAAGACTTTGTCGACTGAAACCCTCCCAAAGCGAACTAGAGAGTGAGAGAGAAAGTGGGACGAGAGAGAGAGAGAGAGTGCGCGAAGCGCTGGGATAGAGTGAATGAGAGAAAGTGGGCTAAGAGAGAGAGAGAGAGAAAGAGAGAGAATCCCGAGAGGAGATATTTTAGTTTCTAAAAATTTTAAAAGGAAAATATTTATTATGAAAACAAACACCATAAAATTTTGTTTCATGTTTTAAAATAAATTTGGGTGGTCAATATAATTTTGGATGGATACGCAACCACTATTATAAATTAGGATATTTAAAAGTTAATAATAAATTTTTACTAAATTTTGGTGGTCAGTTGACCTCCCCATTCACAACGTGGCTCTAGCACTCATTCCATAAAGTCACAAAGCCGATGAAGTAAATAATTTTAGGCCGGTCAACTTGGTGATAGGTCTCACTACAAAAATAAGGGGTTTCAGTGGCACTTGCTATTAAGGCATTTTTTGGTAGCGGCAGGACTAACAATGGCAGTTTTTGGTTTAAAAAACTGCCGCTAATAGTCTTATTTTTTGTAGTGTCTATATAAAATTATGGGAAAGGTTTAATTTAATCATTTAAAAGAAATTAGGTAGAAATTAATATCAGCAAACCATATGACTTTTACTCGAGGTCATCAGATTTTGGACGACATTTTGATAGCACATGAATGCGCGAAGGACTCAAAGCACAAGGCAAAGAAACCCGACATCATTTTAAAAGTAGATTTTGAAAAAACATATACGATCACGTAGTAGATTGGAGCTTTTTGGATTATGACATGGGGTGAATGGATATGGGTAATAGACAACGAAATTGGATTTTTGGATGGTATTCGTCAAGGCGACCCCCTTAGAGTAAGGAATATCGGGTACTTTTTTGGTTTCACTCCAAAGAGAAGGGGTGTTGAACTCACACATATCCAATATGTTGATGATGTGATCATTTTATTAAGAATAACCTGGATCAATTATGTTATCATTTTATTGAGAATAACCTGGATCAATTATGTAATATAAAGAAGGTGTTGGTGTACATGTGTTGAAGCAATGTTTGGTTTATGGAATAGCATCAGTAAATCAAGTTTAATGAAGAAGTAGGATACCTGGTTGAGTCTTTACCAGCTAAAGTAATGCTCATTAAATTCTTGGTTCGATATCTTTAAAATTTGTTAGTTGGTAGTTGGTCATAGGCTCCTTTTGGTTCAAATGGCTAGCTGTGGATTTTGGAAACTTGTCTGGAAAGAGGAGAAACAACAGAGCCTTAAGAGGCACCTTCACGTCTTCAAATTCGGTCTTCTTAAAATCTTTGAATCTCATCTTAAGTTAGGTTTGATCATGATGTATGGCATGTGATTTTGCACCTGAGAGTAGCGCTTTTCTCAGTCGGGAGTAAAGTCCCAAACGTCTTTTTTTTTTAGCAAATGTTGAGAGGCAAATTTCAGAACTAATTTAGGCTGTATTTGGAATTGCTCTTTAGAGCCAAAGAGCGGCCCATTTAAAAGAAGAGGTTTAAATTGCTCTTTTAAAGAGAGCCGAGTTCAACTCTTTCACTCTCCGAAAGAGCTAAAAACACTTACAGCCAAATTTAATCTCATACTAAGTGCTCTGCACCAAAACATAGGCTACTCTTTGCCTCGAAAAAGAAATCCCAAACACTGTCTTAGAATACACAAACTGATCAGAGCAATTATTCTCTATACTGCGTTTAGCATCAATTATTTATCACAATATCTTTAGTACAAACTGATCCCCTTTTTTAGCACCAAATTTTTAACACAATTATTTTTTAATCTCAATAAATCAAAGCTTTAAAACTAAAAATTCATCGTGAAATCAAATTTTTTTTTTTAATTTTCAAAAAATCATAGGAAAAAAATATAAAAATCACATAAACATAATCCTAACAAATATCTTAAAATTTAAAATCTCAACCTATAGATTCTCTAAGGCTGTGTTTGCATTGCTCTTTGGAAGAGTAGAAAGAGCAATTGGTACTCTTTGTTGTTGCAAATGAATGTGGGGCGAGAGGATGGATTGGAGGAAGGAAAAATAGGAGACTGCTCTTTGAAACATAAAAAAGATCCCTCTTTAAAAGAGCATGAAAAATCGTGCTCTTTTAAAGAATGTTGGTTTTCCTATTTCAAAGAGCAGCCTCCCTTCAATCTTCTTCCAATCCTTCTCTCTCCCCACGTTTCTTTGCAACGATTGTTCTTATCTACTCTTCTAAAGAGCAATGCCCAACACAACCTATTATTCTCTAATCGTAACATCAAATAAGGTGAGGAAGTCCGAGTTTCTGACCATGTCACGCTGGAGAACAGGAGCATATGATAGTTCCTTTTGCTACATCATATGATAGTTCCTTTCGCTACAAATGAAACTTGAACTAGTTTCAAATGCTTTTATCCGGCTCGAAGAGTGGTAGGAACAAAAAAGTCAATGAAAATTAGAAACATAGGACAAATTTTTTGAGGACAAAGTACAGGTAGCTGATGTGGTGCGATGAGACTGGTTGCACCAACCTGTATTAATTGCAGCCCCACATGTCAAGGGGTCACTCGTGCAATAGTGTCAACCCTTGCGATACCTAACGCATGACGCGCTTGATCAGCCTAACTCTAACACAACCAACGCAACACTACATCTTCTATAGGCAACTGACGTGGTGGTGAGCAGGGAACCATGAAGGAAAGGCCTCCTTTCAGAGTTGACTCACACTGCAGCCAAGCAATTCCCACGCGAATGTTAGGTCCAGATGTACTTACTCAAGCCAACTAGTGCTAAGCATACGTATTGGTATGGCAATACACTCAGGCTAGCTATCCGTCCAGTAGTACGGCGCGTAGTTACTGAGCTACAATCCCCATATATAAGGGTTAAAACCCATATGGGGAAAAATAATAGGAAGACCTCAAAGATATTGGTTTGACATACTCCTCATCCACACCAATACACCCACAACGCCCCACATCTTCCCCCATGCCACAATATCGCAAGCCCTCATGGCCCATGTCAAACACACTCGGATACCCGCACGCGCCCACCATCCATGCACACCGCAGAGCACAAGTGGCCATGTGGCTGGCCTGGATAGCCACGCCGGATGCCCACGTTACATCCTCCCCCACTCAAAACCGTCATCGTCCTCATTGACGCCAAGGCACTTCTTTCCCAAAAACATGCCCTCCCTCTCATGTTGCAGTCTCCGAACTCGAAGTCTTCACTATACGCAATCAGTGCTCAGACCAACTTGCACTTCACCCTAACCTGTACCTCATGCCAGCTGACAACATCCAAACTCCCTACGCCACCCCATACATAACTCAATTCACTCTTCTATCTTTCCAAAGACAACACCACTACTGATGTTTGGCAACTCATGCCCACTACCACAGTCCCTCGGCAACCCCCATCGTCACTCAAGTAGCAATCCCAATAACACAATGCTACTCTAGTCCCTCGGCTCAAGAAGCTTTCACTCTGAACAGTAATCCTAAACAAACAACACTGCTCTACTTCATTGGCAACCTGATCAGTCACAGAATATACCATTGTACCACCTTTAACTTAATAACGCTAGACCCCAGTTTGCTACTAACAAGTTGATGATGTGCAGATATTAAAATTATAGAGCAAAAGAGAGCCAAAGTGTTAATCTTCATCAAAATAAACTCAAAAAGCATTAAGAAAGACGATAAAGTGTAAAAGATGACTCGACACATGTTTAAAGCCAGAAATTATACTTTGCGATGGAACATAGTGAAAGAGAAACTGAGAAATCATAATTTATGATTCTTCAGAAGACACTTCAACCGGAGTGCGATTCAAAAGAGAATTGCAATCGTTCGTTTTTGGAGAGTTATGAGTTAAACAAGGAAAATCGTAATTATGACTTTACAAAAATAGAAGACACTTGTTGCTACTGAACGTGAGATCTACACCGCCATGCATATAATTAGAAGACCTCTTGAATTAGAAGTCTGGCAGATCACGAATTCGAGAAGATTGATTAAGAGAGATTCCTAAAGGACTCTGCTACTGAAACAAAGGAGCAATCCCATAGCGCATCAACTATCCAAAGCAAGGAAAAACTAGGATTAGAAGTTAGAATTATATTATGAACTTTTTATTCTTAGTAGTTTCTTTTATTAGGATTAGAATAATGTAAACCAACTCCTGATGATCTATAAATAAGAGAGCTCGACATAGGAAAAGATTATCAAGGAATTCTCAACATCAATTGACGACTGAGGTTGGGTTTTCTTCTGATCAACTTTAATTTAGTTTAGTTAGATATCCAAGGTTTCTCGAGAGCAATTGAGGACTGTAATTGGGAGTTGGAAGATTAGAGTAGAGTATCCATAGTTTCTCAAGAGAAATTGACTCCTGTGACTGAGGGATGAAAGATCTTTTTATTACTTTCTAATTTAGATTTATTTTTTTGCACTTATACTGCTTTGTAAACATCTAAAAGTTTTTTGTTTGAATTGACGACTCAGATTGAAAATTTGCAGATTAGTGTAACGGTTTTTACTTTTCCATCTTCAATTTTCTTGAGTTTGATTTACGCCCAAATTTTAGGAGAATTGTTTATTAAAGTAAATCTGTGTTAAGGAATTCTAGTTTTTCATTGACGCCCAAATTCTAGAGGACTAAAATACGATGTAATGGTACTTTAATTTTGTTAACATCCGAGAACTGAAGGATTGTGATTGACGACCGTCATCTAGAAGGAGGAGAATTTACTTTTATTTTTCTACAATTTGTTTTAAACAAATCATTATTTATTCATATTTTTCCAATAGTTTAGGATATTAAAAGACAAATATAAGCACTTAAACTAAACAAAACTATGAAATAAAAATACCTTCCTCGTGGGAACTATCATATACTAGTGCTGCAATTTCTATTGTACGCTTGCAATAGGTTAAAACTTTAGTACGATAATAGAAGTCGAACAAGTTTTTGGCGCCGCTACCGAGGAGGTGGATTTTTTTATTTTTTTTTATTTGAAGACCAATATTTGTCTCTCTTTTTATTTTTCTTTATATTTTTAATTTTCTTTGATCACTTGTTAAGCTTTTACAGGTTCACTCGGAGTAGCGAATCACAGGTTTCAACATTTCCCCTAATCAGAGAAGCTAGAGGCTCAGATTTATTTCTGTCACTGCTTTCTAAAAAAATATATATATTATTATAAATAAATAAAATATATATATATATATATATATATATATATAAATAGACAGCTATGCAAGGCCATGACAAACCTTTTTGGCCTAGTTACCAGTCGACTTATGTCCCAATGGAATATCCGACCGTCCCCTTTTATCCAACCATAGCGGAAATAGGTCAAGCCCTTATTTCTCAATGGGGTAGTTTCGAGAATTCTTATAATTCTCAGTGGGAAAACTACTGTGACTTCCCAAGGGTAACTCAACAAGAATTATCTTATGTATACCCACAATATCCTCAGAACTACTAACAGGTATATGCCTCAAACCAATTTTTTGACCAACAGTCCAAGGGAGATAATGATGCTACTCTTGTTCAGATCCTCCAAGATCTACAACAACAGGTGCACCAACATTCTAAGGAGGTATCTCAACTTAATCAAATCTCCCAAGACTTGCATTACTGTACTCAATCCATTATTAATCTAGAAACCTAAATTGGGCAACTATCTACACAAGGGGTGGAGAAAGAAAATAACCAAGTGTGTTCACTAACAGCGAACAACTTGGGAAGGAAATTCAGTGAGGGAAATACACCAATTCCCACATCTCACATTCAAGTTGTTCACATATTAAGAGGTGGCAAAACTGTTGATAATAGGATAGAGATGCCTACACCAGTAGCCGTCCCTGAGACCAAGGAAAGAGAAAGGGAAACCATAGAAGAAGTCCCATTGCCAGAAAAATAAAAAAAAATTAGAAAAAGAAAATAAAAATAATAAAGACATTGCACCTAACTCTGTAACTAAGGTACCTTATGTACCAAAGTTACCATTTCCTAATGCTTTGGTGCACCGTCACCTTTTGGTAAAAACCCTAAAAAGTTAGAAGAAATTACCTTAATCTTCAAAGAAGTGAAGATTAACTTGCCCCTCCTAGAGGCAATCAAGTATGCCCCAACCTATGCTAGATTCCTGAAAGAGATGTGTACGTAGAAAATAAAAAGGTGAAATAATGTCTCGCAAAAAGTTTTCTTAACAGAGCAAGTAAGCTCAGTTTTGCAAGCTAGAACTTCGCCCAAGCTTAAGGATCCTGGAGTGCCGACAATTCCATGTATCATAGGTGATCATGCAATAAACAAAACATTGCTGGATCTGGGAGCCAGTGTAAATCTGCTGCCATACTCTGCCTATGAAAATTTTGGACTCAAAGAAATGAGGCCTACTTCAGTAACTCTTCAGTTAGTCGATAGATCAGAGAGAAGGCCGGTAGGAAGTATTGAAGATGTAATGGTTGGGGTCGGCAAATTTATTTTTCCTATCGATTTCTTAGTACTAAACATGGAACCAAGTTCTAAATCTCTAACACAAATTCCCGTCATTCTTGATAGACAATTCTTAGCCACGGTCAACGCTTGCATAAACTGTAAAACCGGGGTGATGGAAGTTTCTTTCGGAGATATGCGAATTTAGTTAAATGTCTTCTCAGCAGTCAACCAGATGGCTTCAATCGATGATGAGGAATTCTTCAGTATAGACGAAATTGAAGAACTAGTAGAGGAAGCATTGCCTCTAGTTTTATCCAAGGATGTGCTTCAAACTGCAATATAGTATACAGACTTGGGGGAGTTTGAGCAACGATCTGAGGAGGTGACTTATTTATTGGACACCTCTTCCCGTGATTCCCAATCAAGAACTTGGAAGCCATGGATAGAACCTTTGCATGCTAGTTCCAACGAATCATTACAGTCATCTATTGAAAAAGCACCATCTTTATATTTGAAACTACTTCCCAACACCCTTAAATACATTTTCCTTAGGCCTAACGAAACTCTCCCTATAATCATTTCATCTGCTCTTAACAGGGAATAAGAGAGTAAGTTGTTCGCCATACTTGTGAAGCATAAACGTGCAATAGGGTGGACTGTCGCTAACCTTAAAGGGCTTGATCCTTTGATATGTATGCATCGAATTCATTTAGAGAATAATGCCAAGACTTCACGAGAAAGTCAGCAACAACTGAATCCAAACATGAGGGAAGTCGTACAAAAAGAAATCATGAAATTATTAGACACTGGTATTATCTATCTGATTTCTGACGGTGAGTGGGTAACCCATCCAGGTAGTCCTAAAGAAGTCTGAGATTACTGTCAAAGAAAATTCAACAGGGGAATTGGTGCCCTTATGCAAAACCACAGGGTGGCGCATATGTATTGACTATCGAAAACTCAACTCAATGACTCACAAGGATCATTTTCCATTGCCCTTTATTGACCAAATTTTAGAAAAATTTGCAAGTCAGGAATATTTTGCTTTCTAGACGGATATTCAGGGTATAATCAAGTTTCGGTATACCCAGAAGATCAAGAAAAGACCACCTTCACGTGTCCCTTTAGAACGTTTGCTTATCGACGCATTCCAATAATGTATGATGGCCATCTTTTCCAATATAATAGACAAGTTTTTTTAGGTTTTCATGGATGATTTTTTGATATTTGGTCAAACTTTTGATTCTTGTCTTGATCATCTTGCCCTCGTCTTAGAAATATGCAAGGAAACTAATTTGGTGCTAAGCTGGGGAAGAGTCATTTCATGGTTCAAGAAGGCATAGTCTTAGGGCATATTGTCTCTAAAGGAGGAATAGAAGTTCACAGGGTGTGACAGCCTAGATTTCTGGCCCCAAAAATTCGTCGTCAGGTCGGTCCTTAAGACCAACCCCAAACACATCGAACAGAACACTTGGCACATCCACACGCAAAGTGGAACAAAGCACAAGCTTATACTACAAAAGAAATCTCCAATTCTAATATCAAAGTAGCGCTCACAAAATAATGGTTCTAGTTCCATGCGAATGCGCATGAACAAAAGAACCAAAAAGAACCACCGATAAGGGCCGTTCCTTACCGAAACAGGGTTCACAAAACAATAGTGTGATTTAATTACAAGTATCCAAATCTGCTCAACAAAATGGATGGACATACCAAGCAGTATCTACACAAATTATCTACAAATCAAGTCACTCTCACTGTAAAAAAAACTCCTCAAGCGGAGGCTCTGATTCCTCCCCTGGAATGTACTCGAAGTCCTCCAAATCAATATTTTCGGTAGCTGCATCTTCACCTAAACCTGTGATGCATAGTCGAAGGGTGAGCTTCATCTAAGCTCAATAAAGAAAATATCCATAGCATGTTGTTTGATCACATTACACATATCTCATGACTGAAAGTGAAATAATTGGAAAGCACATTGAAAAGCATTTAGATCAAAGAAAAATGAATCATATGCGAATTCTGAAGTTAACACATGGTTTACAAAGCTTTCACATCTCACACAAAGGAAAACTTAAATCGATAAGTTAATTCCTCTCCCGAGCGTATATAGCTTCGAGAGCCGTAATATTATACCGATGAAATACCCACCATCGTCGTTCAAAGAACTATTTCACGATGTCAAGCCCTGAACTACGTTACCAGGGTCACTTGACTCACACTGACCATTCTCGGTCCACACGACAAGCAAAGTTGTATGGATGTCCTACCGTACTGGTCACGGATATCCCACCGTGTCGGTCACGGTTATCCCACTGAGTCGGTTGAGTATTCACATTCAAACCTTAAATCAACATGCAAAGATAACTTATAGTTCATCACCGTGTATTGTGATAATTTATAGCTAGGTTTAGGATTGAAGAATTGAGGTTCACACACACACGTATGTCATGCACACACACTTATCACACTTGAATCTGTGTACAAAGCTCATGTAATAGAATTGACAAGGTTTCATGATTTTCACACACGCACACACACAAATCACATCACAGTTCATATGCTTATCGTAACAAGGTATATGCCATAGGATTTTCCCTACCTCACACGCATTCCACACGAAGTATTCTCTTCACGATGGTACCTTCACATCACACGTTCATAGTCCGAACCTAGAACACATCCACACATGTCTTACGCATCAAAACTGAAGAAGCGAAAGAGGTCTTAATAGCCCTCTTTCCCAAAACTAATAATTGCTAGAATCAGACTAAATCGATCGATCGAATCCTAATCCGATCAATCGATTTCAAAATTTGATCGATTCTCTATTTGCCTTACTCGCTTCACAATCAATCAATCGATTCTCAAAATTGATCGATCGGTGTACTCAAAAACCAATCTCACTTCATACTTCATCTTCGCGAGCTCACGAGCAACCTAGCGAGCATCCTCTCGAGGTCACCACACAACCTGGCGATCATCCTCGCGAGGTCACCAACCAACCAAGCGAGGTTGTGCACAAAAGCCACTCGAACCACGCGAGAACCTCGTGACCTAACTCAGATCCTCGTGAGACCCAAATCGATTGATCAAAATCCCATTACAATCGATCGGTTTCCCCTTCTGAAAACACAACTCTCTGTTCTGTTTATATAACCATTTTCTGACAAAATCGATCGATCGATTCTTATCTCGATCGATCGATTTTGTCAGAAATTCAGCTCTTCGAGCTTTTCTTCTTATGTTTTGTTCTTTCCCAAAACCCATCGTATTTATTATGACTTTTATGGCATTTATTGCCCAATCCTCACCACACATTAATGCATTAATTCAAATCTTCTAAGGGCATTAATTTTCCACTACCCATCATAAATGCACATATTCTCAAAACCTAATTCGCTTACCAAATTCCAGATCTGCACTTCAATGGTTAAATCATCAAACCTTTTGCTCTCCTTTTCCATGTATCAAGGGTTTCGCAACACCTCTTTCTCACGATCAAACCAAATTCGCACTAAATCAGCTCTCACCTTACGGATGTTGAAGGCAGTCTAGGGTTCTCCCTTTCTTCACACGACTTCTCTCTAATACATGGCAAGGAACTAAATTTCCTATCCAAGTTATGCTTTTACACTTAGAGTCTCGTTTTAGGTGTTACACCTATACACCACACCTTAACGTACAACTTCTCGTCTAACGGTCATTTCACCTTTGATTCTCATTCTTATTTCACCTAACAAATCAACTTTATTTTCTTAAAATACGTGTCCGATCGAGCACACATCCCAAGTTGGGTGGTTCGAGAATCAAATTTTTGGGTCTTTACATTCTCCCCTCCTTGGGAATTTTCGTCCGTGAAAATTGGCTAAGGTCCTACATTTTAATAGTGGTTGTCACACACACAGACCAAAACAGTTAATGGGCAAAGTGATTCCTCCTTTTAGAGAATCCAATCCGTTAATGGAGACTTATTAAGTCGTATCTTTTATAAAAGTCCTAGTCAAGTCTAGGTCATGCCATATTTTCTATCACATCTAACTACTATCATTCAGCATTCAAGCACACATGTGACTTACAAGAATCAATTTGACTCGGCTATTGTACCTGCACGAAATTTATATCCACGAACAATATCCAAGAATTGCTAGTCATTCATAACCATACAAAACTTAAAGTACGCATATCAACAAGGTGTTGGAATCACACTATATACGCCCACAAACCCAAAAAGAAATTTACCCATGCGTCTACCAACCAACAGAAATTAAACAGTACGTCCATAAGCCAAAAAGAAATTTTTTAAAGGTCTACCAAGACCCAATAATCCATACAAAACATTTTACTTTCAAGTAAAACTCCCAAAATTCCTTAAAAATCCCTCGCCTCAAGGATCCTTCAGTGCATCAGAAGGTCCTGCCCGCTCCTCGTCAGTCTCCTCGGCTCCTCTCGCGCTCGAAGTAGATGCATCAGGAGTGAAGGCTTGTGCCATAGCCATGCGCTGTAGAAAATCTGCTGGGTACATGAACCGCATAGTCTCACCCGACACTGCATCAAGGTAGTCTAATTGTCAGCTAATCTGACTGTGGTTTTCATCCATTCTCCATGCATACTCATCTATTTTTCGGGTGTTCTCAGTTATGAGGGCAATAAGATCCTCCATCAATGCAGCCCGATGTACTGGCACCCGTGGTGGGGCTGGCTGCTGAGCAGGTGGTACTTGTTGCTCAGGTTCGTGTGTTGATGCAGCCGCTAGCTCCAACCCTCTAACTTGCACACTCTTGGCCAACTGGTTGTAAGTTTTCTTCCAATCATTAAACGTATAAAGTTTCTCATTATCCGTCAATCGTGGCTCTGTTGCAGGAATTCGATAATCATCTCCTTCTGCCTCATAGTCCTCAATCATCGCCGAAATCAGGCAAGCGTATGGTATCTCATCCTTCGGGCTTGCAACCCCTTCTAACATTTTCCCCCTCGCGTACACAATCCCGTCATAGACCAACTCAGACGCATCAAACCATCGGCCCATGAATGCCGAATACAGTGCCTGCTGCAAAAGCTCTACTCTCTCAGTTTTATGCCTCATAGGGTATAGATTATCCTTGATGATGGTATCTAACATCCACATGTCACGGGGCAAATCGGCCCTCTTTATCGCTTGACCAGACCCGTGTCTACCCCGGGTCATCTTTGCACACACAATGTGAAATTCTATGTCTTCTAAGTAAGGTTCTTCCAAGTCTATATTTCCACCGTACGTAGGGTAACACTCTAAGGCATTGCTGATACTAGATAAATTGAACTTGTATTCTCGGTTATCAATCTTGGTGTAAATCACGTTCTCCTCGTCCCCGTCGTACATGTTTTGATAGAAGTCTCACCAACCTAGGAAAATAATAATCTCCTAGAGGTTTGATCAAATTGCTAAGTCCGACTTTCTCAATGTAGTTTAGATCCCACCTACTCAAAGGTGTCTCTTTGAGGAACACGGGGTCAAAGGTTTGTTCCACCATAAACTCCTTGGCTGCCCACCAAGCATTGGGTCTTTCTAAGGTCGGTCGACTTAAAGAACCCGAATGTGTTGCGGGTTGCTTCAAAGTTGAAGGTTTAGCAAGTTGCTTCCCTTTTGGTGCCATTTAAATCTCAAGAACTCACAAAACTAGGGTTTGATTGAAAGAAATTTCAAAAACTAGGGTTTAAATGAAAGAACTTTAAGAGATTTTCAAAATGAAGTCCCGATCTTACCCTAAGGAACCCTCTAAAAGTTTCCAGCAAATAAAGAAGTTCAAACCTGATTTCCTTATATATCTTTGAAATCAATCGATCGGTTTGCATAATAAATGACCCTATTGACTTAAGACTTGGCAATTTATTAAACCTATCAAGTTTCAAACTAAACTTTGCGAGAGACTCTCGATTGATCGGTTTTGTGGTTCGATTGATCGGTTTTCACTTTCTGAAGCTTATCCTTCCACTGATCCTCGCAACATTCATTAGACCTATCGACGTTCAAAACTTAGCTGCGCGACATAAATCGATCGATCGATTCTTAATTTTGATCGATTGATTTTGTCAAAAATATTTAATTTATTCTGTAATTCTTCTTCTACTTGTTTTAGTGAATTTTAGTTCAAATTTTTCCAAATGATCCTTTTCCATTCAACTCACAAGAGTGACCTTTCATTGATTAACAAGTTACACGATGTACAACTAGTTTCCTAGATTAACCGAGTTAGAATTCTTACATGGCCGATTACATGATGTTCACATTCTCTTGAGTTACTCCATGAAACAACCGAGGGTATTGTTCTAGAATTTCTGCTTCACGCTCCCAAGTCGCTTCCTCCTGGGAATGATTCTTCCACTTTACCAATACTAAAGGAATACGCTTGTTATGCAGTACTTGCTCATTTCTGTCCAGTATTTGAACAGGCTCTTCCCTTACGGTCAAATTCTCATAAATCTCAATCGGCTGATCATCAAATATGTGTGTAGGGTCTTTCACATACTTTCTTAACATCACATGTGAAATACATTGTGTACTCCATCGAGTTGCAAGGGTAACGCAACTCTATATGCTATTTCTCCAATCCTTCCCAAATTTTCAAAAGGTTCGATATAGCACGGACTTAACTTCTTGCGCTTCCCAAAATGCATAACTCCCTTCACTGGTGAGATCTTGACATACACGTGATCACCAATCTGAAAATCAACACTCGTTCTCTTGATATATGCATAACTCTTTTGTCTGCTCTGAGCTGTCTTGATTCTTTCATGTATCAAACGAACAACATCGGCATTACTCTCGATAATTTCTGAACCAAGTATAAACTTTTCACCGGTCTCTTCCCAATTTATAGGTGATCTACATCGTCATCCATAAAGTGCTTTGTATGGTGCCATATCGATACTTATTTGAAAACTATTATTATAAGAAAATTTGATCAACGGTAAGTGTTGATCTCATGATCCTCCAAAATCAAGCATACACGCTCTGAGCATGTCTTCGATTATCTGATTCACCATTTCGGTCTGTCAATCTGTCTGAGGGTGAAATGCTGAGCTAAAATCCAACCTCGTACTCATTCTTTCTTAGAACTTTTGCCAAAATTGTGAGGTATATAATGGGTCACGATCGAAAATAATGCTCATCAGAATACCATGTAGTCGGACAACTACTCTCACATACAAATCTGCCAACTTACTAGATATATAGGCTGTGTTATAGGGCAAAAAGTGTGCTTACTTGGTCAGTCTATCAACCACTACCCAAATAGCATTATGTCACCACACTGTCCGTGGTAATCCCAAAATAAAGTCCATGGAGATTGACTCCCATTTCCATTTTGGTATCGGCAAAGGTTGTAATAGGCCTGCTGGATGTCTATGATTGACTTGCACTTACTGGCATATATGACACTTTGACACGTATTCAACCATGTCTTTCTTCAAACCTCTCTACCAGAAATTCTTCTTCAAGTCTTGGTACATCTTCGTACCACCAGGAATAGTTTCCATCTATGAATTCCTGAAATTAGGCTAGCTAATTGAGCTTAACTCTTGCGACTCAAGGCGTCTGCCATTACGTTAGCCTTACCTGGGTGATACTGATCGCACAGTCATAATCTTTCAAAAACTCAATCTATCTCCTTTGTCTCATAATCAGCTCTTTTTGTGAAAATAGATATTTGAGACTCTTATGGTCTGTGAAGATTTCAAATGTTTCCCCATATAAATAGTGTCTCCATATCTTTAACGCAAAAATTACTACAGCTAACTCCAGATCGTGTGTTGGATAATTCTTCTCATGTTCTTTCAATTGTCTTGACCCATATGCAATGACCTTTCGGTGTTGGTTCAACACACTTCCCAATCCACTGTAAAAGCATCACTATATAAGATAAATCCTCTACTACCTTATGGAATAGCTAGAACAGGTGTGGAGTTAATTCTCTTCTTCAGCTCTTGGAAACTCTTCTCACATTCTTCAGTCCACTCAAACTTACTGTCTTTCCTTGTGAGTTTGGTGAGTGGCCCTGAGATCTTGGAAAATCCATGTACAAACCTTCTATAATAACCCGCTAGACCAAGAAAACTCTGAATTTCTGCAACCGTCGTTAGTTGCTTCCAATCTACCATTGCTTCAATCTTTGCTGGGTCGATCGTGACACCTTCTTTAGACACAACGTGTCCCTGAAAACTCACTTGCTCTAGCCAAAATTTGCACTTGTTTAGCTTTGCATAAAGTTGATGTCCCCGTAGCGTCTATAATGTCATTCTCAAGTGTTTCTCATGATCTTCCTTGGACTTAGAGTAAACTAGGATGTCATCCGCGAATACCACCACACACTTGTCTAGATGTGGTTTAAACACCCTATTCATATGGTCCATAAATGAAGCTAGTTCATTGGTCAATCCAAATAGCATCACCAAAAACTCGTAGTGTCCATATCAAATGTCGTCTTTTGAATATCTTCGGCCTTGACCTTCAACTGATAGTACCCATATCTCAGATCAATTGTGAAAGGAATCGGGCTCCTTGCAATTGATCAAATAGGTCATCGATCCTTGGAAGCTGATATCGATTCTTAATTGTCAATTTGTTCAGTTGATGGTAGTCAATGCATAATCTCATCAACCCATCCTTCTTCTTAATGACTAATACCAACGCTCCCCAAGGAGACACACTGGGTCATATAAAAGCCTTGTCTAATAGCTCTTGCAGTTGATCCTTCAACTCTTTCAATTTTTCTGGGGCCATTTTGTACGGTGCTTTAGCCACTGGCTCCATACCTGGCGCTAAATCTATGGCAAACTCAATTTCTCTATCAAGTGGCAATCCTGACAACTCTTCAGGAAAAACATCCTCAAAGTCACATGCTATCGGAATGTCTGTTATCATATTCTTTCCTCCCTTATCCTCTTGTAAAAATGTTAGATATCCATTACACCCCTTCCTCATCATCTTTTGTGCACGAACTGCGAAAATGAGTGGTACAAAAGTTGATCGCATGCCGACGAAATTGAATGATCTACCCTTATCTGGGTGGAATGTAATGATCTTCCTCTGACAATCCATGCTTGCACCATGGGTGGATAACCAATCCATGCCAAGGATTACGTCGAATTTTTTCATATCTAATAGTATCAAATCTGCCTATAATTCGTAGTCTCTATATCCACTAATGTTTAGCATTATGGATCGACATACGGTATCAGTTTTAACTGCACTCCCCGTTGGAATTGACACGCCCAAAATATAGTCTAATGGCTTGGGAATGGCTTTCACCCTCACTGCGAATTTTAGTGTCACGAAGGAATGTGTAGACCCTGGGTCTATCAGAACTCGTGCTTCGTAGCAAATGAAATCGCTCTTCTTACACAATTGTAACGTACCTACGTTATGTATATTCACAATATGAATTTAAGCACACAATTAATATAGCATGGATGGTAGTGTATTAACGTAATGGAAGAGTTTCTATTTTTCTATTCATGCACCGTCTCTATCTAAATTAATTTAAAGAATTTGATGACTTTAATAAACTTCTTCATACCTTGTATGATGTCGTTGCTTGTGTTGGCATCTTTAGCGGTGACCACATATGCCCTTCCTTGCACTGTCTGACGTGTTTGTCGTGTAGGCCTCTGTGGTCCAACCGAATTCACCCTTCCTTCACTTTTCAATATCGAGCAATCTCGGATTAGATGCCCCATTTTTCCACATTTAAAACAACCGCCCGTACTATGTCTACACTCGAACGTCTTGTGAGACTTGCCACACTTAGCACAAGTCTCGGTGGGACTGGACGATACAAACTTCAAAAACCCCTAGGTGACTGACACCCCGGTAGTGGAATTAGGACTATCTTGACGAAAAGATCTCCCTTGAGTATGCATAGGTGGTTTCATATAATAGTATTGAGTAGGAGGTCTCGGAAGTGGTGTAGTAAATCTCGGCTTTTTATTCACCGATTCGTGATTCCTTT
This sequence comes from Chloranthus sessilifolius, assembly GCA_021018995.1. NCBI lineage: Eukaryota > Viridiplantae > Streptophyta > Magnoliopsida > Chloranthales > Chloranthaceae > Chloranthus > Chloranthus sessilifolius. The sequence continues at coordinate 120,076,141 of CM037590.1, read as the reverse complement.
GTCTCCTTTGACTACCCCTTCCTTTGTTCTACTGATCCAGTCTTTGGTACATCTCCCCTATCTCACTCTCAGCTACTATGGCCTCCCCCATAACTGCTTCGTAAGTTTCTAATTCAAACATGGCTACTCTATCCCGGACGTTCGCTCTTAACCCACACTCAAACTTGTTGGCCTTCATCTTATATGTGGCCACATGCTCCGATGAGAACCTTGAAAGTCTAACGAACTATGTACCGTATTCCCGTACGGTCATTCCTCTTTATTCCAAGGTCATAAACCTTGTAGCCATTTGGTCTCTAATCTACCTAGGGAAGTACTCTTTGTTGAATATCTCAACAAACTCGCTCCACAACCAAGGCTCGTCTGGTCTTTCTCGCTCTCTTCTCATCAACACAGCCTTCCACCATGGGTCAGCATCCCCCTCCAATTGAAATGAAGCCCAACTAACCTTCTCATCATCGGTACATGGTTATTTAAGTAGGAGCTTCTCTATCTGATTCAACCACTTTTGCACCTCTAGCGAGTCTGTTTGACCATAAAAGCTAGAAGGCTTCAATCTCCTAAACTCGACAAATCCGGATGGCTGTGGTGGCACGGGAGGTGGTGTCAGAGGTTGTTGTTGGTGGTTGTTGGTATTATTCGTTTCCATCAATGCAGTCTGCTAAGTAATAGCGGTTGCCATGGCCTCCATGGCTTGTGCCAATCTTTGCCTCTCTTCTCGATCTTGTTTTCTCTCTTGTCTTCTTTCTTGATTCTCTTGTTCTGACACACTTGTTTTCTCTATTACCCATTGGAATTCTATTTGAACTTGTGGGGATCTCATCTCCACTTCTCATATTCCACCTACAACATAGTTTCTGCAACATAAAACAAAGGTTCCATTAGCAGATGGCCCCTAAGTTCTGACAATATCTCAAACACACAACACATGTCCAAGATAGTTCAAAAATTTCTAAAACTAGGCTTTGATACCAACTGTGATAGCCCGAATTTTTGGCCCCGAAAACCCGTGCCATCAGGTCGGTCCCTAAAACCAACCCCGAACACATCGAACAAAACACTTGGCACATCCACAAGTAAAGCGGAACAAAGTACAAACTTATACTACAAAAGAAATCTCCAATTCTAATATCAAAGTAGCGCTCACAAAATAACGGTTCTAGTTCCATGCGAATGCGCATGAACAAAAGAACCGAAAAGAACCATCGGTAAGGGTCATTCCTTACCGAAACATGGTTCACAAAATAATAGTGTGATTTAATTACAAGTATCCTAATCTGCTCAACAAAATGGCTGGACGTACCAAGCTGAATCTACACAAAATATCTACAAATCAAGTCACTCTCGCTTCCGAAAAAACTCCTCGGGCGAAGGCGCTGACTCCTCCCCCGGAATGTACTCGGAGTCCTCCAAATCAATATTTTCAATACCCGCGTCTTCACCTAAACCTGTGACGTATAGTCGAGGGGTGAACTTCATCCAAGCACAATAGAGAAAATATCCATAACATGCAGTTTGATCACATTACACATATATCTCATGACTGAAAGTGAAATAATTGGAAAGCACATTGAAAAGCATTTAGATCAAAGTGAAATGAATCATATGCGAATTCTGAAGTTAACACATGGTTTATAAAGCTTTCACATCTCACACAAAGGAAAACTTAAATCGATAACTTAATTCCTCTCCCGAGCGTATATAGCTTCGAGAGCCGTAATATTATACCAATGGAATACCTACCATCTTCGTTCAAAGAACTATTTCACAATGTCAAGCCTTGAACTACGTTACCAGGGTCACTTGACTCACATTGACCATTCTCGGTCCACACGACACGCAAAGTTGTATGGATATCCTACCATACCTGTCACAGATATACCGTCGTACCGGTCACAGATATCTCGCCGTGTCGGTCACGGTTATCCCACCAAGTCGATTGGGTATTCACATTCAAACCTTAAATCAACGTGCAAAGATAACTTATAGTTCATCACCGTGTATTGTGATAAAATATAGCTAGGTTTAGGATTGAAGAATTGAGGTTCACACACACGTATGTCACGCACACACACTTATCACACTTGAATCTGTGTACAAAGCTCATATAATAGAATTGACAAGGTTTCATGATTTTCACACACATGCACACACACACACAGATCACATCACAGTTCATATGCTTATCATAACAAGGTACATGCTATAGGATTTTCCCTACCTCACACGCAATTCACATGAAAACTTCTCTTCACGATGGTACCTTCACATCACACGTTCATAGTCCGAACCTAGAACACATCAACACATGTCTAACACATCAAAACTGAAGAAGAGAAAGAGTTCTTAGAAGCCCTCTTTCCCAAAACTGACAATTGCCAGAATCAGACTAAATCAATCGATCGAATCCTAATTCGATCGATTGGTTTCAAAAGTCTATCAATGAAGACTTCTTATTCCAAGCTAGCCCCTCTCACATAAACCCAAACTCATACCTAGAACACACCCATACATGATTCATACATCAGAAATGACATAAAATGGGAAGCTATTAAGTTTCCCCCAAGTCTCCTTGACAAAATAAAATAAATTCCTGAATCTGTCCAAATCGATCGATCGAAACATATTTTTATCGGTCGGTTTCCTTAGAAACCACATATCTCTCATGTCACAATCCGATCAATCAGTTCCCAAATCAATCAATCAAATTTCAAATCGATTGATCGAATTCAACTTTGATCGATTGGTTCCTTCAGAAAACTACACCTTCAGGTGCCATAATCCGATCGATCGGTTCTCAAATCGTTCGATCGAATTTCAAATCAATCGATCGAATTCAAATTTGATCAATCGGTTCCTTCAGAAATTCTCTAACACGTACACTATTTTTCATAAATCAATCGATCAGTGCTCAGACCAATCGATTGATTTCACAAATCGATTGATCAATTTTATTTCGATCGATCGGTTTCTCTAGACTCTTTCACATTTTTGCTCTCACAAAATCGATTGATCAGTTACTTATTTCGATCAATCGATTTTGTCAGATTTCTCACATACGCAGGTTTGAACTTCCCAAACCCATTTTTCTTAATTCTTAACTTCTTTTCTTCTCATTTCTCACCCACATGCTAACTAAAGTCTACCATTCATATAAATCATACTTGAGAACAAATTCCTCACCTTAAATTGGTTGATTCCTCGATCCACGAGCTCATGCTTCAGCTAGGGTTTTAAAGTTGAATTCTCAGGATCTTCGATCCTAATTCCATAATTTCACGCACAGTTTCCAATCTTGCACAACACACACATTTATAACTCTCTTTCCTTCTCTCTCTTCTCAATAACTTCTCTCACAAACTCCTCAACTACCAAACAAGAGAAATAAATTCTCTCATCTACTTAACCTTATACTTAAAAGCTTAGGCTTGGTGTTAAGCTGCTACGTCGTAACTTGGTGTACATCTCTTCATCAAATGGTTTAAATATCACCACTAAATCAATCATTTTCATTCAAAACTTAATCTAACTCATTAATCACTTTAATATTTAATAAATTTTATATTCTCAGGTGCGTGACCAGTCAGGCACGCACACTGAGATGAACTGTTCAAAGGTCAAAAACTTTCGAGACTTTACATGATGCCCCTCCAACTAGTCTTGGTCATAGACCCCTTTGATGTGTGGGACATAGATTTCATGGGTCCTTTCCCACCTTCGTTCATATTCATGTATATACTTGTGGCTGTCGACTACGTGTCAAAATGGGTTGAAGCCACAGCCACAAGAATAAATGATCCCAAGGTGGTAGTCTCTTTTATCAGAGAGAATATATTTTCACGGTTTGAAACCCCATGAGTTATCATAAGTGATGGGGGAAGTCATTTTTGCAATAGATATTTTGAGAGCTTGCTCAAGAAATATGGTGTTACTCACAAAATTGCTACCCCCTATCACCCGCTAACCAGTGGGCAAGTTGTGGTTTCTAACCAAGAAATAAAGAAGATACTAGAAAGGACTGTTCAACCGGATAGAAAAGACTAGTCCATGAGATTGAATGATGCCTTGTGAGCATACAGAACGGCCTATAAAACACTCATCGGCATGTCTCCTTACCGATTGGTATACGGTAGGGCTTGCCATTAACCTGTGGAATTAGAACATAGAGCTCTATGGGCTATCAAAGTACTGAATTTCGAGATGGATGCGTCTGGTGAACAACGAAAACTTGAGCTCAATGAACTAGAAGAAATTCATAATGATGGCTACGAAATTCTCAAATTTATAAGGCCAAAACTAAGGCATTCTATGGCAAGCATATTTTATGAAAAAGTTTTGAGTCAGGCCAACAAGTCTGGCTATTTAATTTGAGATTAAAACTATTCCCAAGGAAATTATGAAGTCGTTGGGATGGACCGTATATTGTTATGGAAGCATTCCCTCACGGGGTTGTGAGCATCCAAGATCCCAAGGACGGTCGTACGTTTAAGGTTAATGGGCAGAGATTAAAACTGATGATCACACAAGAAGAAAAAGGGACTGTGACCATAATGTCACTGAAAGACCCTAAGTATGACTGATATACTCCAGGGCAACGTCGAGCTATCGACTCATCCGTGGTACAATTTTATACTATTGATTAGGTTATGTAATCATTATAGGTTGTATAATATGATTGCTTTGTTAATTTAGGGGGTATACGTAAAGCATTATGTATACCCTCAATTTTAGTAAGAATTTTGACTTGATCGTAGTGATTACGATAACTCGAGATTATTAGGATTTTCTACATTTAATGTGTAGTGAATGCGGGCATGAAAAGGCCCGACTAACGGTGACCCAACATCCTCTGTGTACAAATGGCCACAAAATATTCTATGACTATGATAACTTATTTTTTTTTCTAGAACTATCTATTAGAAACATTAAAATAATAAGGCATCTATGCTAGTAAATCGTAAAGATGATTAAAGACCATCTTTTATTTAAACCATAACCAAAAAGCTAAAATCTTATAAAATAACTTATCCTTTGAACCCATATTAGAAGCCTAAACTGAATTTCTTTGTACAAAACCCTTAACCATAAGTACTATCCAAAGCTTTCAACCTTTAACCCTTACATTTTCTGAGAATTTAGAATACAGAAGAAGGGAAGAAGATGGAATGAAAGGAATAAAAGAAAATAGATAAGGGAATGCTGAAAAAGGGTACAACTGAAAAAAAAATGGGAAAAGATGAAAATTAGTAAAAGACGATTTCTGAAAGAAGATTACGATTCTAAAGCAAAAAGCTTATGAAAAGAAGGACAATCGTAAATTGATGATTTTTTATCAAAATGGGATTTTACAAAAATTAAAATGGAAAGAAGCATCCAAATTCATGGATACTTACTAGCATAGAAAAGAAGAAAGGATGGGAGAAAGAAGAACTATATTTTGAATCCTTTTCTACCTTTCTTTGACACGTTCTGAAACCCAAAGCCCCATTACAAGCCGAAGAAAAGACCTTTTTGATTTACGATTTGCAAAAGCATAAGCCTAGTGGAGATATGAATAATAGATACTGTGGATTACACAGGGAATCATATGAATAGAATAAATTATCTTTTCCATGAGATTAAATTTTTTTTAATTATCCTTTGAATAATTCTTCTAAATACATTGAGAGAACCCAAAAGTTTCGATATTTTTCAGAGAGTATGCCAATAGTGAGAGCTTTTGGATGAAAATAATTTCTAAAACTGCAGTTTAGAGAAATTTATGAATAATAAATTGTTCACTGATGCATACACTCCGTGCTTACTATGAATTGAAATTATTAGAATTCTAATCAAGGATAACTGTTATAATGGAAAGTAAGGATAAAAGGTTAGTAATTTTAGAAAATCATAACAACCATGTAATGATCAACTTAGTTAACTTAGTGTACAAAAATCAGTTTAGATGTTTAACTTTTGTTTCCTTTTTAAACTTTGAAAAATATTTTGAAAAAATCCAAAAATATTTGAAGTTTATAGGTAACCTCACTGAAAACCTTCAAGAGACTACAAATCCTCCACTAGGGATCACCTAGGGGCTTAAAGTCTTGTTGCATCTGCTAAATGCAATCGTGCTCCCTACAAAAGTTGCATTTAAATTCTTAGTTTATGATGCTTTATATTTCCTTGTTTGCTAGGGACTAGCAAAGCTTAAGTTTTAGGGTGTGATCAGTCACATAATATACCATTTTACCACCCTTAACGTAGTGATGCTACAACTTAGTTTACTACTAATAAGTTACTGATATGTAGATATTAAAGAAAAATAGCAAAAGAGAACCAAAATATTAATACTCATCAAAATGAACTCATAAAATAATAAGAAAGACAATTGAACATCATCGCCTACTGAAAGATGAAAAATCATACTTTATGATTTTACAAAGCGATGCAAAGAAAGTAGAAAATCTATGATTCTGTAAGAAGACGTTCAAGAGTAGAGTACGATACAACAGAAGACGATCAATCGTTATGAAGAATCATAAATGAAGAATCATCCAGAGAGTAAAAGCTAGAAAATTGTGATTTATAATTTTATAAAAAGAAGCTTTCTATTGTTGCTAATCACATGAGGATTTACACTGTCATGCATATAATTAGAAGAATTCTTGACTTAAAAATCTGGCCAATCACGGATCTGAGAAGATTGACAAAGAAGACTCTTAGAAGAACTCTAATGTTGAAATAAAGGAGAAGATTCAGAAGTACATCAATTATCTAAAGCAAGGAAGATAAAATTAGAAATTAGAATTATATTATGATTCTTTTGTTTTAGTAGTTTCTTGTATTAGAATTAGGAGTTTTGTAAGCCAACCCCTTATGATCTATAAATAAGAGGCTTGATATAGGAATTAATCATCGAAGAAATTCTCAGCATCAATTGACACTTGAGGTTGGGTTTTCTTCTGATCAAAATTAGAGTAGTTTAATTTAGATATCTAAGGTTCTTCAATCACAATTGATGATTGGGATTGAGAGCTGGAAGATTAGAGTAGATATCTATAGTTTCTCATAAGCAATTGACGATTGCGGCTGAGGGGTGAAAGATATAATTTTATTGCTTTTTAGTTTAGATTTATTTTATTATAAATTTTACTACTTTGTAAACATCTTCAAATTTTAATTTGAATTAATGACTCAAGTTGAGGTTTGCATATTAGTGTAATGGTTTTTATTTTCCATCTTTGATTTTCTAGAATTTGATTGACACTCAAATTTCTGGTAGATTAAAGATTAGTATAAATCTATATTGAAGGATGCTAGTTTTTTATTGATACCCAATTCTAGAAGACTGAGATATAATACAAAGGTATTTTAAATTTGTAAACATCTGATAGCTAAGAAACCATTCTTTATTCATATTTCTCAAGTAATTTAGGATCTTAAGAGATGAATATAAGTTTTCAAAAAATTAATATATATATATATAATATAAAATATATCCTCGTGAGAATGATCATATACTAGCTCTTCAATTTCCATTGTGCGCTTACAATAGGTTAATACTTTATTAGACACATATTAGAGCCGATCCACACTCCATACTGCATATTGGACCGTCACGGAGTTATCTATACACTGCATATATTGTACCTTGTATATCTGTATAATTTGACCGGACGATCGCGGAGCTATGTACTGTGCATCTTGCATACTAGACCGGTAAGATGGGTTATCCGTACACACTACATACTGTGCATCTGACATATATCGGACCGTGCACGGTGGGTTATCCATACTACGCATCTTTGGATGGAATAATGAGTTATCGTACACCTTGCATAGTGCATACTAGGACACGTGAGTTATCTATACTTTGCATCTTGGACCGTCTGACGGGTTATCCGTACACACTGCATACTACATACTGGTCCGGTATGACGAGTTATCCTTACACACTATATACTGTACACACTGATTGGATATGGACTGGACACTGACTTGATACTAACTAGACCACTGCAACTGGAAATTTAGAACACTGTGAGTTATGAATTGGAAATCAGAACATTGTAAGATGTGAAATGGAAATTTGAACTGGAAATCTAAATACTGTAAGATGTGAACTGAAAATCTGAAGACTATAAGTCTCTGAATCTGAATTGAAATTTTGAATCTGAATTAAAATGTGAACTAGGGAACTGAGAACGAATCATTGAAATTTATATGAAACTCCGAATTAATGAGTTTTATTTCGATTTAAGGATGTATGCAAATTATGTTTTAATAGTAAATTATCTTTTGGAATTTTGTCATGAATATCTGAATTGATATGTTGAGATGTGATATTGATATTGATATTTCTCCTACTGAGCTTAGACTCTTAGCTCACCCCGACTATACGTCACAGGTGTAGCTCTTGATCAGGACCCTGAACGTGAGGAAAATCTAGGACTTCATACAGGAGAGAGAAGCACAATATTGTTGTTAATTTAGATTTGGTATTGTGACAGTTTGGTTTAGAACTTGGTATGTTCATAAGGTTTGGGTAAAATGGTAGAATTAGTTTTGTATATATATATTTTATGTACCACTGTTTAGGTGATGGTCGATCATCACCAGTGGTTTATTTTTGTCTTTATTGTTTATATATTTTATATAGAAATGGAAAAATTTAGCTCTGCCATATGTATCTTTGCTTTGATTTCCACATTTAGTGTGGATGTGCCAAGTATTCTGTATTCGAATCGTGACTTGTGACTCGACGGTCCGAGTTTTTCCATTTGATTTAAAGTTGAAATATATATATATATATATATATATATATATATCTCAGAAAATTAAGTTGGGAAAATCCGAGCTGTCACAATATTAGATTGAATGTTTGAAATTATACTTTGATTTAAATTGTAATATTTAGATTATAGTTTCAAAATTATATAACTAGTGAGCTCTTAAGCCATAATTCCTCTTTTATTTTGAGAGAGAGACTGCTTTCTATTCAAATTCAAAATTTCTTTAAACTTCTTGGCTGTGTCATAATGAAATCTCATATTGCTGAAAAATTAGAATAAAATATTCTATGAATATGATGATTTGTTCTTCTAGAACTGTTTATTATACACATCAAAATAATATGGCATGCATGCTAGTGAATTGTAAAGATAATCTAAGGCCATCTTTTATTAAGTTTGAGTTAGAAAGCCAAAATCCTAGAAAGTATTTATCCCTTTGAACCCATATTAGAGCCCAAACTGAAGTTCTTTGTACCAAGATTTTATAAACCCTTAACCATATGTACTACCCAAAACTTTCAACCTTTAACCCTTATATATTTCCGAGAGTTTAAAATGCAAGAAGGGAAAAAGAGAGAGTGAAAGGAGTATAAGAAAATAGATAAGGGATATGCCAAAAAAGGGTACAACTAAGAAGAAATAAAATATAAAAAATATGGGAAAGAATCAAGAATTCATAATTATGATTCTGAAAAGATAGAGACGCAAAAAAGCTTCCAAGCTGAAAAATCAAGAGGATATCTGAAGAAAAGAATCAATCAAAGAAAAGGGATTTATCCAAGAAAATAAAGAATAATGGGAAGAAGTACCCAACTTTTTGGATACTTACTGAAGAAGAAAAGAAAAAAAGAACGCAAGTGAAAGATGAACTAAATTCTCAGAAGTCCTTGAATCCTTTCTACCTTCCTTTGGAACCTTTTAACCCAAAGCCTCATTACAAGCTAAATAAAGACCCTTTTTATTTATGGTTTACAACAGCATGAGCCTAGTAGAGATGTTTATAGTAAATATTATGAAAAAATCAAGAAATATATAAATAAAATTGATTATCCATTCCATGATATTTATCTTTTTAGTCAATTGTCCTTTGAAATAATTCTGACATATCATATATTGAGAGAACCCAAAATTTCAATATTTTTTTGAGAGTATGCCAATAGTGAGAGTTTGAATGAAAATATTTTCTAAATCTACAGTTTAGAAAATTTATGATGAATAAACTTTTCACTGATACGCACACACTCTACGCTTTACTAAGTTGAAATTGCTAAGTTCTAATTAAGGATAACTACTATGATGGAAAGTTAAGGATAAAGGATTTGTACTTTTTGAAAATCATAACAAACATGTGGTGATTGAAATTAGGTATTATACAAAAGTAGATTAGATTTTTAATTCTTTTGTTTTATTTTTAAAAAAAAATTAAAATCTAAAAATATTAAAGTTTGTAGGTAACTTCACTGAACACCTTCAGGAGACCATAACTCCTCCACTAGGGATCACCAAGGGGTTTAAAGGCTTGTTGCATCTGCTAAATGCAATTATGCTCCCTACAAAAGTGACATTTAAAATCTTAAATTAGTTTATTTTCCTTGTTTTCTAGGGACTAGCAAAGCGTAAGTTTGGGGGTATGATCAGTCACAAAATATACCATTTTATCACTCTTAACTTAGTAACGCTAGACCCCAATTTGCTACTAACAAGTTGATGATGTGCAGATATTAAGGTTAAAAAGTAAAACAGAGTCAAAGTGTTAATCTTCATCAAAATGAACTCAAAAGGAAGTAAGAAAGATGATCGAGTGTAAAAGACGACTCGACACATGTTTAAAGTCAGAAATCATACTTTGCAATGGAACATAGTGAAAGATAAACTGAGAAATCGTAATTTACGATTCTTCAAAAGACACTTCAAGCGGAGTGCGATACAAAGAGAATTGTGATCATTCGTTCTTGGAGAGTTATGAGCTAAACAAAGAAAATCTTAACTACGATTTTACAAAAATAGAAGACTCTTGTTGCTGCTAAACGTGAGATCTACACCACCATGCATATAATTAGAAGACCTATTGAATTAAAAGTCTGGCAGATCATATATTCGAGAAGATTGATGAAGAGAATTTCTTAAAGGACTCTGCTGTTGAAACAAAGGAGCAATCCCAGAGTGCATCAACTATCCAAAGCAAGGAAAAACTAGGTTTAGAAGTTAGAACTATATTAGGAACCTTTATTCTTAGTAGTTTCTTTTATTAGGATTAGAATAATGTAAACCGACTCCTTCTGATCTATAAATAAGAGAGCTTGGCATAGAAAAAGAGTATCGAAGGAATTCTCAGGATCAATTGACGACTGAGGTTGAGTTTTCTTCTGATCAACTTTAGATTAGTTTAGTTTAGATATCCAAGGTTTATTGAGAGCAATTGACGACTGCAATTGGGAGCTGAAAGATTAGAGTAGAGTATCCATAGTTGCTCAGGAGCAATTAACGCTTGTGACTGAGGGATGAAAGATCTTTTTATTGCTTTCTAGTTTAGATTTATTTTTCTGCACTTTTACTGCTTTGTAAACATCTAAAAGTTTTTTGTTTGAATTGACGACTCAAATTGAAAATTTGCAGATTAGTGTAATGGTTTTTACTTTTCCATCTTTATTTTCTTGAGTTTGATTGACACCCAAATTTGGGAGAATTGTTGATTAGGTTAAATCTGTGTTAAAAAATTTTAGTTTTTGATTGATGCCCAAATTCTAGATGATTGAAATACAGTGTAACGGTACTTTAATTTTGTAAATATCTGAGAACTGAAGGATTGTGATTGGCGATTTGATTAGATTAAATCTGGAGGAGGATTTGTTTAATTTTTTTGCATTAGTTTTAAATAAATCATTCTTTATTTATATTTCTCCAGTAGTTTAGGATCTTAAAAGACAAATATAAGCACTTAAACTAAACAAAACTATAAAAGAAAAATACCTTCCTCGTGGGAACTATCCTATACTAGTGTTGTAATTTCCATTGTGCACTTGTAATAGGTTAAGACTTTAGTACGATAATAGAAGCCGAACACAACCCCCCCCCCCCCCCCCCGCGCACACACACACCTTCTCCTTGAGTAGCAAAATAACAAATAAAACCCTATCCTCCGTTGGTGCTTAAGTCTTCCCACGACCCACGCCAACAAGACCGAGGTGTCAAGTCCCCTGCTCAACAGTTCACCAGTCGAAGTGCCCCTACCCTAGGAATGACCTTTACATCATCAACTTCTTTCTCTTTCCCTTTCCCCTTATCTATGGCAAAAGTATTCAAGAAAAATTTATGTGGACACTCACGCACAAATGCGGTTCACCACACAAGAAACAACCCTTCGTCTTCATCTTGTCATCTCTCTTCCTCTCATATCCACTTCTCTCCTCACCATTTCATTCATGCCCGCCCTCATTCAGCTTCCTCACATCTCCAATAAAGTTCTCTAGCTTTGTTGCCTCGGGAGAGCTCTTGAACGTTCACGACTCGGGTCGCTTGAACTGGGGTGTCGACGTCCCCATTGGCATCGTAAGGAACAATTTTTTCAAAATGCTCATGTCGTCGCACATCTCTCCCAATGTGACCCTGACATCTCGCACTTCTGCAGACAAATGTTGTATAGTCTCGATCAACACGACATAGTTCCTCCCATGCTTATTCAGTCGATCACAGTGTCCCATCACCAACATCCTCAATGTTTCTACCAGTTCAACCTAAGCTTCCAAAACGGCCACCGGTTAGCTCGTGTATCCTCTAGTCTCCTTCGCATTTGAATTCTTGTCTGCCATTTCAATGGCTTTGATACCAACTATCACAGGGTCACTTGTGCAATAGTGTCAACCCGTGCGACACCTAACACCCGATGCGCTAGATCAGCGTAACTCAACTTGTAACTAACACAACTGAGGCAACATTGCATCTTTTGGAGTTGACCCGCACCGCGGGATTGGTCAGAACCAACCTAAACACGAAGACTCTAGGCAACACAAATATGCCATAGAGCAACCAAGCAATGCCCACACAAATGCTAGGTCTGAATGTACATCCTCAAGCCAACTAGTGCTAAGCGTATGTGTTGGTATGACTATACACTCAAGCTAGCTATCTGTCCAATAGTACGACACGTAGTTGCTGAGCTACAATCCCCATATATAAGGGTTAAAACCCGTCTGGGAGAAAATAACGGGAGGTCCTCAAAGGTATTGGTTTGACATACTCCTCATCCACACTAATAAGCCCCACATCTTCCCCCATGCCACACGGTTGCAAGCCCTCATGGCCCATGACAAACACACTCGGATGCCTGCATGTGCCCACCATCCATGCACACCGCGGAGCACAAGTGGCCATGCGGCTGGCCTGGATAGCCACGTTGCGTGCCCACGTCACACCCCGCACTTGTAGTCAATTGTGTCATGCCACGTCAGCCACCTGCACTTTGTCCTCAAGAAATCCATCCTCCATATAACAATGTCCAAAAATCAATGAGAGAAATCATTAAGCGTTGAAGTCTACAGGCCATGGAGTCCCATCTGGATTATCACTATCAAAATTAACAGGTCTTGGAGATACATATCCATTTTTGCCCAACAACATATAGTAAGTTACTAAGTAGGGAAAATTTTAGTCCAAAACTTGTGTAACAACATAGTTGATCATATATACCAACAAAAAAATTTAGTCCAAATGCTAGTCCAAATGTTTGTCCAAAACTTTTGCAAATTAGTCCAAATTTTTTACAACAGCTACTTAAGTACAAAAAATTTACTCCAAAATTTACCTTAGGTATTATGGTTCGGAAAGTGATGAAGTGCTAAAACAAATAAAATGTACAATTATTTGTCGCAATTATATTCACCCCAAAAGACTGCTTGATCACCTTTAAATCAGATGATGGAGATCATTTTTAATTCCCATCTTCTGTACAATAGATCTACAAATCATGAGAGTATCATTAGATGTTCAACTTTTTATTAAACGTTGCATACACAGGGGCGGAGCCAAGATTTTTTCATAGGGTGGTCATCTAATCAATTATTGTCGAAAACTTATATAAATTCTTTTTTCTAAGCAAATGCTATATAGATATATATAGGTAAAAAAGAGCATTAAAATATACAAATAAACAAAAGTAAAGTATATCATCTACTTACAAAAAAGGTACCTTTTATAGATTATTGTTAATTACTATGGCAATTGTCCACGAAAAGTTTTCATATTTTGAAAGTAATTCATGATTTTGTAATCATCGATGCTATTAAAATATCTTTCTCAATATATGTGATTAAACAATCATTCATAAATTCATCTCCCATTAAATTGCGCAACTTGCTCTTCAGAATATGCATAGTTGAAAATGCTCTTTCAACAGTGACAATTGCAATAAGAAGGGTTAAGGCCAATGTAATGAGCAAGTAAACTAGTGGATACACTTTATTTCTTCTTGTCTCGACCATTTTCTTAGCAAAACCATCAATCACGTTCGCTTTTAAAAACTCTTTAGAAGAACGCATATCTCGAATGTATGTCTCAAGTTGATTGTCCAGATCTAAGATATCTAATGCAGAAAAGTCCATTGGATATTTTCGAGCAAGGCAAAACAATTTTTCCTTGTCAAAAGCTGAAAATGAGACTCGTGGATTCAAACATGTCATACAAAGAAGCAACTCAGTATTTCCTTCGTTGAAATGGTTGTTAATCTCTAGAAGAAGTATATCAATAACTGTTTAAAACATTTCAACGTGATAGCGTTGTAGATTTGTTGTATCTTCAACTTTACGACATGAGCGCCCTCGAGTTACACGCTTATCATTCATACTAAGAACAATGATAATATGTTTCATGCAAAATAAGGTTACTTCAGTCAGAAAAGGATCCCACCCATTTTCTCTCATTTCTTGTATTCTTTCCTTGGAAATTCTAATCAAATCCATAGCATTCACAATATCTTGGTCCTTCTGTTGTAATGCTATGAACAATTGATTGGCAATTCCCAATATTATTCTCATCAAATGCATGTTAAATACAAATTCAAATGACTACAATACATCTAACATGACATTTATTGTAGTTTTTGTTTCAAATTCAGAGTCATCCCCACCAACTTCATCAAGTACTTCAATCATAGAAGAATACATCCCAATCAAACTTGATGGTGTACGATGATATGAGCTCCAACGTATTTCTCTAGGACGATTAAGACTAATCTCCTTATTCGAACCTCTCCCAATTAAAAGCTCACCACTTTCTAATTCGTGCAAATATTTAACAGTCTCCTCTCGAAGAAGATCTCTATGTTTGCATGAAGCTCCAACAATATTCACAACAATCGAAACTAGACTAAAGTGACTCAATTTTGTAATATTTTTTTGCAATAGTAACTAGAGTCAATTGAAGTTGATGTGCAAAACAATGAACATAGAATGCAAATCCATTTTCATTCATGATAAGTGTTTTAAGATCATTAAATTCACCAAACATATTACTAGCACCATCATTAATTTATCGATTGCTTTCTTGAGTGATCTAGCATCAATTTTCTCAACATGTAAAACTCTAATAAAATGTTTAGTTATACATCCATCTTTGTCCACATAACATAGACAAATAGTCATTTGCTCCTTGATTGATATATCACGAGATTCATCAACTAAAATAGAAAATAATAAACCTCCAAGGTCATTTATGATAACTGATGTAGTTTACTTTGCACATGCATGAATAATATCTTTCTGAATATTAGGTGAAGTTATTTTAAGGTTGTACAACCGTGGATTTTCTCAATCCATCACGACGATGCGCTCAATGATGGAGTCACCACCCGGAGCTTTTGGTGACCCAGGATACCTCAAAATCGATATACATGCACCGAAGTGTAAAAATGTGACTCCGATTTATCGGTCTTTGCCAAAGGCTCATGGGTAGGGGCTTCGCATTCAAAAGATAATGTGTTTCAGTGGCACGTGCTGTTAAGGGCCATAGTGGCAGTTTTTGGTAGCGATAGGACTATTAGCGGCAGTGTTTTATTAATAGTGATAGTTTTTGGCTGCTGCTAATAGTCTTATTTTTTGTAGTGTCGGTTATCAATCGAGAAGGCATTAGGCACCCGATCGACCTACTCGTAAGCGGTCTCTACTATGGGTGGGACTATGTGTTGGCTGTTTTATATAATATATATATATATATATATAATTATATATAAAAAAAAAAAAATGGGCGGCACTTCCTCTTTCCCAAAGGCACACCGATCCTATTGAGCCCTTCCCGCCTATCAAAATTTTGGCAGTGTAACGGCTCAATTCTAGGATAGAGGAAAAGCAAAGAAGGTAGAGGAGTAGAGGGGAGCGCCGAAGCTCTCGGGCCCTTGTAGCACCGTTGTGGACCTTCGCGGTGATGCACTTCCAGTGAGCTTTGTTGTGACATCTCAGTGTGCTTATTTTATTTGTTGGTGGTAAAAACAATTTAAAATCAAAGAAAGAGTAAAATAGGGGATGAAATCAGCACAACTGAGAAATCCTAGACCTGCAAGATACAGGGTCCATTTGTAGCAAGTTTTGATAAGTAAGAGTTTGTCCCACAGGGAAAGCTGATCTACAGCTCCAAAGGAGCCATCTCTAGTAGTCCCTCCAAATCTGACTACAGATCTGGCAGTCCTAAAAGGAGGAGAGTTTAAGGTCACTTATTCTAAGTATTCTAAGATAGCCTAATGAGTTAACTACAGAAAGGGCTGAGAAGATGGATGGATTGTGGAAAATAAATATAAAAGGGTGAGAAATAGGTTATTGAGTCTAGATCAGAGGAGTTTTATAACTCAGATTCAGATCTGATGTTATGGAAATCCTATCCAATGGCTACATTATCACCAAAGAGGAGGAAGAATTCAACTCATCCCTGTGCCATGATCCAATCCCTTAAGGTTATAACCTGTCCACTTAAATGGTCACAGACTATCCCATAGGGGAACCACAGTCCAGAGATGGGTCAAAACAAATTAATCATTGTAGGCACTACTTCATCCAGGCTACAAGCTCAGGGAGTCCATAGGGAGCCTCAACCTCTAAAGCCCTATGTGTGGGGCTAAGGCTGTATAGGACCATGATAGCCCAGACACATAGAACCAGTAAGAGATTGAGTACCACCTTAGATCTAGTTGTCCATTGCTTGAGTGGGGCTGCAATGGTCCAGTCACAAGCCTACAATCTCCATAACCAGATCAGATCTAACATCTGATGGCGGGTCTATACAAATATATGGGGAGTCTGCCTCTGCACAATCTCCTACCAGGCTTAACAGCTCAGGCTCGGGGAAGAAGGATCCATCTTGGATCGGCGGATTGGATTCACCCTAAGGCTATAGCCTGTCCACTTAAATGGTCACAGACTATCCCAGAGGCTATCCTCCTCACGGAACCCAAGACAAAATAAGTTAATTGCTGCTACCACCATGGTCACAAGGCTACCAGCTCAGGCTCCCATGAGAATTTCAGATCTAGTGGGTCCTGTGGTGGGGCTAAGGCTGTATAGGACCGTGATAGCCCAGACACACAGGTCACTTGGATCTGAGTGGATCCTTAGAATCAGTCCTCCATTGCTTTGAAACACAGCCAAAGCAATGGCGGATCACAAGGCAGCAGCCTTGCACAGAACAACTCACAAATACATAAATCTCATAAGAGTACAAATCCTATTGCAAAAACTCCATTAATCTAACCTCAATAGACATACAAAGGTATGGCCAGCAAGTGCTGAGCCATGGAGAGAAGAAAAAGAAGAAAAAGAAAACTACTTACAGTTACAGGAAGAACAAGAACGGAAAAGAAAATTACAAAATCTGAGATAGGAGTTCCTCTTCTAAATTCTAACTCCAAGTCTCCCTCTCTTTCTCCTTTTCTTTCTCCTTTAAACCTAAACCAGGCTTAGGTTTATATAGCAATGGTGTGGCAGTGCATTAGGGTTAGGAAACCCTAATTTTAATGATGCCACGTGGCCGAATAATGATCCTTGGATGCCTCGAGGCACGTGCACAGGGATTTGAGCGTGGGAGTGTGTGCCATAATCCTTGGAAATACCCAGAAAGTCCTCTACAGAATGATGGAAGTTGGAGTTCAGAGCTTCGCCAGGTTGCAGTCGATTCCCAGACTTGTCGCGTGGTAGCTCTAGTCTTCGCGTGGTTGAGTTTAATATTAAAGCTTCAGACATCGCGTGGTTGCAGCTTCTTGATGCTTTGAGCAGTCGCGAGGTAGACAGTTAAGCTCTCGCTGGGTTGGGCTTTGCACAGTTGGATTGATAATTGTGAATAGCACGGGAACTGCGCGAGCTTTCCACTTCACTTCGCGAGGCTAATTTTGGCTTTCGCGAGACTACTTTCTTTCTGAACAGTGCGAGAACTGTGCGAGAAGTTCACTTCTTAATGGATCTTCACGAGGATCCTCGCGAGGCATTGAGGCTTTTCTGAACTGTGCGACAGGTTCTCTTGATATTTGCATCACGTGGCTACTACTGCGGCAATCATGAGCGAGGATTCTCTCTCTCTCATTCGAGCGAACCGCGTGAGGGTGAGAGGGGTCTTCTTGAACTGCGAGGGAGCTGCGCGACCTTTAACTTCTAAACTTCGTGAGAGCTGCGCGACTCAAGGCTTCTGAAGCTCTTCTGTCACTCTACTGCGCGAGAACTTGTTTGTGAAGTCTTGGTACTTCGCGAGGACTGCGCGAAGTGTATTTTTCTGAATCCTCTAGAGCTTTGTCAGCTACGCGAGGCCCTTCTATGGTCTGGATTCATGGTTCATTCTTCTGAGGGACTTCTGGTGCCAAAACAGGCTCCTTAGCAGGATTCATGGCCTTATTGCCCTGCTGTTTATTACCTACAGAAAACACTTAACAAGCATTAATTAGATGGCTAAGGGTCTAATCAAAGGCTAAGTTAAGGGGTGAAAAGTGGTACTTTTCAGGTCCTAACACACCCTCAAACCTAATCTTTTCTAGTCCCTTAGCAAAGCTACACTAAATCAACTATAGAATTTAAATGACACTTTCGTAGGGAGCACGGATACATTTAGCATATGTACCAAGCCTTTTAAACCCCTAGGTGATCCCTAGTGGAGGAGTAAAGTCTCCTGAGAGTTTTCAGTGAAGACACCCACAAACTTCTCAATGAAGCAGTTAACAAAAGTGCAATTTATCAGATGAGCAATCAAGGAACATAGTTCACCTTTGAATCATGAAAAATATAAGAAATTCAAACACATTGACTGCACAGAATTTAAACAATATAAGCTTCTCATGAAAGCACAACATTTCCAATCAGTTTACACCAAAGACACTACACATGTGTGTCAACATTGAGCTCATCACTGGATCAAAAATTAGGTTGTAGATCATGATTAATGCATTCAATATCAGACCCAAAACTCTCTTGGGCATACTCTCATAAAGAACTGTTGAGGGTTTCATTTTCTCTCAAGCTCAAGAGCAGTTACATCCCCCAAATGGGTCTGTAAGCATGAGCATAGGCATAGCTCTGAAGTTCTGGCATCATTGACAGATCCTCACCATAGAATGAACAACTCTCTATCTCCACATGACAGCTGACTCAACTTTGGATCACAAGGGCTTTAACTGGGCTATAATGTGGCTTATGGAGTGGGGTTAAAAAGAATGGAAGGTTGAAAAGGGATTTAAAATTGAGAAATCAGTAGGTGAAGGAGGTGATTCATGACTTCACCTTCTTTGATTTAGCTCCTTTCATCTTCTTTGAGGTTTTCAGATTTGAAGTGATCAGTTTCTCTTCTTGATTTCGATTTTTCCAATGAAAGTTCCCTCTTGACTCCTCTCTTACTCCTCTTCATTATTATTTTTGTTTCTTTTTTATGCATTTTTCTTCTTTTCATTTCATTTTTGCTTTTCTGAAATGCCACCATTTTCTCAGTTACCATACTGTCAGACTTTTAGGTACTTCTTCTTTCTTCACCTAATGTTGACCATAGCTAGTCCATCTTCAACTCTTGTTCCTTTACCTTCTGAATTCTCAGAGTGAGGGTAAGGTTAAATCAAATATATAGGTTCAGGTGCAAGTACTAAGGTGTATTTTTGAAGAAATTTAGGATTTAAGGCTCAAAGGGGGTATGGACAAGGGCAGTTGCTTAAGGTTGGTCTATTTAGGCTCAAACTGTCCAAGAGAAGGCCTTGATCCTTTCCTAAGTCTCATGAGTGCTGTCAGTTGTTTCAATTTGGAGTTGCCTAACTTCTAGTGAGCACAGTGACTCAGCCAGTCCTTAGAGCTAGAAAAAATTACCTTAGTCACTCCTCAAAGAAAAAATTTTGTATAGGCCCCAAACCTTACTGGTTATGGTCTTCCTTTGAATTCTTAAATATGTCCTTACCTTTTTCTCTCTCTAGTGATTTACTAAGAGCTGATACAAGTAAGTTTCCTTGGTGATCTCATCATGAAAATGTGAAATATTACAAGCTTATAATGCCTAAAGTCTGGAAACAATTTTAAATTTCATTATTTTTCATGATTCTCTAGTGAACATGGTTCCATTTCCATATTACTCACAAGATTCTGCTGCACTTAGGTTAACTATTCCATTGGCAGGATCTGCCTGCCACACCCCCAAACCTATGAGGAGCAGTGTCCTCACTGGTTCAAAGGTGGGTGTACAACAGATTTATTAAGGGCATAATAAAAGGAAACAGCAAGAAAGAAAACAACCAAGAATAGAGAACTGTACAGAATAACAGAAAAAGAAAATTTCATTAAGACTAAAAAAAGATAATTACAAAAAGAAAGAAGAAAGGAGAGAGGGATCAAGGATGGGGGTGCTGAGAAGGTGGTGGAAGGGGTTGAGTGGAGGGGGCAGGGGATGGGGATGGTTATATCTTTTGCTTTTTCTTCTGTGGCTGGAGCTTTTCCTCCTCCTTAGCCAGGATCTGCTGAACCTCCTCGTATTCATCCTAGAGGGGTTGTAGGGGGTTCGGCTCTTTAGGTGGGGGCGGTTCCAACCACATCGGGTAAAACTTGTTAGGCAGCGCATTAGGCTTGTCATCTGCCATTGTTAGGATTAGGGAAGGACCGCTAGGGTGAGAGGAGAAAGGATGAGATGAATATGAAAGGGGCTCCCTGTGTATTTAAAGACGAGGATGGTGGAAGATGAAACGGTGGAATAAGATCCATGTCGCCGCAATTAATTGAGAGTGAGTTGGGAAGTGACAAGTCCCAGCAATCAGCGTGGGAAATGACAAATGCATTTGACTCGCGCAGCTGGGCAAGGGGGTCGCAAGATAGGAACGAAATCTCGCGATGATGAATGTTGTAGCTTGAAGTGCGCGAGAGTTTCCCAAATCTCAAATTGGAATGCGCAAGGCTTAGTACCAAACAGGGAGCAATTCATGCAGTTCAGCATTCAATTCAAAAATCAGCAAATCGCAGAAGAAGAAGTAATCATACCAACCCCACCGAAACTCTATCAGACCCCACAGACTCAGACCCCATCGAGACACTACAGTTTCCTAAAAACTATTGAAGAAACTAAAGCAGTATAGTACAACATGGACACAACTGTGGGTCATGTAGATGAAGGGGTCCCTTGAAAATGAATAGTGTTCATAGGATCGGCAGGTTTTTTGAGACAAGGCTTAAGCCTCTGACCATTCACTTTCAAGGTCCGCCCAGATTTGGGATCCTTGACTTCCACAGCACCAGATCGGGAAACATTTATAACAATATAGGGACCTTCCCATCGGGATTTTAGTTTGCCAGGAAAGAATTTTAGCCTGGAGTTAAATAACCAAACCTTGCCACCAGGGATGAAGCTCTTTCTCAGTAAGTCCTTATCAAAGAAAGCTTTGGATCGTTCCTTGTAGATCTTGGCATTGGCGTAAGCATCCATTCTCAGCTCGTCCAATTCAGACAGCTGCAGGGACCTGTGATGACCAATAGAAGTTAGGCTCATATTTTAGTTTTTAATGGCCCAATAGGCCTTGTGTTCTAATTCTACTGGGAGATGGCAAGCCTTGCCATAGACCAGTCTGAATGGGGACATTCCAATGGGAGTCTTATAGGCAGTCCGATAAACCCACAATGCATCATTGAGCTTATCAGCCCAATCTCTCCTATCAGTCCTCACTGTTTTCTCAAGGATGTTCTTGATCTCCCTATTGGAAATTTTAACTTGCCCACTTATCTGTGGGTGGTAGGGAGTAGCAATCTTATGGGTCACAGAATATTTCTTGAGCAAGCTCTCGAAATTCCTGTTGCAGAAATGGCTACCCCCATCACTGATAATAGCTCTAGAGGTTTCAAATCTTGAAAAAATGTTCTGCTTTACAAATTTGAGGACCACCTGGTTATCATTGGTTCTTGTGGCAATGGCTTCTACCCATTTGGAAACATAGTCCACTGCCTCTAAGATGAAATGGTAACCATTAGAAGGAGGAAAAGGGCCCATGAAGTCTATACCCCATACATCAAACAATTCTACAACAAGGATGGGCTGTAAAGGCATGGAATTTCTTTTGGACAGCCCGCCTAATTTTTTACATCTCTCACATGCCTTGCAGTGTGTATATGCATCTTTGAATAAAGAAGGCCAATAAAACCCACACTGCAGGACCTTGTCAGCTATTTTTCTTCCACTAAAGTGGCCTCTACAGGCATTTTCATGGCACATAGCCAGAATACTGGGGACATCACTTTCGGGAGCACATCGTCGGATGATTTGGTCGGCACAGTACTTGTATAGGCAAGGTTGCTCCCAGAAAAAATATTTGACCTATGAGAAAAACAGGACTTTGTCCATTTTGGTCCAGTGGGCAGGAATCTTTCCTATAGCAAGATAGTTCATAAGGTGTGCAAACCAGGGGACCAAGGATTGGATGGCAAATAATTGCTCATCCGGGAAGGCATCATTTGGAGGACCATCAAGACATTTCTCCAACACAATTCTGGACAAGTGGTCAGCCACCACATTCTCCACACCCTTTTTGTCCTTGATTTCGATGTCAAACTCCTGCAGTAGGAGTATCCATCTAATCAGCCTGGGCTTAGCATCTTTTTTGGATAGTAGATACTTCAATGCTGAGTGGTCAGTGAAGATTATAGTTTTAGATCCCAGCAGGTAGGATCTAAACTTGTCAACAACATACACCACTGCCAGAAGCTCTTTCTCAGTTGTGGTGTAATTCAGCTGAGCTTCAGCAAGTGACTTGCTGACATAAGCAATGACCACAGGCAGCTTATCCTTTCTTTGGCCCAAGACAGCACCTATTGCCAAATCTAATGCATCACACATTAATTCAAATGGCAGGGTATAGTCTGGTGTCTGGAGTACAGGGGCAGAGGTAAGGCAAATTTTCAAAGTCTCAAAAGCCTTTAGACATTCAGCCGAGAAATCAAAAGGCACATCCTGGCAGAGCAGGTGGCACAATGGCTTAGCAATTTTGCTGAAGTCCTTAATAAACCTCCTATAGAATCCTGCATGCCCAAGGAAAGATCTGATTTGTTTGACTATTTTTGGAGGGGGCAGATTGGCAATGAGGTCAACTTTGGCCTTGTCTACCTCAAGCCCTTCTTTAGAGACTACATGGCCTAACACAATGCCTTATGTTACCATGAAGTGGCTCTTTTCCCAACTTAAGACCAGATTGGTCTCCTCACATCTTTGCAAAACTAGGCTGAGGTGTTGTAGACATTGGCTAAAACTGTCCCCATAGACAGAAAAATCATCCATAAAAATCTCCAAAAACTTGTCAATTATATCAGAGAATATGGCATACATACACCTCTGAAAAGTGGCTGGCGCATTACACAATCCAAAAGGCATCCTTCTGTAAGCAAAGGTGCCAAAAGGACAAGTGAAGGTGGTTTTCTCTTGGTCTTGAGGATGCACAGGGATCTGGTTATACCCTGAGTACCCATCAAGAAAACAGTAAAAAGTTTTTCTAGCCAATTTGTCCAAAATTTGATCAATGAAGGGGAGAGGGAAGTGGTCCTTTCTGGTCTTAGAGTTGAGCTTTCTATTATCAATGCAAACTCTCCAGCCAGTGGTCTCCCTAGCTGGTCTCAACTCTCCAGACTCGATTTTAATAACTGTTATGCCAGATTTCTTGGGCACCACTTGGATAGGTGCCACCCAGTTAGAATCAGAGATGGGGTAAATCACCCCTGCATCTAGCAATTTAATGATTTCCTTGAGGACCACTTCCTGCATGTGAGGATTTAACTTCCTCTGCATTTCCCTGGAGGGTAGTGATCCTTCCTCAAGATGAATCATGTGCATGCAGATTGATGCATCTATTCCTCCCAGATCTGTAATGGTCCAGCCAATTGCCCTTTTGTGCTTCCTCAAAACTATTAGTAATTCCTCTTCCTGCTCATTGGTAAGAGAGGAGGATATAATCACTGGAAGCTTATCACCTTTCTCAAGGAAGGCATATTTTAATGTTTCTGGAAGCTTCTTGAGTTCCAGATCAAGGGCTTGTTGGGTGGATGGCAACATTGGTGCATTGGTGGTTGGAGGAAGAGGCAGCAATGTAGGTTTCCAAATGGAATGCTGCACTGAGCCCGCAGAAGACTTCAATGTGGTCAGGTCTTTTGGTATCACAGTTGGGCTTTCTTCCTCCACCATATCCCAGACTTTAACTAAATTCCTGACAATGTTGCTCCACTCCAGCAGAGTGGGCAATTCTTCATCCACAATTTCATCTAATACATCCACTGTAAGGCTCTCCTCATTATCCTCGTGAGGGTACTTTGCCTTTATTGTACACATTGACTCAACTTTCATATGTAAAAGTTACCTCTATAACTCAGGACCTACCGAATGCATGCATTGGCGGTGGCCAAGAATGCTTGCCAAGATAATATGGGGTTAGTACTTTTACTCTGACCCATGTCCAAAACTAGGAAGTCAGCAGGGTAGAAGAATTTATCTACCCCTACCAGGACATCCTCAATCATTCCCACAGGCCTCCTCTCAGATCTATCAGCCATCATTAGCACAATGGGGGTAGGTTTTAGCTCCCCCAAACCTAGTCAGAGATATATCTTGTATGGCGACAAGTTAACCTTGGCTGGTCTAAAGGGCCTTCCCAATTGTATGGTCTCTAATTATGCAAGGAATAGTGGGGATTCTTGGATCTTGCAACTTCTCAGGCATTGATATGTTAAATACAGAATTCACTGTATCAGTTGCAAAGACTTTTTTGGACACATGGCCTCGAGCTTTTCTCTTTTGGGTACAGAGGTCTTTCAGGAACTTTGCATAGGTTGGGACCTGTTTAATTGCCTCAAGCAGGGACAAATTGATTTTCACCTGCCTGAAGGTCTCCATCATTTCCTCCATCTGGGCATTCCCTTTATCAAAAGGGACCGGACTATCCCAAAGCTTGAGGAAATGGCAGCTGAGGTTCTGTTGGTTCCTCAGCTGCTAGCCCATGACTAAACTTCTGTTTCTTTCTTTTTTCATGTTTTTCTCCCTGCTGAGGCTCAACTACAGCCTCTTTATTTTTCTCCTGCTGCCGGGTAGCAAGCAATTCTTGGCTCTATGTTCCAACAACATCTCTATCACACTCATTCGAATAATTTGTGGAAATGACCTCTGCTGGTCTGTTACCCACCTGGTTGTCTATCAGCCTGCCAGACCTTAGGGTAGTGACAACATTGGTTCCCTCAAAACTTGAGGAAGCTTCTTCAATTAAAAACTGACCCTTGGGGTTGGCATTCGGCTGGCAGGGCAACCTCTCCTCATCTCCCCTAGCCAAGGCATTTGAAATTTTGCTTATCTGCTCTTCCATGGCATGGATGCTCTGACTGTGAGAGCTCACAGTCTGAGCCAAGGACCCCAGGTTTTGCAATGAAGTCAAGACCTGGTCCTCAAAGGAAGCATTTCTTGGTTGAGGTTGGGGTAAGATCAACTGATTTTGTTGCTGATGGG
The DNA here is from genome assembly GCA_021018995.1 of Chloranthus sessilifolius. NCBI lineage: Eukaryota > Viridiplantae > Streptophyta > Magnoliopsida > Chloranthales > Chloranthaceae > Chloranthus > Chloranthus sessilifolius. The sequence continues at coordinate 120,050,417 of CM037590.1, read as the reverse complement.
GCTGCTGCTGGTGCTGGAAATTGGACCTAGGGGCATATCCTTGATTGAACTGTTGCTGTGGCCTTTGAGGTAAAGCCAACATCTGCTGTGGCTGCATATAATTGTCTTGCCTCCACCTCAGATTTGGGTGGTCTCTCCATTGGTAACCAGCATTTTGGTGCTGGTATCCATATGGCTGTCTGTTGTAGCCACCAGATTGTTGCTGGCCAAAAGATTGCGCAACAATAGCATGTTCTAATACCAATTCAGGATATTGCCTTGCAAATGGGCATTCCTCTACTGTGTGCTGTGGGGACTGGCATATCAGACATGCCTCCACCACTTGAGCAGCCCTTCTGGGTTGCATCACAGTCAGTAATTTGTCAAACTTCAAAGAGAGTTTTGCCATCTGCAGCTGCAGGTCATTATTCCCAGACACCTCATAAACTTTTCCTCTTGACAAAGTAGCAGGCCCCACTTTTGACTTAGACTCCTGACTAGTTATTGTCAGGGATGGTTTTTTAAAAGCATTTTCACTAATTACCTCAAATAATTCCCATGCCTCATCAGCAGTCTTGTGCATGTAGGTTCCACCACAAGAGGCATCAACCATATCTCTATTTTTCTCATCAATCCCATTGTAGAAGCTTTGTACAAGCTGCCAGTCTGAGATCTTGTGGTGGGGGCATTGTTTGAGCATTTCCTTAAACCTATCCCAGGCTTGATTAAAGTCCTCAGTTGGGGATTGGGCAAAAGCAAGAATCTCCTTCCTCAACTGGCTAGTTTTGGTCTCAGGGAAGAACTTTGTCAGGAACTTGGTCTGCAGGTCTTTCCATGTAGTGATGCCATTGTTGGGAAGAGTAGCCAACCAGGTACTAGCCCTATCCTTCAGAGAGAAGGGAAAGAGCCTAAGCCTAGTAGCCTCAGGTCCCAAACCAACGATATTGAAAGTGGTGCACAAGGCCAAAAATTGGTCAATATGCTTATAAGGGTCCTCCTTGCTGAGCCCATGGAAAGAGGGCAACATCTGGATGATTGAAGTTTTAATCTCATAATTCCCTTGAACATCAGGGAATTGAATGCTGAATGGAGAGTTATAGTCATCCAGAGCATTTAACTCGTTGAGAGTTCTGGGTTGTTCTTCACCCATGAATCTTTGTCTGATTGGTTGGGGGCTCTCTTGTGGTGTGCTGTTCCTTCGATCTTCTACCCCTTTCTAGCTCAGGGTTGAACGGTTCTAAAGTAGGACTAAGAGATCTCCTACCTAGCATGCAAACACACCACTAGCAGGGACAACTCCTTGCATGCACATTACACTTGATTCAAAGAATTTTTTAACAAATTTACAGCTAATTTAAGAAGACATACATTTACAACTATATTAAACAACTGCTATGTAATTTTCAAAGGAACTAGACTGAGTGTTAAAGGTTAGAAATTACAAACAGAGGTAGCAAATCTCCAAATGCAGTCCAATGTCCTTCTCTGTTGTTGTCTAGATATGCAAGAAAGATTCAAAATTATATCAGCAGTATCAATTATTCACATTTACAAAGAATATTAAAAATATAAAAAATAAGGGTCTACTAATAGATCATCTTTCCCCGGCAACGGCGCCAAAAACTTGTGACATCTCAGTGTGCTTGTTTTATTTATTGGTGGTAAAAACAATTTAAAATCAAAGAAAGAGTAAAATAAGGGATGGAATTAGCACAACTGAGAAATTCTAGACCTGCAAGATACAGGGTCCATTTGTAGCAAGTTTTGATAAGTAAGAGTTTGTCCCACAGGGAAAGGTGATCTACAGCTCCAAAGGAGCCATCTCTAGTAGTCCCTCCAGATCTGACTACAGATCTGACAGTCCTAAAAGAAGGGGAGTTTAAGGTCACTTATTCTAAGTATTTTAAGATAGCCTAATGAGTTAACTATAGAAAGGGTTGAGAAGATGGATGGATTGTGGAAAATAAATATAAAAGGGTGAGAAGTAGGTTATTGAGTCTAGATCAGAGGAGTTTTGTAACTCAGATTCAGATCTGATATTATGGAAATCCTGTCCAATGGCTACATTATCACCAAAGAGGAGGAAGAATTCAACTCATCCCTGTGCCATGATCCAATCCCTTAAGGTTATAACCTGTCCACTTAAATGGTCACAGACTATCCCATAGGGGAACCACAGTCTAGAGATGGGTCAAAATAAATTAATCATTGTAGGCACTACTTCATCCAGGCTACAAGCTCAGGGAATCCATAGGGAACCTCAACCTCTAAAGCCCTATGTGTGGGGCTAAGGCTGTATAGGACCATGATAGCCCAGACACAGAACCAGCAAGAGATTGAATACCACTTTAGATCTAGCTGTCCATTGCTTGAGTGGGGCTGCAATGGTCCAGTCACAAGCCTACAATCTCCATAACCAGATCAGATCTAACATCTGATGGCGGGTCTATACAAATATATGGGGAGTGCGCCTGCACAATCTCCTACCAACTTAACGGCTCAAGCTCGGGGAAGAAGGATCCATCTTGGATCGTGGATTGATTCACCCTAAGGCTATAGCACATCCACTTAAATGGTCTGAGACTATCCCAGAGGCTATCCTCCTCACGGAGCCCAAGATAAAACAAGTTAATTGTGCTACCACCATGGCCACAAATTCGAGGCTCCCATGAGAATTTCAAATCTAGTGGGTGGTGGGGCTAAGGTCAGATAGGACCGTGATAGCCTGCATAAGCGAGTCACTTGGATCCGAGTGGATCCTTAGAATCAGTCCTCCATTGCTTTGAAATCTGACCAAAGCAATGAGAGATCCTAAAGGCGTGACCTTGCGAACAGCTCACAAATACACAAATCCCATAAGAGTACAAATCCTATTACAAAAACTCTATTAATCTAACCTCAATAGACATACAAAGGCATGGCCAGCAAGTGCTGAGCCATGGAGACAAGAAAAAGAAGAAAAAGAAAAGTACTTACAGTTACAGGAAGAACAAGAACGGAAAAGAAAATTACAAAATCTGAGATAGGAGTTCCTCTTCTAAATTCTAACTCCAAGTCTCCCTCTCTTTTTCCTTTTCTTTCTCCTTTAAACCTAAACCAGGCTTAGGTTTATATAGCAATGGTGTGGCAGCGCATTAGGGATAGGAAACCCTAATTTTAACGATGCCAAGTGGCCGAATAATGATCCTTGGATGCCTCGGGGCGCGTGCATGAAGATTTAAGCGTGGGAGTGCATGCCCTAATCCTTGGAAATAGCCAAAAAGTCCTCTGCAGAATGATGGAAGTTGGAGTTCAAAGCTTCGCCAGGTTACAGTCGATTCCCAGACTTGTCGCGTGGTAGCTCTAGTCTTCGCGTGGTTGAGTTTAACATTAAAGCTTCAGACGTCGCGTGGTTGCAGCTTCTTGATGCTTTGAGCAGTCACGAGGTAGACAGTTAAGCTCTCGCTGGGTTGGGCTTCGCACAATTGGATTGATAATTGTGAATAGCGCGGGAACTGCGCGAGCTTTCCACTTCACTTCGCGAGGCTAATTCTGGCTTTCGCGAGACTACTTTCTTTCTGAATAGCGCGAGAACTGCACGAGAAGTTCACTTCTTAATGGATCTTCGCGAGGATCCTCGCAAGGCATTGAGGCTTTTCTGAACTGCGCGACAGGTTCTCTTGATATTTGCATCCCGTGGCTACTACGCGACAGCTGCGCGAGGCAGGATTCTGAAGCTCTCTCTCCTCAGTTGTTCTGAGCGAACCGCGCGAGGGTGAGAGGAGTCTTCTTGAACTGCGCGGGAGCTGGGCGACCTTTAACTTCTAAACTTCACGAGAGCTGCATGACTCAAGGCTTCTGAAGCTCTTCTGTCACTCTACTACGCGAGAACATGTTTGTGAAGTCTTGGGACTTCGCGAGGACTGCGTAAAGTGTATTTTTTGAATCCTCTGGAGATTTGTCAACTGTGCGAGGCTCTTCTATGGTCTGGATTCATGGTTCATTCTTCTGAGGGACTTCTGGTGCCAAAACAGGCTCCTTAGCAGGATTCATGGCCTTATTACCCTGCTGTTTATTACCTACAGAAAACACTTAACAAGCATTAATTAGATGGCTAAGGGTCTAATCAAAGGCTAAGTTAAGAGGTGAAAAGTGGTACTTTTCAGGTCTTAACAAGCTTTCAATAGCAAATGGGTTGAGGAATGAGTTTGAACCTCCAAGGCTAGGGAGCTAAAGGGTAGGAGAGGTAGGCTAAAAGGCAGTTCTAGCTAACTCTCAAGGTTTGGTGATGGAAGATGGGATCTAAAAGATAAAACTTAAATCTAAAATTTGTATGGAGGAATGGTGTTTGAAAATGGAGAGGGAGTACTCAACGTTTTTCTCTCTTTAGAAATTTTTCAAGCCCTTAGGCAAGGGGGGGTGGCTCTCTATTTATAGAGGTTGAGGTGATTAGTAAAGGGTTAAGTCACTAATGGGTTTAGCAATTAGGTAATGGGCAATCTAAAATTTTTGGAGTTTTCTAGACCTTAGAGAAGAGGGATTTTGATTGAATGGTAAATGATAGGGTGGTGACTTAAATAGCAAAAGGGTGATAACTTAAGTTAATAGGGTCACTAGGGTCCTAAAGAAACACACCCCAGACTTTAGGGTGGTCCACTTGTCAAACCCCCAATATCAATTTTGACCATTTTTTGAAGAAAAACTAGGCCCAAACTATTGGAAGTTGAAGACCCGCAGGGACCCGACACGTTTTTATAATTTCTTACACAAATTCACGATCTTCATTTTGCCACAACTTCTGATGTACAACTCCGAATTAGGCGATTCTTAGCTCGTTGGAAAGCTGAGAACCTCTAATTTTTAATGGTATTGGCCTTGAGTTGGGAAACTATCTATGCAAAATTTTTCACACCTCTTTTCATCAGTTGTTTTGGTTGGCTCGAAATTGGCTCTATGGGTTCGATTTTGTAATTTCCCGCACAAATCTGCGATCTTCATTTCGCCATAACTTTTGATATATAACTTCGAATTAGGCAATTCTTAGCTTGTTAGAAAGCTAGGAACCTCTACTTTCCATTGCTATAGGCCTTCAGTTGGAAAATTTTCTATGCAAACTTTGATACTCCTCTTTTCATCAGCTATCTTGGTTGGTTTGAAACTAGTTTTGTGGGTCTGTTTTAGGCTTTCTAAGGGTTTGGGAAGGTTAGAGTTGATTCCTAAGGGTAGGAATGGTTCTAAGGGTTTGGGAGGTGCTTTAGAAAGCTCGGGAGTATGCCCTTCTCAAAGTACGTGTGATAACCCAAAAACCCGTGCCATCAGACCGCCGATAGGGCGATCCCAAAACTCATGAACACTTAGTACATCCACACAAAGTGGAAATAATCAAAACAGATATTCTAACTAAGCAGATAGAGTCATCATAAGGGATTTAATCTCCAATTCTATATATGACTATATCTATATCAAAGACCATGACGAAAGACGGTTCTAATTCCATGTAAAAGCACATGGACAAAAGAACCGAACCGAACCACCGGTGACGGTCGACCATCACCGAAACATGGTTCACAAAATAATACAAAACTATGTACCGAATCCAATATACAAAACAAAAGTGGCTGGGTGTACCAAGCCTTATACACAGATCACAAAACTATATTCTTCTCAGCTTAGTCCACTAGAAAAACTCCTCAGGAGGGGGCTCAGTCACCTCCTCCAGAATATACTCTGAGTCCTTAAGATCATGGTCCTTAGCACTAGCGTCTACACCTGTGCTTGTGACCTATAGTCGAGGGGTGAGCTAACATCTAAGCTCAGTAGGGAAATATAATAACATGATGATCATCACATCACACATATATCCCATGACACAATTTGAATTTATTTTTCAAATGAAAACTCACAATTTAAAAGCAATCGAATTAAAGCAAAACTGATATTAGATGCATATTTCAAAGCACATTAGCATGATTTCCAAAGCTTGTTCTCATAACAAAAAAAACTTAAAAACAATCACGAACATATATAGCATCGAGAGCCACATATATACCGATGGAAACCCCAACCATCGTCGTTCAATGAATCATTTTCATAATGCCCAAGCCCCTTCGAATGAGGGAGACTTGTGTCGAACAAAGTTTTATCGCAGATCGGTAAACAAAGAACGGATATCCTACCATACCGGAGTACAAGGTGTTTATTTCGCATGAATTCTTAAATCAAAGTGCAAAGTCTAACATACAGTTTATCACCGTGAAATGTGGTAATTTATGACAAGATTTGGAGTTTAAATCTCAAAGCTTACACACACATACTGATTTCACACACATACACATATAAATCTTTCATAGTGCACACACACACACGTTTTCATGTTTGAAACCATATACGAAATTCATGAATCACACACACTTTCATCATATCACAATATGTATGCTAGTTGTAATCAAATGCATATGTTACAGGGTTTTCCCTACCTCAATGCAGAGCTACAATAAAGATCTCCTTGTTCCGAGGTAGCCCTCCTAGCTCTCACCCATGATCACACCTAAAACACACAATTTTGCATCCTATACGTCAAAAGTGTCCTAAAGTCTCCCCAAATTCCCGTAGTAAAAATAGACCAAATCTCTGAATCTGTCCAAATCGATCAGTTTCCAAAATCGATCGATTGAAATCCTTTTCAATTGATTTATTTCTCCAGAAAATTCACACATCTCTCTTGTCACAATCCGATCGATTGATTTTTCCAGGAACTCCCAACACACTCACTATTTTTGTAATCCGATCAATTAGTGCACAAACCGGTCGATCAGACTCTAAAATTGATCGATCAATCGAATTTCATTTCGATCAATCGGTTTCTCTAGAAATCTTCAAATTTTTGTCCTATCATAATCGATCGATCGGATACTTATTTAGATCAATCAGTTTTGTCAAGTTCTTCAGAAACACGGTTTTTTTCTTCCTTATCATATTTTTTTCTAAATTTTGAATCCTATACTCTTAGATTTTCACTCATATTTTAACTAATGTCTAACATAACTATAAATCACAATTCATCACATACTAACTCACCTTTTTAGGCCATTTTCTCGATCCACGTGATCTCACCTAAGAGAGGGTTTCAAAGTCAGAAATTGGGGATTTACTTTGATCCTCAATCCACGGATTTCACGTAGAACTCCAATCTTGCACACACAACACCAGGTCTAGCGCTCTCTTTCTCTTTCTCTCTTCTCAGACAAACTCTCAACAAACAAAGCAAAAGAAAGAAATCTCTATCCAATTTGGCTTTTATACTTAAAGGCTGAAGTTTGGATGTGAGGTCAGTACACCGCACGTTGGTGTACGATACATCATCTAACAGTCATATCATACAAAATCGGGCATGTTTAAGAGTCGAATTTTTTTCGGGACATCACATTCTCCCCTCCTTAGGAATTTTCGTCCTCGAAAATGAACCTAAGTCACCTTATCCCAAGGCACTACTTAAAAGATTACGTCGTCAAATCTAGTCACACTCATTCAAGACAATATCCACACCTTGCATGAACCATTCACAATGCACACCTATATGCATACTTAGATACATCAACATATTTGAAACCATTCAACACACACATCCAGCAAGTAATTGGGATCAAATTCGGTCATACACCCAAAACAACACATGGTCAATTTGACTCTACAATTGTACCTGCATGACATCTACTATCTAAAGGATAGCATAACTATCACACATCCAAAACATTTACCATGATCATTACACAATCCAAAACTGAATTTCCATTCATATGCAAAAAAATAAATTCCATACACGAATTGAAATCCATGAAACTATCACCATAAAAATATACACTATCTACAGGTGGCAACCATGCCACAATAGTTAAGATTTACAAACCAAAAAGTATTCCATCCACGTGTGGTAACCATACCACCATAGTTTTAAGAGTTACATACAATTTCCCCAAATTAATTACAGAAAATTTCAAAATAACATCGTTTGTATATTCCAAAATATATCCCTAAAGAACTACTAGAGACCAAAGTCTCAGCTCAATCCTCTGCATCACCAAACTGCTCATCCTCATCATCAGGTCCTCCCACTCCAGAACCAGAAGCCTCGGGTATATAGGCTCGTGTCGCTGCCATGCGTTGCAGATAATCTGTAGGGTACATAAAGCGCATTGTCTCGGCCATCAACGCCTCGTGGTAATCTAGATGATGACCCAGCTGACGATTGTTCTCAACCATAAGGGTGAGAACATCATCAATCATAGTTCTGGATGCGTGCTGAGGTGGTGGCACACAGATCGGAGCAAGTCGCTGATGTGGAGCTGCCGGTGCGGCCTGGTCCTTGTCTAGTGCAGTATGTGCAGGGTGTTCTTGACCTTGAGGAGCAGGTTATGCTTGCTCACCCGCACCCAGACCTTTCTTCAATTGATTATAACTTTTTCTCCAATCTTTCAGAGAATAGAGCTTTACGTTATCTTTTAATTTTGGCTCATCCTCCAAAATCGTATACTCATCTCCTCCCGGATAATCCTCAATCATACTAGATATAAGGCAAGCATACAGAATCTCATTTACGGGTTTTGCTCCCCCCTTCCAGCACTTTTCCCCTAGCATACTTGATGCCCTCAAAAACAACCTCTGGTGCACTAAACCATTGGCCCAAAATTGCCAAAAATAATGCCTACTGTACAACCCCGACCCTCTCGGTCTTCTGTCTCAAAGGGTAAAGGTTGCATTTAAAGATTGTGTCTAGCATCCAAAGGTGACTGGGAAAATTGACCATCTTTATGGCCTGGCCTAACCCTTGTCTGCCCTGGGTCATTCTCTCTATCACAATGTGAAAATCTACTAGTTCTTTGTTCGGCTCCCGCAAATTGATTCCTTTACCATACTCGACATAACACTCTAGCGCATCGGCAGCATGACTATGGGTAAACTCATATACTCTACCCTCAATTTTGGTACAAATGGTTTTTGGTTTGTCACCGATGTACATGTTTTGGTAAAATAGTTTTACCAAATGAGGGTAGTAGTAATTTAGGAATGGGTGGAGTAAACTCTCTAATCTGGCCTTGCCAAGGTATTGAAAGGCCCAATTAGTTACACCCAGTTCACAGAAGAGTGCTTGGTCAAAGGTCCATTACGTCTCAAACCCTTTTGTCGCCCACCATGCATTGGGTCGTTCCCGTGATGGTGGTGGAGGTGGCTATGAAGAACCCGGCTGTGAAGTGGGCTCCTTCGATGTCGAAGGTTTAGATGATTGTCGAGTTTTGGGAGCTATTGGTCTCTAGAATTAAAATAAAAAAAAACTAGGGCTATAAAAAAAACTAGTCTTGAACTTGAAATCAAAATCTCTAAAGAAATTAGGTTTTACCTTTTGAGAGTTTTGGATTCAATCCCTTGAAGAATCAATGCCCTAACCACTACAAAACCATGGTCATAGACCTCCAAGAACGAGAGCAACGAAACCCCAAAGAAGACCCAAAGAAATTTCTAAAATTTTTGAATCAGGAAAAACCCGATTATGTTATATATTGTCCAAATCAAAATCGATCGATCGGTTTCCCTTTGAACTATGCTGGTTGATTATTTTGATCGATCGATTTCCAAAATCAATCGATCGATTTTTATTTTAACTATGTCGCCAAATAATATCGATTGATCGGTTTCAATTTCAATTTCGATTTCAATCAATCGATTTTCATAAATTTTTTATATCCCTTTGGTTGCTCTCTGTTTTTTCAAATCAATCAATTAGTGTGTATTTCGATCTATCGGTTTCCAAATCGGTCGATCGGTTTCCATTTTGATCGATCGATTTTCACAGAAAAAACTTGTTTCTTTGTTTTGTCAAATCAATCGATCGGTTTATATTTCGATTGATCGATGTTAACAGAAAAACTTAAAATTTTTATTTTTCACTCTTAATTTACTACAACTTCTTTTAAACTTCAAACATGGCGTTATTTATAATCCAACAAGCTACATATAGATGAGAACACCAATTTCATAATCTCATTAAACATTACAAGTTCAAAAATGTCACTCGACTCTCATTGAAACAAAAGTGGATATTGATCGTGGATCTCTCCTTCGTGCTCCCAAGTGGCTTCTTCTGCTGAATGATTTTGCCACTTAACAAGCACTAAAGGAATACAGTTTGTGGGCAATACATGTTCCTTCCAATCAAGTATCTGAACCAGTTCTTCTCTCACGGTCAAATCTTCATCAATCTCGATCGGTTGATCGTCAAAAATGTGGGTTGGGTCCTTCACGTACTTCCTTAGCATCGATAAGTGAAATACATTATGTACCCGATCAAATTGCGGGGGTAAAGGAACTCTGTATGCAACTTCACCAACCCGTCCCAAAATATCAAAAGCTCCTATGTAGCGTGGGCTTAGTTTTCCACGCTTTCCGAAATGCATTACACCTTTCATTGGTGAAATCTTGACGAACACGTGATCTCCAACTTGAAAATTGACACTTATCCTCTTTACATTGGCATAACTTTTCTGTCTACTCTCAGCTGTCTTGATCCTTTCACGAATCAGATGAATGACCTCGGCATTACTCTCGATAACTTCTGGACCCAACATAAACTTTTCACTGGTCTCTTCCCAATTAATTGGTGATCCATCGTTGTCCATATAGTGCCTCGTAAGGTGCCATATCGATGCTCATCTGAAAGTTGTTATTGTACGCGAACTCGATCAATCGTAAGCGTTGATCCCATGATCCCTGAAAATCAAGTATACATGCTTTGAGCATATCCTCAATGATTTGATTCACCCATTCAGTTTGTTCATCCGTCTGTAGGTGAAATGTCGAACTGAAATCCAATCTCGTACCCATTCTTCTTGAAACTTCTGCCAAAACTGTGAAGTAAATAACGAGTCACGATCTGAGACAATGCTGACTAGAATATCATACAATCGAATGATCTCTTTCATATACATCTCTGCAAGTCTGCCTGTTGTATACATCATGTTGTACGATAAGAAGTAAGCTGATTTTATTAGTCCATCAACGACCACCCAAATTACATTATGCCGCTTTACGGTCCACGGTAATCCCAAAATGAAGTCCATGGAGATTAACTCCCATTTCCACTCTAGTATTGGCAGAGGTTGTTATAAACCTGATGGATGTCTGTGATCTACCTTCACTTGCTGACATACTAAACACTTAGAAATATATTCAGTGACATCCTATTTCAAACCTCTCCACCAATAATTCTTCTTCAGATCCTGATACATCTTGGTACCACCAGGATGAATAGCATACTTTGACTTATGGGCCTCGTCTAAGACTTGTTGGTTTTGCTTCTAGGGTTATGTGTGTGGAAATAGAATCAAATAAAAAGAGTGAGATGAAGAAGATGGTTATGAAAACAGCAACCTAAAATACAAATAGCCTGTAAGATACAGGGCTATTGTAGCAAGTTTTAAGTAAGTAAGAGTTTGTCCCATAGAGAAATTGATCTAGAACCCAAAATGAGCTATAATAGTAGGCCTCCAGATCTAGCTACAGATCTGACAATCCTAAAGGAGGGGAGTTGGGTGTCATAACTACACTAAATTATCACTAAAAGAAAGGAAATAAAGTACAGTCCGATCCTAAAGAAAGGGTTATGAAGAAGGTGGTGATAGTGTATGCCAAAAATAATGATAAAATGATGGGAAGTAGGCAATCAAGCTAAGTTTAATTCAGCTATGTAACTCAGATTTAGGGTTGTCTCTATAGCAGTCCTTCAGATAGCTACAAGCACATCTGCATGAAAGAGGTATCTAACTCAACTCCTATGTTTTGACCTGATCTCTTAAGGCTATAACCTGTCCACTTAAATGGTCACAGACTATCCAATAGAGTTTAAACCACATAAATTAAATTAGAAAACCAATCTGATCCAATGGAGTAGACTGATCTTAAGGCTATAACTTGTCCACTTAAATGGTCACAGATTATCCAATAGATGTCCTCCACCCAATGGCTCAAATCAGATCATTAATATCATTGCAGATGCCATGTTTTCTATGCTACAAGCTCAGGCATCCATGGGAGCAAATAGTTCTTGAAAAACTAATGGAAACTGTAGTTGTTTAAGGGCTATTTGGAGACTTAAGTACAATTGGTCATTGCTACAAAAGACTTGCAATGACTCAGCTCACAAGTCTGCAATCACTATAGAGAAATTAGATCTAACATCTTATATTGGTCAAGTAAAACAGAGGGGAGCTAGTTCCCGCAACAACCTCTCACATGGCTACAAGCTCATGTGCAGAGGAGAAGAATCCTTCTCAAATCTATGGCTTGGAATCACCCTAGGGCTATATTCTGTCCACTTAAATGGTCACTGGCTATCCACAGAGGTTATCCACACCACAGAGGTCTGAGAAGGAACATGTAAATTATTGCTGCCACCATGGTCCCAGGGCTACAAGCTCAAGCTTCCATGGGCATTTCAATCAGCTCAAATCCTAAATGCATGCATAGATTGAACAAAACTATGGGCAAATAGAAGAATAACAAATAGAATAAATAATTAAAGTAGAAATTTCATGGATCAAAACATACTTACAATGAGATTTCTCAAGGCAATAGCCTTGTGCATAACAGCTCTTCACAACATCCCAAAGATTACAAGACCCATTACAAAAACTGCTAAAAGTAAATCTAATTGCTTACAGAGGGTGTAGCCAGCAAGTGCTAGGCTAGGAGAGAAAAAAATGGGAAAAAAAGGTGATCAAACCCTAACCCTAGTCTGCTCAAGCTCACCACAGACAGAGGTTGAAGGAGAGATGAAAATTCTAAGTTACATTTATAGCTTAAATACTCAGTCCAAATGCCTTAGCCAATAGAAGAGTAAACCCTAATTTTTAGGGCAGATGTGGCACTGTTACAACCCTTGGATGCCTTGGGATGTGTGTCTCAAGATCAGGGCCTCGGGATGTGTGCCCTAGACCTTGAGAAATTCTCAAAAGGTCCTTGAGTTAAGACTGGGAGGTGGAGAGCCCGAGCTTCACAGGGTTGGTGCTGGTTCGTTAATCCATTCATGCAGTTTGTAGAGTCCTCGCGAGGTAAGAATTGGCTTGGAAGGTTGTTCACTCGCACAGGTGGACTTTGTATTATAGTGCAGCTACTTTGGCTTTGAATGCACTCGCACAGAAGAATTTGCAGTGCTTGGCTTGGCTCGTGCGATAGAGCTTCAGAATTTTCTCTCGCGAGGGTGTTGCATGGATGCCTTTAAATCTCGCTCGGTTTCTTGTTGAAGGAATAACAAAACTCGCTCGGTAGAGGGGTGAGCTATTAAATGCACGAGAACTGCGCGAGAACATTTTTGGAGCTCTCTGTCCTCTTGAATCACATGAGGACTTTACAAGTTTGTTATTGTTCTTTGTTAAGATTAGCTTTGTGAGATAGTGTGCGCAATTGATATAGGACTTGTTCCTCGTGAGAGCTTCGCGAGATGGATTTCTGAAGGCTTAGTGCATGAGAGCTTTGTGAGTTCACTGAGTGTTAGTTGCAGCTGAAGTCCACGACTGATGTGCGAGAGAATGCTTTGGGGCACTTCCTTCACTAAGCTGTGCAAATTCCTCGTGAGTTCCCTTGTGCTACATGTAAAATTTGCATGAGGTAACTCTACTGCAGGCTTAGCCACGCGAGGCAGCACCTCTACTATGCGAGATAACACATTTACTCCTCTGTTGCTATGCATATGCTACTGTTGCAGTCCTCTCCACTAACATCTATGCTTCTTTTATCTGGTAGACTTTCCTGGTCTATTACGGCATGCAAAATAGTCACCATGGTGTTCCATTGATCTTTGTCTCAGCTATCATCTCTTGCTTGGATTCTCTCTCTTCTTGGCATCAAAGGTATGGACTTTGTGTTAAACTGCATAAGTTATTACTAACTATAAAATAAGCTAAATAAGAGTTATTAGTCAGCTTCAAGGTCCAGCAAAGGCTAGATTAAGAGGTGAAAAGTGGTACTTTTTGAATAATAATAGTGTGTCGCAGATTAGCATCGGTCAGTACACATAGACGCCCTTTGAATAATAGCGAACCATCCTCCCTGATGGAGACATCTGGTCTCCTGCCATCAGTAACACCCTGTCTGATCTTTACCAACTCTGTATCTTTCATCTATAACTTGTAAACATGATCGAAGATCGTCGGTAGAATCGAGATGTTTGCCAACAAGGCTCCTGAAGCTTGTAGCTCGATCTTTGTGTCATACAAAGAAAGATCTTCTAAGAGTTTCCATCTACGGTTCCCCATGAAAAAGCTAGATAGTTGAGCCAAACTTTTCTAACTCAAAGCATCTGCAACCACGTTCGCCTTGCCTGGGTGATACTAAATGGAGCAATCGTAGTCCTTGAGAAATTTGATCTATCTCCGTTGCCTCATATTTAATTCCTTCTATGTAAATAGGTACTTGAGGCTCTTGTGATCCGTGAAGATCTCAAAGGTTTCTCCATACAAGTAGTGCCTCCATATCTTCAATGCGAAGATCACTGCTGCCAGTTCCAAATCATATGTTAGATAATTTTTCTCTTGGTCCTTAAGCTATCTCGACCCATAAGTAATAACTTTCTAATTCTGATTGAGCACACAACCTAAGCCACTGCATAAAGTGTCATTATACACAGCAAACCCTCCACTGCCTGATGGAATAGCCAACACTGGTGCAAAGGTTACTCTCTTCTTAAGTTCTTGAAAACTCATCTCACACTCTTCAATCCACTCAAATTTTACACCTTTCCTTGTAAGTCTTGTGAGTGGCCCTGAAATTGTGACAACCAGCCGTTTCCCTTCTTTCACTATTGGAAACGTCGCGTCATCGGATCACCTAACATGATCCTTTCATCTAAGGGGTCATTTCTTGTACAAAGTTTTGCAAATGCGGAAGCAATGTAGTTTAATCTGGCAGTTGATAATATGGCCCAAATAACTAATGTATTTACTTATTTAAGCAAGAAACTAGAAACACTATATATAAGATCAAACGATCTGATGTATAGCTTTCCACCGATGACGGCCACCCATCACCTAAATAGTGGAAAGAAAACCTATACATCCAAAAACACAAAATATCATAAACTACCATATATCATTTATACATGTCTTTAACTTTATCTATCTCTCCTTTCCTCTCTCTATCTCCTCTAACTCCACAAGCCACAAACCTACTTTGGGAAGAACTCTTCTAGGAAATCGTCTTTGTCATCGTCGTCTTCTCCCTCCTCTTCGGGCACGTAAGTAGGATCTGCAACGTGCTCCGGATCAGGCTCTGCAACTAAGACATTTAAGTCGTGGAATGAGCTATCATCAAAGCTCAGTAGAGAATATTACATTGTTAGCATATATGAAAAGTTTATCATATTCTCATAGAATAATATCAAGAACATGTTTTTAGTCTTATATCACTAACACTATATGCTGACAAGCTAATGAAATCATGATGCACAGATATGAAAACTAAGCTGAACAAGATACGCATGCAGGACATCATAGAAAAGTCAAGCTCCTGAGTTAGCAGGATCACTTGTCAAGCTCCCGAGTTAGCGGGATTACTTGGACCAGGATAATTCAAGCTCCCGAGGTAGCAGGATAATTTGTCAAGCTCTCGAGTTAGCAGGATCACTTAAACTGAGAAACTCAAGCTCCCGAGTTAGCGAGATCACTTGAACCAAGATGGAGTAACAACGTATAAGGAATATTGCAAATGACAGTATTTGAATACTGCACAATGTAGCATATGCATTTCCATGTATGTTTTCCAAATACCTTTTACTAAATTATTGATAATACTGATAGAAAAGTAACCACTGCTATAGTTATAAAATGACATTTATTTTACAGCACTGATCAAATCTTGCCAACTATGTGGTCAAGGCTACCATGTCTCATTGATAATATAAGTTCCTTATCAAATTACTGGTTACTCAAGTCTATCTATTTCTTATCCGATCCAATTCATTAGTGTAAGTCAACACTAGTTTACTCCAAGCATGCTTCTCATTACATATATAAATATTTATCACATCCTCTATGAAAATTAAGTGACATTCTACACATATATAATAACAACATATATTCCCTACTTGTCTGTATATTCTTACTTGACTAGGAATGGGCATCAGCAGGTATGTGTAATTATATATCCGAGAACACCATTCCTATGTGCATAAAACTGCCTAAGTGCACCATGTTGCACCTAACTACGATAAAATAAAATAGTTCCATATTAAGATAACAGTTTAGTAGACAACAGATGGGCTCATGGTTTACCTAAGACCCAAAGATATAACCATCTAGACCCCTAAGGGATTCCAAGGTCCGAAATGCCAAAAGAACATAGCCCAAACCTCATCTGCTGGAGGTTGCCGCAGCAAGCTTCAAGGCTTACCGCGGCAACCAGTCCAGGTGAGTCCTTTGTTGTGGCAACCATGTGAAGTTGCCGCGACACCTCTTGCTTGCCGTGGTTTCTTCTATGTTCTCCTTATGTCTTGGTGCCCTTGCAGTTTACTTAGTTTTATATTTATATATATATATATATATATATTTCTGTATATATATATATATATATATCTATCAATATTTATAGATATCATGAAGTTAATATGTAATTGGGAGAAATATAGATTTATCAATATTTATTAGTTTATCAGTCATCAGAGAAGAGCTGAAAGAATCAACACTGCTCATTGTCTGTGCTACTGATAAAATCAACACCACCGATCAACAGTTTAGGTTCCACCAATTTCCATATAAAAAGGTGGGAGTATATGTACCTTTTGGTGTTATTGCGGTCTCAATGGTGCGGTGTCGATCATATATTGACGCTGCGCTTGCCGAGCCAGCGAACTACGAAGGGTTTGTTTTTTTTAAGAAGTTCAAGGTTTTAATACTTAACAGAGGTTTTAAGGGCTGGCTAAGATTGCTGTAAGTGGCTATGGTATCAGTACAAGGTTGGCTTTTAAGAAGTTCAAACAGAAAATCGAGGAAGATGGAGGATGTGTTATCAGATTTTATAAAGGTCGCTGCACTTTGCGTGCATGGATCCGCAAGATGACTCATTTGAGTCATGTAATTAATCTTCCATGCAAGTAGCATATAAGCTACTTCGAGTTAAAATCCCATGTAACACAACACTACCTATGTAGTGTATTGCAGAAAAAAAAAAACAAAATAATAAGAACCGGGGGCTTCTTGTATATAAACAAAAATAGGGTTTTAGTGGTTGTAATTGCATATAAGTTAAAACAGGGATTTAGTAGTGTGTAAAGCTATTATACTAAACCACTTTTCTTTGTACTTGTGTATAAATCAAAACAGGACTTCATTATTGTGCCAAGCTATTATACTACACCAAGTTTCTGGATTAATATATCCAGCATGAGGCATCTTTATTTATGATCAGAGCCTTATTCATTAGGTTCTAGTGTACTCCCCCCCCTTGTTCAAGTGTCTTTACTAGTAAACCACAAACAGGGACTATCATGTTACTGTGGCTATACCTAGCTTAGTGTCGATCAGTGTATATAGATATAGACATGTATTTATAGGGATTTATTTCCATCAAACAACATATTTGACCTGAACGGAGGCTTATCGTTGTAGTGTACAATACTGGGAATCGTTACAGAAATCTTAGAAAATTCTTTCACAAATCGTCTGTAATACCCAGCCAGATCGAGGAAACTGTGAATCTTAGTCACAGTCTTTGGTTATTCCCATTCTACTACAGCCTCGATCTTTGCTGGATCTATTGTAACGCCTTCTTCTGAGACAACATGTCCCAAGAAGCTCACCTACTCTAACCAAAGCTCACACTTACTCAGCTTAGCATAAAGTTGGTGTTTGTGTAATGTCTGGAGAGAAATCCTCAGATGCTGCTCATGCTCCTCCTTTGTTTTTGAGTAGATGAGAATGTCGTCTAGGAAAACCACTACCCAAGTATCAAGATGTGACTTGAACACCCGATTCATGATATCCATGAATGAAGCTGGTACATTAGTTAAGCCTAAAGGTATCACTAGAAACTCGTAATGCCCACATCTGATTATGAACGTCGTCTTCTAAATATCCTCGGCTTTAACTCTCAACTGATGGTTTTCAGATCTCAAGTCAATCTTGGAAAAGAATCTTACACCTTGCAACTGATCAAAGAGATCATCTATCCTGGGCAAAGGGTATTGATTCTTAATAGTCAACTTGTTCAACTGACTATAGTCGATGCACAATCTCATTGACCCATCCTTCTTCTTCACAAATAAGACCGATGCTCTCCAAGGAGACACACTAGGTCTTATGAACCCTTTATCTAAGAGTTCCTGCAATTGGTTCCTTAATTCCTTCAAATCAGTTGGAGCCATTCGATATGGTACATTAGATACTGGCTCCGTGCCCGGTGCTAAGTCGATAGCGAACTCCACTTCTTGCTCTAGTGGCAATCCTGGCAATTCATCAGGAAACACTCTCTGAACTCACAAGCAATCGGGATTTCTGCTATTACGTTCTTCTCTTCTCGTTGCTCTTTCAGAAAAGGGAGGTATCTATTGCATCCATTTCTCATCAAATGTTTTGCTCAGATTGCAGAGATAGTCGACACGAAGGTTGATCGCATGCCCAGAAACTTGAATGATCTACTCCCATTCGGTCGAAAGGTAACTATCTTTTTCTAGCAATCAACACTCGCACCATGCGTGGATAACCAATCCATGCCAAGGATTACATCGAATCCTTGCATATCCAACAGGATCAAATCCGCCACTAATTCATAACTTTTGTAATCCTTGATGGCGACTATAACTGACTGACATACTGTATCGGTACTGACTGAATTTTCCGTTGGGATTGAGACTGCCAAAATAAAATCTAAGGTCTCAGGAACGACCTTCACTCTTCTCGCAAACTGCGACGTCACAAAAGAGTGAGTAGACCTTAGACCTATCAACACCCTTGCTTCATAGCAATAATAATCGCCTTTACCATACATTTGCAAGGTACCTACATCACATATATATTTAAACAATCACATATGCACCAAGAGCTAAATATGGAACATTAGAATTTAAAAGATTGCTTTTAAATTTATGCACCTTCTTTATCTAAAATTTTGATCAATAATATATATTGAATTTAAATAGGAAATCTGTTTTTACCTTGGATGATATCGATGTTGGCATGAGCATCATGCGTTGTAACATCATACACACGCCCTTGCACAATAGGCTTCGTAGTCCGTATAGGCCTCGGCATAGCGGCTGATGTCGTTCTCTCTTTCCTCAATTCTGGACAATCCTTGATCATATGCCCCATCCTTCCACACTTGAAGCATCCTCCAGTACCCACCTACAATATGCGGTCTTATGCGACTTGCCACATAGGGCACATGTCTCAACTGGAGTGGATGATGCTGCCCTAGAGAACCCTTGGGTAACTGATACTCCTGTAGTAGTAGCAAGGCCCTCATAACGAAAAGGTCTAACTGACATGGGCATAGGTGGCCTAGAATAATTGGGCTAGGTAGGTTGTCTTGGGACTAGTGATATAAATCTCAATTTTTTATTCACTAATTTGTAATTGCATGGTCTCCCTTGACCTACTTTGCCCCGATTCTGCTGGTCCCTCCTTTTATACATATCCTCTATATCATTCTCGGCAACCAATGCCTTTCTCATCACTACTCCATAGGTCTCCAACTCTAGTACAGAGATCCTATCATGAATAATCAGCCTTAAGCCACTTTCAAATTTGTTGGCCTTCATCAATTTCGTTGCCACGTACTGCGAAGCAAACCTAGACAATCGTTTGAACTCCATACCGTACTCTCATACGGACATTCCCCCTTTCTCCAATGTCATAAATTTTGCTGCCATTTGGTTCCTCACCTGCTTGGGGAAATATTCCTTGTTAAACACTTCAACAAATTCCTCCCAAGTCCACAATCCATTTGGATTTTCTTGTTCTCTCATCCTCAACACCAATTTCCACCACGGATCAGCTTCTCCCTCTAACTGAAAAGAGGCCCAACTCACTTTCTCTTCCTCAGTACATGGTAGTCTCTGGAGAAGTTTCTCTATCTGATTAAGCTATTTTTCCACTTCAAGCAAATTCGTCTAACCATAGAAACTAGGAGGTCCGAAAAGAGGCCCAACTCACTTTCTCTTCCTCAATACATGGTAGCATCTGGAGAAGTTTCTCGATCTGATTAAGCTATTTTTCCACTTCAAGCAGATTCATCTAACCATAGAAACTAGGAGGTCTCAATCTCCTAAACTCAATAAAAGTGGATGGCGTAGGTGGAATCAGAGGTGTAGACGGCTGCTGATGGTTATTGGCATTATTTATAGCCATCAATACCGTCTACTGAGCCATAGTATTTGCCACGACTTCCATGGCTTGCATCATTCTCTTTCTTTCATCTCGCTCTTCATTTCTTTTTTGGTTTCTCTCTTTCGAAATACTTCCTTCTGGAACCTCTCTATTACCAAGCGAAACCCTATTGGAACTAGTGGGAATCTCATCCCCACTTCTCAAGTTCGGTCCACGACCGCCTCTCGGTCTACCTCTACCTCTAGTGGACATAATGTTCTGCAAACATGAAACCAAAAGTTTCATTAGCAGAAGGTCCCTATATTTGGACAAAATCTTAAACACATGGTCTAAGCCTAAGATCTATCAGCAATCTCTAAAGCTAAGGCTTTGATACCAATTGTGCAACCCGAATTTTTGAACCCGAAAACCCGTCCCATAAGACTACCGATAGGACGATCCTGAAACTCACAAACACTTGGTACATCCACACACAAAGCGAAAAAAATCAAAGCATATATTCTAACTAAGTAGATAGAGTCATCATAAGGGATTTAAATATCCAAATCTATATATGACTATATCTATATCAAAGACCATGACAAAAGACGGTTCTAATTCCATGCAAAAGCATATGGACAAAAGAATCGAACCGAACCACCGGTGACGGTCGACCGTCACCGAAACACGGTTCACAAAATAATACAAAACTATGAACCGAATCCAATATACAAAAAAAAAGTGGCTAGATGTATCAAGCCTTACAAACAAATCACAAAACTATATTCTTCTCAGCTCAGTCTACTAGAAAAACTCCTCGGGAGGGGGCTCAGTCACCTCCTCCGGAATATACTATGAGTCTTCAGGATCAAGGTCCTCAGCACCCGCGTCAACACATGTGCCTGTGATGTATAGTCGAGGGGTGAGCTAACATCTAAGCTCAATAGGGAAATATAATAACATGCAGATCATCATATCACACATATATCTCATGACACAATTTGAACTTATTTTTCAATTGAAAACTCACAATTTAAAAGTAATCAAATTGAAGCAAAACTGATATTAGATGCATATTTCAAATCACATTAACATGATTTCCAAAACTTGTTCTCGTAACAAAAGAAACTTAAATCAATTACTTAAATACAATATAGAGCATATATAGCATCGAGAGCCACACATATACCGACGGGAACCCCAACCATCGTTGTTCAATGAATCATTTTCACAATGCCGAAGCCCCTTCGAATGAGGGAGACTTGTGCCAAACAAAGTTTTACTACAGATCGGTAAACAAAGAATGGATATCCCGCCATACCAGAGCACAAGGTGTTCATTTCGCATGAATTCTTTAATCAAAGTGCAAAGTCTAACATATAGTTTATCACCGTGAAATGTGGTAATTTATAAGTAGATTTGGAGATTAAATCTCAAAGCTTATACACACACATACACAAAAATCTTTCAAAGTGCACACACACACACACATTTTCATGTTTGAAATCATATACGAAATTCATGAATCACACACACTTTATCATATCACAATATCTATGCTAGTTGTTCAAATGCACATGTTACAAGGTTTTCCCTACCTCAATGTAGAGCTACAAGAAACTTCTCGTTGTTCCAAGGTAGCCGTCCTAACTCTCACCCATGATCACACTTAGAACACACAATTTTACATCCTACACGTCAGAAGTGACGAAAAACGAGAAGTCCTAAAGTCTCCCCGAATCCCCATTATAAAAATAGACCAAATCTCTGAATATGTCCAAATCGATCGGTCGGTTCCCAAATCGATCAATCAGTTTCCGAAATCGATCGATCGAAATCCTTTTCGATCGGTCTATTTCTCTAGAAAATTCACACATCTCTCTTATCACAATCCGATCGATCGTTCCCAAATCGATCGATCAAAATCCTTTTCGATCGGTCTGTTTCTCCAGGAACCCCCAACACACTCACTATTTTTAAAATTCTATCGATCAGTGCACAAACTAGTCGATCGAACTCCAAAATCAATTGATCGAATTTCATTTTGATCAATCGGTTTCTCTAGAAACCTTCACATTTTTGTCTTATCAAAATCGATCGATCGAATACTTATTTTGATCGATCGGTTTTATCAAATTCTTCAAAAACACGATTTTCTTCTTCCTTATCTCATTTTTTTTCTAAATTTTGAATCCTATACTCTTAGATTTCCACTCATATTTTAACTAATGTCTAACATAATTATAAATCACAATTCATCACATACTAGCTCACCTTTTTAGGTTGTTTCATCGATCCACGTGATCTCGCCTAAGAGAGGGTTTCAAAGTCAGAAATTGGGGATTTACTTCGATCCTCAATCCATGGATTTCACTTAGAACTCCAATCTTGCACACACAACACCAGGTCTAGAGCTCTCTTTCTCTTTCTCTCTTCTCAGACAAACTCTCAACAAATAAAGCAAAAGAAAGAAATCTGTATCCAATTTGGCTTTTATACTTAAAGGCTCGGGTTTGGATGTGAGGCCGGTACACCGCATGTCGGTGTACGGTACATCATCCAACAGGTATATCACACTAAATCAAACATGTTTAAAAGTCAAAAAAAATTTTGGACGTCACAATACAGGTCGATCAAGCCTTGGGCCAAATTTGGGTGTTTGCAAATAACCCTCTTTGATATTCGATCACTAATGATCGAATGCCAAAGAAAGAGACGTCCGAAGAGGCCCAAGGCATGCTAACGGGTTCCCCATATTTAAAGCAAACCTCAAACATCAAAAAAAGTAAAAGAAAAATAACTAAATGGAGAATGATGTAAGCCCAATACTTGGGAAAGCGTGCATCACTCGAGAGTAGAGGAAGCCCAACACTTGGGAAAATGTTTGTTCCTCACTGCTACTGGTCCCCATACGCTTAGGGATATTATTGGAAAAAATTGTGATGGTGTAATTAAAAATAATCGATGTTTGAGATTCATTTCGAACAAGACTACCTCATGAGCGGGAGGGTGATCGACCCATACTTAAAGATTGGTGAAAAGCAATGACACGAAGATCCATAGTTTGAGCCCAATCTCATGAGGCATTGATTTCCCCATTTGATCGGCCACAAGTGCCCCTACATGAGGTCGGGTTTGAGATCTTTGGGCGAACCCATCAATCTCGAAGATAATTTAGCACAACTACCCGAATGGAGCAAATATTGATATCTCAATGCTTTTTGGGAGTGTGTGCCACTTTTGGCGACGATCTTACAATAGACCAACTATGTAAAAACATGGACCAATTAAGGGCAAATAGAAGGAAGGCGGTGGAAGTCCCAACCTAGATCCCGTCCGGGTACAATTTACACTATAAAAAAACAAGACTATTAGCGGCAACCAAAAACTACTGCTATTAACAAAAAATTGCCACTAATAGTCTTTAATAGTTTTTTGTTAATAGCGGCAGTTTTTGCTCCAAAAAACTGCCGCTAATAATCTGCTTTTTTGTAGTGTTTTGGGAACAAATGACCAACAAACGATACCCAGACGCATGGTGCCTATCTAAGGGATATCGTGCAAGTTTTAAGCCTGTGACCAAGAAAAAATCAAGGGAAAGAGATCCCTTCTGTATCCATAGTTGAACATAATTGTTTGATATGTAATCTCATTTAGCAGTGGAATCAAACCGATCGAATCATTGACTGTTTGACAGAGATTGACACTGTCACTCCTACTTTGAAGTAGGGTCCAAAGATCTAAGGCAAACCTTAGATTTAGGATATTAATTTAGCACAGCTGCGTTGCCGATAAAATATTGATATTTTACCGCATTGAAGCACACATATGTGTGACATAAAAGTGATTTTTTCTTTTTCAAAATAATTTTCTTTCTTCTTTTTTTTGAATAGACCAGACGTCGGTGGTGAGATGCTTTTTCTGATCTGTCCATCGCTAAGAGGTTGCCTGCTTCGAGGCTTTGGACCATTTAATGTTCCTACACACTGTCAAGAAAATGTTAGTCCCTTTTTTATTTATATAAGTAATTAATATGCATCCTAATTAATAGAAGAAGCAAACTTTTACCTACATTTTTTCATTTTTCAATATTTATATATATATATATATTTTTTTTTAGATTTTTTGTTCTTTTTCTTTATTTTGAGATGGAAGTACGTTGTTGTAAATATGGACATAAAAGGGAGTAGAGATACGTATATATATATATATATATATATATATTCTAATGATGGTTTTTTTTTCATTTTTTTACTTTTTTTTTTGTGATGCCTTAACAGTGAGATGAAGTAGCGGGTCCCTTTTTAGCATAGTCGAACCCGTTCATGCGGTCGAACCTAAGTGAGATTCTGAATTTTTACTAAGGTCAGAATGCCCATTCCTTTAGATTGAATCAATCTTTTATCCTTACCTCGGGTCATGTATTTGACGGTGTAGTCTAAAGATCTACCTGATCAAGACCCGATTTGAACAAAGATGAGCGGCCCAGTTGACGACCAGATAATTTGAAATTATAACCAAGGGAGTAACCAATGACTTTCTCTTTTTCTTTTTTAACCTCTTTTATTGGCAGTGCCTAAGACGGGTTTTCGTCGTGCCCGTTGTTGCCTTCATTTTTACCGTAGTGCACCTTCAGGTTTTCACTACATTCGTGGGTATGCATTTTTACCCCAGGTGCCTTTTCAAGTTTTCACCTGGTCCGCACAAGCTCGTTGTTTTTACCCGTGGCGCCCTTACAGGTTTTCACCATGTCCATTTTACTTTGAGCTTGTATATTTATTTTCTTTTCTTCTTTTTTTTTCTTTCATTCACTTTCTCAAAGACCACGACATGGACGTTGATTCCGTCATAGTCGGCTGGGTAAAATTTTTTTATTGTCTCTCAACTTGGCTCGTGCTGACTCAATGGATACTGTGACTGCTCAAAGACCTTAAAGAGGGATTTCTTTAGGGATGTATCTTGGTCATGGGTTTGAAGGGATAGGTTAGGAATTTTGAAAGTATTCTCGGGTTAAAAGGTTTCCTTGATTGGGTTCCAGCTGCCATAATACACTTCTTCCTTAGGAGATTTTTACTATACATGCCCCATGGTATTTTTATCTCTTTTCTATATATTTTTTTAAACATCCTCTTTTTGGGATTTCTCTTTTCTAATTTTTTGGATTTGATGGTAACTCTTTTTTTTTTTTTTTGGTATATACACTTTTTCCGTCTTCTTTTATGGGGAGAGGTTTATGAAAGAAAGTCCAATAGCTCAATAGGTGTAGCAAAGGGTATGATCATTCAGAGATACTTTTTGGCTACTTAGCTTTGAAATAATTACCTCTTTTTAAAGGATCCTTAAGTAGTCACGTATCCATTTTTATCAGTACTTACCTTATCTCTGAGACTAGGAGTAGAATCGGTGTACGTATCCAGCGTTGATCGGCTCAGGAAAGTGATCCCCATCCATGATGGTGAGGTGGAGTGCGTACCCTAGGAGTACCTCTCGGATGACGTAAGGTCCTTCCCAGTTGGGCCTGAATTTTCCTCTTGGATCGGTGTGGTGAGAAGGGATGATTTTCTTGAGTATAGTGTCACCCACTTTCAAATCTTGGACATGGACACGTTTGTTGTAAGCGCGTGTGATTCGCCCTTGATAGACTTGAGTATGACACAACGCTTGAAGCCTTTTCTCATCGATTAGGCTCAACTACTCAAAGTAGGACCTCTCTCTTTCTACCTCTGGTGGATCTATTTTGATGAGAATGCGGAGGGAGGGCACCTCGACCTCAGCTGGTAGGACGGCCTTAATTCCATACACAAGGGAGAATGGTGTTGCCCCTATAGCGATACAGATCGATGTTCGATAGGCCCATAATATGAATGGTAACACTTCACTCCAATCTTGGTAGATGACAACCATTTTCTCAAAGATGTGTACAAGTGTCTTGTTAGCGGCTTCGATGACTCCATTAGTTTGAGGTCGATATGGTGACCAGCGGTGATGATTGATCTTATACTACTCGCATAAGGCTCTAATGCGCTTATTTACAAATTTAGTACCGTTATCCATGATGATGTCCTTAGGCATGCCGAATCGACAGATGATATTGTTCTTGATAAATTTCTCAACATGATTGGCCGTAATGCTCTCATAAGATGTTGCCTCTACCCATTTTGTAAAGTTCTCAATGGCGATGAGGATGAACTAATGCCCGTTGGAAGCTTTCGGATTGATCTTTCCCACGATGTCGAGGTCCCATGTGGCAAATGGCCATGAAGTGGTCATGTTGTATAGATCTATAGTAGGAGCATGTATCAGACTAGAGTGTTCTTGGTATTTATAGCACTTCTGAATGTGCTCGCAATAGTCTGTTTCCATGGTGGTCTAGAAATACCCTTGTCGTAGGATCTTCTTGGTGAGCATGTGCCCATTGACGTGGGCCCCGCATACCCCTTCATGAATCTCTTTCATGATGTTGGTTGTCTCACCTTCAGTTAGGCATCTGAGTAGGATGTTATTATATGATCACTTGTAGAGGCACTCGCCACAGATGACATAGTTCACCACTAAACGTTGGATGGTCCGCCTGTCAGTCTTGAACGTACCTTCAGGGAAAGCTCGAGTTTTGAGGAAATTTTTGATATCTGAAAACCATGGAGGCTCATCATCAAGCTTTTCGGATCCCTCAATCTGGAGGCAAAAGGCTAGCTCATTCCTTTGTCTAATCATGAGTGGTTTCATTTCAACGCCATATGGAATTTCGACCATTGACGCCAATGTTGTTAGTGCATCGGCGAAGTAATTTTTTGCTCGTGGGACATAGGAGAAGGTAACATCATTAAAGCATGCGATCATATCTTCGAGGTGCTCATGGTTTGAGATCAGCTTTTCATCCTTTGTCTTCCAGTCTTCGTTGGTTTGGCAAATGATCAGCTGTGAATCACTATACACCCTGAGATGATTTACGTTCAAGTCAAGTGTTGCTTGTAAGCTGGCTTTGCAGGCTTCATACTCAGTCATATTGTTAGTGCAAGGGAAATTAAGCTTGATGGAGATTGGTACGTGTGACCCTTTTGGCGAGATGAGAATAGCGCCAACTCCTTGACCTTCGGCATTTGCTGCCTCGTCGAAGTACATTACCCAGGACTCCTTTATCTCCTCTGTGTCATCCTCTGCCATAAACAAGATGTCTTCATCTAGGAATTCAATTTTCAAAGGCTCGTAGTCAGGTAAGGGATTCTCGACCAGATGATCAGCGAG
Source organism: Chloranthus sessilifolius (assembly GCA_021018995.1). Taxonomy (NCBI): domain Eukaryota; kingdom Viridiplantae; phylum Streptophyta; class Magnoliopsida; order Chloranthales; family Chloranthaceae; genus Chloranthus; species Chloranthus sessilifolius. The sequence goes on along the minus strand of CM037590.1, from coordinate 120,022,869 downwards.
TGCTTGCCCCTTTATTAACTTCTAAGTGACTTAGGTGATGTCGAATTTAGATAAGAGAAGTTGTCAGTGTGCAGTTTGGCTAGTGAGGGCCGGCTTTTCGAACAAGTACTTCAATGGATCCATTCATGATAGCAAGAGAACGACTAGGGATAGCAAATAATGACGGAGCCTCTGTGTAGCCCAAATGAGAGCTAGGCATGCTTTCTCCATATGAGAATAGTGTGTCTCGTAGTCGGTGAATTTCTTGCTCAGGTAGTAAATGACCTGCTCTCTTCTTTCAATCTCATCAAGTTGCCATAGGACACATCCCATCGAGAATTCTGTCGTGGAGAGGTGCATTAATAACGGTCTCTCGGGTATTGGGAGTATCAAAATAGGCTAGTTGAGAAGATAATCTTTGATCTTATCGAATGCCGCTTGACAATCATTGTTCCATTCAACGGGCGAATCTTTTCTTAGTAGCTTAAAAACCGACATGCAGATAGGAGTTAGTTGTGCAATGAACCGACTGATGTATTATATCCTGCCTAACAAGCCTCTGACTTCTTTCTCTATAGATGGTAGTGGCATTTCGACGATAGCTTTTACTTTGATCGGGTCAACCTTGATGCCTCTTCTGCTAACGATGAAGCCCAGTAGTTTTACTGACATGACACCGAATGTACATTTCTGAGAGTTTAGATATAACCTATATTTTCTCAGCCTCTTAAACAGCTTTTGGAGGTTTATCAAATGGTCACTTCTCTTTGGTGACTTGGCGATCATGTCACCAACGTATATCTCAATTTTTCGGTGCATCATGTCATGGAACAGTACTATCATCGCTCTCTAATATGTTGCCCCAACATTTTTCAATCTGAACGACATGACTCAGTAGCAGAACATTCCCCGTGGAGTGATAAATGTTGTCTTCTCTCGATCCACTCCCACCATTTTGATTTGATTATAACCAGAGAATCCGTCCATGAATGAGAGCATTCGATGCTTGGCAGTGTTATCGACCAAGATGTCGATGTGTGACAAAGGGAAGTCATCTTTCGGGCTCGCCTTGTTAAGGTTTCAGAAATTGATGCACAAACCTTTCCATCTTTCTTTGGTACCGAGACGATGTTAGCTAACCACTATGGGTATTTGGAGACCATGAGAAATCCCGTGTTATACTGCTTGATGACCTCATCTTTTACTTTTAGCATTCATTCTGGCCTGAGAAGCCTTAGCTTCTGCTAAACCAGCATCGCATCAGCATATAATGGCAACTCATGCTCAACCAAATCGGTGTCCAAACTAGGCATATCCTCATATGACCATGCAAAGAGGTCTTGGTATGATCGAAGGAAGTCAATCATGCTTTTTCTTTCCATGGGAGACAGCGACATTCTGATCTTAGTGATTCTAGGAACCTCATCGGTGCCTAGATTGACATCTTCTGTTTCTTCAACATTCAGCATAGGGCCATTCTCAAAATCGGCATATTGGTCAAGGAGCTAATTGGGGAGCTCCTCAGCTAGGACCTCCTCGCCCAGACTCGTGACTCCTACCTCCTCTTATATTTCTACAGAAAAGGGATCGATTTCATGTAGGATGGGTTTTTCAAGTATGGCATCATTTTTCTTTTTCTCGAGAATTTTAAAAGACAATGTTTTTGGAGTTTTTTGTATTTTTTCTATTTTTTTTTTGTTTTCCTTTTCTTCGGAAATTGGCCATTGACAACACGGGTCTCTATACATGCATGACATTGCTTACCAAGGGCTAATCTCTCTTTTTATAGGTTATTTTTTTTTTAGAAGCTGGTGATGTATTTACAGCCATTTGATGCTTCCAGAGTTAGGGGCTTAGAAGCCCAGCTCCTCACCTGCGGTGTTGCACCTTTACCTGGTCTGATGGAGGGGGCTGATTGAGATGGATTTTTAGAATCAGCTTCCATCATACTTATCATTAGTTCATCAGGGACCCGTTGAGCACAGAAAAATACCATTTTTTACCTCCTAACCTGACCTTTAATAGACCTTTGAGCTAGTTAATAATAACTTTTAAGTGTGTTTGTGTAGATAACAGGAAAATATAGCTTAATGTCGCAATCCATTATTTTCAAGCCAAGAAGAAAGAATTCTGAGCTAAGTTGTGGAGCTGATGGATTCATAGTGAATGCACCATGGTGGTTCACACAATTGGGGCAATTTATCATGCTTCGGGGCCTTTGAAGTCCTGCTGATAAAGAGAGATGGAGCTCTGAGTTAATGAAGTGTTGCTACAGCAAACTATACAAACTGCACACTGCAGCCAACCAGCAGTTCAAGTGGCACAACTGAAACCCCAAGCCTAAAAATCAAGCTGATGTTGCTGTTGTATTGAATCCATATCAAGATGCAAGTGCAGCAAAGGCACACTCAGTCCAGCAGCCAAGCCAGGCTACATAACTGATGCATTCCACTTATAGAGGAGCTATTGCAGACCTGAGGCCAGCAAGCTATAAGAGCTGCTACTACAAACACATGAACAACACAACTGCAGCCTACATAATGAACTCGAGTAGTTCAGGAATCTCTCGAGCAACTTCAAGGTTGGAGCTGCTGTTGCAAACACATGAACAGCACATGTGCACCCTACATAATGAACTCAAGTAGTTCAGGAACCTCTCGAGCAGCTGCAAGGTTGGAGAGCTGAAGCCTTTGTGGCTATTGAGCAGTTGGCTGGTGCTATAAGGATGCACTCAAGCAGTTGCCTTGAACCTGTCGAGCTGGGCACATGAAGATCTGAAGCACACATGTCGAGCAGCTGCACTACAGCTTCAGAATTGTAGCTCGAGTAGATCACTCTCAAGTATTTAAAGCACTCGAGCAGATCAGTAACCTGCCGAGTGGTTCATAGCTTAACTTGTCGAGCAGTTCAGCATATCCTTTAATCCTCTTGAGCAGATCGTTAAGCCACTCGAGCAACCTGTCGAGATGAAGACCTGAAGCCTTTCCTAAACTCGAGCAGATCAGAAGTTACAAGATAAACCACTCGAGCAGTTCATCTGCATAATTAATTCACTCAAGTGATTCCCTTGAACCTGTCGAGCACTTTAAAGTGTTGTAATTTGTGCAGTCGAGCAGTTCAGTTCCATTTCAACCACTCGAGCAGCTTAAATGAGCTATTTTTCATCTTGTCGAGATCCTCTCGAGGTACATACCTGAAGCAAATGATCCTATCGAGTAGTACAAATGATGTAATTCAACCTGTCGAGAACTGCTCGAGGATAAAAATTTGAAGCTGCTTGAAGCCTCTATCTTCTCAAGAACTACTCGAGAATGCAAATCTAAAGCCCAATTTGCTCGAGGCACGGGTTCCAGCAGCTGTCTTTAATTTTCAAGGATATTTTTAAGATTTCACAGCTTCTAGGGCACACATCCCAATGTGCTTAGCTGTCCCACACATCCCAATGCAACTACTTTGCCACAAATGAGCTATGACACCAGCTCTAAAAGTCCCAATTTTTTATTGGCTAAAGTAATAAAGAGATGTATGGATTATTTATAAATACACTTGAGTTATTTGTAAAATTATCCAAATTAGCTGGATCAAAGCCAGGATTAGCCTGAGTTCATTTATCTTTTTAGGGTTTTAGTTTTCTTTTTACTTTTTCCCTTTCTTCTTCCTTAACCCAGCAACCATGCTAAGTTAAAGCTTTGTAGGAGCTAGGTTTATTTCAGTTTTGTAATTGATTTTGTATAAGCATTGAGAGTAGTTTTTGACATTTGCACAGATTGTTACCTTGAGGGCAATCATTGTAAGTTCTTTTTATTTAATGAAATGCAGCTGCAAAGCTTCATTTCCTCTTTATTTTTATGTGTGTTTTTTTACATAGAGCAGTAAGGGTTTGATGCACCCATGGTTGCTTGAGCTTGTAGCCCTGCAACCATGGTGGGAGTAGTGGTATCCCTGTTCCATCTCTAACCTACGTGATTAGGATAACCTCTGTGATAGCCTGTGGGAATTCAAGTGGGCAGGGTATATCCCTAAGGCTGGTCTGAATCACAAGGTTGATATAGATTCTTCTTCTCTGCACTTGAGCTTGTAGCCAAGTGAGAGACAGCTGCAAACCCAACTCCTCCTCTGTTTTACAATCCCATCATCAGTGAATAGACCTAGGATTTTACACAAATTACAGACTTGTGAGCTGGGTCATTGTAGGCCTTTTTATAGTAATGACCAGTTGAGTCTAAGTCCCCATTCAGCCTTATATTTCTTATACTGTCTACTTGGATTTCAAGGGCTGTTTGCTCCTATAAATGCATGAGCTTGTAGCCTTGCAAACATAGTGTCTGCAATGGTTTTCTTATTCTGATTTAACCTTTTAATTGGATGAAATCCCTAGGGTATTTTGTGACCATTCAAATGGACAAAATACACTCCTAAGATCAGTCCATACCTCTGGGTTTGGTTGGATTCTTCTACCTTGCACTTGTGCTTGTAGCCAAGTGAAGGAATGTTGCTGATCTAGTTCTTGATCTGAGTTACATAGATGAATAGCCCATAGTTGCCTACTTCTCACCATTTTTTACTTTATTTTATCACACTATTTTCACTCTCTTCTTCCCCCTTCTTTAGCTATAGTTTATTCCTATTTTTTTTATTTTTATTTTAGTTGTGACACTTAAACACCCTCTCTTTATGCTTTCTAATTTAGGATTAGAGCTGCCAGATCTGTAGCTAGATCTGGAGATTTACTATACAACCCTTGCAGTTTAGATCATCACTCCCAGTGGGATAAACTCTTATTAAAACTTTCTACAACAGGCCATATATCTTACAGGACTGTGAGTTTGGTTTTGTGTTGTGTTCAATCCATTTTATTTTGTTTTGATTTTGCTTTTCTTTATTTCCCTCATTTTATTCTTTATCATTTTTTATAATAAGGACAACAAGCACAATCAAATCTCCCCAACAAGCTTTTGGCGCCACTACCAGGGAGTTTTGATCTAGGTAGTAAATATGAATTTTTGTTTAGATATATTTGTTGTAGATGCAGTGTTTGAATAAATTATAGCTATAGTTTTTATTTTATTTTTGCATTTTTTTCTTTATTTTTTGTTTTAGGTTTTTTTTGTGTCTTTGAAGTATTTGTATAAATTACTGCTATAATCCTTTCTTTTATTTTTCTATTTAAATTAATTGCATGTTTAGTATTTGAATAAATTCCTGGTGAAGTTCTTGATTTTTACAGGCTTGGAGCAGTAGCAAATAGAGGAGTTTAGCTGCAGCTGGAGCATTCTTGCACCAGTTTGCATCTCTATCTCCCCTATTTTTGTTTCATTTTTGTAGTCTTAAAATTCCACCAGTTGTATTAGCTTGTATTTTTCTTTATATATTTGTTGTAAGCTACCCTTGTTTTGTTGTGCGTGTTGTATGTTGGGAAGAAGGTCTCTTAATCCTGTGCTAGAACCTTTGAATCTTGAGATTGAGAGAGTCCTAAGCCCTAGGCCAGCAACACACACCCCTGCTGAAAATTTAGCAACAGCTGAGATGGGTGAGCAGCCTAGACCCCTTAGGGAATATAATGCACCAGGGACATACTCATCCCCCTCTTGCATTCAACTCCCTAATGTTGTGGGTAATTATGAGATCAAGGATCAAACCATCCAAATGTTACCAAGCTTTCATGGGTTGAGCAAGGAAGACCCTTTCCAACACATAGATCAATTTCTTTCTCTATGTACTACTTTTAACATTGCTGGTTTGGGAGAGGAAGCCACCAAACTAAGGCTTTTTCCTTTTTCCCTAAAGGATAAGGCCCGAACATGGCTCACCATGCTCTCGACAAACAGTATACAGTCTTGGAATGACCTGCAATACCAATTCTTGGCTAAATTTTTCTCAATTGATAAAACCAGCCAGTTGAGGAGGAGCATTATATCTTTTACTCAACTCTCAACTGAACAATTTCATGAAGCTTGAGATAGATTTAAAGAGTTATTGAGGCAGTTCCCACACCACCAGATCCCCAGGTGGCAGCTTGTTCAAAGCTTCTACCAGGGGATAGATGTTAAAAGTAGATCTATGATTGATGCATCAAGTGGTGGCACATACCTCAGTAAGACTGATGTAGAAGCATGGGATTTGTTTGATGTGATTGGTGAGAACTCCATGCAGCAGGAGTCTTTGTCAAGCAATGACATTGAACCAGCTGCTAGAGGTTTAAAAGAACCCACTTCTACTGGGAAATTGTATAAATTAACTGTATACAATAACCTAGAGAGGAAGGTGGACAGCTTGTCTAAAAAATTTGAGAAAGTGTTGAGTGTGTTGCAGCCCCACATGGCTGCACAGGTTGGAGAGGCATGTCTGATTTGCCACTCACCCACACACTCCCATCTTGATTGTCCCTCTGCTGGTCTATTTTTAGAGTTAGTTAATGAACATGTCAATGTTGTCCAATCATTTGGACAACAGCCTGCTGGGTACACTTAGAGGAACCACCCAAATTTGAGGTGGAGACAAGTTGATTTGCCTCAAACCCAGCAATAGTAGGCATTGTCCTACAATTCCAACCAGCAGTCCCCTCATGGTTATGCACTAAGACAACATTTCCCACATCAATCCCCCAAGCCAGGTCAATTAACTTTGCCCCCACCACAACCTAGAGCCCCCTCCTTTGAGGAGCAGGTTTTGTCCTCATTGCAAAATGTTAGCTCGTTATCACAGACTGTGGATTCCCACAATCAGAGCATTAGGAAAATAGAGGACCAGCTGGGTCACATCTCAAATGCTCTGACAAGAAGGGATGAGGGCAGGCTCCCAAGCCAAACTATGAACAATCCTAAAGGGCATTACATGATTGGTGAAGCTTCTTCAACCAATGAGGATGCTATGGCTAATTATGCCCTGAGGACTGGTAAGGTGGTGGAGCACCAAGAGGTTTTCAATGGAAAAAGGTGTGCAAGAGAGAGAGAGAGAGAACAGAGTTCCTGTTGTAGTGAAGCAGGAGCTAAATAGGGCTGCTCTTCAGCCCCATTTTAATATATATATCTATATATATATATATATATTTTTTTTTTTTTTTAAAGAAATTTTTTTACCATGTTGAGCCCCATGTCCTCATGCTTTTATAGAGCCTTTCTCTTCTTGCAAGGAGAAGGCTTTGAGGGAGAAAATGAGGACTGTGTACAGTTGCTTCCCTTGATGGATGAGATGGGTTGAGGAGGGTGAAATTGTGAAGTTTGGACTGAGGAGGCACCCACCCATGTGCTCCCTCAGCCTTCTATTGATTGCCCACCTGTTATGGAGCTGGAGCTGCTCCCTGCATCTAGCATGCAACTGTAAATTACTAAGATGGAGGATCTTAGGTTTGATGCAAATGCAAAGGTATGACCTTTCATTTTTTTTATTATAGTTCCTTCCAATTCAGCTGAGCTCCAGCTGCGGTAACCAAAATTTCTGTCATTCATGCACCCCCATCCGGACTGTGTGATCTGATTTTGTATGAATCTTGTTTCAAATGTGTGCTATTAATGTTGATGATTCTTTGCCATCAATTTAGATTCATACTCAGATCATTTTTAGGAATTTGTGTTTAGGATTTTACTATTTTAGGTGTTTACTATAGTTAATGTTTTGTATATACCTGCTATTTTTAGTGTAATTTTTGAGATATATAGTTGTTATTTTTAGGAGTTTGTGTAGTTGCTTTGTTTTCTCAGTTGTCCTTTTGTATAAATTCTTTTTTTCCTTTTCTTAGTCTAATTTTCTACAATCTTTTAGTTCAAGTTTCTCTTTAATTTTTGCTGTAGTTTAGTGTATTTTTTTTTTATACATCCCCTGCTGCATCTATACATGTCTGTTGAAATAGTGAGGACACTGTTTATCTTAGGTTTGGGGGTCTGGCAGAGTAGGCCGGCCAGTAGAATAGTTAATTCTAGTGCAGCAGTGTGGGTTGAATTGAGATAAATAAAGTCAATTCCCACTCCCATGTGAGAATGAGGAAATTTAAAAAAATTTGCAGACACTTTAAAACTAAAAATTTTGAAAAATTAGCGCCACCATGAGGCAAACATCAAGAAAAATTTTTCAGTTTGTACTTAGTGAACTAGAGAGGAGAGAAAAAGGTGAAAATACACCCCATGAGTCAAATTGAAGACCATACCCAGTGAGATTTGGGCCTATCAATTTTCTTTGGAAGAGTGTTTGTGGCAATTTTTCTCCTCTAAGGATTGATTGATTTGATCCCTTTTCACTAGAAGTTAGGCACCTCCAAATTGAAACTGATTGGTAGCACTCATGACACTACGGAGATGATCTAAGGCCTTCATTTAGACAGTTTAAGCTTAAAATTCCTACCCATCAATGGCCCTTTTGCATACTCTTTGAGCCTTTAAAATCCTATTTTTCTTTGACAAACACTGGAGTACTTGCACCCTCAGCTCATGACCTAATTCAACCTGACCCTCACTCTGAGATTTCAGAAGGTGAAGGAGAAGAAGTTGAAAATAGGTGAGTTGGATCCAACATTTGGTGGAAGGAGAAGAGAAGCAACTTATAAACAGCTGTGTATCAGTGGTATATGTGTGGCAATTCATCATAAAAATATAAAAATATAAAAAATATAAAAAAAGAAAGAGAAGTCAAGTGAATTACTTCATCTAAAAATTGGAAGGAGAAGAAGCTGGCCACTTCGGATCTGAAAAATATTAAGGAAGATGAAGCAGTACTGAAATGAAGGTTGTGAAGTCATGAATCACCTCCTCACCTTACTGATTTCTTAATTTTAAACCCATTCTACCCCTTTCATTCTTTATAAACCTCGCCCATAAGCCACATTACAACCCATCAAAAATACCTTGTTGATCCAAAGTGAACTGAGTTGTCATGTGGATATGAGGAGTTGTCTAATATATGGTGAAAGTACTTAAGGATGTCAGGAATTAGTAGCAATGCCTATGCTCATGCTTGCAGGCCTATTTGAGGTCTGTGACTGATCTTGAGCTGATGAGAATGTGAACACCTTAGATTTTCATTGTGAGAGATAGCCCTGGTGAGGATTGAGCCTGAATTTTAATTTCATAGGGGTTGTATCTACACCTGATTTTTAAATTGAAGCTAAGCTTGGTACTGATTTTTGCACATTGAATTCCTAATGTAAACTGAGTAGTGGTGATGCAAATACATGTTGATTTTGAGTTTTAAATGGTTTGCATTATTGCTGTAATTTCTTTTGATTTTTAAAGAATGGGTGTGGAATGATACTTTATATATTAAAATCTGTTTTGTCATTGGCTGCACTATACTTAATTGTTTTAATGGTGAAGTTTGTAGGTATCTTCACTAAAAACTCTTAGGAGACTTCACTCCTCCACTAAGGATCACCTAGGGATTTAAAAGGCTTGATGCATAAGCTAAATGCATCCGTGCTCCCTACGAAAGTGGCATTTACTGTCTTGAATAATTATTTTTAATTTTTTCTTTGCTCGAGGACTAGCAAAGATTAGGTTTGGAAGTGTGTTGAGCACTAAACTATACCATTTTTCACCTCCTAGCCTGACCTTTAATAAACCTTTGAGCTAGTTAATAATAATTTTTAAGTGTGTTCGCGTAGATAACAGGAAAATATAGCTTAGTGCTGCAATCCATCATTTCCAAGCTAAGAAGAAAGAATTATGAGCTAAGTTGTGGAGCTAATAGATTCACAGTGAATGCACAATGGTGGTTCACACCATTGGGGCAATTTAGCATGCTTCGGGGCCTTTGAATTCCTACTGATAGAGAGAAATGGAGCTCTGAGTTAATGAAGTGCTGCTGTAACAAACTATACAAACTGCACATAGCAGCCAACCAGTAGTTTAAATGGCATAGCTGAATCCTCAAGCCTAAAAGTCAAGTTGTTGTTGCTGCTGTATTGAAGCCATCTTAAGATGCATGTGCAATAAAGGCACACTCAATCTAGCAGCCATGCCAAGCTACATAACTTATGCATTCTACTTGTAGAGGAGCTGTTGCAGACCTGAGGCCAGCAAGCTACAAGAGTTGCTGCTGCAATTACAAGAGCTGCTACTGCAAACACATGAACATCATAGGTGCAACCTACTTAATGAACTCGAGTAGTTCAGGAACCTCTCGAGCAGCTGTAAGGTTGGAGAGCTGAAGCCTTTATGGCTGTCGAGCAGTTGGCTGGTGCTATAAGGCTACACTCAAGCAGTTGCCTTGAACCCGTCAAGATGGGCACATGAAGATCTGAAGCACACATGTCAAGCAGTTGCACAGCAGCTTTAGAATTGTAGCTCGAGTAGATCTCGAGTAGATCACTCTCAAGCATTTAAAGCACTCGAGCAGATCAGTAACTTATCGAGTGGTTCAAAGCTTAACTTGTCGAGCAGTTCAACAGATCCTTTAATCCTCTTCAGCAGATCGTTAAGCCACTCGAGCAACCTGTCAAGATGAAGACCTGGAGCCTTTGCTAAACTCAAGCAGATTAGAAGTTACAAGATAAAACACTCAAGCAGTTCGTCTGCACAATTAATTCACTCAAGTGGTTCCCTTGAACCTGTCGAGCACTTTAAAGTGTTGTAATTTGTGCAGTCGAGCAGTTCGGTTCCATTTCAACCACTCGAGCAGCTTAAATGGGCTGTTTTTCATCCTATTGAGATCCTCTCAAGGTACATACCTGAAGCCAATGATCCTGTCGAGCAGTACAAATGCTGTAATTCAACCTGTCGAGAACTACTCGACGATAAAAAATCTGAAGCTGCCTGAAGCCTCTATCCTCTCGAGAACTGCTTGAGAACTACTTGAGAATGCAAATCTGAATCCCAATTTGCTCGAGGCACGGGTTCTAGCAGTTGTCTTCAATATTCAAAGATATTTTTGGGATTTCACAGCTTCTAGGGCACACATCCCATTGTGCTTAACTGTCCCACACATCCCAATGCAACTACTTGGCCACAAATGAGCCACGACACCAGCTCCAAAAGTCCTGATTTCTGATTGGCTAAAGCAACAAAGAGCTGTATGGATTGTCTATAAATACACTTGAGTTGTTTTGTAAAATTATCCATATTAGTTGGATCAGATCCAGAATAGTTAGATCAGAGCCAGGATTAGCCTGGGTTCATTTATCTTTTTAGGGTTTTAGTTTTCTTTTTTACTTTTTCCCTTTCTTCTTCCTTAACCCATCAGCCATGCTAAGTTAAAGCTTTGTAGCAGCTAGGTTTATTTCAGTTTTGTAATCGATTTTGTATAAGTAGTGAGAGTAGTTTTGGGCATTTGCACAGACTGTTGCCTTGAGGGGAATCATTGTAAGTTCTTTTTATTCAATGAAATGCTAGTTTTAAAGCTTCATTTCATCTTTATTTTTTTGTGTTTTTTTTACATAGAGCAGTAAGGGTTTAATGCACCCATGGTTGCTTGAGCTTGTAGCTCTGCAACCATGGTGGCAGCAGTGGTATCCCTATTCTATCTCTAATCTCTATGATTAGGATAACCTCTGGGATAGCCTATGGCCATTCAAGTGGGCAGGGTATAGCCCTAAGGTTGGTCTGAATCACAAGGTTGAGATAGATTCTTCTTCTTTGCACTTGAGCTTGTAGCCAAGTGAGAGACAGCTACAAACCCAACTCCTCCTCTGTTTTGCAATCCCATCATCAGTGAATAGACCTAGAATTTTGTACAAATTGTAGACTTGTGAGCTGGTACAAGTCTTTTTGTAACAATGACCAGCTGAGTCTAAGTCTCCATCAGCCTGAGATTTCTTGTAGTGTCAACTTGATTTTCAAGGTGTTTGCTCCTATGAATGTATGAGCTTGTAGCATTGCAAACATAGTGTCTGCAATGATTTTCTTATTCTAATTCCTTTTTATTGGATGAAATCCCTAGGGTATTTTGTGACCATTCAAGTGGATAAAATGCAGTCCTAAGATCAGTCCATACCTCTGGGTTAGGTTGGATTCTTCTACCTTGCACTTGTGCTTATAGCCAAGTGAAGGAATGCTGCAGATTTAGTTCTTGATCTGAGTTGCAGAGATGAATAGCCCATAGCTGCCTACTTCTCACCATTTTTTACTTTATTTTATCACACCACTTTCACTCTCTTCTTCCCCCTTCTTTAGCTGTAGTTTATTCCTATTTTTTTTTTTTTTTAGTTGTGACACTTAAACACCCTCTCTTTAGCTTGCTTTCTAGTTTAAGTTTAGAGTTGCCAAATCTGTAGCTAGATCTGGAGATTTACTATATAGCCCTTGTGGTTTAGATCATCACTCCTTGTGGGATAAACTCTTAATTATTAAAACTTACTATAACAGGCCCTATATCTTGCAGGACTGTGAGTTTGGTTTTGTGTTGTATTCAATCTATTTTATTTTATTTTATTTTTGCTTTTCTTTATTTTCCTCATTTTATTCTTTATCATTTTTTATAATAAGAATAACAAGCACAATCAAATCTCCCCAACAGGACCCAGTCCTCAAACATTAACAAGGGCTTGTGGTGGTTTATGCCTGAGGTTTGCAGTAGCGGGGGTACCTCTTCCTCAAAAAGGGATAGGGAGTTAAGGTCTATTTCAATATCTGGAGGGATGATTCAGAGATTGGTTCCTTGGATAGCCACCGGTTTGTGTGGGGTCAGATGTGTCACCCTATTCTGGTCAATTTTAATGATCCCGACACTTACAAATGTGCTCTTGGTATGCAGTCATTGACGAGACTCATCTTCCAGGTCTATCCCTCTAGATTTGGCTATGGTAATGGTTCGGGCCTTTTCCTTGGCTTCCTGGACCTCCTCTTCGGTAGACTTGTAGCCTAAGCCGAATTTGATATGTTGCCTGCCCTTGGCTCTGACAGGGTATCTCCTGCCTTGCAAGCAAGGGCCCAAACCTTTTCCTTTCTAATAGCTCCACTTCTGGAGCATGGCTACCATTGCATCCATTCCTCCTCCAATTTTTCAGTATTTCTTTCGAGGGATTTTGGTGCCACCGCTGTTGACGCCTCATATTGAAAGTTGTGGAGATCTGTGTCTTCGACTGTGTGCGACACATTCAACACTTTGAGATTCTCGATATTGTGGGTCATTTTCTCTCTTTTTTCTCACCTTTTTCTCATAATGGATGCAACTCTCTCTTTGAAGATGAATTTGAGTTGTTGGTATAGAGTAGACGGCACTGCCCTAATTTCATGCAGCCATGGGTATCTTAGTAGCAGATTGAAGGAGGACTTGATGTCTATGACTATGAATAGGATTGAGAAGGTCATTGGCCCAATGGTGAGCTCAAGATTGACTTCTCCTATCACCTCCCTCCTAGTATTATCAAACCCTCGTGCACTTGTTCTGGCTGGCCCGAATGTGGAGAGATCAACCCCTATCTTGGTTGCAGTTCTGAGGGGGCATATATTCAGTGTCGATCCGTTGTCTACCAGCACCAAAGGGATCACCAATTTTGCCATTTCCACTATGATATTGAGGGGTTTAGAATGATTGCTTGCTTCACTTGGAAGATCGGTGTCTGATAAAGAGATGATGTTGGGAGCCAATACCTGCCCGATCATTTGTCCCATTTCATCTAGTGAGACCTTGTTGAATACGTGTGAGTCTTTCAATGCCCCCATTAGAGCTTGAAAGTAGGCCGGGGACGTCATCAATAGGTCCCAAATGGTGATGTGAGGTGACGTTCTTTTGAGTTGTGTTTCTAACACATGTTCTCGGGTCATTTTCTCTATAGGGTGCCCCGCTGCAGGTTCCCTTCTCTCTTCTACTTCGGCTGGTATCGATACTTCAGGCTGTTTGGAGATTTTTTTCGACCAGGTTATGAACTCAATTGCCCCTTCTTTGTTGCTGCTAGCATTAATGTCTGTCTGATTGTAATTGAGCGGGACCTGATGGGGATGATATGTTAGTCCGAGAATTTAAAATGGGACGAATGGGGATGTCGGGTATGATTGAACTGGCGGGGCTAGTGTGACAGTGTTGGGTTAAATGTGGTTGACTAGTATAAGAGGTGGCTAGATTGAAGATCATGTGGCAAAATTGGGCCAACTCTATTGGGTTGGTGCTGAAGGTGGATTGATTGGGGGTCTGGCGAAGTTGGGCTAATTGTAGGAGGTTGGAGCTGATTCTGAAGGTGGGGTAAAATTGGGCACCATGTAATTTATGAGCGTTGGTGCTGGATACGATTGGTACTGAGGAGGTGGGGTAAAATTGGGCTGCAAATGGTAAACGGGCGCGAGCATGGGAAAATACAACCTCAAATCTAGAGGTGCTGCTTGAGGTGTTAGGCTTGGAAAATAATCCGCTAAGTTCAAAGGCTCAACTACCCCGATGGTTTCGCCTCTTTGATTCCACTGTCATGGTATTTTGTAGCTTTCTCCTGTGCCAATATATTCTGAGGGGTCAACCTCTTCCATTGCTTCCTCCAGCATATTGATGGTGGCCCTTGGGCCCATTCCTCCCTGCGGGTGTGGCGGTAGTGGTGCCTAATGAATGTTAGTGTGGAGATTGGATTATGGAGGTGTTGGGGGAATGAGCTTCCCTGCCTTAATCAGGTCTTGGATTGCATGCTTTAATGGAAAGCATTGATCGGTTGGGTGACCTGGTCCCTGATGAAAACTGCAATGCGTATTGGGGTCATAATTTCTTAAGATTGGATTTGACGGAGGTCGTGGCTGGAGTATGGTGACTAAACTCTTTTCGACCAGTAAGGGCAAAAGGACATTCAAGGACTACCCTAGGGGAGTGAACACTCGATTATATCGAGCCCTTCTCTGCTCGGGGGTTTGCTGCCCCCAAGGGACATTATTCTACCTTGGAGCCTGATTTGTTGGTGCTGGTGCTGGCTGTACTACCGCGAATCGAAAGGGGACCATGCTGGTGTTGGGATATGTGTTCATTATATGTTGTACCTCTGCCCCTGCTCTTCTCTCAGTCCTTTGTTCAAAAAATTTATGGACCCCACTGGCCCCACTGGTTGCATTTTTGTTCAACCGTCCTTCTCTCAATAAGTCTTTGCAACGGTTGGTATTCCTTACCAGGTCAGCAAAATTGGCTTGTTGCTGGTAGACCAGGAAATCGGAGATAATAGGTAGAGCAGTTTTTGAGATCATCTCGATTTGCTCCTCGCCCAAGATATGGTTCTTAACCTGGGCTATTAGGGCCCTCCATCTTCCAAGGTACTCGTTAAAGGCCTCATCAGGTTTTTTTTTTAACCAAGCCAGATCTAATTTGTGCGATTCTATGTCTATGTTATAGACATATTGCTTTTGAAAGAAATGGGTGAGGTCTTTCCATGTTTTCAACATAGATGGTTCAATGGACGTGAACCACCTTAGAGTCAGACTCGTGAGGCTTTTAAGGAACACTTTCATGAGGAGTCGTTCATCTCCGCCGTATTGGCATATGTCCTCACTGTAAGACTTGAGCCGGGTGATCGGGTTGCCTATGCCATCGTATTTATTAAAAGTGGATACTTTAAATTTGTGGGGTAATGACACTTCAGAAAATAGGCATAAATCAGAAAATTTTGTAGCATGTATTTCAGTGCCGCCCAGCCTCATCAGTTGTTTCTCGATTTTATCCATCTGCTCCTTCAACAGTTCTGACTCCCTAGACTGTAGAGTTGGGGCTACTACCCCACTAGGCTGTATCGATTCATTTTGGGTGGCCTATTGGTTGGTGAGTGTGGGTGGTGGTGGATTAAAATTGGCAAATGTCGCCATGTAAGTTCCACTATTTCGAACCTCATCCTCTTCATATTGTGGATCTATATCCACATAAGGTGGTGGAAGGGTGAGGTTATCTTGCTGATTCTGAGTGGGCTCGACGGGTGCTTGGTGAGACCATTACATGTGGGGGAAGCTTTGATGGGTGACTTATGTGGTAATGGGAGGAGTGAATTGTAGATTTTGGATGGGTGCCTAGTGAGGCCATTGCACATTTTGAGAGTTTGGTTGGGTAGTGAGTGAATGTGAAAATTGGGGATGGTTGATGGTTTGGGATGAATTTTCGTATTGGGTTGGGTGTGGAAGAATGGGGCTCATGCCGGTTTGAGGGGGAATGTGGGCCTGTTGGGTATAGGGGTATGTAGGAAATTGGGGAATTTGTTGAGGATTTGGAAATGTGGCCCTTGAGTTTGAATGGGCATGGGCTTGGGATTGGGTATTGGGCCTTTGAGGCCCACTCGGATGGGCCCAAGGTTGTTGTGGGGCGTTTTGGGTGGTATGGATTATGGGTGGTTGGTTGGGATTGGCATTTTGGATGAAGGAGGTATGGAGATTTTGGAGGGTTTGTGATGGATTAAGAATTTGGGATGGATGAGGAAGGCCTTGGGAAGCCTTCCAAGCTATGTAAGCCCTAATCCATCATGGCCATGGGATTGGTTGAGGGGATGGATGTGGATAGAGAAGTGGGTATATGTTGGGTGAAAGTGGGAAAATTGGGCATGACTTGAGTAGATGTGTGGAGAAAATTGGGCATGACCTGAATAGATGGGAGGAAATGTGGTGGATTTGGATTGGATATGGATGTGAAAAAATTGGGCATGATTTGGGTAAATGAGAGAGAATGGGGTGTATTTTGGGTGAATGTGGAGAATTGGGTTGGATTTTAGGTAGATGTGGAGAAATTGAGTGTGTTGGGTGTGGAAGGGGAATGAGATAAATTTTGGGTTGATGTGGGAAAATTGGGTATGTTGGAGGTGGAAGGAAGATGGGATAAATCTTGGGTCGATGTGGGAAAATTGGGTATGTTGGAGGTGGAAGGAAAATGAAATAAATCTTAGGTGGTGGTGGAGGAAAAATGAGGTGTATTTGGAGCAGGAAAGTGTGGTGAATTTGGGTTGGGAAAATAGGATGAATTTGGATTGGGAAGATGTGGTGAATTGGATTTGAAGTGGAGGGAAAATAGGGCATATTTAGAGAAGGAGAGGAGGGTGTATTTTGGGCAAATGTGGAGGAAAAATGGGGTGGAAAATGTGGTGGATTTTGAGTTGGCATGGGGGATGCAAAAATGGGTGCACCATAGGGTCCGGTGATGTTGAATCGGGATTGGGTGGGGGAATCGGATATGGGTATATCCTCTAAATGGGAATGTGTTGGGGATTGTGGTGGGGATGAATCCGGGTTATCATAGGTGGGATCAACTGCCCAAGACATGATTTGTTGATGGGTTAGATATGGGCTCCTCGGGTAAGAATCAAAAACCCGTCTTCTCCTTCCCCTACGAGATGATGGAGGATAAGGCGATGCCGTTGTTCTAGCACCACAAGCTCTCCTTTTTTAGATTTTTTAATTTTTCTTGAATTTTTTTACTATTTTTTGGATTTTTATTTTTTTTTATTTTGTATATGGCAAATACAAGTTTCCTCTCCCTTGGATAAAAATGATGCTTTTTTCGGGACCTTGGAACTCCCTTTTTAGGCAGTATTTACACCCTTAATGCCTCTCACGGTGGGATTCCGATACACCTTTGAAGAATCAAAGGAAGACCTTTGATTTATGTAAGGGCACGAAAATCCACGCAATGACCCGATCCCTCGAAAGAGTCAATAAGAGAGCGATCTCTCTTGATCGGCGAAGGCGTTTTGGGTGTCAATGGTGTGGGATTTATTAAGGATATTAAAAACACTAAGCGGGGGGCTCAGGAATGATGAAAAAAGGCCCCAAATTCAGACTGCCTAGCAAACAAGCTAGGCATGCACAATATGCACGCTTGAGTAAAAAACCGATTTTTAAGCTGGGTGTGTGTAATATGCACGCTTAAGCAAAAAACTGATTTTTTAGCTGGGCATGCGTAATATGCACGTCCAATTTATACACACACGCACACACGCGCGCGCACACAACCACACACACACACACACACACACACACACACACACACACACACATATATATATATATATATATATATATATATATATATTTTTTTTTTTCTGACAACAGATCTGAGTTGGGCTAAAACTTGGCTTTGGGGGCAATGCCTCCGGGGACTATTTCCTTTGCTTTATCAGGTCCCTCCTTTCCATACCTAAAGGGATACAAGGCTGTTTCGATGTATACTAACGCGCTCCCCCAAGGGTTTTAAGACTTTTTCTTAAGCTCAGTCACCCTCTTGATATACCTCTAGTGCAAGCGCCTTCTCAGATAATGGATGGGGTAGTCATTTTCGAGATCATCACCACTAGGGCTGCCGCTCTACTGAGAACCTGGACAAGTACATCGCTGCCTATTTCCCCTCTTTAAAGTCTGCCCGCGAAAAAATGAATTAGGTCCCTTGTTGATTCAATTTTAAGTTCAGTTTTAAGGGAGTTTACTTAAGTTAAAAAACAGGCGGTGAGAATCTCGTGCCGCCTCTACGGGCCAGCATCCATTAATGGTATATGACAAGGAATAAGAAAAATTATAGGGCCAGTCACGCGACTAGGCGAGAAAAGTAAATTGTATCAACTAAGTCCAGCCCGCCAATCGATTAAGGTGGTAAATGACAAAATCGCAGGGGTATATAAATAAAAAAATTACTCAAGTAGGCCCACCAATCGGCTAAGGCTTGTAAATGACGGAATTGTAGGGGTAAGTAAAAAATTGCTCAAGTAGGCTCGCCAATCGGCTAAGGCTTGTAAATGACCGAATCGTAGGGGTAAGTATAAAATGAGCTGAATCGAAGGGGTAAGTATGCAAAAAAAATGAAAAGTTAGTAAACAAAAGAAAGGAAAACAAAACATATATGCAAAATAAAGGCCAAAACTTCAAAGAGAAGCTCTACAAGCTATCCCCAGTGGAGTCGCCATTTGTGCAATCGTGAATTTTCTCAATCCATCAGACGATGCGCTCAATTATGGAGTCGCTACTTGAAGCTTTTGGTGACCTGAGATACCTCAAAATCTATATACAAGCACCGAAGTGTAAAAATATGACTCTGATTTACCGGTCTTTGTCAAAGGCTCTTGGGTAGGGGCTTTAGTTATCAATCGGAAATGTGCTAAGCACCCAATCGACCCGCTCGTAAGCGGTCTCTACTATGGCCAGAACTAGCTCTCCGACCCTTGTAGTATAGTTGTGGACCTTCACGTTGATGCGCTTCCGGTGAACTTCCAATAGCAAATGGGTTGAGGAATGCGTTTGAACCTCCAAGGCTAGGGAGCTAGAGGGTAGGGGAGGTAAGCTAAAAGGTAGTTCTAGCTAACTCTCAAGATTTGGTGATGGAAGATGGGATCTAAAAGACAACTAAAATATGAATGTATAGAGGAATGGTGTTTGAAAATGGAGAGGGAGCATTCTAGGTTTTTCTCTCTTTTAGAATTTTTCAAGCCCCTAAGCAAAGGGGGGTGGCTCTCTATTTGTAGAGATTGAGGTGATTAGTAAATGGTTAAGTCACTAATGGGTTCAGAAATTAGGTAGTAGGCAATTTAAGGTTTTTGGAGTTTTCTAGAGCTTAGATAAGAGGGATTTAGGTTTAATGGTAGATGATAGGGTGGTGACTTGAATAACAAAATGATGATAATTTAAGCTAATAGGGTCATTATGATCATAAAGAAACACACCCCAAACTTTGGGGTAGTCTACAAGTTAAACCCCCAATGTCAATTTTGGTCATTTTTTGAAGGAAAACCAGTCCCAAATTATTGGAAGTTGAAGATCCGCGGGGGCTTGACCCGATTTTGTAATTTCTTGCATAAATCTTCGATCTTTATTACGTCATAACTTTTGATGTACAATTCCGAATTAGGCGATTTTTAGCTCGTTAGAAAGCTAAGAACCTCTACTTTTCAATGATATAAGCCTCAAGTTGGGAAATTATCTATAAAATTTTTGTCACTCCTCTTTTCATTAGTTACTTTGGTTGGTTCGAAACTGGCTCTATGAGTCCGATTTTACAATTTCCTACACAAATATGCAATCTTTATTTCGTCATAACTTTTGATGTACAACTCTGAATTAAGTGATTCTTAGCTATTTGAAAGTTGGGAACCTCTACTTTCCAATGGTATAGGCCTCAGGTTAAGAAATTGTTTATGCAAACTTTGACACTCCTCTTTTCATTAGCTATTTTGGTTGGTTCGAAACTAGTTATGTGGGTCCGTTTTTAGCTTTCTAAGGGTTTGGGAAGGTTAGGGTTGATTCCTAAGGGTTTGGGAATGGTTCTAAGGGTTTGAGAGGTGCTTTCAGAAGCTTGGGAGTACGCTCTTCTCGAAGTACGGGTTGATCGAGCCTTGAGCCAAATTTGGTTGTTTACAAAGGTTTTGAGGATCATTTTTCAATACTACCTTTTCAACTTCTTCTTTACCATTAACATAAAATTTTAAAAGCTCAAGAAAATTTTCTTGATTGCTCGACTCATCTGATTCGCCGTGACCATGAAAAGAAAGTCCCTGGCGTAGAAGAAAACGAATAGTTTTAATTGATACAGTCAAATGAATATTCCATTCATATTTGAACACAGTGTCTATCAAAAGCTGTCTAAATATGCTGTTCTTGATTCAATAAATCTTGTGTCATCATTATGAGTGCTATCGACTTGTCCTTCATAGATTTTAAGTTTTCATATCTCTTCTAATTTTTAAACCTATCAATAACAAAAACGCTGTTATCTTATTGTTTCCCAATAGTTTGCTTAACTAGATAACAATAGAAACAAAATGCTGCATTTTTTGATTTGCTATACTCTAACCAATGATATTTGTCAAACCATTGTTTATTGAATTGACATAACGTATTTGAAATCAGTGTTTGAGGACAACTGAAATCACGAGGCTTATAAGGACACATTTGTAAATATGCTCTTCTAACATTATCTTGATCATTCAGATCATAACTTGAAATCAACTTTCGTAATGTAAGATCACGTGGAAGTTCGTTAAAGTTAATCTCTGTTACATGTGTATGCTTTTTTGCAGAGTCAATGGTTGAAGGACTAGAAGTAGATTGATTAGATTTTCTTTTAAAATATTTTAACAACATAACTGCTTCAAGAAAAACACATACAAAAAAATTACATGAGTTGAGTGAATGAGAGTTCAAATCCATTAAGAGATTAGAGTCTTAACTAAAATTTAAAAAATAAATATAAAAAATAAAGTTTGATAAAATTAAATTGACATTAGGGTAATAAAGTTTTAGTATTAGGGTTTCAAATTAATTCGAGTTTTAGCATTAATATAAGGGTGGCTCTATTCGCACCCACGCGTTCTATGAAAGCGCCCACCCCCTTAAATTGCTTCGTGATTGAGATCGTGTTTCACCATGATCTTCCACAAAATGGACATTGAGATCATGTCTCACATATTAGACAATCCATTTTTTATTCCACATCTCACAGATCCCCAAAAAATGGACCTTGAGATCATGTCTCACATATCAGACAATCCAATTTTTATTCCACATCTCTCAGATCCCCCAAAAATGCCCTTTGTGTGCAATGACACACATCATGCTCAAACGTGATTTTAGGGTCATATTTTGGGGATGTGTAAGATTGTGGAATCAAACAATGACCGTCTGATAGATGCAACGTGATTTCAAGATCTTTTTGTGGAAGATCTCGGTGAAAGACAATCTCCATCATATGATCTAACTCAATCAATGGTTTTAAAGGGTGCTTTCAGTGAATGCATAGGACAAATCGACTCAAAGCATTCAATTAATCACATTATGATATTATAAAATTGTACATTACTATTGCTTGTTGCAACAACAAGTCCCTAATTTTATAAGTCAATCATGAACATAATATTAGGATCCTCAAGTCAGATTTGTATGATAGCAAGAAACAACCAAATCCAATGAAAAGATAAATGATCAATTAATTTTTTTTAAATTGACAAGATTGAAATTCTGTGTCCGTAACTATCGGAAAAATAAATAAACTTTTCGTTCCTCAGATCCAGAAACTCTTACCTACGTGAATACCTCATGTGCGTGCGTGCTTAACAGCTTAAGGCCTTTCTTCTTTAATATAAAGCTAGCGCCAATGAAGGCGCTTGAAGCCTCGAAAGGATGGCAAGAACAAGGCCTCTCGTGTAATCAAAAATCAAGACTTTGTCGATTGAAGCCCTCCTGAAGCGAACTAGAGAGAGAGAGAGAGAGAGAGAGAGAGAGAGAGAGAGAGAGTGTCCTGAGAGGAGAGATTTTAGTTTCTAAAAATTTTGAAAAAAAAATGTGTTATGAAAACAAACACAATAAAAATTTTGTTTCAAGTTTTAAAGTAAAATTGGGTGGTCAACATAATTTTGGATGGATCCACATCCACTAATATAAATTAGGATATTTAAAAGTTAATAATAAATTTTTACTAAATTTTGGTGGTCAATTGACCACCCCATTCACTAAATTTTTACAAAATCTCCACATTTTTCTTGTATTATTTATATATATATATATATATATATATATAAAGCATAATCAGGCTGACTTGACCCGATCTGACCCCACCTGACCATCAGGTTGGATTGGATGTCGCATGCCCGACCCAGCTCGACAGACTATGTTTATGTGCCGGACCCGGTAAAATATTGGGTTGGGTACCAGGTCGCGTTGACAGCTTTATGGGGCACGTTGTCTATCCCAAAGCCAAAATGCCATGCGTGCCACGATAACATGTCTACCATATTTCAGCCGGCTCGTCCCACTCTCTTGGTCCACGTCATCGATCCGCTCCAAACAGAGCCAAATCATTCCAGCCGTTCAATCCGAATCCAACCGTTATTAATCTATTTCACACGGATCAAACAAAAGTCCCCGCCAATTCAATTTCAAAATTCAAACACCTATAAGATCCTCGAGAACAAAAACTCTCACCACCACTCTCTTCTCTCTCTCTCTCTCTCTCTCTCTAAATCAAAAGCGATGTCTGGTCGTGGAAAAGGCGGCAAAGGCCTAGGCAAGGGCGGCGCCAAGCGTCACCGCAAGGTATTAAGAGACAACATCCAGGGCATCACAAAGCCGGCGATCAGGCGACTTGCTCGCAGAGGCGGGGTCAAGCGTATCAGTGGCCTGATCTACGAGGAAACCAGAGGAGTTTTGAAAATATTTTTGGAGAATGTTATTCGGGATGCTGTTACTTATACTGAGCATGCGAGGAGGAAGACGGTGACTGCCATGGATGTGGTTTATGCTCTTAAGAGGCAGGGGAGGACTCTTTATGGTTTTGGGGGTTGACGCTCCATATTCCCTAATTAAGCATTTTACGTATCATAGTTGCTGACCATTGGTCGATGTTTAAGGGTTTGTTTTTTTTGTAAACTTCTGTGAACTGAAAACTGGGTTTTGATTTTAATGTTGGTGAATGCTCTTTACTCTCTCTCTCTCTCTCTCTCTCTCTCCCCTTTCAGAAAGCCCTGTATCTGGAATGCAGTCGGAGCAGTGAGTGGGTCCTCTTATCAAAAGCTAGTGGCTGTTTTTGGGTTAGGAGCAGTTCTTTTTTCCTTTTAGCTTCAACAGAGAACTGCTTTCACATTTGGTAGCACAACTCTTTGCCTCATTTGCTCTGATGGAAAGCTGTTTTATGTGATAAAATTGATCACTCCCTTCTCCCCAACAGAGCAGATAAAATTTGCTTTGGGGGAGAGCAAACAGACAGCGGCTTTTGCTCTGATAAGAGCTAACCCAAATGCAGTTTAGCTGTACATCTCTCTTGTTTCCAAAAGCTTGGTGATGGGTGATTGAGCTTTTCACGGTAGGTGCACCTATTACCTATTTTCAGATAATAGAGTTTGGGTACCTTTGTTTGTGCCCAGGCACTTTGAAAGTGCCCACATCTTATGCCTCTTAAAAACCATTGCTTTGGGTTAGATGATGGAAACCATTTTTTCACCTAGATCTTCTACATAATGGATCTTTAGATCATTCCATACAATAAATTATTTTTCATCTATTAGGTTGTCTGTTTTTGTTCTATTACTCATAATCTTTGAAAAATGTTCTTTGAATCATATGATACACATTATGTTCAAACTTGAATTTGGGCCATATTTTTAATGATTTGTGACATGAATTAAAAACATGGAGTGATAGCTGTGTTGATCTAAAGATTTATTGTGTGGATGATTTGGGTGAAAAATGATCTCTATTGTCTAATTTGTATTTTGATTAGCTCTTTTGCTTGCTCTTTGTTAGGGTAGATAAAATAATCTTTTAGATAGAGCAGTTTTATTATTGAAAAAAGCTCCTTGTCAAAGCAAATGAGGCAAGGAGTTGTTACTAAATGTAGATTTAGTTCTCTGTAGGAGTCAAAAAGTGAAAGAGTTGCTCTTTGTCCCAAGAGAGCTAACCGAACATTGGGGTTTGAGATGTGGGTAACTCTCTAAGAACGTGTGGGAGTAAACAAAGTTACCTTTATGAAAAATCAACAAAATTGGCAAATTTAGAGACATGACGGGTTGGATCATGATGGGTTGGAATTCATTTCAGTTTATTATACCCTTTTGAAAACTTCTAGAAAAAGGGAATTACAGTATCAAACAATAAATGTAAACAAGAAATTATTAAAATGCCCTCATCTCACCCAAATGCCCCAAATGAGGGAGAAAACAAATCAGTATACAGAGAGATAATCGAGCTGCATGAAAAGATAATAGAGAAATAATGTCTAGTATTTCAGTGGATCTTGATTGTTGCTGTTATTGGCTTGAAAGTGGGTCTTGACTGTCCTAAAACTTTTGGCCTTTAATTATGCATAGTGCTACAAGCTGTTATTATTGGAGGCACAACTCTATTATTGGATAAAGGTTTGAGATAGTTCTCTTTTATTTGTTGTCAAGGTTGAGAGCTTTGGCAATTCATTGAAGAGAGTTTGCTTTGATATTTTGTTGAAGGATAATGTTATCGCTCCAGTCTACATAGTGTCTACCAATTTTTGTAATAGCAAGAAGATGAAGTATGATTGTAATGACCCAAATTTTTTACATGAAAATGTGTTGTTAATATTTTTGTTATAGACATGCAATGGTTTAATTCTAATGTGATAGTAATTTATTTGAAAAAATATGAATTATTTAAAAAAAAAATAATATTATAAAAATAAATAATTTTAATATCTATAAATGAAAATACTATTTCAAAAATATTATCAGTGCTAACTTTATCACACAAACATTGTTACTTATATTAATGTATGCGAAAAATAATAAATAAATATTTAAAAAAATTTATTAAGTTGTATTAAGTCTTAATCAAATAATTTTTATTAAGAATAAAATTTTTTAGGTGAGAGATCTTTCTTGTCTTTAAGTATGAAATCAAGATCTTATAAATCAAAATCTTTATTAATGTTTGTACATGTGATATAGTGTTAGGATAAGTAAAAGTTTTCATGATATTTAGTAAGGAGGAGTTAATTATCTTTTATGACTTGAAATATTTAATTAATTAATATGAATAATCTATCAAATTAATATATTATAAATAGATATATTACAAGACATGAAAATACTAATAAAATTTATGATTATGAGATAGAAATTTTTAAAGGTTATGTATCTATAATTCTACATATAATCAAATTTGAGTGCTCTCATATTTTGTGAAACATATTTGTGAGAAATAGACTAATCATAGTGATACATGTCTTTTAGTTTTTGTATGATTTAAATACTAACTTATAGTAATTTTTATACATATTAAGTGCTAAAATTAAAGTAATATTTATATCGATGGTGATTTCGTCCATTGTTGCCTATGAACAATATTTATGATTAGTTATAGCCTTTACTCATCGATGTGGCTCGTGTTTGGTTTGTGTTTTGAAATGATATGATGGAATCTTATTTGAAATCAAAAATTACATATGTAAAATGATTGCTTGTCTTTAGTATACATATAATAACTCTTGACTTGTCTTGTTATAAATTTATGTTATGTTTATTTTTATTCATATCTTAAATGCCTTCTAAATTTGTGTCTATTTATATCTATATTGTAAATTCGTGTTGTGTCTTTTTTTAATTTAATGACATAAACTTTATGTTTGATAATTATATGGATAGATATAATATAAAAAGAATAAACTAAATCTTGTTAACATGTTTGATTATTTTATACTCGTGTATAAAATAATTCTGCAATTTTGATGCAATTCGAATTAGGACTTAATTAGTTACAAATTAACTTTCATTACTAATGTTAGAATCGAAAATTTTGATCGTCAGATTTGAAGATCATGAAAAGTTGGGAGAGGTGATCATACAGAAATTTTTGTGATTCAACTCGTATAGGTGTTTGATCAAAGGTCAAACGTGCGTTCACAGAGCACTTGGACATAAATTAGATGTAGGAATTTACTGTGCAGATTTTAAAGTAGGCGTCTTGGGGTTAATTTTTAAGGTGGCTAGAGACTGATTTACTCTTAAGGTTTTGGAATAGTTTTGATAGATGACATTGCCTTCTACATCATCCATTTGACGATACATTCATTGGAGGTCTATAACAATTTTTGCGGCTATGTGAAGTTAGGGAAAAACTTAAATACGTCTGAAATGCAATTTCAGTATCTACCTCTAATTTTTATGTTAGATTAATTTTTTTTTAAGAGTATAGTCATTACATAAATAAGAACTAACATGCACGTCCTAGTACACTTTATTTAAACAAATTATAAAGTAGAAATTACTAATTAAATAAATTGGCCAAAGTCAAGGAATGATGGGTTTAAGATATAATTTATTATTCGAGCATACCAATTAATCAAATGAGTTAAAGTAAAAATGAATAATTAAATTCTCCTTACCTTGGGTCCTAACATTGCAAGAAGGAAGCGATCTCGAATAATGCTTTGTTCGAATTGTTGAATGGTAGAGATAGAGTGGTGATGGCGATTTGATGTTGATAACCCTTGTTACCGATATTTTGGGGTGGAGATTGGTGAGAAGAGGAAAATAGTAGTTGGATTGTTGTGGTGCTTAGGCTACCCAAGATGCAGAGGAAAATGCAAGAGAGAGAGAAATCGGTGGCTGCTCTAATTGTAGAAAGAAAACAAGAGAGAGGAATGTCAAGGAGAGAAAGAGAGAGAGGTTTGGGATGGCTGCTTGGTCAACAATAATAAAAAGGGTAACACCATAATAGTAGAAAAAAGCAACACAAGGCTTTTGAATTCAATGCCAGGCTTGTACTGAATTCCATTATATTGGCTTTTTTTTTTTTTTTTTTTCCTTTCTTATTTTATTCTTGTGTGGGTGGGTAATAAGGTGTGGAGCACCCATATAAAGTTTGGTGCTCCTCCCCATCCAATACTATACAAATATATTATTTCTGTTTATTTAATTATTATTATTATTATTATTTTTAAATAAAACAACAAGCCATAGATAAGGTCTTTGAAATTCAGGCTTGGGATAGCAAGTTTTTTTTTTTTTTTTTCTAGAAAGTACAATCTAGAAAAGAACATACGATTCTTTGCAAAATTGGACTCTGTTGTATCTTGAAGGCAGATTTATTGAGAAATCGAGTTGCATCTTTGTTTATCTGACGAAGTGAGGGCATTTATTGTCTTTAAAACAATATAGTGCGTGCCTCAGAGCTATTTTTAATACCATTTACACACTACAAAAAAACAAGGTTTGCCCGACGGCCAAAAACTGCTACTGTAATTGCAAAACCTCTGGCGATAGTGCCACCGATGGTTTCAAAAATTGCTCCGAAAAGTGTTGTCGGTGCACTTTTTCACCGGCAGTTTGTGGCCGCTGTCAACCATATCAGACCATCGGCTAGGATTGCTTCTTGCGGCGGTTTATAATTGCAGCGGTTTTGTGGCAGTGTATAATCGCCGGTGGTCATACTTGCAGCGGTCTGGTGCCGGTGTATACCGCCGGTGAGTTCAAAAGGTGAGTTGCAATCATTGATACTTGCGGCGGCTGATAAGCGCTGGTGGTCATACTTGCGCTCGTGTTGAGGCTATGTATAATTGCTGGTGGGTTGCAAACTTGCTACCATTTAAAATTGCCAATAGCAAAGTGGAATGTTTTTTTAGGTAGCTCTATTCGCACCCACCAATTTACTGAGGGTAATACTCTGGTAAGCAAAAATGACTGGCTTAATTTTAGATGACAGAGGTTTATTTTCATCCCGCTCTTCAATACAATGGTTCTTTAGGCCATATGTGTGCAATCAAAAAGTCAAATTATCCTTCCACGTGGCAGAGATTAAAAATGGTAACAATATGATCTTGTTTGAGCATGATGTGTGGTACATGTTTTTGAAATCATTTTTTTTTCTTAAGATTCCTGCCATGTAAAATGCAAAATTGATCATTAGACGGTACGGTCATGATCTAAAGATCCATTGATGAAAGATTGAGCGAAAAACCAATCTCAATCATCTTATTTAAATCAGTCACATGGTATTTCACCATACATGCCCTCAGTAATTTTGTAGGCACAAATAGAGCTACCATTTATACCTTAATAAATGTTTAATCCTCAAATATCAATTACATGTGAAGGATAAAAAATTAAAAAAAATGAAGAAGATAAAAAATATAATGCTCGTCCATTGAGATTGGTTCACCAAAGAGGCATTCTTCAAGAGGTGCAATTTGCACCATCTTCGGTCAGTTGTCGAGCTCTCTTTTGCTTGCATCACTTGGCTGGGTGATTTAACCTACCTCTTTTGGGAATCGGACGACGAGAAGATCTCTGACATTTTTCGGTGATCACTATTCTTCTGGCTATCTCTCTTTTGCTTACCTTCTGCAAGCCATAAGAACACCCATATACACAAAAACTAAAGAAAAACAAAAACCAAAAGGGGGAGGTTTCTTTACCTAAATAAGTATGATTCAATTGCATGTGCAGAAAATTGAGAGTAATCATATCCTTTTGCGTCTAACATAATAAGGTTGTTGTTCTTGATACCCGTTCAAAAGAACCAATAAATAAAATTTAGTGAAAACAAAATTGATATTTCAACTCTTTAGACTTATCAAATATATGATTTCGCAAGATTTCTGGCATTTTGGCTAGTTGGATTACTGAAAGTGCCTACATGATTCTGGCATTTGGGCTAGTTGGATTACTAGGTTCTACAAAATCCATTGTCAAGCATCTACCTAATTTGCAGCAACCATTTTTTAAGGCAATTTTTTGAAACTTGTACCAGCATAAACTTGATAAGGTAACTATTAGTTATAAGCCCACATAATTGAAGACCCTCGAGTTGTGCTACATCCATAGCACACGAAAAATTACGTAAATGGAAATGAGTCAGAGGAGCTCACAAACCTTGGTGACCAGGTTAGTCAATCAATATTAGCTCCAACAAAAGAACATGATTACTTCTTCCGACAGTAGGTAAGCACACTTCCACTACTACAAAGTGCAAACCAATACTTTCATTGTCAGTGCACAAAGATTAACATAATGTATTTGTAGGAACAAGAAGCACAAAAATATGAAGGCACCGAGCTCACATACTAAAAAGAATTACACCTAGTCAAATAAATAAAAAGGTTTTTCTCTGATACCATACCATGTAAATACACAAAATTCTAATATTTTGCATCCAAATTTGAAATGTTGTTAAGAACTTCTAAACAAAAAATATATATACGTTCAAATTAAAAGCCTGGTTACCTTCACTTGCTCCCACTTCGTACTTGGTGTAATGCATTGCTTAGGGACATTTCCTTCTTGAATTGGTACCCCAACTGCACACAAAAAAAAAAAATGTGAATCATTTTGTTGTCACAAGGGAAGCTTATGTAAACTACTTTATGAAACAAACACACCATCAGAACCATAGATAATAAAGTTGCACTTTATATATGAATTGAAATCTGCATGCCCTATAAAGTTTGTATGTAAAACAAACTTCTTGATTTAATGAGTCTGCAGATTGAAAAACATGATATTTTTTAAACCTTCAAGAAGTTGAAGTTCAGGTACATGCATTTGAAAGTTGAAACAATGTCAAAGCAATTGATCATGATTCCTAAAAGGAGAAAAACATATTACCTGGCCATCAAATAATGTCTAGATCACGATTGAAATAATTGTAGAAGTAATCAGCACAGAGAGTTGTCCTTGGATGGGGGTCTAAAGCAGAGTGAATCACCATTTGGTCAACCTACAATATAACCAAAATACTCTTTGAATGTGTAATTCAAATGTGTTAAATACCCACTGGTTTTAATCTCCTAAAAAAGCACCACCCTTCAATGTCACTAAAAATACTCTTTGAATGTGTAATTCAAATGTGTTAAATACCCACTGCTTTCAATCTCCTAAAAAAGCACCACCCTTCAATGTCACTAAAATTTTCTCAGTTTAAAATTGGCTTGAGCATTGTGTGTCAGATTCAAAAGGTAAGGAAACCAGAGAGTGAACTTTCACTGAGTTCAGCTAGTAGCAAATTGCTATGTTAACAAATATTCTGATATACAGATCAATTAGCTTTGCCTAATCAATGCACAATGAAATCTTAGACAAATATTTTCTATGACATGGGTGCTAAGTGAATTGTAGATGGTTAATATCAACTTCAAGTCTTGGATTGGTGTCAAGTAAACATCTACAAAACTGTCAATGTGGATCAAATAACATAGTATGGCAGTCACCCATATATCTTGATCGTCTTAAAATATGATCTTGCAAGTGCACAAGTCCGAATGTATGAGGGCAAGTACAAGGGTGTCGAACCACAGAGATTTATTGTTTATCTCTCATTTAATTCTTTTTTACGAAGTAGTTTGTAGCATTAGATTCCTACAGTAATTAAAGAAATCTAAATAGTTGGAAATAGGAGAAGAGGAGGCAGTCACGAATCTCTCTTGGATTTCATATTAGCACCCAATAAAATCTACTACTTTCCTATAATAAATCCCTGGTATCCCAGCTCCTGGCTACAAGCTCAGTTGCATTGTTTATAACTTAGCGAGATCTAATCGCGAGTTAGATAACCTAATCGTTAAGCATCATTGCACATAACCAACTAAAACTATCCTACAAGGCCACTAAGGTTTCGTTAAATAGAAATAAACCTTTACAATCGCTCATTCTTGATGACTCTCGGAACCTCCAACATACAATCATACCATTCTGGGGATTAAAATAGCAAAAAGAAATAACACTTTATTGAATACTCATATGAAATTTACAAGAGATCCCTGGCCAAGGCTTTACACATGCATCGATTCAGAGTCAATCCTTCTCCATCACTAAAGAAGGCTCTAATCGATGATCGCAATCAATCTCTCTCCATTCTGGACTATTCCTAACCTAATCTACTGAAACTCATGTCAGAGCCCTCTAGAAAGATTCTGGAGTGCGAGTCTCCTCAAACGAAACCCTAGGGTCCTTATTTATAGACTATAAGGCCCTAGAACAAATACATACGACAAGGATTCTTTAGATCCTAAAAATCCTCCAAGGAAGATTTTGGAAGGAAATCCGTGCAGTTTGGAGTTATCCGGCCTGTTGAAGAGATTCCCGAAGAAGATCTTGGACGTAGAGCTCATCCACAACTGGCGTAGCTGATTTTTCGTTCAAAAACTTTGTTTGGACCGGTTGAGTTTGGAGCACCGACCGGTCGAGCTTGCTTTCCTTCTCTAGGTAGAAGATGACCCCCGGGGGCCTTCGACTTCATGAATTAATAGACCGGTCGAATCAGTTTGGATCGGTCGAGTAATTCTTTTGAATGTACATGCTCTTCTAGTTTCGACCGGTCAGTTGAATCCTGACCGGTCTCTCTTTCCACTTCTTAAGCCTTTTAGGGTTTTGACCGGTCGATTCTGACTCTTCGACCGGTCCATTTTGGATTTGTTCTCTTAAGCTGTTTTACCCTTCTGCTGCACTATATCAATCGGTCGAAATTGCAGTTTCAACTGGTTTAATTGACCATTTGAAGCTCTCCTTGCAGCTGCTCCTCCTTGGATCCTTGCCTTTTTCTTGGGTTTCTTCCGAACTTTACTCTTTTAAGTCTCTTTACGTTTAACCCACTTTTACACATGTTGCAACACAACACGAACTAAAAGCATATATTAGTGGTTAGGTGAGGTCTAACAAAGTCGGGATTCGGGGATAAATTATACAATATTTGAGTCCGATCACACCCCCAAACCTCAACTTTGCTAGTCCTCGAGCAAAGAGAACATTTAAACTATAAACCAAAAACAATTTATTCTAATATTGTACAGATTATTATATAAAAGTAAAGGTCACTTTCGTAGGGAGCACGATTGCATTTAGCGCATGCAACAAATCTTTAAACCCCTAGGTGATCCCTAGTGGAGGAGTTTTGTCTCCTGAGGGTTTTCAGTGAAGACACCCACAAACTTCCAAAACTATTTCAAAACCATCGGTAAAGGAATTTTCAAAACTGATTTTCATATAACATATATATTTAAAAATCAAAACTTGTAATTATGTCAGCATGCAAATTCTTATTCTAAATATTGATACAATGACAGTTCCACTGTTGTGTATTCCAATCAGCCCAATGCTCTGATCCTTGGACCAATCGTTCTTCTATACCCAGAGTGTTGTGTGCAGATGCCGCTGCTAAAATCTTTCTAACTTTGGATCAATCCAATCCGGGAATCGTCGGATCTTAAGTCTCCACTCAATTCTCACTTTAGGCATACACTCTCAACAATTTCACTCTAATGAATGGGCTACACTTTGCTCACACATGGGATAGAGTTATAACACAATTTAAAGGATCTCACATGACATAAGAAAGACAGTGCATCAAAGAAATCTAATAGTAATCTCATAGAAGAATGATATTTGTTTCCCGTGCATGTTATACTATGTACCATAGTCATTATGTCATCACCCTCTACAAGGCATTTATCACTTGAGATCGGATCAAAAAGGTCTTTTTACCAGGTTGTAATGAGGCTCGGGTGAAGGCTCAAGAAAGAAGGGGAAGTTGGGATTCAAGCATCTCTGAGAAATTGGGAAAGAAACTCTATTTGATTTTCTATTTTTGCTCTTTTCTTTTTTAGATTTTTCAGATTTTTTTCTTTGTTTTATTTTCTCAATTCTTCCTTCTTTTCATTCCCTCTTTTCATTTTCTCTTTTAATCACCACCCCATTTTTATATATTTCTTTTCTTTTTCTCCCCCCTTTTCTTCTTTTCAATTCTACATTTTGCTAGTGAGCACATGTCCTTTTCCCATATACTTTTCTTTGCTGCCATCCTTCTTTCCCAAATTCTTAGAGATTAAAGGGCAGGGCCTTACATTTTTAGCATAGGTGTGGGGTATGGTTAATGAGGCTTAACAAGAACACATAAAGACAATAATTTTAGATGAGGCTCAAAGGGGTGCAAAAGGTAAATAATATAAGGTGGGGCATTTTGGGCACAAACGAGCTAATAGATGGCCTTTAATCATCTCCTTTCTTGGTGATAACGATGCCTATTTGTTTTGAATTCAGACACAATGATTTCTAGTACAATAATATGAATGATGCATGATCAACAAACCAAAATAAAACATATGAGATTTACACAATTTAGCGAGAATTTCAAGGATACTCTGAGTTTATTTAGCACTCATCAAAGACGACGGACAAAGGTTCTAAAGCTCATTGGTTTTAGTCAATTCTTGGAATCCTAAAATTTCAGATTCGAACTAATCCTTTGATTTCTAGGCTTAAGCATGGCAAATGGTGTAAAAATTTTCTAAGCATAGAATTCAGACCAATCCTTAAATGTTCATATTAGGACTGACTATCCTAAACCACAGTAGTTTTGTCATGGCATGGATGTCTAAAAATTAAAATTTTCATACATCTTTGATTATATCTCGAAAATTATGGCAAAATAAAATTTTGATGGTTTTAAAGCAAAGGTTTTAAGGGTACATATAAAACATTGATTCAGTATATGATGGAAGACATTCAAGACCATGAATCACACCGTTAGGTACAATACACCCCCAAACCTAAGTGGGGCTATGTCCTCATTGCACAAAAAGAAAAGTATCCAATATACACAGTAAGAAGACAAGTGAAGAATATATCTAATTGGTTCACACACCACAAATAAATCCACTTAACGCTTTGTATGCTTTTGGGTAAATGACGAGGGGGGAGGTGGCTGCAAGGGGACATCCTTCCTATGAGAGAGAAGGGTGGAACCACCTAAGTCATCATCATCGGTATAGAGAACAATGGGAGACAGTTGGTTACGCAAGTTGTTCATCTCTTTCTCCCATTGAATATGGTTCCTAGCATGCATCAAGGCAGCCTCCGCAAAAGATCTAGCATCCTCTTTGCAGTAATATTCCTCATATTTCAATTTGAGCGTAACTTCCTCATGATCCCTTTTCAGTGTAAGCCAATTCTCCCGAAGAGAAACTGTCATTGATCTCTCAGGAGCTAAAGTAGCGTTGGATCTAGAGAGTTCTTCTTCGAGTGCATTAGTATACACTCCCAAAGCATGGACAAGAGCGGTATCCACCACCACCCGGGACCGAGTAGGTTATCCTTGGAAAGGCATAATGGCCCAGGTCGAGGGGTCGAACATCACGAGGTCAAGTGGACCCTCGTGGCGCACAACCAAATCACATGAGGTCCCATCCTCGGACACCTCTTTCACAGTCCCCTGTAAGTCTGGGGAGGAGGAGCTGGGCTCCTCTAACTCTTCAAGCTCGAGAGTGAGGCTGGTTTCTGGCTTTCTCGATGATGAAGGGGGAACCGGATCAGCAGGCTCCATGTGAGGGGCTTCAGGTGGGTCCATGGTTGAGTCCTCCTTGATGAAGAAGTCATCTGCAGGAGGTGTAGGGGGAGGTGAACTAGATGGAGGAGCAGGTCCATCATTGTGGGAAGACCCACTCGGACCAGTCCGTGACAATAATAAAGAAATTCCCCCCAATGCCTCATGCAACAACCCCTGCATAGAGGCGAGCTCAACAAGGATTTCTAGCTACCCCACCTCTAAAGCATGAAGGCACTGCTCCACGGTGGAATGAGAGGTTCTCGGGAAAAAGGGGTCCGCCGATGGGGCAGTGCTCCCATGAATGGCCTCATCCAAGAGGCCACTATAGCCACAGACACCGATGTCAAAGGTGTTGGTAAAGAACATGGTGGGGGGTATAGAAGATGTTATAGAAATGGATGGGGCGGGTACATGTTCCAGTGTAACAATAGGGTCTGTGAATAGCACGGTCACCGGAGGTGCAATGACAGGTGAGGGGATGGAGGTCCAGGAGACGGAGGGGTATGGAAAGCGTCCCCCATCTCAAGTGGTGGTGATGGTGAGGGCATAAAGGGTATAGGTTGGGATAAAGAAGGGACCGAGATGGTGGTGCTAGCTCCCGCAGCAACGGATCTAGCAAGGTCGGGCATAAAGACAATCGGTGTCTCAGTTGGAGGCAAGGCCGAGGAAGAGGTTGTGGCAGCCTGCTCTGCAGCAGTGGGCCCAACTTTCCTCCATTGGCCTACATCATAAGGCTTGGGAAATTTTGTTAATGGTGGCTCCTGTGAGTCGATCTTATACCCCTATCTGAGCAACAAGTGTGTGATCGCTCGCTTGTATGGGAGCCAAATTGACTTTTTATGGGAGCGGGGCACTTCCAGTTTCTTAAGGGTATCGAGGAGTCCAAAGAAAACCAACTGCTCCAGCGACACCCACCAACCCTTGATTACGACGTAAAGGACCCACAGAAGGTCCCCACGGCGTTGGGTCTTATGTGTAATGGGACTCAGTGTTTTATATAACACTACATTCACAAAGAAAGTTCGGGTCGAAGGGAGGCTCTTGTGGTATAGGTGGGGCCCACTAGTGATTTGCTGAAAATGGCATTCACTAATTCTACAAATTCTGGGAAATTTTGGCCTATTACCAGGGCACTTCCCACAAGGTATGTAGCGGGGAGACCATAGGCAATGACTAATGCTGTCCTGTCTATTGAAAGGTCAAAACTGTCGACCTTGGTTAAAAATCTCTCATGCTCGCCAGTGCTATAAGTAAGGTTCTGATAGAAAAGGCGAACAAAATGAGGGTAAACTACCATCGCTGATGGAATTAGCAGATGCTCGAGGTCAGCTCTGCTAAAGTAGGCCAGTGTAAACTAGGCCCCGGGTAACTGGCCGAAAAATTTCCTATTGAACTCGGTTTCTATAAAGAAAACATGGTTCATCATTGACGGGTTTGGAGTCTCTTGCTATAGGGATTGAGTCTCGGGAACAGTCGGTGGTGGCTGTGGCGTAATAGTCGACGACCTTGTGCTAATTCGAATACCAGCACTAGGGTTTGGCGGCACAGTGGTTCATGCCTTTTTCTTAGGTGGGGCATCCACCATGGGTGCCTTGCCTTTGTTGCGCTTTGAAACCATTTCCTAACTCACAAAAATAAAATATAAAAGAAAAGCTCTGAATTATCCTAGAAATGTGAATTTTGTTGTAGAGAGTCGGCTGTTAACTCACGCACTATCTTGGATAAGCTTGAAATGCAGCACGGCATCCACAAAATTCACAGAGGTTGCAGAGCGATCCACAGGCTGAAGGAAGAAGAGAATGCATGGGGGCTAGGGCAAGACCGGTCAAAATGGGGTTTTGACCGGTCTTAAAGCTTTATATAATCCTAAGCTCAAATATACTGACAGGTCGAAACCATTTCAACCGGTCATAAAATTAGGAAAAATGCAGTTTTCCAGCAATGCTTCAGTTCTGAAGCAGGATCCTTGCTGCTCGACCGATCGATCCAGGCTCAACTAGTCTGCATTCTTTTCTTCAGGATTAAACTAATCAGTCGAAGTCAATTTCGACCGATCGAATAATTGGTGGAGAATCTAGTTCTCAGTCCAATATTCTTCTCACTTATTTATTTATTCCTAATACCTGCACAACCCCAAACACATTAAATCTAATAATTAAATCCTAAACTAATATTTTATAATGAACTTGGGTTGCCTCCTAAGAAGCGCTACGATTATGTTGGTAGCTCAATTAGGTTCATGTGCTCACTGTGATGCTAGCGGGTCTTGGGAAGCAAAAGTCTCCTCAACCATGACATGACCCTTTTGATTATTAACCGATTGAGACGGGAACCGGCCCACGTCCCTCTTGTTCAGAGCAATTGCTAGTTGCCTAAGTTGGGTTTCCAGCTTAGCAATGGACTGAGAATGGGAGTGGAGCAACTGCGTTTGTTGTTGAGACTGCTGCTGCCAACTTTGTGCTATTTGTAGCATAGTCTCCTCAAAATTCTTGTTACTCTAACAAGGTCTATTTTGTTGTTGGCCTTAGCACTGCGGGGGTTGTGAATTAAATGCGAACTTAAAAGGCTAAGAAGAATCCTTATCTGCAATGCTCTTGCAGGCCAGATTCGGATGATTCCTCAAACTCATATTTTAGGTGTTTTCAAAATTGCTTTGATCCGATCGCTAGAAGGAATTTGCAGCATTTATATGTTCCTGTACTGCCTTGGGGTATAAAGGAGCAGTTGGACAATTGGGAGGTGTTGTTAATCACTGAAAAGTACCACTTTTCACCTCTTAATCTAGCCTTTGCTGGACCTTGAAGATCACTAATAACTCCTTTTTAGCTTGTGTTATAGTTATGAATAAAGTGTGCAGCTTAATACAAAGTATGTGTTGTTGGTGCTAAGAAGAGAGATTTTAAGCAAAGGATGATAGCTGGACCAGAAAATGATGGACCACCATGGTGACTAATGTGCATGTCATACTGAAACCAAAAAGTTAGCAGATATTAAAAGAATAGGTGAGAATGGAGGGAGCTGTAACAAAAGCATGTGTATAGCAGCAGAGGAGCCAGGGACCTATTTCGCGCACCTGAGGTGCAACCTCGCACTGTTCAAGTCAATGGCAGAGCTCCCTCATGCAGCTGAGACATGCAGCGTAATAGAGATCATGAAGAAGTCACGTAGTTCAAATGGCGGGAGTTACTATAAAGAAGCTCTCGCGTAGCAGTCGCGCACTTTAGTTACAAGCATTATATGGAGAAACTCGCGGAGCTTTCACACACTAAGTATACCTCGTGTAGTTCTTACGTGACTCTGGAGGACAGAGACGCCCAGAAAACCTCTCGCTTAGCTCTCGCGCAGCTCACGCGCGCCTAAAAGTCTAAGTCTATACCGAGCGAGATGCGAAAGGCATCTGCGCGAATACCCCATGAGTGAAGTTTCTGAAGCTCTTCTGCGTGAGCAGTCAATGCACTGAAAGTTCTTCTGCACGAGTGCATTCATAGCTGAAGCAATTGCGTGATCATCCAAAGTTCTTCTGTGCAAGACAGCAGTATTCCACTCCAAGCTCTACCCCGCGAACACTTTGCATACTGCGCGACAGAAGTGAAATGCAAAAGCCAGCCTCGCGAAGCTCGGGCTCTCCACTTCTCAACCCTAACTCAAGGACCTTTTGGGGATTTCTCCAGGGTTAGGGCATGCACCCTAAGGCATGAATTTCGATGCACGCATGCTAAAGCATCCAAGGGTTGTAACAGTGCCACGTCTGCTTTAAGAAAATTAGGGTTTACTCTTCTCTTAGCCACAACATTGGGACTAAGTATATAAGCAGCGCTTGTAACTTAGCAAATCATCATTCGCCTTATCCTTTAACCTCTATCGGCTAAGAGCTCAAGCATGCTAGGGTTAGGGTTAGGGTTTGATCACCTCTTTTTCATTTTTTCTTCTCTTTTAGCTCAGCACTTGCTGGCTAAACCTTTGGGAAGCATTTATGTATAGTTTTATGTAAGTTTTATAATAGATCAGTAAACATTGGGACTAGGTGTTGAGCTGTTATGCACAAGGCTACTGCCTTAAGGGATTTCATTATTAATGACACTAGATCAATAGAATCTTTATTTGAATGCTTACTCAATCTGTTATTTTCCTATTTGTCCATAGTTCTGTTCAGGCTATAGCATACATATAGGATTTGAGCTTATTAAAAGGCCTATGGAAGCTTGAGCATGATTCCTTGGGACCATGGTGGCAGACAACAGTTTTTATGCTCTGTCTTTGTATTTGTGGGTAAGGGAGCCTCTGTGGATAGCATGTGACCATTTGAGTGGACAAACTATAGCCCTAGGGAAAACTTGGTCACAGATCTGAGATGGATTCTTCTTCTCTGCACTAGGACTTGTAGCTTAGTGAGAGATTGTGTAGGAATAGACTCCCTTCCGTTTTACTTGATCGCTATCAGATGTTAGTTGGCTTCTCTGTAGTGATTGCAACTGTGAGGACATTTGTATTGCAAGCTGTTTCTAAGCAAGAACTTGTTGATTAAAAGTTTAATTAAATCTAAGGATCTTATGGTTTCCTTAGATGTCTATAGGATCCATGTTTTGGGGAATAACCCATTCAATTTCTAGTAGATCTACTATTTACCATATGATTTCCCTTAGTTTAATACCCCTATGAATGTCAGCCAGATCTGTGCGCAGATATGGGGAGCTCGTAGCATTGGCAAACATAGTGCTGCAATGGTATTCATGGCCTGATCTGATTCCCTGGATGAGGTTTGATTAGCTTACTCCTGTGGATTAGATTAGCAACTTCTGGCATGATCAATGGGATTTGACAGACTCTATAGGATAGTATGTGACCATTTGAGTGGACAGACTATAGCCTTAGGAGCACCCCAAATGGCATGGGTTAAGTTGGATACTCCACCTTGTTGAGGTTAGTAATAGCACTTCAGCAAGGACTAGCTGCAGAGAGAGCCCTAAATCTGAGTTACATAACTAAATAAGCCTGTAACCTAAGCTGCTTACTTCTCACCCTTTTTATTCTTATTTTAACACACCACCATCCTCTTCTTTACAACCCTTTCTTAGGATAGGACTGTACTTTATTTCTTTCTTTAGGTAATTTAGTGTAGGCGTGACATCCAACTCCCTTTCTTTAGGATTGCCAGATCTGTAGTCAGATCTGGAGGCCTACTATTATAGTCCATTTTGGGTTCTAGATCAACTTCTCTGTGGGACAAACTCTTACTCATCAAAACTTGCTACAATAGCCCTGGATCTTGCAGGCTTGAGATTTCTTTAGTTGTGCTGTATATTTATTTTGCTTTACATTATTTCTTTTATTATTTGTTCTCACCACACAATAAGCAAGCACACTGGTAATAAAATAAAGGAAATCCCGGAGAAAATACAAAACACATTTTTGATGCCATTGTCAGGGATGTTGATCTTTTTAGTAGACCTGAGTTGTATTATATTGTATTATATTGTACTTTAGAGAATTCTTTGTGGATGTGCCATAGTAGGATAAAAGTGCTACTGATTCTTTGTGAATTTTGCAGAATTTGACACCAGTAGAAGGGAAAAGCTAGAGATGCAATGGGAGTCTAGCTAGCTCTATTTGCACTTCTTTTACCCTGAACTTAGTCCCTTGATGTTGAATTCCTTGTAGTTTATGTAGTGTAATTTGTTTAGTAGTTATTATAGCTTGGTTGTTATTTTAGTTTGAAAGTCTTTAAGTGCTGTAAGCATTTTCCTTACTTGCTGAGTTGGTAGTGTATGCTTGGAAGGAGATCCCTAAACCCTGAGTTGGAACCTCCAAATCCTGAGGTAGAAAGGATCCTTAGACCAAAAACACCATTCAAGGCCCTACTATTGAAACTGAGCTAGCTACCATGGCTGAGAGGCAGAGAACCTTGAAGGAGTACAATGCACCTGGGGAGTACACTTCTCCCTTCTGCATACAATTCCCTTCAGTGAAAGGAAACTATTAAATCAAAGCCTCCACCATCAATACGCTGCCATCCTTTCATGGGCTTAGTAAGGAAGATCCTTACAAGCATATTGACCAATTTTTGGCACTTTGTACCACTTTCAATATTGCTAGCTTGGGACCTGAAGCCACTAAATTGAGGCTTTTTCCTTTTTCTTTAAAGGACAAAGTCAGCACATGGCTCTCTAAGCTCCCAGCCAACATCATATAAACATGGAGTGACCTCTAAAGCCAATTCTTGGTTAAATTCCTTCTTATGAACAAGACCAGCTAGATGAGGAAAAATATTCTGTCATTTACTCAGTCCTCAACTGAGGATTTTTATGAAGCTTGGGAAAGATTCTAGGAGATGTTAAAATAATGCCCCCACCACTAAATTCCATTGTGACAATTAGTGTAAGTATTTTATCAAGGAATTAATCCCAAAAGCAGGAATATGGTGGATGCTTCATGTGGTGGTAGCTACCTCCACAAGACAGCTGATGAGGCTTGGGAGCTGTTTGATATTATAGGGAAAAACTCCATGCAGCAGGAGTCACTGTCCCACAATGACAATCAACCCTCTGCTAAGTTGGTGAAAGAGACCACCCCTAGAGATGGAATATATAAAGTAAAGGTGAAAGTGAGTTGGAGAAGAAGGTGGACAATTTGAGCTTGAAATTTAATAAATTGATGAGTGTGATGTAGCCTAGAATGGTTGCACAAGTGGAGGAGGCATGTTTGATATGCCAATCTCCATCACATTCACTACAGGATTATCCATCAGTCAACCAATTTCCTGATTTTGTTATGGAGCAAGCCAATACTGCTCAGACATTTGGGCAGCAACCTGCTGGGTACTCTTAAAGGAACCACCTGAATTTGAGGTGGAGACAAGAAAATTATCCTCAATCCCAGCAACAACAGTTGGTAGCTCCATACAGACCCCAACACTAGTTTAACCAGGGATACCCACCTAGATAAAATTTTCAGTTGCCTGCCCCACAACCCATCCAGTTGGCCTTGCCCCCACAATAGTTCAGATCCTCTTCTTTTGAAGAGCAAATGCTGGCATCCATACAGAATTTGGGGGGCCTGGTCTAAACTGTGAACTCTCATGGACAAAGCATAAAGAAAATTGAAGACCAACTGGGTCAAATCTGCAATGCTTTGAACAAAAGAAAGGAAGGTAGACTGCCTAGCCAACCATTAATCAATCCAAAGGGATAGTACATAATTGCAGATGCATCCTCTCCCCATGTGGATGATGGTTCAGCAGGCCAAGGAAACTGAGGTGGTCACTGGAGTTACAAGGAATGAGGGTGAGTTGTAAAGAACCAAAAAAAAATATGTGTACCATATGTATTGACTGTGTGTTTTGTTTTGTGTTGTTTAGAACTTTTTCAAGTACTAATTATAGGATAATAATGCTTTGTTTGTGTGTTTGATTTGATGTCGTTTGGTTTTGTTTTGAGTGCAAGTGCACAATTGTCATCTGAATGTTGATGTTCATGATTTTTACTGCTAGTTGAGATACTCTCATATCACATTGCATGAATTTGATCTGGATGCCTATCTTTAGATTTTTGAATTTGTGATGTTGCAATATTGATAAAGGGTAACTTGACTGTCGTGATGGAATGGAATACATGTCATGGAGAGCTGATGCACACTGAATTGGTGCATGGTAGTGCACATGCACAGGCTAGGGCACCAGCCCAGAGAAAAATTTAAGTGTTGCCCTCTCGTGCAGCTCAATGGCCCATATTTCAAGCTTGCAAGCCACCTGATGCTTTCTCGCGAAGTTCCAGCTCCGCGAGCACAAAGACTTGTGCTGCAGCCTGATAGGGAGCCCCACGAGGTGCTTAAGACTCCCATTTTACCGCTCGCATGACTCGCTACTCCAGCTGTGCGAAAGAGGAATAGCCGCATCGTGCACTTGTGCTTAAATGTATTTTTCATCGCAATTGAAGTACTCGCGGAGTTAATTATGTACTGTGCGAGGAACGCACTCCGCGAGAGCGTAGCAATAGCTGTGCGAAGCACAAGATTAGGCCTAGAAACTCTGTGAACTGCTCCATTTTCTTCATTCTATCTTTTTGCCCTAATTTTCTCTATGCATTGGTGACTTTCTCCGTTTTCTTCTTTCTTCTATAATACCATTGCCACTCAACCTCAGCTAGGGTCCTCTTACATTTTTGTTCCCCATCAGCCCCTGGTTATTTTGAACTAGGCCCATCAGCCCCTGGTCATTTTGAAATAGGTTTGGGGGAGTTTGGACTGTTATGAGACATTTTAGGAGGAACCCTAGCTCACATGGTATGATTTCCATCTCTCACTATTGATTTCATTGGATGATAGTTTAGAGTTAAGAGAGGAGATATTTTGGTGCTGCTATTGCACCAAGTGTGCATTGCATAACCTGAGAGTTTCAAACCCTACTTTGGACAAATTGAGCACCCATGACCGCGGGTTTAAATTCACAGAGACCTTAACTGCTATGTTGAACCCTTCTGCCAGTGGCAGCCCTGTGGCCACTAGAAAATTCGCAAGGATTGTTGAGGGTTCCACATTGGAGACCCTCGAGGTGTCCCCACCTACAAGTGTGCCCTCTGTTGCCCACCATTTCAAAAAGAAATTTGCCCTGAAAAAGAAGGCAAGAGAGCACCCTCCATCTAAAAGTCATGAGAAGTCAAAGAAGAAGCAGAAAATGGGCAAGGAAGTAGCCCCTGAGGTCCCTGAAGATGAAGAGGAAGAAGACAATGAATACCTCAGGGTCCCATTTGATTTTGTTATAACAATTAAATTGGAGGCTGAGACAATATTTGATAAAGTTTATTTTGAGGAGTTGCCTAAGACCTCTGCCACCATTGAATACCTGACAAGGCAAAGCTCCTGCCCTAGTTGAGGCCCCCAATGTAGCTAGTCTTCCCACGACTAGTGTAATTATTTTACCAAAATATCAAGCTCAAAACTGGAGATGATGGGAACCCAACACTGCTGGTGCTAAATGATAATTTTGAAATGCTGTTCAACCAGACTACCATTACAAAAATGGTGGAGATACCAGCTAGGTATAGCCCTGAATTGGGCTTGGGTCTCCCTTTGACAGCCTCCATCATAGAGAGTGCAAAAGAGTTAACTGGAGGAGTCACAGGCTCAGGAGACTCAATCAGGAAGAGAAACTTGCCTCCCAACCTCCGATTCATGGATGGAGTGTTGAGAAAAAATGTTTACCGCTCTGGTCATGAGCAGGAGAGGAGATCCCCCATAGCTGATGCCCTTTTCTCATTTCACAAGGGCCATTCCTTGGATGCTGCCAAGTTAATTTTTGAAGGGATAAAGGACCTTTGTGAGAAGATAAATATCAATAAGAAACCCCACTCACTCCCTTACAATAGGCTTATTACAGCCTTGCTACAGCTTGGAGGATACCCCTTTCAGAGAAATGAGGAGACTGTCACTCTAAATCCCAAGAAGAGTGGAAAGAAGCAATGGGGTATTAGTGGCACCATGATTGCCAAGAAGAAGAAGAGCAAGGAGGAGTTATTGAGAGAAGCAGCCCCCACCATTCAAGAAGCAGCAGCTACTGCTGCTATTGTTAATGCTGCTGCATCCTCCACATCACATGTGTCAGCCAGTACATCCACCACTCCCCCATCCATTATCCTATCCCCCATGTCCATGTCTATACCAATCCCTACCTCAACCCAGACTTTGCAGCCCCACACAAATCCAGTACCCTTACCTCGACCTCTCTCATTGAGCACCACAGCCACCTCAATCTCACCATAAACCACCATAACCATCACACCTTACCCATATTTGTGCCTTTACCTATCTTTCCAGCCCACCCAAGCCCACCTGTAAAAACTCCATACCATAAGAAAGGAACAATTGCCAAAACCACCACTAAGCACCAACCCACCTATATTTCCCAAACCATTCCACTCTCTGATACCACAACTATACCAGACCTAATACCAACAACTTCTGAACCTGGAACCCATACCTTTGAAACCCCACCTCAGCCTATTGACACTTCTCCACCATTTTTCACAACCCATACCTCTGAATTAGAACCTCCTACACTTGAAATCCCACACAGCTCCCCACTACACCAATCCCAGCCCACTGAAACTTTCACACCCTTTGTACCTGACCCAGTTGAACTCTTAGACCAATCCATTCCATTTGAGACCTTATCCCATTACCATGATCCAATTACAGGAGAAAGGTACTCAACTATGATGTCATCTATACTAAGAGACATCAACTATGAGTATATCCCCCCTCTCATACTCACCTCACCCCCCTCACATGG
Organism: Chloranthus sessilifolius; assembly: GCA_021018995.1. Taxonomy (NCBI): domain Eukaryota; kingdom Viridiplantae; phylum Streptophyta; class Magnoliopsida; order Chloranthales; family Chloranthaceae; genus Chloranthus; species Chloranthus sessilifolius. The sequence goes on along the minus strand of CM037590.1, from coordinate 119,977,986 downwards.
ACCCTCCACATCAGTCATCACCAACCCACCAATTTGGACCTACACCACCACAACCCACTACTGTCACTCATAGACCCACTTCCCCCTTTCAACCAATTTCACCTATTCAACCCACACCCACTACCATACCTGATCTATTACCCAAAATCCTAAACCTCCTACTCTCCCTTTACTCACATATGGTGGCCAATACCCAAACCCAATCATCCATTGAGGCCAACCTTCATTCCATTCACTCCACCCTACCAAACCCTGCCTCAATCCAAACCATTTTACAATCCATCCAATCCACCTTATCCACACTAACCCAACCTTCCCAACACCCACCTACTCCTACACCCACTGTACCTACCCCAAAAATTTCTCCTAGTACCTACACCAATGCCTCAACCCAAATAGACCTTGCATCTCAACTACAACCCCTACCTGAGCCTGACCTTAATGTCCCCCACCCTTTACCCTCTACCCCACCCATGCCTTCTTCCATTCCCTCTCCATTACTGGCTGGCCCTTCCTTTAGTGATGCCCAACCCATACTACCAGCCTCTTTCAACCCTAGACCTCCTTACTACACCCTCCTTCGTGCTATAAAAAATAATGCTTACATAAAGAGGGATGTGGTCAAAGGAATGGCTGACCTAAGACACTCTATGTAGGAACCACTCCTGGAGAAAATCAGACTTCTAGTTCTCTCTCATAAATTGGAAAAGAAGAAAATCAAGCATGGCTGGCAAAAGATCATGATACAATATAATGAGGAAAAGACTAGGGCTGAAGGAATGGAGGATGTCATTAAGGAACTGCAAGCACAAGTACGAGTGGCTGAGGACAAAGTGTATGACTATGGTGTTACCATTGCTGCCTTGCAGAAGAATTTAACTGAGCAAACTGATAGGGAGTTAGCAGAGGCTATTTCAAAGCAATTAAATCCTGATGTACCTCTTAAGGAAATGACCCCTAAGGCTAAGGAACCTACCACAGTAAAACCTGGACTTAAAATCAAGGAACCTTCTAAAAAGCCTGAGCCCACTCGCAAAAGAAAGAGCTCCTCCAAGCCGAGAAGCACTACTTCCAAAAAGTCCCAGCCTGCTACTGCTTTGAGACAAGATAGGGGCAAAGGAATTCAAGACTCACCTACTGTAGCTGAAGATTCAGATGATTAGTTGTGCACCTGTACTTAGTTAGGATTTATTGTGTATACACATGTTTCTTTGCTGCAGCAATGAAATTTTCTTTTTGTCTATTTGCTTCCATTTCTATTTCTTAACTAGTTTGTGTGTTTTAGTTTATTCGTGTGTGCGTTGTGTCTTATTTTTCTTTATTTTCTTTTATGCTATTTTTCTTTGTTCCCTGCTGCACATACCCTCTTTTCTTAGAACCAGTGAAGACACTGCTCCTCATAGGTTTGGGGGTGTGGCAAGGTTTGCCCAATGATACAGTTAACCTAAGTGCAGCAGAAGCAAGTGAGTAAGATAGAAATGGAGCTATGTTCACCTAAGAGACATTGAAAAAAGGAGAAATTTAAAAATGTTTTGCAGACCTTTAGGCATTACAAAATTTTAAACTCTAGCATTTCCATGGGGTAAACACTAAAGAAAAGTCACTTATTTCAGTACTTGGTGAACCATTAAGGAGAGAAAAATGTAAGGGCATACCTAAGAATTCAATGAAGACCATAACTAGTGAGATTCAGGCCTACAAATTTTTTTTTTCTTTCTTTGAGGAGTGACTGAGGCAGCTCTTTCTGCTCTAAGGACTGACTGAGTCAATGCCCTCACTAGAAGTTAGGCATATCCAAGTTGAAATAACCTACAACACTCATGAAATTTAGGAAAGGATCAAGGCCTTCTCTTAGATAGTTTGAGCTTAACAGACAAACCCCAAATCAACTGCCCTTGTGCATACACCCCTTGAGCCTTAATTTCCAGTTTTCTCCAAAATACACCTGAGTACTTGCACCTGAACCTATGAACCTGATTCAAACCTACCCTCACCCTGATAAGTCAGAAGGGTAAAGGAGAAGAAGTTAAAGATGGACAAGCTAGGGTCAACATTGGGAGGATGAAGAAGAAACACCAAAAAGATGATAGCAGTGTAGCAACTGAGGAAAGAGGTGGTAATCCAGAAAAATAAACCAAAAATAAAAAGAAAAATGTAACAAAAAGAAAGAAAATAATGATGAAAAGGAATAGAGAGGAGTCAAGAGGAAATTTCATTGGAAAAATAAAAAATAAGAGGAGAAGCTGGCCACTTCAAGTCTAAAAAAATCTCAAAGAAGATGAAAGATGCTGAACTAAATGAGGTGAAGTCATGAATCACTTCCTTCACCTGCTGATTTCTCAATTTTGCATCCCTTTTCACCCTTCCATTCTTTATAACCTACACCCATAAGCCACATTACAACCTAGTCAAAGACCTTGTGATCCTAAGCTGAATGAGCTGTTATGTGGAGATAAGGAGTTGTCCAATCTATGGTGAGAATTAGCTAATGATGCCAGAATTTAGTAGATTTGCCTATGCTCATGCTTACAGTCCCATTAGGGGGTCTGTAACTGCTCTTGAGCTTGTGAAAAAAAAAGAAAAGAAAACCCTCAAAGTTCTGTATGAGAGATTGCCCTGGTGAGCATTGTGTCTGATATTGAATGTATTGGGCATGGCTTAGAACCTAATTTTTGAATTAATGGTGAGCTCAGTACTGACATATAGGTGTTGTTTATTTTTTTTCCCTTGTTGTGAACTAATTAGAAATGATGTGCATTTATGTAAAAGTTGTGATGATTAAATGTCTGTGCATATCATGTGTCCAAATTTCTCACTATGGATCAAAGGTGGACTAATGCTCTGTTTATTGACAGCTGACTTGACTATTTGCACTTTTGTTAACTATTTTATTGAGAAGTTTGTGGGTACCTTTACTGAAAACCTTCAAGAGACTTCACTCCTCCACTAAGGATCACCTAGGGGTTTAAAAGGCTTGATGCATAAGCTAAATGCATCCGTGCTCCTTACGAAAGTGGCATTTACATTCTTAGAGTAGTTGTTTATGTTTTGCTTTTCTCAGAGACTAGCAAAGATTAGGTTTGGGGGTGTATTAATCACTGAAAAGTACCACTTTTCACCTCTTAACCTAGCCTTTGCTAGACCTTAAAGCTCACTAATAACTCCTTTTAAACTTGTTTTGTAGTTAAGAATAAAGTGTGCAGCTTAACACAAAGTCTGTGTTATTGGTGCTAAGAAGAGAGAGATTTCAAGCAAAAGATGACAGCTGAACTAGAAAATGATGGACCACCATGGTGGTACACACCTTAGTGACTAATGTGCATGTCATACTAGAACCAGAAAGTCCAACAGATATTAAAAGAATAGGTGAGAATGGAGGGAGCTGCAATAGAAGCATGTGCATAGTAGTAGAGGAGCCAGGGACCTATTTTGCGCACCTGAGGTGCAATCTCGCGTTGTTCAAGTCACTGGTAGAGCTCCCTCGCATAGCTAAGACATGCAGCATAATAGAGATCATGAAGAAGTCGCACAGTTCAAATGGCGGGAGTTACTACAAAGAAGCTCTCACGCACTTCAGCTGCAAGCATTATGGAGAAACTCGCGGAGCTTTCGCACACTAAGTATACCTCGCACAGTTCTTACGTGACTCTGGTGGAGAGAGACGCCTAGAAAACCTCTCGCTTAGCTCGCGCGCGCCTAAAAGTTTAAGTCTATATCGAGCGAGATGCGAAAGGCATCTGCGCGAATACCCCGCGAGTGAAGTTTCTGAAGCTCTTCTGCGCGAGCAATCAATGCACTCAAAGTTCTCCTGCACAAGTGCATTCACAGCTGAAGCAACTGCGTGATCATCCAAAGTTCTTCTGTGCGAGATAGTAGTAATCCATGCCAAGCTCTACCCTGCGAACACTCTGCATATTGCATGACAAAAGTGAAATGCAAAAGCCATCCTCGCGAAGCTCGGGCTCTCCACTTTTCAACCCTAACTCAAGGACCTTTTGGGAATTTCCCCAGGGCTAGGGCATGCACCTCGAGGCATAGATTTTGATGCACACATTCCAATGCATCCAAGGGTTGTAATAGTGCCATGTCTGCTTTAAGAAAATTAGGGTTTACTCTTCTCTTAGCCACAACAATGGGACTAAGTATATAAGTATCGCTTGTAACTTAACAAATCATCATTCGCCTTCTCCTTCAACCTCTATCGGCTGAGAGCTCAAGCAGGCTAGGGTTAGGGTTACGGTTTGATCACCTCTTTTTCTATTTTTTCTTTTCTCTTAGCTCAGCACGTGCTGGCTAAACCTTTGGTAAGCATTTATGTATAGTTTTATGTAAGTTTTATAATAGATCAGTAAACATTGGGACTAGGTGTTGAGCTGTTGTGCACAAGGCTACTGCCTTGAGGGATTTTATTGTTAATGACACAAGATCAATGGAATCTTTGTTTGAATGCTTACTCAATATGTTATTTTCCTATTTTTCCATAGTTCTGTTCAGGCTATATAGCATATATTTAGGATTTGAGCTTATTGAAAGGCCCATAGAAGCTTGACCGTGATGCCCTAGGACCATGGTGGCAGACAACAATTTTTATGCTTTGTCTTTGTATTTGTGGGTAAGGGAGCCTCTGTGGATAGCCTGTGACCATTTGAGTGGACAGACTATAGCCCTTGGGAAAACTTGGTTACAGATCTGAGATGGATTCTTCTTCTCTGCACTGGGACTTGTAACTTAGTGAGAGATTGTACAGGAACAGAGTCCCTTCTGTTTTACTTGATCGCTATCAGATGTTAATTAGCTTCTCTATAGTGATTGCAGTTGTGAGGACATTTGTATTGCAAGATGTTTCTAAGCAATAACTTGTTGATTAAAAGTTTAATTAAATCTAAATATCTTATGGTTTCCTTAGATGTCTATAGGATCCATATTTTGGGGAATAACTCATTCAGTTTCTAGTAGATATACTATTTACCATCTGATTTCCCTTGGTTTAATACCCCTATGAATGTCAGCCAGATCTGTGTGCAGATTTAGAGAGCTCGAAGCACTGGTAAACATAGTGCTGCAATGGTATTCATGGCCTTATCTGATTCCCTAGATGAGGTTTGATCAGCTTACTCCTCTGGGTTAGATCAGCAACTTCTGGCTTGATCAATGAGATTTGACAGACTCTATAGGATAGTCTGTGACCATTTGAGTGGACAGACTATAGCCTTAGGAGCACCCCAAATGGTGTGGGATAAGTTGGATACTTACACTTTGTTAAGGTTAGTAATAGCACTTCAGCAAGGACTAGCTGCAAAGAGAGCCCTAAATCTGAGTTGCATAACTAAATAAATCTGTAACCTAAGCTGCTTACTTCTCACCCTTTTTATTCTTATTTTAACACACCACCATCCTCTTATTTATAACCCTTTCTTAGGATGAGACTGCACTTTATTTCTTTCTTTAGGTAATTTAGTGTAGGCGTGACACCCAACTTCCTTTCTTTAGGATTGCCAGATCTGTAGTCAGATCTGGAGACCTACTATTATATCCCATTTTGGGTTCTAGATCAACTTCTCTGTGGGACAAACTCTTACTCATCAAAACTTGCTACAATAGCCCTGGATCTTGCTGGCTTAGGATTTCTTTAGTTGTGCTGTTGCCATCATCTTTATTTTGCTTACATTATTTCTTTTATTATTTGTTCTCACCACACAATAAGCAAGCACACTGGCAATAAAATAAAGGAAATCTCGGAGAAAATACACAACAGGTTTATGAGTCGGGCTTTGGCATATACCATAAACCTCACCTACTTGAGCTATTGAGTGCGACTTCTCACTCAATATGGATTGAAATTTCTTTTCCAAAGCCTCGACCTAGGTAGAAATATCGTTGGTTTTAGTTCGTAAATACCGCCTCGCTTAGGAGGTAAAACTCGTGAAACCTTAGAATCATTCCAATTCGATGCGGCTTGTTGCACCGAATTCTCACTTAAGTTCTCAAACAATTCCCAAGCGTCGTCTACGGTCTTTGTCAAGAACATTCACCCTCAAGAAGCGTCTATCATCTGTCGGTTTGACTCAATCAACCCTTCATAAAATCCTTGCACGATTTGATAATTCGGGACCCCATGATGAGGACACTTGTGCAGAAGTTCGTTTAAGTGCTCCCAGCTCTCATGAAAGGATTCATCTGAATCTTGTTTGAATGATGTTATGGTCTTTCGGATGATGTTCATCTTACCAATTGGAAAATATTTGACTAAGAACTTTGTTTGGAGTTGTTCCTAAGTGGTAATCGAATCCCTAGGCCAAGAAGTTAGCCACCTCTTTGCCTTATCCTTTAATGAGAACGGGAAGAGCCTCATACGAGCAACCTCTTCCGCCAACGTGTTAATTTTGAAGAGAGTCAAGAATTCTAGAAAGGTCGTAAGATGGTCATAGGGATCTTCATTGTTAAGCCCATGAAAGCTAGGAAGCATTTGAATAAGGTTGGGCTTAATTTCGAAGTTTCCATTTCCGACTGCTGCGGGTAATCAAATACAAGAGGGAGTTGTAAGAGTTGATGGTGTATAATATTCCCTCAATGTTTTAGTCTCATTTTAGTCTTCTCCCACCATGTTAAGTTGAATCAGAGATAGGGCGGGGTGGCTAGAATGTTTAAAACTTACGATGTTTTGAGAGGACTGAGAACTAGCGCGAATTCGCCGACACGTTCTCTCAAGCTCAAGGTTTAGTAGCTCTAGAGAAGGAAATTGCGACCTCGACCTTGGCATAAATAAGGGAAATAAAAAAACATGAAAATAATTAATTTATTATTGGGAAACCAAAAACACGTACCTTAGCCTCTCATAGCGTCCTGTGACAAGCTTTGGTGTATTCAAGTCTTCGAGTTTCCAAGCCTACAACACACACTCTATAGTTAGTATAATGATACAAAAATATCATAAAATAGAGATCAAATAAGAAATAAAGCCGAAATCCCTGACAACGGCGCCAAAAACTTGATCGTCTTAAAATATGACCTCGCAAGTGCACAAGTCCGAATGTACTAGGGCAAGTACAAGGGTGTCGAACCACAGGGATTTGTTGTTTATCTCTCATTTAATTCTGTTTTACAAAGTATTTTGTAGAATTAGCTTCCTAAAGTAATTAAATAAATCTAAATAGTTGGAAATAGGAGAAGAGACGGCAGCCACGAATCTCTCTTGGATTTCAGATTAGCACTCAATAAAATCTACTACTTTCCTATAATAAATCCCTGGTATTCCAGCTCCTGGCTACAAGCTCAGTTGCGTCGTTTATGACTTAGCGAGATCTCATCGTGAGTTAGATAACCTAATCGTTAAGCATCATTGCACGTAACCAACTAAAACTACCCTACAAGGCCTAGTTCATTGGTGAGTATTCTACCTAATCCACCCCAAATCTCTACAAGGCCACTGAGGTTTCGTTAAATAGAAATAAACCTTTATAATTGCTCATTCTCGATGACTCTCAGAACCTCCAACATACAATCATACCATTCTGGGGATTAAAATAGCAAAAAGAAATAACACTTTATTGAATACTCATATAAAATTTACAAGAGATCCCTGGCCGAGGATTTACACACGCATTGATTCAGAGTCCTTCATCACTGAAGAAGGCTCTAATTGATGATCACAATCAATCTCTCTCCATTCCATACTATTCCTAACCTAATCTACTGAAACTCACGTCAGAGCCCTCTAGAAAGATTCTGGCGAGTCTCCTCAAACAAAACCCTAGTAGTTCTTATTTATAGACTATAAGACCCTAGAACAAATACATATGACAAGGATTCTTTAGATCTTAAAAATACTCCAAGGAAGATTTTGGAAGGAAATCCGTGTGGTTTGGAGTTATCCAACCTGTTGAAGAGATTCCTGGAGAAGATCTCAGAGGTAGAGCTCGTCCACAGTTGGCGTAGCTGATTTTTTATTCAGAAACTTTGTTTGGACCGGTCGAGTTTGGAGCACCGACCGGTCGAGCTTGCTTTCTGTCTCCAAGTAGAAGATGACTCCCAGGGGCTTCGACTTCATGAATTAATAGGTTGGTCAAATCAGTTTGGACCGGCCGAGTAATTCTTTCGAATGTATATGCTCTTCCAGTTTCGACCGGCCAATTGAATCCTGATCGGTCTCTCTTTCCACTTCTGAAGCCTTTTGGGGTTCTGACCGGTCGATTCTGACGCTTCGACCGGTCCATTTTGAATTTGTTCTCTTCAGCTGTTTTACCCTTCTGCTGTGCTATATTGACCGATCAAAATTGCAGTTTCGACTGATCTAATTGACCATTTGAAGCTCTCCTTTCAGCTGCTCCTCCTTGGATCCTTGCCGTTTGTTTGGGTTTCTTCCTAACTTTATTCTTTTCATGCTCTTTACGTTTAACCCGCTTTTACACTTGTTGCAACACAACACGAACTAAAAGCATATATTAGTGGTTAGGTGAGGTCTAATAAAGCCGGGATTCGAGGATAAATTATACAACATTTGAGTTCGATCATATCTCGAAAGGTATATCCATATTTCAATAAAAACTTGCTTTCGCCATCTCCATTTAAAAACCAGACCATGAGTCATGACCAAGGTTTAATATACCAGTTGGTGCCACATTGTAACCCCAGATGTATCCTGGCTCTAGAACAGGGTAGTACAAAGTTTAAAGGGCTCATGCCATCCAGTATTAACATTTCTAGGGATTTGTACCATTTGTATCGGCAAATGTCACCTGCTTGGGCTCGAGCACCTAATAGCAACTAGTAAGATCACAGTTGGAAATGGGCACCCAAAGTCAATCTCCCTTCGCCAAACTGGTCAAATCTTGGGAGGTTTATCGATATTTTTTAAGTGCCAAATCAAAAGAAGTAGACCTTGCATTGATTTTGGTGCTGATAGAATATCTATGCATCTCCTGAGGTTTGACCAATTTGGAAGGAGATTGATCCATGCACCAACTAACTTGGTGTAATCTTTCCCTAGTCAACCAAGTTGATAGAGGATAGAAGATTCATCAACTAATTTTCAACTGATTAGAATTGTTTAAAAGATTGCATCCACTCAAATTCCAAGTGAATCCAACAACCTAAACCCCGCCAAACAAACAAAGAAAATATAAGAAATGTTAAAGATGGCTTGGGCACATTCAATGTAACATTCTCAGGCCTTGCCATTAAACATGTATTGATGACGGTATATTTATAAGGAATTACGCAACATCATAGTAAATAACTCTTGAACTACAAGTATTCAATACACACCCAAATAGAAGAATGAAATTTCATATTTTAATACATGTCATTTACTCATCAGCCCCTTTATATTTCCCAAATTCCAAATAAATGGCTAGAAATATGCTTACCTCCTCTCAACAGCTTTCTCATATTTTTTTGCATTCGATTCCTCGTCATCTTCACCATGGGTTCTTAAATCTGCCAGCGGAACAAATAGCTACAAGATAAAATGAGCTCTTTGAATCACCAACTTGGAGCACAAATGAGTAATCAACATCAAGGAAGATGAGTATGGTATTTGATATCATATGATAAAGGCATACCATTCAGATTCAAACTCTAAAATAATTATTGCTCATACAAAGAGATAACACAAGACATATAAACTGAGATATAATACCCCATAAAAGCAAGTGAAGTTAGAGTCCCAAAAACGTACTTAAAATATTACCAAAATGGAAATCATAATATTAAACAGTCTCGAAAGAGATCAAACATTTGTCTAATTCAATTTGTAAAAATAAATAAATTCCGACCACTACTAGTTGCATTCAAGATTATGGAGCAAGATTAACATTGCTGCCAAGCTGCACAATAAGAAAGAGCACTTGTCACTTAGCTATCCTTGAGCAAACTTAGAGGACATTTCAACAATGAAAGACAAAAAAGTTATACATACCTGTCTCGACATGGCCTCAACTATGCTCATAAGTTTTGCCATAGTGACTTCATTCTGCTTCAATTTCTCCACAACCTCAACATCCTTTTGTTTCTGCTGTTCATGATTTTGCCTTAATTACTCCTCTAACATGTGAATTTTATTTTTCATTGAAACAAATTGAGTAGAGGATGATGCACGTTGAGTAGAAGGACCCCAAAAACTGGTGGGACTAGAGCCCAATCCTACACCTCGAACACGCTCGGGTTTTTCTTTCGCTCCAAACACTTGGGAGTATACATCATTTGGACCAATAGAGTCCACCGAACTGTCCTTTGATAAGCGAGCCTTAATCTCATGCTACAATCATTAATGTTTTATTTATTATGCTAGTTATAATAGGTCAATATATAATTAAAGTCAAAATATCGTGAACTTACGATCTTCTCTGTAGCCAAATCATTCACATGTGTTCCATCTTTGTGATAGTGTGTGAACTCAAATACCTCTACACGACTAGGAGTAGAACTATCTCTCTTAAGTTGCTGTCAACCGTGAATCTTTAGTTAGTAAATGACAAAGATTGAAAAAATGGGATATGTAATATATAAATTGAACAAAAACTTAAAAGCCTACCTCTTCATGTCGTACTCTCGCGAAGCTTTTGGTATTGACTGTATGGTGGAATTTTTGACAAGACTGATTTCGCGTGTTCCTTTCACTTCTTTTTTGGAATTCACTAATTGGTTGATGTTTACGAGTTTATTATGCAAAGTAAATAAACTATAAAGATTCAATATAAAAAAAATATACCTGCCCCTCAGAGTCCCAAAAATTTACAAGAATTTGCCAATCTTTCGATGGAAGATCCTTAGGGCGATGGTCATATCAATCCTTATCAGCTGGGCAGCCGGTATAATACTTTGATTTTAGATCACATTTACAATCTCTCCATTTTTTGCCGATGGATTGTATTACAACGCGATGCATTCTCTCGTCCAAAACAACTTTGTCCTATACCATAGTTTAAATGAAATTATGTTAATATAATTATTTAAATCTGACATAGTGTTGAAAAAAAAATAAAATTTAAATATCCATTTGTACCTTAATATGATCCCACACCCTTTGCTTTTCTTCCTTATCAACATGTCACCACGTATTACGAGTGATGGGCATTAATTGATTATCGCTTACTAGAGTGCCCAATCAAATTGAAAATTCATGACCATTATCTGATACCACTTCTCTATCATCAATGGTTAGCTCTTTTTTCTCCCCCTCATTCAATCCACTTGTGAACTTAGACTTGGTTCGATCTCTCTTGGTCTTTTTCTGCAAAGTTTCTAATGACCCTTGTGTGGATATCTCCGCATTTAGGGTTACTTGATTATGGTTCATTTGGGAAAAATAGGAAAAAACTATCCCGTAATTATAAAAATAACTAACTAAGATGCAAAATAAGACTATCAAATGAAAACACGGAGATGCAAAAGGAAGACAATGAACATGTAAAAAAATTTAGAATTATAAATATCATAACATGGTAAATTATTATCACAAGAATACATCGCTAAACTATAGAGTATCTGACAAGCAAAGTGTTCTTAATTGAAATTATGAAAACATTCAATTGAAGGCTATTGCTTCAAATTTGATCAACAATGAAAAATAAAATTCATCCATCCTTTAATTGGACTCTAATCCATCTTCATCATCAATGAAATCGGTTGAAGGAACTTTATGTGCAACATGCATCTGGTGAGGTGCATCAACAGTTAAGCCAACCATATCTTTTCGCACCCAATTGACATCATTATCATTTTCGACAATACTGTTTGCTTCTTGGTTGCCATATGTTCTACTGTCCAACAATGCATCACCATCCCATTTCATATCAAATAAGTCTCTGGGCTCAGTCTTTACAACTGCATGCCAATTCGGGTCAGTTGGATATTGAACATAGAAAACCTGAACAAACTGAGATGCCAAAACGTATTGTTCATTCGACAATTGTTGATATGTGAACAATAATTGCGTGAAATTCACAAGTGTGAACCCCATCTCATCAATTTTTATTCCTCTACCCTGTGTTGTCACGTCAACCCAATCACACTTGAATAATATAAATTTTATCTGGTTAGAATATGTTAATTCGATTATGTCCATTAAAGGCCCATAATAAGTTATTTCTTCTATGATAGGCCTTCTATCCTTTATACTTGCATAACTCGTAGTAGTTGCAGTGACCAGAACATCACTATTCTGGGTTTTAGCCCTCCTCTCCTTATCAACAGTTCAAAATTTATATCCATTAACAGTATAACTGGTTATTCTTCTTGCTTCAAAAAGTGGCCCTTCAGCGAGCAAATGAATCTCTTCCGATATTGATTTAATTAGATTTTTTCGTAACCTTCAAATCTGTTAGGAGTGTGTAAGTAGGTCAAAATACTAGCAAATTTATTAAAATAATGTGTCTCTTGATTTGTTAAAATAAATTTAACTTACATGTTTCTTAAACTAATCAATAAATTGTACATTTTGAATTTTTTGCCTTTCATGGGGACTTGTTATTGGATATGACATTATCAACTCTCCATCATGATGCCTGCATGAAATCAATGTTGTGTGAGCATCACGCATTGAGTGGGTATATAAAAAATCTTTATGAATGTGTGAAGTTTTACTTTAAATAGTTATTATTCTTTGAAAAGTACCACTTTTCAGCTCCTAACCTGACCTTTGATGAACCTTTGAGCCAATTAATAATGACTTTCAAGTATGATTTGTAGATAGCGGAAAATAATGATTTAATGCTGCAATCTCTCAATTTCAAGCCAAAGAGAAAGAATTGTGTATTACACTGAGTGTGCAATCGTGGGAATCGAGATGATCCCGTCGCGATGATGCGCACTTTTAAAAATTAAAGAGTCGCCACCCGGAGCTTTTGGTGTCCTGGGAAACCTAAATCAAATTTAAAGAGTACCAAAGTGCTAAAAATTGACTCTGAATCTGGACTACGCCAAAGGCTCTTGGGTAGGATCTTTGATTATCGATTGGGAAGGTCTTAGGCACCCAATAAACCTGCTTAATGTGGTCTCTACTTATAGCCAAAATAAAAATGACATAAAAAAAATAAAAAAGCCTTCCTCTTGCCCAAGGGGTATTAAAATCCTAATTGTGTTCCTTCGTTCCTACCAAAAATTCGGCGGCGTAACAACACAAATGAGAGGATGGAGGAAGAACTGAGAAGGTAGATGAGTAGAGGGGAGACTCAGAGCTCTCGAGCCCTTGTTGCACCACCGTGGAACCTTGCGTAGGCTTGTTTTAGTGAGCTCCAATGGTTTGTATGGTGAGAATCAGGGTTCTAGCTCATAGGGCTTGCAAGCTAAGAGGTCGAGAGGGAAGGCTAAGGGGTAGCACACACCTAACCTAAAGGATTTGGATGAAAGGCATGGTCTAAAATGAGGTTTGAGAGTTTCAAAATTTGTATGGAAAAGGGCACTAGAGGAGAGAGAGAGATTTCTTAATCTCTATTTTGAAAAAATTTTCAAGCCTCTCTAAAGGGGGGGTACCTCTCTATTTATAGGAAAAGGAGAGGTTATGAGGGTGTTTAGAGGATAAACTAGGTTAGAAATTAGGTAATCTAGCCATCTAAGATTTCCTAGGATTTTTGGAGCCTTAAAAAAAGTGAAGAGATGCTCCAATGGTGGATGATAGGGTAGGGGTTTAAAGTCACTTAAAGAGTTGCAAATAGATAGGGAAGGGTGCAACAGAACAAGCAAAACACACCCAAAGGGTCAAGATGGTTAACAAGTCAAACCCTAATCTTGATTTTCGAGGCAAAAACCCACAGTCACTATTCCTAAGCCTGGCACAACTAATAGATGCGCCAGGCAAATGTACAGTGCGTGAGAAGTTTAGAACCCGTCGAAAGACCTCGCAAGGTTCTGCCTATGCTTGGCGCAACTAATAGATGCGCCAAGCCATTTCTGGGGGAAAATGGTCTGGCGCATGTATTACATGCACCAGGCTATTTTTAGGGAGAAATGGCTTGGCGCAACTAATACTTGTGCTAGGCAAAATTCCTCCAAAACAGCCTGATTTTAAATAGCCATAAATTTTGATATATAACTCCGATTGAGGCAATTTGTATCTTGTTGGAAAGCTGGGGAAGCCCTCTTTCTAATGGTAAATAACTTAGCTCTAGTAAAGGTTTATGTATATTTTACCAATCTTCTTTCCAACCATTGCTCGAGAGGGTTCGGCACTGGTCTGGGAAAGGGTTCTAATGGGGTTGGGAAGGTTAGGGTTGATTCCTAAGGGTTCGAGAAGGGTTCTAAAGGTTCTAGGATGATTCCTAAGGGTTTGGGAAGGGTTCTAAAGGTTCTAGGATGATTCCTAAGGGTTTGGGAAGGTTCCTAAGGGTGCCATACATGCCATCAAAAGCTCGAAAATGCGTCTCTCTCAAAATGTGCTTCGATCGGGCGTTAGGCCAAAATTGGGTGTCTACAGATGCCCCTCTTTGGTATCCAATCACAAATGATCGAATTCCAAAGACAAGAGACATTCAAAGAGGCCCAAGGCATTATTGATGGGTTTGCTGTATTCAAAATGAACCTTAAATATCAGACAAGTAACATGGTGAGAAAACGAAAGCCCTATAAGTCGGGAAAAACATCCATTTCTCAAGGTCATTGATCCCCAAGGGCTTAGCGACATTACTGGGCAAACCGAGATGGAGCGAGTTGCGAAAGCCTACTAGCTGGAAAAAATGTCCGCTTCTCGAGATGATTAGAAGATGTTTGATATTCATGATTCCTTCTGAATACAACAACTTTGTAAGTAAGGGGGTGATCGACCCACATTCATAGATAAGTGTAAAATAAGTACGCAAGGATCCATAGTTTGCGTCCAATCATACGAGGCATTGATTGCCCCATTTGATTGGTCGTGGGTGCCCCTGCTTGAAGCAGGGTTTGAGGTCTTTGGGCAAACCCATCGATCCCGAAGTTATTTTATGACTACCCGAGCAGAGCGAATTGATATCGCAATACTTTTTGGGAGTACGTGCTGCTTTTGATAATGTGCCCCGGATCAACATGACCTAGAGAATCCAATCTTAAATAGCATTGAATAGATCCGGCCAAAATAGGGTGCCCACTGAAGGGGACACCTAGTCCTGGTCTCTGCCGATAATGATCTTACAAATCATTTAACTATGCATAAACATGCACTCATTAGGAGTGATAAGCAATAAAGGCGATGGAAGTCCCGACCCAAAACTCGTCCGAGTACTATTTATGGGAACAAACAACCATCCTACGGATACCCAGATGCATAGCATACACTTTACAGGGATATCGTGCCAATACAGGTTTTAAGCTTGTGGAAAAATAAGGAAAAAGAACCCTTTGGCATGCATGTTTACATATAGTTGATCGATACGCAGTTTAATTTTCAACAGGTTGGTCTCAACCAACGATTGACCTTTTTATGAGGAATCTGAAGTTTAAGACACTAAAGTTCATATGAATCCAAAGACGAAGCGCTTAGCTCGAAGATTTAGCAGTGGAATCAACCTGATTGAAACATTGACCGCTTGATCGGGATTGACACCATTACTCCTACTTTAAAGTAGGATTCAAAGATTTAAGGCGAACCTTAGACTTAGGACATTAATATAGCACAGCTGCGTTGCCGATAAAATATTGACATTTTACTGTATTAAAAATGCGCATGTGCGTAGCTATGCCTGCAAAGTTCAGAGATTTTTTCTTTTTCAAAATGATTTTCTTTCTCTTTTTTTTTTATTAGACTGGACGTTGGTGGTGAGATGTTTCATCTGATTTGTCCATCGCCGAGAGGTTGCCTGCTTCGAGGCTTCAGACCATTTGATGTTCCTGCACATCTTGAGAAAATGTCAGTCCCCTTTTTACTTATATAGGTAACTAATATGCATCCTAGTTAGAAGAAATAAACTTTTACCTATATTTTTTTATTTTTCAAGATATATATTTTTTGGATTTTTATTTTCAGATTTTTTTATTATTTTTCTTCATTTTTGAGATGGAAGTACGATGCTGTAAATATGTACATGGAAAAGAGTAGAAATATATACATTTTTTGTATTTTGATTTTTTTTTTATTTTTTTGTTCTTTTTTTTTTAGCTTTTTTTTTTTTCTTTTTTTTTTAATGCCTTAACAATGAGCGAAGTAACGGGTCCCTTTTTGAGCATAGTCGACCCCTTTCATGTGGTTGGATCTGAGGGAGAATCAGCAAATTTACCAAGGCCGAAACATTTTATCCCTTCAGATTGAATCGACCTTTTCTCCTTACCCTGGGTCATACGTTTGACGGTGCGATCATGAAGATATTTCTGGTCAGAACCTGATTCGAGCTAACATGAGCGGCCAAAACGGGAAATTGGGTAACAGGAGAGAGAGAACCAAGGATTCAAATATTTCTTCATTCCTCAAAATAATTTTTCTTTTTAATCTCTTTTTACTCACAACACCCAAAGTAGGTTCGCCGTGCCCGTGATCACCCTCTTTTTACTCGTGGTGCCCCTTTGGGTTTTCACCACGTCCATGGGTTCTACTTTCTTACCCCAAGTGCCCCTTTTAGATTTTCACTTGGTCCGCACAAACTCACTCTTTTTACCCGTAGCGCCCTTTCGGGCTTTCACCACGCCCATCTTGCTTTGAGCTTGTATATTTTTATTTTATTATCTTTTTTTCTTTTATCTTTCTCTCCTCTTTTTTTTTTAAAAGCCACAACACAGACGTCGATTCCGTCATAGCCGGCTAGATGGGGTTCTGGTGTCGTCTCACAACTCGGTTCGTGTTGACTTAATAGATACTATGATTGCTTGTGAACTTTAAAAGAGGGCTTTCTTCAGGGTGTAGCTTGGCCGTGGGTTAGGTTAGGATTTGAAGGTATGTTGGGCTAAAAAAGGTTTCCTTGATACGGTTTCAGTTTTCCACAACACACTTTTTCCTTGGGGGATTTTTACTATACATGCCCCATGATTCTTCTATTTTCTTTTCTTTTTTCTTTGTTTTATTTCAGGCAATCTCTTTCTGATGTTTTACTTTTCTGATCTTCTCTTTTTTTTTTTTTGATAGTAATTATACTTTCTCTCTTTTTTCTGTATATGTACACACTTTTTCTTTTTTCAGGGTTTATTGAAAGAAAGGCCAAGGCTCAAAATGGGGTAGCAAAGGATATCATCATTGTAGGGATGCCTTTTGGCTACTGGGTTTTGAATGATGGCCTCTTTTGTGTGGTTCTTAAGCAGTCACGTATCTGTTTCACCAATACTTACCTTGTCACGATAGACTAAGCGTAGAACCGTCGGACATATCCAACATTGATGGGCTTAGGAAAGTGATCTCCGTCCATGGTGGAGAGGCGGATGGCGTATCCTGATTGTACTTCCTTGATGACGTACGATCCCTCCCAATTAGGCTTAAACTTTCCTCTTAGATTGGCGTGGAGGGATGGAAAAATTTTCTTCAGCACAGTGTCTCCTACCTTCAAATCTCGACTGCGAACACGTTTATTATAAGCGTGTGTGATTCGCCCTTAGTAAACTTGGGTATGACACAAGGCTAGGAGCCTTTTTTCGTCTAGTAAGTTCAATTGATCAAAGCGGGATCTCTCTCTGCTTCTGGTAAGCCTGATTCAAGGAGGATTTAGAGCGAGGGTGCTTTAACTTCTACAGGTAGGACGACCTCAGTTCCATACAGAATGGAGAATGGGGTTGCCCCTGTAGCGGTACGGATTGACGTTCTGTAGGCCCATAAAGCAAATGGTATTCACTCCAATCACAGTAAGTGACGACCATCTTTTCTAGGATGCGGACGACCGTCTTATTCGCAGCTTCCATAGCTCCATTGGTTTGAGGTCGATAAGGTGACGGGCGATAGTGCTTGATCTTGTATTGCTCTCAGAAGGCTCGGATGCGCTTATTCGCAAAGTTGATGCCATTTTCCATGATGATATCTTTGGTTACTCCAAATCGGCACATAATATTATTCTTGAGAAACTTCTTGATATGACCGGCCGTGATGTTGGCATATGATGCTGCCTCTACCCACTTAGTAAAGTACTCGATGGTGACAAGGATGAACCGATGTCCGTTTGAGGCTTTCGAATTAATCATACCAATAACGTCAAGGCCCCAAGTAGCAAATGGCCAAGGAGTGGTCATGCAGTGTAGATCACTGACGTGGGCACCACATACTCCCTTGTGAGTCTCCTTCATGATGTTAATTGCTTCACTCTCAGTAAGGCATCTGAGTAAGATATTATTGTAGGATCGCTTGTAAAGGCATTCCCCACAAAAGACGTAGCCTACAGTTAGACGCTGGATAGTTTGCCTGTCCTCTCTGGATGTCCCCTCGAGGAAAGCTCGAGTCTCAAGGAAGTTCTTGATATCTGAAAACTAAGGTGGCTCATCATCTAACTTTGTAGGTTCCTCGATCTGTAGGCAGAAGGCCGACTCATTCCTCTGTTCAATCATTATCGGCTTCATCACAACATTGTATGGGATTTCCACCATTGACGCCAAAGTTGCTAACGCATCGGCGAAGCGATTCCTTATCTGCGGGACATAAGAGGATGTGACATCTTTGAAGCAAGCTATCAGATCCTCAAGGTGCTCAAGGTAGGGGATCAGCTTCTCGTCCTTCATCTTTCAATCTCCATTTGTCTGGTAAATGATTAACTGTGAGTCGCAAAACACCCTGAGGTGAGTTACATTCAGGTCCAGTGCCGCCTGCAGTCTTGCTGCATGAGCTTCATACTCGGCCATGTTATTAGTGAAAGGGAAGTTGAGTTTGATGGAAACCAGTACATGGGATCCTTTCAGCAAAATCAGAATGGCGCCAACTCCCTAACCTTCAGCATTTGCTGCCCCGTCAAAGTACATTACCCATGATTCTTCTGCTTCTTCTGTATCGTCTTCCATCATAAATAGGATGTCCTCATCAGGGAATTTGGTTCTCAAAGGTTCATAATCTGGTAAAGGATTGTCGGCAAGATGATCAGCGAGTGCTTACCCCTTGATTGACTTCTGGGTGACATATGTGATGTCAAACTCGGACAATAGGAGTTGCCAGCGTGTAGTCCGTCCAGTGAGGGCTGGTTTCTCGTAATGGCTTAGGATAGCAAGTAATGGCAAAGACTCTGAGTGGCCCATATAAGAGCTAGGCATGCTTTCTCAAGTTGAGAATAGCGCATCTCATAATTGGTAAATTTCTTGCTGAGATAATATATGGCCCATTCTCTTCTTCTTGTCTCATCATCCTGCCCTAAGACACATCCCATCGAAACTTCCGTAGTGGAGAGATACATTAAAAGTGGTCTCCCTGGCTCAGGCAGTACTAAAACAGGTGGGTTGAGGAGGTAACTTTTGATTTTGTCAAACGCTGCCTGACAATCATCGTTCCATTCAACGGGTGAATTCTTTCGAAGTAGCTTGAAGATCGGTGTGCAAATAGGCGTGAGCTGCGCAATGAACCGACTGATATACTGTATCCTACCCAAGAACCCTCTAACTTCTTTCTCAGTAGACGTGGTAATTCCAATTGTGCCATGTTTAGAAAGTCTCACCAATTCAAGTTTTAGTTATTTAAAGAAAAGGTTAGTGTGTGGGTCACAAATACCCAACAATCTCCCACTTGATCCACACACTACCAAAAAATTGTTTGAAATAAATTCATGAATTGGTCCTTTTGATTTTCACCTTGACTGGGTTGACTTGGATCCCTCTCCTGTTGACGATGAAGCCCAACAATTTTTCGGACATAGAGCCAAATGCGCACTTCTGCAAATTCAGACATAACTTGTACTTTCTTAGCCTCTTAAATAACTTTTGGAGGTTTATCAGATGATCGCTTCACTCCGGGGACTTGGCTATCATATCATTGACATACACTTCAATTTCTCGGTGCATCATGTCGTGAAATAGCGCAATCATAGCTCTCTGGTACGTTGTCCCAGCATTCTTTAACCCAAATGGCATGACTCGATAGCAAAAAGTGCTCCAAGGGGTGATGAACGCCGTCTTCTCTTGGTCAGCC
Source organism: Chloranthus sessilifolius (assembly GCA_021018995.1). Lineage (NCBI taxonomy): Eukaryota > Viridiplantae > Streptophyta > Magnoliopsida > Chloranthales > Chloranthaceae > Chloranthus > Chloranthus sessilifolius. Next base: position 119,958,002 of record CM037590.1, on the reverse strand, counting down.
TCTGCCATTTTGATCTGATTATATCCTAAGAATCCATCCATAAGTGAAAGCATCTCATTCTTTGCAGTGTTATCGACCAGGATATCGATGTGAGGCAACGGGAAGTCATCCTTCGGGCTTGCCTTGTTCAAATTTCGGAAATCAATACACATGCAAACTTTTCCATCTTTCTTCGGCACTAGAACGACATTGGCTAGCCATTGAGGGTATTTAGATACCATTAGGAACCCCGCATCATACTGCTTGATGACCTCATCTTTAACTTTCAGCATCCACTCAGGTCGGAGACGTCTTAGTTTATGCTTGACTGACTTCATATCAGGGTAGAGCGGCAACTCATGCTCAACCAAATCAGTGTCCAAACCAGGCATGTCCTCATACGATTAGGCAAAAATGTCTTGGTATGGCCGAAGGAAATTGATCATGCTTTTTCTTTCTTTAGGAGAAAACTACATTTTAATCTTGGTAATTCGAGGAATCTCCTCAGTCCCTAGATTGATATCCTCTATTTCTTCAATAATGGGGGTATGACCATGCTCAAAGTTGGCAAACTGTTTGAGGAGCTCATTGGGAAGCTCCTCAATAGGGATCTCCTTGTCCAGACTCGTGACTCCTACCTCTTCTTGTATTTCTACAGGAAAGGGGTCAATTTTATGTGAGATTGGAATTTCAATCAAGGCATCCTTTTGTGGGATTTTATTCAGAATTTTAAAAGATAATTTTTTTAGATTTTGTATTTTTTCTATGTTTTTGGGATTTTTGTTTTCTTTGAAAACGGGCCCTTGGCAAAGTGGGTCCCTATATATATACGGTATTGCTTGCCAAGGGCTTTTGTCACTTTTTATAGGTTGTTTTTTTTTTTAGAAATAGGTGGCAAAGTTTAGGTCATTCCCTGCTTTCAGAGTTTGGGGCAAAGATGCCCAATTACGTACCTGAGATGCTGCTCCTTTACCTTTTTGGATTGATAGGGTTGGCTAATATGTTTATTCGGAGTCAGCCTCCATCATGTTGATCATGAGTTCGTCTGAGATTATGTCCTTAAACATTAATATAGTTTTGTGGTGATTTACCAGAGGGGGAGATTGTTCAGGTGCAGAACATTGTTCCTCAAAGAGAGATAATGCGGCCAGGACTACTTCCAGGTTGGGAAGGGTAATGTGGGAGTTGGGGGGGGAGAACAGGTGTTGTAGGCTTGTGTGGGGTTAATTGAGTCACCCCATTCCGATCGATCTTCACGATCCTCGTATTGACAAATGTATCCCTGATATGGGGCCTAGGTAGGGGTTTCTCCTCTAGGTTTATACCCCTAGCTCTTGCAGCTGCCGTGGCTCGGGCTTTTTCCTTAGCCTCTTGCACCTCTTCTTCCATGGGCTTATAACCTAGCCTAAATCTAACTTTCTGACCACCCTTGGCTATGACCGGCTCTCTTCTGCCTTGCAGTTTGGGCCCAAGTCCTCTTCTTTTTTATAACCCTATTTCTGGAGCATGGCCACTGTGGCTTCCATTCCTCCATCAATTTTTGGAATGATGCCATCCATAGGCTCCGGGAGTACTGTTGATACCTTGTACTTGAAACTGTGGAGATCGATATCTTCAGCTGTGTGCGACACTTCTAGCACTTTTAGCTTCTCAATGTTGTTGGTGGCCTTTTCCTTCTCTTCGTGCCCCTCACCTATGATGGTTATAATCTTGTGCCCAGACATAAATTTGAGCTTTTGATATAACGTGGATGGGATCGCTCCAACTTCATGCAGCCATGGGTGCCATAACAATAGATTGAACAAGGATTTAATATCCATTACTTGAAATAATATGGAGGTCATTGGCCCAATCAATAGCTCAAGGTTAACTTCTCCCATTATCTCTCTTCGTGTATTGTCGAAGCCTCTGACACTGGTTCTCGTAGGTCTCAACATGCAAGGATCTACCCCAATCTTGGTGGTGGTTCTCAGCGGGCATATATTCAAAGCAGGCCCATTATCAATTAACACCAAGGGGATTATCATGTTTCTGTACTCTACAACAATATTGAGGGATTTTGAGTGACTACTTCCCTCATCCGATAAATCAATATTTAAAAATGAAATGGCATTTGGAGTCATCACTTAACCAATTATCAGCCCGACCTCATCTGGGTTCACCTGAAGCGATACGTGCACATTCTTTAACGCCCCCATTAAGGCTTGAAAATGGAGTGGGGAGGTCATCAATAAATCCCAAATTGTGATATGAGCAGGCATTCTTCTCAACTGAGTCTCTAGTATATATTCACGACTCATTTTTTCAAAAGGGTTTATGGCACTATCCTTCTTTCCTTCTGGTTGGGTTTGTGCTACTGCTGGTGCTTCCAGCTGCTTCGAAATCTTCCTTGATCTGGTAACAAAGTCTACTGCCCTTCTCTGTTGCTGTCGGTGCTGGCATCTGTCTATTCATAGATGAGCAGGACCTGATGAGGATTGTAAGTTGGTCCTAAGATTTGAAATGGCGTAGCTACCGGTATCTGATGCACTTGTACTGATGTCTCTCAGAAAGGGTGGGCAAGACTTGTTTAACTTCGGTGATAGATGGGTGGGTGGAAAAGTTAGGCCAGGTGGGGGTGGTTGCATTGGGGGTAATGGGGTAAGAGTGGACCATTGATAGTTGATAGGTGATGGTGGGGGATGGGGGACCTGATGGGCTATTGGGTAATTAATGGCGGTGGTAGTGTATGGTTGATATGCATTAATCTGCACATAATTGACGGGTGTGGGTGATGGGAAATAACCTCTAAGATCTAAGGGTTTAACTTGTGGTGCTGGGTTGGGGAAATAATCTGACAAATTCAAGGGTTCAATTACCCTAATACTCCTCTCTTCGTGATTTCTTTGCAACGGTGCCACATAACTTTCTTGGTCACTGATATAATCTAACGGGTCAAATTCAAACTCTTCCTCACATTCCTCTATCATCCCGATGGTGGGTCTGGGACCTGCTCCTCCGTAGGGTGTGGGGGTAATGGCACCTGATGTATATTTGCATGCTGGTTCACTTGGGAAGATGCAGGTGGAATGATTTTCTCAGCAATAATTAAATCCTGGATCACGTGCTTTAATGGGAAGCATCGATCAGTAGGGTGGCTCGAACCCTGATGAAAATTACAAGGAGTGTTGGGTTCATAATTCTTCGGGATAGGATTCAGAGGAGGTCGTGGTTGAAGGGTCGTGACTAATCCCTTTTCTATTAATAAAGGTAAAAGAACATTCAAAGATTGCCTTAGGGTGTGAAAACTCGGTCATAGCGGGCTCTCCATTGTTCTGGAGTCATCTGCATTTCCTACCCATTCCCGATTCTCTGCATAGGCTCGGTTTTGACTGGCGGTGTCTGTGCGGCCTTAAACTGAAAAGGGGTGATACTGGTGTTGGGGTTGGTGTTGGAGACATTCTGTACATCGGCCCCTATCCTTTTCTCATTTCTTTGCTCAGAAAACCTCCTGACCCCGCTAGCTCCACCAGGCACATTCTTGCTCAAGCGACCGTCCCTAATAGGATCCTCACAATGATTGACTTTTTGAACCAAATCAGCGAAGCTTGATTGCTGTTGGTAAACGAGAAAGTCTGAGATCACTGGCAAAGTATTTTTTAGAAATCATTTCTATTTTCTCGTCATCAGGTATCCTATTTCTAACCTAAGCTGTCAATGCTCTCCAACGCCCTAAATAGTCGTTAAAGGTTTCATTCAGGTTCTGCTTCAAATGGGCCAAGTCTGATTTACGTGGTTCAATGTTTATATTGTAGACATACTGTTCTTGAAATAAGTGTGTCAAGTCTTTCCAAGTCTTTATCATAGATGGTTCTAAGGACGTGAACCTCCTCAAGGTCGGACCAATCAAACTTTTCTGAAAGACCTTTATTAATAGTCTTTCGTCCCCTCCATACTGGCACATGTCCTCACAAGGTGTCTTGTGGGATTATCTTGGATGCCATTATATTTGTCAAAGTGGCATTTTAAATTTTGGAGGCAAGGGGACCTCATCGAACAAACACAAATCTGAGAAGTCCGTGGTGTGGATTTTAGCACCAGCCATCTTCAACAACTGCTTCTAAATTTTGTCTAACTGTTCTTTCAACTGCTCCGATTCCTTGGACATGGGGGCCATTCTTTCAACAGTTGGTTGGGCTTCACTCTGGGCTACCAGGGGGTGGGCAATTATAGGAGGAGGGTTAAGGCTGGTCAATTCCTCAGCATATGCACCACTGTTCCTAATCTCATCCTTTTCATACTGCTGGTCTACATAAGGTGTAGTGAGGGCTGAATTCTCTTGTTGGTGCTGCATGGACTGGATGAGAATGGTATGAATGGGGGTTAGGTGAGTCCATTGAATGTGAGGGAAGGTTTGTTGGGTGATGGGATGAGTGGAAGTCAGATTTTAGGGTGGGGTCTGATGAGGCCATTGGGCATGAGGAAAGGTTTAGAACTGACTTTGGGATGTAGGGATATGGGTGAATTGGGGTTGATGTAAGTTATGGGTTTGAGGGTTGTGGGTGAGTGAAATTTTGGAGGAATTGTGAAGGGTATGGGTATGAGACTCCAAGGTTAGGGCCTTGCTGGGCTTGGTTTGGGCCATGAAGCCTTGGGAGGGTTGGGCTATAAAGGTCTGGCCCATGGGTCCTTGGGAAGGTTGGGCCATAAAGCCTTGGTCATGAGAGGTCTGGCCCAGTGGGACTTGGTGGGTTTGGGTCATGGGCCATTGATGAATCTGGGTCATGGGCCCTTGATTGGTCTGGGCCTAGGTCTGATGGGTCTGGGCCATGTTACCTTGGTGGGTCTGGGCCATGGGACCTTGGTGGGTATGGATGATGAGGGCTTGGATGGTATGGATGATGGGGGATTGATGGAGGTCATGGGTGAATGGGGCATGGAGGCTAGATAGGGGAGGCCTTCCAACTAGTGTAGGCCCTGATCATCTCCTCCATTATGGCTATGGAAGGGGGATCGGATGGAGATGGGATAAGGGTTGGAGGGGTATGGATGGGGTGGATGAGGAGGGAAAATTGGGCATGGCCCCAGTAAAATCGGGCATGACCCGGGTATGTGGTGGGATATAGGGTGGGTTGGAGAAATGAGGTGGGGTATTGGTGAATGGGGATGGATTAGGCATGTATGAGGCATAGACGTGGAGGATGAGAGAGAAAAGCTGGTCATGGCCCTGACAAAAATAGGCATGACCTGGGTAGATGGAGGGATGTATGGAGGATCGGATGTGGCATGGATAGATGCGGGTGGATGGGGTATGTGTCAGGCAGATAAAAAATATGGTATATTGGTGAAAGTGGAGGATTGGGTCGGGTTTTGAATGAGTGTGGATGGAAGGTGAGATGGGTTGGGAATGGCCATGGATGATGGCATGGCTTGGGAAGATAATGGGGAATGGGGGGTTGGATTTTGGATATTTTGGGACGTGGTAGATGGAAAAATGGGGGCGCCGAATGGGCCGGTAACGGTAAAGGGTGCTTGGGTGAGGGGGATAGATGTGAACTTCTCCTTCACATGGGAGTGAGTTGGGGATGAGTCAGGATCGGCGTAGGCCGGATCCACAGCCCATGACATGGCTCGGTATCGAGTCGGGTACGGTTGCCTCGGGTGGGACCGTAAAGCTTCCTCCTTCCCCTACGGGATGACGAAGGGTACGATGATGCCATTATGTCGGCACCTACAAAACTCTATTTTTGGGTTTTTTGATTTTAATTTTTTGAATTTTTATAAGTGAAAAGTTTAAGGATTTCGGGGCCTTTTGAAGTCCCTTTTCGGGTGGCTCTCGTTCCCTAAATACGTCCCGCGGCAAAGGCTCCAAAGCACTTCGAAAGAATCAAAGGGAAACCCCTTGATCTATTGAAGGCACGAAAACCAATGCAAACAACCCAATCCCTCAGAACAAGTAAAAAAGAAGTCACCTTCTCTTGACCGATTAGGGCATATTGGGTGTTTGAATTTGTGGGGTCTAGACAGAGGCACTAAAATCACTAATCGGGGACTTTGGGATGTGAAACATGCCACAGATTCGGGCTGCAACTATCTAACACAGAGCTGGCGCAACTATTAGATGTGCCAGTTCAAAAATATCCAGATTTAAGATTGGAGCAACTAATACATGCGCCAGTGCACTTCTGGGGATTTTTGCTTTGGCGCATGTATTAGTGGCGTCAGGCAAAAATGGGGCTAGACAGTTTATGACAGCAGGGTTCTCAGCTCGAAATGAGTATTCTAACTTGGTTTTTTTGGAAGCTGTGCTTCCGGGGACCAACTGCTTTAATGAATTGGATCTCTTCCTCACCGAACCAAAGGGTTACAAGGCCGGTGCGGGTCTTCTAACGCTCACTTTTCCCCGAGTTTTAATCTTGGTAACAATAAGGTTACCCACCCGATATACCTCAAGCGCAAGTGCTTTCTCAGGTACTAGATGGGCTGGGACTTTTCCTGATCATCACCACTAGGGGCTACCGCCATACTAAGATTCGAGAGATTGTATGTGTGCCTAGAACAACCAAACTCGTATAAATCTACCCCGTAAAAATTGATTAAGTCCCCTTTATTGGTTCAATTTTAATTTTCACTTTTAAAGGGAGTTTGCTTAGAGTTTAAAAATCGGGGGTGATGATCCTGTGCCGCCTCTACGGGCCGGCGTCCACTGTTTATAATATGATTGCGAAAATTAAAAGCGCATGTAGGCCCACCAAATGGCTAAGGCACTTTAAATGATGTAAAAGTAAAGGAATTTAAAGGACAATGCACAAGTAGGCCTACCAATCGGCTAAGGCACTTAAAATGATTGAAATGTAAAGAAAATTAAAGACTATGTGCAAGTAGACCCGCCAATCAGCGAAGGCTCATAAATGACATAAAAGTAGGGGTGAGAAAGCGACATAATCGGAGGGGTGAGTAAAAAAATAGTAAAAGATAGAAAAAATAGGTTAGAAAATAAAAATAAATGACCAAATTTAAGGGGAAGCTCTACTAGCTAGTCCCCAGCAGAGTTTCCATCTGTGCAACCGTGGGATCGAGATGATCCCGTCGCGATGATGCGCACTCTTAAAAATTAAAGAGTCACCACTCGGGGCTTTTTACATCCCGGAAAACCCAAATCAAATTTAAAGATCACCGAAGTGCCAAAAATTGACTCTGAATCCGGACTACGCCAAAGGCTCTTGGGTAGGGGCTTTGGTTATCGATTGGGAAGGTGTTAGGCACCCAATCAACTCGCTTAATGCAGTCTCTACTTATGGCCAAAAGAAAAATGATATAAAAGAAATAAAAAAGCTTTCCTCTTGCCCAAGGGGCATTAAAATCCTAAGGGTACCATACATGCCATCAAAAGCTCGAAAGTGCGTCTCTCTCGAAATGTGCTTCGATAGGGCCTTGGGCCAAATTTGGGTGTCTACACTGAGGAGCTGATGAGTTTACATTGAATGTACTATGGAGAATCATGCATTGGTATCCTTGATCTGTTGAAGATGAAAGATGAAGTCAAAGCCTTGGAGAACTATTGAAGTGCAATATTTCTAGCAGTCCAAGTGATGAAATGAGTAGCAGAGCAAAGAGCAGCTGCACTTGATGAAGAGAAGAACCTCATGAATGGTTTTCAGGTTGTACTCCAACCTGTTGAGAGGTTTGGATGCTAGAAATGAACTCCACTAGAGGATCTACGGTTGAAGTATAACTTATCGAGAGGTTCAGAGAACCTATCAAGCAGAAGGAAAAGGGCAGCCAATCTCTTAGTTACATTGCATGCAATCAAGCTGATCCTGTCGAACAGAATAGACTAACTTGTCGAACACATACCTGGAGTTATGCTGGATCTCGAGCAAATGATCCAACCTGTCGAGAGGTTGGTTGAAGTAAGTAGAGAAGTCAAGCAGTTCAAAGCAACCTATAGAAGTAAAGATTGAACCTATCGAAATGATATACAGAACTTGTCAAGAGGTACTTTGAACCTCTCGACATGCGAATGCTGAACTTTCCACTTGTCAACTAAGAAACTTTTGGCTTTAGTGACTTGATACACATGTCTAGAGGCGTGCTGACAACCTTGGAGAGTATTTTTGGAACTTCATGGACACAAATGAGAACCTCCCTAACTGCCTCACGTGTGCTTAACCAATTCTAACAAATTCATGGGAGATTCTTGGAGGGAGTGCAGCCACCTCAGCAAGTCTGATAATAGATTTGATCCCCTTTTGATCTGATTGGCTAAAACAGATCTGAGACAGTTGGGGGAAATGTATAAATAGGGGAGAAACACAACAAAGAGGGCATCCAGAGTTTGAGCAAAAATTCGAATTAGTTTCCTTCCAAAATTTTAGTCTTCTTCTCTCCTTTCTATTCTTGCTTTAGCCCAACCATGGTTGGCTAAATTCTTCAAACAGCTACGGGGAGGTTAGATACATAAATTGAGTGGTTTGTGTGAGGATTGGATAATGCAGAGACTATAGATTTGAGAGAAATTTGTTGTAAGCTATATTAAATAAATGAATTGTTGGTTTTAAAGTTCATGTAATCTGTAGATCTGTTGATTTCCATCAAATTTCCATAGATTGTATGTTCTTGTGGATGCTTGAGCATGTAACCTTGTATCCACAACATCTGTAGTGGGTTTCTTGTTTCAATTTGGGCCTTTGGATTGAATGAAATCCCTGGGATGATCTCTGACCATTGAAGTTGACATATCATAGCCTTAAGATCAATTTAAGCCTTTGGTTTAAGTTGGATTATTATACCTTGCATTTGAGCTTGTATCCAAATGGAGGATGGCTGCAGATCCATCCTCTGCACTGCTGTTTAACCAACCAATTTATCAATGAGACTGATCCCAGCCTGTTAATTCTCCACATTTGATTTTCTTTCACCAAAACTTTTGGTCTCTCATTCGAATTTCTCTCTTGCTCATCTCTAGTTCATTTTATAAATTTGTTTACAATTAGATCTGATTTTATGCTATTTTTAGTTAAAAATGACAACCAAAACTCTTTTCTGTGCTTTTAGGATAGATAAGAAGAGCCCAATCTGTAATAGATCTGGGGATTCACCAACATTTAGATTACTTTTCCTTGTGAACAACCCTTACTTTCCTTTAGAACTTGCTGCAACAGGCCCTGGATTCTTGCAGGATTGTGCTTTGTGATTTGATACATTCACCCTTTATTTTCTATTTAATTATCCATTTTTTAATAAAATTTTTGACATAACAAAGTCAACAACAATAGTGTGTGATATTCTCATGGTTAAATACCATATAACATTGTGCTTGTGTCCATTCTAGAGCACTAAGTTTGAATTGTGTGTCATTCCCAATCACAACAATGTTAGGGTTCCTTGGGGGTCGGTTGAACCTTGTTTCAACATTGTCAAAGTAGTGAGAACATAATGCTAGACATTCTTCTGCAAGGTACCCTTCTGCAATAGACCCCCCGGGTTGAGCTCTATTACACACATATGATTTCAATGTATACAATACCTACATGCCAAAATAAAATTGACCTACGAGAGTGAAATCCTAAAAAGTTTGATAAATAATTAAACAACATATACTGTTGCGACATCATACCTTTTAATGGGATACATCCAATGATAATGAACGGGTCTGCCTAGTAATGCCTCTGATGCCAAGTGTATGGTCAAGTGCACCATAATGTCAAAGAATGCTGGTGGAAAAACTCGCTCTAAGTGGCAAAGGACCAAAGCAATTCGCTCTTCAAGACGTTGCAAATCATCAATTTGACATACTTTGGAGCATAGTTCACAAAAGAATGTGCCCAACTCTATTATTGGGCAACGTCTTTTGGATAGCTAGATGTAAAAACTGTTGCATTATGACATGTGAATCGTGACTTTTTAATCCAGATATTTTGCATTCTCTAACATTAACGCATCTTCCAACGTTAGAAGAGTAACCATATGGAATTTTCACACTCTTCAAAATTTTATAGAACATCTCTTTCTCATATTTATCCATTGAGTAGCACGCAAGTGGTAGATACACTTGATTTTTCTCTGCATCTATTTGAGGGTGAAGAGCATGTCTCACATTCATTTCTTTTAGGTCAAGACGCAACTTTAAATTATCTTTCATTTTCCCATCAATATCCAAGAGAGTTCAAGCAAATTATCACAAACATTATTTTCAATATGCATGACATCCAAATTGTGTCTAAGTAAATTATGTTTCCAATATGGCAATTCAAAGAATACTCTTCTTCTTCTTACAATTATATGACACGTCGACATGCTCCGTAGTTCTTGATCTTTTTCTCCCATAATTATGAGTAACATTATCTAACTCAATCAATATATCTGACCCAGACATTGGAATTGGAGTTGGTATGACTTCTATTGTTCCGTCAAAAGATTGTTTCTGCTTTCGAAATATATGATTTGAAAGTAAGAATCGACGATGACCCATATAATAGTGCTTTCTACCATTTTACAAGTACTGGCTACATGTGTCTCTAATGTAGGAAGGACATGCCAACTTCCCTTTCGTACTCCAACCTGATAATATAGCATACCCTGGAAAATCACTGATGGTCCATAACAAGGTTGCATGCAATTTAAATGTTTCCCTCCTTGAAGCATCATATGTCTCAATGCCAAACTCTCATAATTCTTTCAGCTCCTCTATTAATGGCTTCAAGTAAATGTCGATGTCATTACTAGGCCCAGATGGTCCAGGTATATGTAATGGAAGTATCATGTTTGGTTGCTTCATGCACATTTATGGTGTGAAGTTATATGTAATCAATATCACAGGCTAAGTACTATGCACAATACTCATCATCCTAAATGGATTAAAACCATCACTTGTTCACCCAAATCTAACACTGCATGAGTCTGTTACGAATGCTGGGTTGACGAGGTCAAAATGTTTCTAAGTCGGAGAATCTACAGGATGTCGTAACATCCCATCTTTAGTGCGACCCTTGTAATGTCATCTCATGTCAGATGTAATTTTTGAGGACATGTACAACCTTTGAAGATGTGGTTTTATAGGAAAGTGACATAGGATTTTTGTTGGACTCTTCTTCTTGTTGCCTTCTAAATGCTCCTCTTGATACTTCCATCTTGAGGTGCCACAAACATCACATACTTGTTTGTATGCAGACTCTTTCCAATACAATATACAATCATTTGGGCAAGCGTCAATTTTGTTGTAACTTAGTTCTAAGTTCGAAATAATCTTCTTACCTTGTGAAAAACTTTTACGTAATGTCGATCCCTCAGAGAGTACCTCTTTTAATAAATTAAGCAACATAGTAAACAATTTATTGCTCCATCCTCCAAGGCATTTGATATGCCATTGCCTAACAAGGAAAGACAACCATGAGTGTGAATTACATTTGGGGTAGAGGTCTTGATCAACAATTTGTAAAATTTGGTAGCACTGGTTTCAGGTAAATGATCTATTTCAGGTTCAATATCATCTGAAGCTACATCTGGGAGCTGTACCTGTTGAGCAGTGAAAAATACCATTTTTCACCTCCTAACCTGACCTTTGATAGACCTTTGAGTTGACTAATAATGTGTTTTGAGTGTATTTTGTAGATAAGTAATAAATTGCAGTCTTAGTGCAGACATTCATTTAAAACTGCCAAAGAAGAGATTTGCTGCCTCATCATGTGTTAATGCAGCCCAAAAAGTTTAGCTATCAAGTAGTTCACATAGCCTCAGAGCTCCATGGCAATGGCATGTGTCCGCATGGGCACACATGAGAACAAGACCAGCTACATTCAATGAAGGATGAACCCCTCAAGAGGTGCTGAGTGCTGGACAGATGTAGAACATCACCCTAGAACTGTGTGCCAGCTGTGGAAGCACAAAGTAGAACATCTCGAGAGGTTCTGGTGAGAGAAGTGAAGTTGTCGAGAGGTTGGGGTATTCAAATATCAAGTTGTCGAGAGGTTCTGGAGGTGTATTCCAAGCTATTGAGTGGTACTGAGGTGGAAAAGTGAAGATCTCGAGAGGTTGGTATAACCTGTCGAGAGGATTAAGTTGTAGTAGAAGAGCCTATCGAATAGCAGACTGCTACTTGTCAAAGAAGTACCTGAAGATGTAGGGGAGCTCGAGAGGTTCCCTTGAACCTAGCGAATAGTCAGAGCCAACCTCACGAGGACTTACCTGAAGCCGCGTTCATTTGAGCGAGGTTGAGTCAACCTGTCGAGAAGCATAATAGATCCCATCGAAAGCTCAACTGAAGATTTATAAAGAAGTCAACAAGATTTTATATAACCTTTCAAGAGGATGAATGGAGACTGGGCAAAAGTTGAGAATTTCTGTCAACTTGTCGAAAATTCATATCATCCTCTCGAGAAGTCTCCAATCCTATCGAAAGCCATAAGCAACCTGTCGAATGAAGGGCCAATTAGACTTAGAACCTGTCGAAAGGTTCCCTGAACCTCTCGACACTCGATTTGGGAACTTCTCTATTCCAGCCACAGCTACTGCTCACTCTAGAACTCTGTGCACGCGTTCTAAAGCACTTTAGCAACCCTTAGGGGTATCTTTGGAACACATATGGGAACGAATGGGAACTCAAACCACTTCACATGCACTTGTCCAATTTGGACCAATTAGTGGAGAGTTTCTAGAAGCAAGAGTAAGCCACATCAACAAATTAGAATAATTAAAATATTCTCTTAAGCTCTGATTGGCTGAAAGAGATCTGAGGACAGAGGGGAAGACTATAAAAGCCTGAGGAGTTTACAGAAGAAGCATCCAAAATTGAGAGAACAAGAGCCAAATTCAAATTTCACTTTTCCCTTCAAAAATTCCTTCCCTCTTTCTTCTTCCTCCATTCTCTCCTTAGCCAATTATGGTTGGCTAAACCCCTTTTGTAGCTAAGGTGAGGTTGAGAGCTGTAAATTGAGAGGTTCAAAGCTTTGTATATGAATTGGATGTTGCACAAATTGTAGATCTGAGAATAATTGGACAGTAAGTTATATTGATTCAGTAATTGTTGAATGCAAAGTTAACTTTGATCTATAAATCTTGTGCTTGTCATTTGATTTCTTAGATTAAATATCCCTATAGATGTCTAAGCATATAGCCTTGCATCCACAACATCTGCAATAGTTTACTTGTTCTAATTAAGATCCTTGAATTAGAGGAATCTCTGGGATGATCAATGACCATTCAAGTGGACAGATTATAGCCTTAAGATTACTCTAATTCTCTGGTCTAGATTAGATTCTTATACCTTGCATCTGAGCTTGTAGCCAGACGAAGGACTGTTACAAATCAGTTCTATGTATTGCCTTTAAACCAATTGATTTTTAGTAAAAGACCAAAATCCCTAGCTGCTACTCTCTACCTTTTGATTTTAATTATTTTCTTAATTTCCTTAAATCTAAGTTTTAATCAGTTCTAGATCATTTGCATTTGATTTCTATAATTTTTAGTGAAGTGACAACCCTTGAAACCTCTCCTCTTTCCATTCCTTGCATTAGTTTAGGATAGAGTGCTAGATCTGGTATAGATCTGAAGATTTACCATAGTTTAAAGCACATTTCCCTGTAGGCATACCCTGACTTACCCCTTAAAGCTTGCTGCAACAGCCCTAGTTCTTGTAGGACTGATTGCTTACCTTGATCCCATTTTATTGTATTTTCTCCTTTTAATTTACTGTTTTAACCATTTAATAATTGTAAGGTAAGCAAACCAACAAGTATTTAGCGCCACTACCAAGGGTCTGTGTTTTTAAAATTGGTAGATCTAAGTTTTACTCATTTTAGATTTAGATTTATAATTGCCTGTTTTGTGTTTCACTAATTGCTACTGTAGTTTTTTGTAGTTTAATTTGTGTTTCAGATCTGGATCTGTGGTTTTAAGAGGAGCATTGTGCTAATTGGAGGAGCAAGCTATGCCTAAAGTTTGTATTTCCTAACTCTTTTACATTTTTAGATTTGCACATCTTTAGATCTACAGCAATAGTTGTGTGTTTCGTAATTAGTTTGCTGAAATCTATGTTGTATTTTGTGTGTTATACTTGGTTCCTGTTCTATATGCTTGGTAGGAGATCTCTCAATCTTGAGATTATTCCTTTAGATCTTGAAGTTGAGAGACTTCTCAGACCTTAGCAGTCCCTACACACACCTGTGGTTAATTATGAGATTTCTGCAATGGGTGAGCAACCTAGGACATTGAAAGAATTTAATGCACCAGGAGTATACAATTCCCCCTTCTGCATTCAATTCCTTACTGTCCAAGAAAACTAAGAGATTAAATCTTTCATCATACAGATGTTGCCCTCATATCATGGCTTGAGTAAGAAAGACCCATATAAGCACATTGATGAATTTCTGGGACTGTGCACTACTTTCAATATTACAGGTTTGGGGGAGGAAGCAACCAGGTTGAGACTCTTTCCTTTTTCACTAAAGGACAGAGCCAGAACTTGGCTGTCCATGCTCCCAACCAATAGTATTCAGTCTTGGAATGACCTTCAATATCAATTTTTGGCCAAGTTTTTCCCCATGTCCAAAACTAGTCATCTGAAGAAGAGCATAATTTCATTTGCTCAGGCCCCAACTAAAGACTTTCACCAATCATGGGAGAGATTTAAGGAGCTCTTGAAGCAATGTCCCCATCACCAAATTTCTGAATGACAACATGTTTAATGTTTCTATCAAGGAATTGATCCCAAGAGTAGGGACATGGTTGATGCCTCATGTGGTGGTACTTACCTCCACAAGATAGCTGATGAGGTTTTGGAGTTGTTTGATATCATTAGTAAAAACTCCATGCAAAGGGAGACTTTGTCAAGGGACATTGAGACCCCTGTTAGATTAGTGAGAGAGAACACTACAAGAGGAAAAATGTATGAGGTCAATGGATACAATGATTTGAAAAGGAAGGTGGATAGCTTAATTCAAAAATTTGATAAGCTCATAGGAGCAATGCAGTCACCAATGGCTGCCAAAGTGGAGGAGGCATGTGTGATATGCTAGTCCCCCACTCACTCCCTTGAGGAATGTCCTTCTACTGCCTAATTTTCAGACCTTGTTATGGAACATGTGAATGTTGCTTAGTCCTTTGGACAGCAGCCTACTGCTGGTTATCATTGGAGAAACCACCCCAACTTGAGGTGGAGACAAGATACCTTCCAAAACCAGCAGCAGCAGTAGCCACAACAGCAGTCCATGTCTTATAAAAATGCCCATCCCTACCAGCAGAATTACATTTCAAGGCTCCAATACCAATAGCCTATGGCTTAGCCAATGGCACAACCTATGCATCAAAGTGCACCAGCCCCATCACCCTCTAGATCCCTCACATTTGAAGAGCAAGTTCTGGCTTCATTACAGAATTTGGGCTCTTTGTCACAAACTATTAACTCCCATAGCCAAAGTATTAAGGAGATAGAGGATCACCTTAGTCAGCTATCCAATATTTTGACTAGGAGAGAGGAGGGAAGATTGTCTAATCAGCCCATGAACAACCCAAAAGGGCAGTATATGGTGGGTGAGACTTCTTCACATGAAGAAGCCAAATCTGTCACCACTTTGAGGAGTGGAAGGTTGATTGATAACAAAGTTGGTGTTAAGCTGTATGAGAAAAGTGTAGGAAATGAAAGAACAACCCATGTTGACATGCAGTAGGAGCAGCATGTGAGAAATAAGGAGGGTGTTGATGTGCCCCAACAGAAAAACGAAAATAAAAATAAAGAAAAATCTGATGAGATTGCTAAAGCAGCAAATGAGAGATCAGTCCCCCATTTGCCATTTCCCAATGCACTTCAAGCACCTTCTCCTTTTGACAAGGGGAATGCTAAAGTTGAGGAAATGATTCAGACATTTAAACAAGCGAAGATCAACTTGCCTTTGCTTGATGCAATCAAGCAAGTTCCAGCCTATGTAAAATTTATGAAAGATTTGTGCACCCATAAAATATAATCTAGGATACACCTATCCAAAAAGGCCTTTTATGCTGAGAAAGTGAACCAAGTGTTGTCCATTGCAACATCAACAAAGCTCTAAGACCCTGGAGTTCCCACAATCCTTTGCATCATTGGGGATCACACCATTGAGAAAGCCTTGTTAGATCTGAGAGCTAGTGTAAACCTACTTTCATATTCAGTTTATGAGAAGTTAGGTTTGGAAGAATTAAAGCCCTCACATGTGGTGCTACAGCTAGCTGACAAATCTGAAAGGAGGCCTGTGGGAATGATAAAAGATGTGTTAGTTGGGGTTGATAAGTTCTTCTATTCAGCAGATTTTCTGGTTCTTGACATGGAGCCAAGCAAGTGCACTATCTCCATTCCTGTGATTTTGGGCAGGCCTTTCTTAGCCACTGCCAATACTTGTATACAATGTAGATCAAGTGTAATGGAAGTGTCTTTTGATAATATGAAAGTAAAATTGAATGTTTACAATATAGCAAATCAGCCTCACTTGGATAGTGAGGATTGCTTTTTGATTGATGTGTTGGATGAGCTTGTGGAAGAGACTTTGCCCAAGCTGCTGTATTGTGATGATTTGTGTGATATTTTTGAGAATGTGTGGAGTGAAATTGTGGAAGAGAAGGCCCCCACACCTGTGATTCAAGAGGTAAAAGCCTTAAATACTGAAGTGAGGCTAGCAACAAGGTATCCTCCTTGGAAACGAGCTGTGTTACCTATTCCACCACCATCAAAGGCACCTTTTTTGCCTTCACTCATAAGTCCACCTAATGTGGAGTTAAAACAGCTGCCTAAGACCTTAAAATATGCTTTTATGGGGGCAAAACAAAAGTTACCAGTGATCATTTCTTCCTCCCTTACTGATGAGCAAGAGGAAGAGTTGTTGTGTGTTTTAAAGAAGCATAAGAGCGTAGTAGGTTGAACTATTGCTGATCTAGGAGGCATCAGCCTTGCTGTGTGCATGCATAAGATCCACTTGGAAGAGGGTTCCAAACCCTCTAGAGAGATGCAGTGAAAGTTAAACCCCCACATGTAAGAAGTGGTGATGAAGGAAGTAGTCAAATTGTTAGATGCTGGAGTCATCTATCTCATTTCAGATTATGAATGGGTGGCACCAACCCAGGTGGTACCTAAGAAATCTGGAATCACTGTAGTGAAATCTGATTCTGGTGAGCTAATTCCAACTAGGGAAACCACAGGTTGGAGGGTGTGCATTGATTATCGAAAGCTCAATTTAAAAACCAGAAAAGACCACTTTCTTTTGCCCTTCATAGACCAGATTTTGTACAAGTTGGCAGGCAAGACTTTCTATTGCTTTCTTGATGGATATTCTGGGTATAACCAAATCCTTGTGTATCCATAAGATCAATAGAAAATTACTTTTACATGTCCATTTGGCACCTTTGCCTATAGAAGGATGTCATTTGGATTGTGCAATGCTCCTGCAACTTTTCAAAGGTGTATGTATGCTATTTTTTCTGACATGATTGATCAATTTTTAGAGATATTCATGAATAATTTCTCTGTCTTTGAGGACAGTTTTAGCCAATGTCTACACCATCTCAGCCTTATGCTGTAGAAATGTGAGGAAACCAACTTAGTTTTGAGTTGGGAAAAGAGTCATTTTATGGTCAAGCAAGGCATTATCCTTGGCCAAGTTGTTTCCCATAGAGGCATTGAGGTAGACAAGACTAAAATTGATTTGATTGCACATTTGCCCCCACTTAAAACTATGAAATAAGTCAGATCTTTCTTGGGGCATGCTGGTTTTTATAGGAGATTCATCAAAATTTTCAGTAAATCTCAAAACCTCTTTATCACCTGTTGTGCCAAGAGGTTCCTTTTGAATTTAATGATGAATGTCTCACTACTTTTGAGATTTTGAAAGGCTGCTTAACTTTTGCACCTGTCCTTCAAGCACCTGATTTTTCTTTGTCATTTGAGCTAATGTGTGATGCATCAGATTTTGCTATTGGTATAGTTTTGGGGCAAAGAAAGGACAAAGTACCTTGTGTGATTGCTTATGCAAGAAAAACCATGATTGATGCTCAGTTAAATTATACCACAACTGAGAAGGAATTGTTGGCAATTGTCTATGCTTTAAAAAAATTCAGGTCTTATGTCTTGGGATCTAGGATTGTGGTGTTCACTAACCACTCAGCCCTGAAATACTTTTTGTCAAAAAAAGATGGTTAGCCAAGATTAATCAGATGGATCCTCCTATTACAGGAGTTTGATCTTGAGATTAAGGACAAGAAGGGGGTTAAAAATATGGTTGTATACCACCTATCCAGGATCCTAGCTACTGAGTTTGATAGGCTGCCTATCAATGATTATTTCCCTGATAAACAGCTATTTACTGTCAGCACTTTTGCACCTTGGTTTGCAAACATAGTGAACTACTTGGCAATGGGTAGGATTCTCCCACATTGGAACAAAATGGACAAGGAGCTATTCTTTTCACAAATCAAACATTATATATGGGAGGATCCATACCTGTTCAAACATTGTGCAGACCAAGTTGTGAGGAGGTGTGTCCTTGATGAGGAATTCCACATCATACTAATCATGTGTTATGAACATGCTTGTATAGTCCATTTCAGAGGGAACAAGACTGCTGCCAAGGTGCTCCAAAGTGGATTTTATTAGCCCACTCTCTTCAAGGATGCATGGCAGCATTGCAAAGCTTATGAAAGATGCCAGAAAATGGGAAGTATCTCCAAAAGAAATTCCATGCCTTTACAGCCTATACTTGTTGTTGAACTCTTTGACATTTGGGGGATTGACTTCATGGGTCATTTCCCTCTTTCCTATGGATAAAATTTTATTCTTGTAGCTGTGGACTATGTGTCCAAATGGGTTGAGGCCATAGCCACAAGAACCAATGATCACAAAGTTGTCCTCAACTTCTTGAAGGATAATATTTTTTCTAGGTTTGGCACCCCCAGAGCTATCATTAGTGATGGGGAAAGTCATTTCTGCAATAGACAGTTTGAGAACTTGCTTAGAAAGAACTCTGTGACACACAAAGTTGCCACCCCATACCACCCACAGACCAGTGGGTAGGTGAAAATTTCTAATAGAGAGATCAAACATATTTTAGAGAAAACTGTGAAAGGAGATAGGAAGGATTGGTCCCTGAGGTATACTGATGCTCTTTGGGTTTATAGAATTGCTTATAAGACCCTGATAGGGATGTCTCCCTTTAGGCTGGTGTATGGAAAAGCATGCCATTTACTAGTGGAGTTAGAGCATAAAGCCTATTGGGCTATTAAATCATTGAATGTTGATCTAACTTTTGCTGGCATGCACAAGAGGCTCCAGCTGTCAGAGCTAAAAGAACTGAGATTGGAAGCCTACTCCAATGCAAGGATCTACAAAGAGAAAGCCAAATCTTTTTATGACAAGCATTTGCTGAGAAAGGAGTTCACTGCTGGCAACAAGGTATGGCTGTTCAATTCTAAATTGAAAATTTTCCCAAGCAAGTTAAGATCTAGATGGGAAGGACCTTACAATATAGTACATGTATCCCCATCTGGAGCTATTGAAATCATGAATCCAAAAGATGGTAGGATCATGAAAGTTAATGGTCAAAGGCTCAAACTCTTTGTGAAAAATGTAGTAGAGCCTGTGGTGACCATTCACCTTCAAGAACCCCCCAAATGTGATTGATTTTCAACAATGTATACTATGTATCATAACTGTTATTTTTGTTAGTTTTATTGTTGTTTCTGTTTTCAACTCTGTCTGGCATTGTACATAGGTTGCCATTTTGTTTAACTGTTTCATGTAGGTTACTGAGTCAACCTTGTTTAAGTTAGAAATACCCTCAATCCATAAGAAATCTAATGGAACATAGAAAAATTGAAAAATCTATGTGAATGGA
Organism: Chloranthus sessilifolius; assembly: GCA_021018995.1. NCBI lineage: Eukaryota > Viridiplantae > Streptophyta > Magnoliopsida > Chloranthales > Chloranthaceae > Chloranthus > Chloranthus sessilifolius. The sequence goes on along the minus strand of CM037590.1, from coordinate 119,938,194 downwards.
GAGAAGGGAACTACTGAAAAATAAGTTTAGAATGCAAAACAAACCTATCGAGAGGTGCTAAATGGTTTTCGATAGGTTCTAAAGGTTTCCAATGTGAGTTTCAACAAGTTATGATACTTGTCGAGAGGTTTGAATGGATGCTCGACAGGTTCTAAAGGTGCATAAATGATTTTTGACAGGATCTTTGAACTTGTCGAAATGCTGGGAGAGAAACTGGAGTGGTACTGAAAGTGTAGGCTGTGTTCTCTACAGGTTCTGATACATGTTGAGAGGTTAACTATTGAGAATTTTAAAACTTTTAAAAGGATGACTGAACCTATCAATTTGATTTTTTCTGAAGCTTTGTACCTGTCGAGAGGTTCAGCCAACCTCTCGACACCTTCAGCCTAAGAAGTCCACAAATCCAAAAGGTTTTTAATTCTTTGACATGTTGATGCAACCTATCAACATCTTCACTCCAATCCTATCAAAATACAATTTAGTTGTTTTAAACCTATCGACAACTCAATTCATCCATTCGATAGCTTGTTCTCAGAGCTCTGTTCTTCTTTGCCTGATTTCCAATCTTCTTCTTTCTCCTCCACCTCACTGGTTCCAACTCCACTCACCTTGTCGTTGATCCAAGTGCTTCAATTCCACAAGGGCTACATTTTGCACCTATTTGAGACTGATTTGGTGCCGTGCACATCGAGATCTGATAAACCGTAGGTTTTCTGTGGGTAAGTCTTCTTCAACCTCCACTTTGTGTTTTGCAAAGCATTGTAATTCCATTTTTTTAGTGGGTGTGGTTACTTTGATTGAGCAAAGAAGTCTGTTGTAGTTATTGAGAGTGATTGTGTGGATTTTTGTGACCAATGGTTGACCGTGAGGATACTCTAGCTAACCTATTCAAAGCCCCTTCCAAATCCACCCAGAAATCTACTAGAAAGTCCAGTAGGGCTAGCCACACAGCCTAAAGAGAACCCACCTACTAAGAGGAAGCTCATCATAGATAAATCTGATAAACCTAAGAAAGCTAAAAAAGCTAAAAAGGCCAAAATCATTGAGAAAATTGCTGAAGAAATTGTTGAGAATGTGCCAGTGCCTGAGCCTAACCCTGAGGATGCACCTGAAATTATTGAAAACCTTACTACTCCCAATGAGTTTGTAGATGCCTTAGGCTTGATCCCAGAGACAATTTTTGACATACCCTATTTTTCTAAGAAAGAGGAGTGTAAAGACACCTTAGACTATTTGGTGAAGGTAGGCCTGGCACCATTGATGACCCCATTACAAGAAAAATCCTACCCTAGGCTAGTCAAATTGTGGTATCAGAACATCAGGAAGAAAATGAAGCCAGGGTCAACTGAGCCCTCCCTTGTAATTTTGATTGATAACTGGGAGCTAGTTGTAGACTACAGTGATATAGGGTTGGCATTAGGGGTCCCATATTGTTTTGATACAGCCTATGGTCTAGCAGCACCTGAGGGTGTATCCTTTGGAGCAATGGTCAGACACCTGACTCAAGGCATTATGGGGTCTGGGGAGTCACTGATGAGAAGAGATTTATACCCCAGCCTGCTATTGATAGATGCAATTTTGAGGAAAAATATATATGTCAGTAGACATCAGTAGGGGAGGAGAACCCCCATAGTGGATGCCCTGTATTTTTTCTCCGAGGACCAGTTCATGAATGCCTCCCAGCTGATATTTGAGGCCATGGTAGATGTGAATGCAAAGATCAAAAGAGTATAGGCTTTGCCAGGGCTACCCTACAGCAGACTCATCATTGCTTTGTTGAGAAAAGGGAAATTTGTGTTCCAAAAGGATGAGCGTATAGAGAAATTGAGCCCTAAGGTGTTTGGGATGAGGGCGTGGTCTGCAAGTAGGACTCTGATTGGGAAAAGCAAGAAGAAATCAGCTGAGAGTCTTGACAAAGATGCCCCTCAGGTGACTAGTTCAGCAGCTGCACCTGTGGTCCTTACTGCCCCATCAGCTAGCTTAGCAGTTGTAGCTGGGACCTCTACATCAGTTAGCTCAGAGCATTTGCTCACCTCTGCTGGTCCTAGCTTAGAGCCTCCACTTGTGACCTTTGCACCCATACACATCCCCTCTACTACCATGCCTTTGCCTATTATCGGCCTTGATTTTGCCAGCATTCTCATTCCATCACCCTTCATACCTTCCATTGCAGTCCCCATACCTCTTAGCAGCTCAGTCATCCCTTCCACCATCACCACCATCACCCCTGTGTCAGCTCCTCCTACCACAGACCCCATTATTACCTTACCTTTACTTCCCATCACATCCACCTACCAAAGAAAATCAAAGTCACCTACAACCCCTCCAGCTAGCCCATCCATCCCAGCTGTTGAAACCTCAAGCCCTGAGCCATTAACACCATCTCCATTAGCTGATCTAGTCACCACCTCTCCACCATCCATACCCTCTGACTTTGTCCATATTACCTCCATATCCCCTCCACATACATAGGATTTGGACCACTTGACCATTGAGAGATATTCATCCCTAATTGACTCCATTGTGGAGGACATTGGGCATGAATATCCCCCCTACCTGACTCCCCACAACCTACCCAATTCCAGCCTACTCCCACCCCACCTTTTCAGCATGCCCCACATCTCCTCTCCAGCCCATTATACTCATTCTGCCTACTACGCAAACCCAAATCCTTCCAGAGGCCTCTACCCAAATTTTTTCCCTTCTCATCACCATCCTAGCCCAGCTCCAAACCAACATAGCTAACCAAGCTACCATGGCCACCTGCCTACAAGCCATCCAATCAACTTTAAGCCCTGTTACCCCAACCTCCCAACCTTTGCCAATCCCTACTCCTACACCTACTCCATTACCCACTCCACCTCTATCTCCTTTAGTCGTGGTTTCCATTGCTGAGGTGGAAGACCCAATCCCTTTCACCCCTGCAGTACTTTCTTCTGATGCTTCCACTCAAACTGATTTTGAGGAAGTAGTTTTGTCCATCCCTGCTGCATCCCTATCTGACCCCATAGAACCTGACCTACCCTTTTTACCTTTTTCCTCCCCACCCATCCCACTTGAGCCTCTTACTGAGGTTGAGGAGCTGCCACCTACCTTCACACTTTCGCCTTCTCTCCCATCCTCTTCATCCACTCCTTACCATCTATTTGCTTACCCTACTGAGAGGGCCATTGTCCCTAAATTCCTACTCCCTACACCCTCATTTTCCACTCTGTACAGAGCTATGGGTGAAAATCCCTACATCTAGAGGGATGTCCAATAAGGGATGGTTGTGCTGAAAACCTGGGCGAGGCAGCCCTTGGTAGCTGAGATTGACCAGCAGAAGATGGAGCATAGATGGGAGAAACTTCACTGGGAAAAATTGTGCAAGCAAGCCCTCTCCTTATATGATGCAGAGAAGCAAAAGGCTGAGATGCTAGCCAGGCTAGCTAACACTCTACAGACCACCTTACTAGGAGGGATGCCACCCTCAACAGCTGGGGTATTCATAAATGAGCCCACCATGCCCTAGGCCGGCTCCAAGCCTTGAAAGCCAACTGCCAAAAGGACTAAGGAGGGTGCTGCCAGCACTGAGAGATTGAAAAGGAGAGAGAAGATCAAGGAGGAGTATGACAAGCTTGATGCACAACAGGGATGGAAGCTAATGTCTTTGTCAAGTACTTACTCAAATTCTGATTAGGTGAGAATTTTTGGTGTGTGTAGATTCTGTAGTTATGTGTCTTAGGAAGCTTTTTTGTATATAGTTTTACTTTTGCATTTTATATCTCTGTACTCTTTTTGTATACAGTTCATTATAATGAAATGTCTCTTTTCTCTGCATATTGTTCATACGTTTGTCCACATGTGTGTAATTTCATTTTACTTTTCCCTGTTGATTTCCTTTTGTTATACCTCCAAAGCAGTCAGGACATTGCTCCTCATAGGATTGGGGGTATTGCAGGTGTGCCAATGGAATAGTTAATGTTAGTGCAGCAGGGTTAAATATAAATTGAGAAAATAAAGTGATTTGCCACCTAATTTTTGAAAAAAAAAAGAGGAAATTAAAAACTTTTTAATCTGAAATTTGTTGTAGCTCTAACATTGTCATGAAGTAAATGTCAAGAATTTTTTTCAAAATTGGTGCTTAGTGACCCTGAAAAGAGAGAAAATTGTGAGGATAGACTCCAGGAATTTGATGGAAGACCATACACAGTGAGATTTGGGCCTGAAAATTTTTCTTTGAAGAGTGTTTTGGCAATTTTTCTGCTTTAAGGACTGATTGAATCTAGTCTGGCTCACTAGAAGTTAAACAAATCCAAGTTAAAACAACTTGAAAGCATTCATGACATTGAGGACATGAAGTAAGGCCATCCCTTGGACAGTTTGAGCTTAAAATCTCCTTACCCTTTGAACTGCCCTTGATACACACCATTTGAGCCTTAAAAATTTAACTTTTTCTTTGATAGAAACCAGAAAATTTAAACCCAAAAATCAGTGACCTAATGCAGTGACCCTTATCCTGAGACTTTAGAAGGTAAAGGTGAAGGAGTTGAAGAAGGTAGAGCTGGTTTGACAGTTGGCGGAAGGAGAAGAAAGCCCACTTGATGGCAACTGTGTATTAAATGTATAGTTGTGGTATTCCAACCCATTAAAAAAAAAAAAAAAAAAAAAAAATCATGAGAAAAATACAAAAGAAAAGCATACAAAAGGAGAAAGAAAAATAGAAAGCAAAACAAAAATAAGAAAGAGAAGTCATTTCATTGGAAATTTGAAAAGAAGAAAAGAAGCTGGCCACTTTGGTTCTCGAAATTAAAAAAAGAAGATAGAATTGTGTTGAAATGAAGGTTGTGAAGTTGTAAATCACCTCCTTACCTTGCTGATTTCTCAAATTTGAATCCCTTTTATTCTTTATAAACCTCACCCATAAGCCACATTACAGCCCAATAAAAAGACCCTACTGATCTAAATTTGATTGAGCTGTCATGTGGAGATGAGGATTTGTGTAATCTATGGTGAGAAGAGTTAGAGGATTTCAGAAATTAGAGCAATGCCTATGCTCATGCTTGTAGTCCTATTTGAGGGTTGTAACTGCTCTTGAGCTGTGAGAAATGATGCACCTTTCAATTTTATTTTGAGTGACAGCCTTGGTGAGACTTGGGTCTGAAAATAAATTTGTTTGGGGCATTATCAAAATAGAATTCCCAATTTGATGGTGAGCTTTGCACCAATTTTCACACGCAATGCCTTGACATGAGCTAATTGATGGTGAAGGAATTACAGCAGAATTTCAGAATTAAATTGCTGATTTACTGCTGAGAATCCTTTAGAAAATTGAATGAGTAAGGTGTGGAATGAATTTTATTTTTGTTTAAATTCTGTTTTGACATATTGCATTGATATTAACTGATTCATTTGTGACGTTTGTGGGTACCTTCACTGAAAACCCTCAGGAGACTCCACTCCTCCATTAGGGATTACCTAGGGGTTTAAAAGGCTTGATGCATATGCTAAATGCATCTGTGCTCCCTATAAAAGTGGCATTTTTCATGTTCAATAATTATTTTTAATTTCTCCTTTGCTCAAGGACTAGCAAAGCTTAGGTTTGGGGGTGTGTTGAGTAGTGAAAAATATAAATTTTCACCTCCTAACCTGACCTTTGATAGACCTTTGAGTTGACTAATAATGTGTTTTGAGTGTATTGTATAGATAAGCAATAAATTACAATCTTAGTACAGACATCCATCTAAAAATGCCAAAGAAGAGATTTGATGCCTCATCATGTGCTTATGCATCCCAAAAAGTTCAGCCATCAAGCAGTTCACAGAACCTCAAAACTCCATGGCAATGACATGTGTCCACATGGGCACACATGGGAACAAGACTAGCTGCATTCAATGAAGGATGAACCCCTCAAGAGGTGTGAGTGCTGGACAAATGCAGAACAACACCCTAGAACTGTGTGCCAGCTGTGGAAGCACAAAGTAGAACATCTCGAGAGGTTAATTCAACCTGTCAAGAGGTTCTAGTGAGAGAAGCGAAGTTGCTGAGAGGTTGTGGTATTCAAATATCAAGATGTCGAGAGGTCCCCAGTACCTGTCGAGGAGTAAAAGGTGAAGAAACCAAGCTGTCGAGAGGTTCTGGAGGTGTATTCCAAGCTGTCGAGAGATACTGAGGTGGAAAAGTGAAGATCTTGAGAGGTTGGTATAACCTGTCAAGAGGATTACACTGTAGTGGAAGAACCTATCGAACAGTAGACTGCTACCTGTCGAAGAAGTGCCTAAAGATGCAGGGGAGCTTGAGAGGATCCACTTACATATCGAGAGGTTCCCTTGAACCTAGCGAATAGTCAGAGCCAACCTTGCGAGGACTTACCTGAAGCTGTGTTCATTTGCTCGAGGTTGAGTCAACCTGTCGAGAAGCATAACAGATCCTATCAAAAGCTCAACTGGAGCTTTATAAGGAGTCGACAGGATTTTGTATAACCTTTCGAGAGGATGAATGGAGACTGGGTAGAAGATGAGAATTTCTACCAACCTGTCAAGAATTCATATCATCCTCTCGAGAAGTCTCCAATTCTGTCGAAAGCCACAAGCAACCTATCGAATGAAGGGTCAATCAAACTCAGAACCTGTCAAAAGGTTCCCTAAACCTCTCGACACTCGATTTGGGAACTTCTCAGTTCCAGCCACAGCTGCTGCTCACTCCAAAACTCTGTGCACGCATTCCAAAGCACTTTAGTAACCCTTGGGGGTATTTTTGGAACACATATGGGCACGAATGAGAACTCTAACCACTTCATGCACTTGTCCAATTTGGACCAATCAGTGGAGAGTTTCTAGAAGTAAGAGTAAGCCACATCAACAACTTAA